>JAOPSE010000010.1:49889963-50489963 GCA_029449295.1 Zea luxurians
GAAGCAGTTCCAGCTTGATTCTTGATCGAAGCCATCAGCTCAAAAAAGTGGAAGTGAGTTCACCGGAGGTGGGCGCCAATGTTGGGGACTTGTTCTCAAATGCTATGAATCAAGTACAAGGCAACATAGAAATTGTTAAATATTATAGTCCTTCGTCCTTCGAAGCATTATTTCCCTCGGGATATAATGAATTCCGGACGAAGGTTATGAAGGTTATACCTTCATAAACACACCAAATAATTAGGAAGGGTAAAAAATATGTAAAGTAATTTGAACACATGATTATTATTATTAACTCATTTCTATTTCATTATTGTAAAAAATGGTAACGAATTACAAATGCACCTTCGGCTCGAAGGAAAGCAAAAATACCAGCGTGAAGCAAAAGCAAATGCCCTAATGCGTGATTACAGGAGAGCACCTGAACCGTACAGGGTACTGTTCACCTATTTATAGGCACAGCTCACAGCCTGTATATAATTACATTTATACCCTTTACAATGAACTATAATAATAACACAGAATATCATGGGTCTTTAAGTCATTTCATCTTTAAGTCGGTTCACCCATTCGTCTTGAGACATGCCACTGTACCGAAGCTTTATAGTTGATATCTTCGGCGCTGTTTTGGAGAGGATCTGTCGAAGGTGTTTATTTCTTTAGGATCTTCGGCTATGAAGCATACCCCCAACAACCAGCACAAGGAAATTTGAAATATGTCGTCGTAGCAGTGGAATATTTCTCTAAGTGGATTGAAGCAAAGCCCTTAGACACAATAACTTCGGCCATAGTACAGAAATTCTTTTGGCAAAATATTGTTTATCGCTTCGGTGTGCCGAAGGCAATAACCGTTGACAATGGAACTCAATTTGATGCTGAAACGTTCAAAGATTTTTGTGACCAAATTGGTACAAAAATTCATTTTGCATCAGTAAGGCACCCAGAATCAAATGGGTTAGTAGAGAGCAAATGAAGTTATAATGACAGGAATAATGAAGTTAATCTTCAATCAGCCTAGAGGAAAGTGGCCAGATGAGTTGATCAAAGTGGTGTGGAGCCATAACACAACTGTCTCAAGGTCAACAGGTTTTACACCTTTCAAGCTCCTGTTTGGTGACGAAGCAATAACACCAGAAGAAGCAAAGCAAGATCAATAAGAACTATAGCTTCAGCGGAGGATGAAGCTGATTCTCAAATAACAAAAGACACTATAGAAGGGACCAGACTTCAGGCCATAGAACACATCAATAAGTATCAGCCGAAATAATAAAATTTCGTGATAGGAAAGTTCGATTGAAAAATATCAAGCCAGTTCATTTGGTGCTTCGGAGAGTAGCCAACCTAGATACAGTGGGCAAGCTACAGTGAAATGGTAAGGTCCTTTTCTGGTAGTATCTTCATCAAGACTCGGTTCTTATAGATTGAAGGATATGAACGACAACAACATAACTAGATCTTGGAATGCGGATGAGCTTTGGCGGTATTATGTGTAATTGATGTAATCTTCTCTATTTTTCCTATGGCACCCTTTTCCTTTCAGGAGGGGAGAAAGGTTTTTAATGGGGCCATAGTTTGTAATTTTTTATTCTTATTTAGCCCTATGTAACATAAGGGCCAAAATCCTCCAAAAATGTAACATGTAATTTCAGAGCCTGCACCATCGATTGCAAAAAGAGAACAGGGAAAAGCTCAAAAGTTGTCCCCAAGGGGATGCAGAGCTAAAATCACTCCAAGTAAGTTCCAAAGCTACAAAAAGTCGTTCCTAAGGAAGCGCAGAGTAAGTTCCGAAGCTACAAAAAGTCGTTCCTAAGGGAGCGCAGAGTAAGTCCTAAAGCTGAAAAGTCGTTCTAATGGAATGCAGAGCCAAATACCATCGAAATAGAAGGTGAAGAAGCTCCAAAGTCGTTCTTAAGGGGATGCAGAGCTTAAATGCCACCAAAATAGAAGGTGAAGAAGCTCCAAAGTCGTTCCTAAGGGGATGCAGAGCTTAAATGCCACCGAAATATAAGGTGAAGAAGCTTTAAAGTCGTTCCTAAGGGAATGCAGAGCTTAAAGACTCCAAAGTCATTCCTAAGGGGATGCAGAGTCTGGGTGTGGCTTCGTGTGCGTTTGGGTCATACATTTGCATGTTACATTACATCATTCATTGCATTCATACAGACATTCATTAGACATTCATAGGATCATCATCATCATGACATAAAGCACGAAACAAAATACTCCGGCTTCAACGACAAAGTGCTTCGTTGAACACGAAGAGGCTTCGTTTCAAATAAATACAGGCATTTTTATGCAAGGAAATGCTTCGATGTGTACGAAAAGAAGGGAAGGTGTTTTTCGCCTTCGGCTCAAAAGATACGAATTTCATCCACAGCAAAGCAATTCGTACATGGATGGAAAGGTAAAAATATATTACAAGGTATGGACAAATATACACAGTATTGAGTTTAACTCTCGATTACAATTTTTGCAAAGATAATGCAAATATTTCCTAAGCTCTATACAGGAAGGCTTAAAAGGAAGCTTCATCTCAGCAACCTTCGGAATGTGATTTGGATTATCAACCTTCGGCACCGCTATCCTGCAGACAAACAATGGTATAAGGTAAAAGTGATTATAAAAATCAGGCAAGCAACAGGTATAAGTTTCATACTGGTTTAAGCAGGCTTCGAGCTTCGTCTCCAGCCAACTCTCGTCTACCCTTAGCCCAAATCTGAGTGATGAATCTATTTCCGATGCTTCGGGCTTCACCAGGGATGTTAATAAGGTCTGATAGTGATAGGCCAAAGGTTGGCTTGTTCACTATTTTTGCATGTGTGCATCTGACCTTCAAGAATGCATCAGCTGTGCCGTGAGAAGCTAACAAAGCACAGAAGTCACCGTGCCCAGTTATCACTTCATCGAGCGCATCAACTTCATTTCAATGTGCTTGAAGGTATCTGATATGTCCTCAGCCGAAGGGGTAATATCATTAGAGCTGGCCCCAACCGAGCTGAAGACTTCTTTTAAACGTTGCACGTAGTGGCTACCAAATTCCAAGCATTTGTTCTGAAGGTCCCTCAAAGATTCTTGCAGCTTCATGTTTTATTAGCTTCGGCTTTATATTTTGCTTGCAGTTCCTTTGTCTCCTGTTCGAAGCACTCTGATTTCTTTCTTAAAGTTGTTTGGGTCTGGAGAAGCTCCTCGCTCAGCCGAGCATTTTCAGCTTGAAGTTCCGAAGGGAACCCTCCGTTGCTTGAAGCAGGAAGTTCTTCTTCTCAAGGGAAGCTTCACAATCTTTGATTTTGCTCTCCAAGCCTTCAATTATGACTTCATTTTTCTTGTCTCCAAGGTCTTGTTGCATTCTTAAGGCCTTACTAGCAGCATACTTTATGAAAATAAGCTGACATCAGAAAATTTTGATTCATCACAAAGATAACAGAAATCTAGGCAAAAGAATTTTACCTTGAAATTGGAGTAAAAGAGACTGCCGATGATATGTTGCCACCGGTAGCCGCTTATATCAGACTCAAGCTTCGGAAAACCGACACTCTTTGATAGAGTGCCGATTATTTTCGCCCCAGTATGATCGCGAATACATCCAAGGCTTCTTCGTCAATTCCACCAAAAAGCATAGCTCCTGGCTGGTAGCCACAGGATATCCCATATTCCTGTAGCTCCTTCTTCTCTGCCTCGGACAATTCTTAACCCACCAGGTTCTGAAGGTCAAAATCTTTTCTTCTAAAGTAGTATCAACAATCTTTTTTCCTTTGTCAGGCACTGCGACCATGACCTTCTCTGCAGCTGTAGCTATCTCTTCTGCAGCCATATCCGAAAGAAGTTTGTCAATTCCTAACAGTGTACTTGCTAGATTGGTAGCTTCGGCAGCAGCTACAGCTTCGGTAGAGGTTTCAGCTTTGGCAGTGGCCTCGACACTTGCAACAGGTGCTATTCTGGACGCCGAGGTCAGAGGTGGTGTCCGCTCAACAGATTGCATAACATTAACAATTCTTCGCTTTTTCTGACCTTTAGCCTTCACCTTTGTAGCCGAAGGTTCATCCTTCTTCTGTAAAAGTTGTGTCAGTTTTGGTCTCAGAGGACTTAGCAGCTGGATGGGCAAAGATTCAGTCATTACCTTTAAAATTTTTGCTATTTCGGTAGCAGAGGGCGTTGGAGTTTCTTCTGTTGCCTCAGTTACCTTCGGCTCCAATACCTCAGGTTTTCCTCTTTTTTGACACTGCCGGCTTCGGCTCAGGAGCAGTTTTTGTCTTCTTCAAAGCCTTCTCATCCTCTTTAACCATTCTGGCAGCCCGTCTGCTTAGAATGCTAACAATTCTTTTTCTCTTCACTCCTTTGACCCATTTGTCAAGCTTTTCGTAATCGGGGTACTCAAAATTCAAGGCGTCCATCACCTGATTTAATCTTCGTTTCGGTCGAGTACCGAAGGCTGCAGTCATCAACTGATCTTCCTTCTTGGTATAATTCCCAAGTATCTCATTGCACATGGTCTCAATCATGTCTAGCCATTCTTTGCAAGGCTTCTTGAATTGTTTTTCAAACTTAAAACGATAAGCAAGTCGAACAAGTTCATGCTTCTTCCCCACTTCTTTCCTCTTTGGCATTCCCCAGCCACTTGACGTCGAATATGTTCTGTTTGCCAAGTATTCTTGCACCAAGTCTCTAGTACTGATCTGCTTAGCTACCACTCTAAATTCTACTTCGGCCAGCTGATAGGGTGACCCCAGTTGCATATTACATAGGGGCCTAGTCATTTCGAAACTCAAAGATAGTGGACTCATAACCATGGTCATTAGGTTCTCCCTCTTTTTCTCGTCAGCCTTCATATAGAACTACTCACTCTTCCAACCAGTTGGCCACTTTGTGTGGTAGCTAAGAACTGGTGCCTTTGTATCCTTTCTATACGCAAAATTGTAACAGCCAAAATTTTCATGAAGGTCGTCTGCTCTGGCCTTCGTCTGATAGTGCAGGTCATGCACTTGGCAGAAAGCTTTGGCATCCAGACTCATTCCCTAGCTTCGAAGGGCCAGATATAGACGCTGAGTCTAACAATAGCATTGAGAGTCAGCTGATGAAGATATATCTCAAATTTCTTTAAAACTACCCCTATCATTTCATTCAGGGTGAATCGCAGCCCTGCTCTGAAGAAGCTCTTGAAAACGACAACTTCATCCTTCTTCGGCTCTGGGATTACCTCTTCTCTAGCAAATCCGAATAAATTTGCTCTCAGCCTCTCCAAAATAGCCCAGTTTCATCATCATAGGCATGTCATCTTTCGTCATAGTAGATTTTTAAATTCAAGATGACTAGGCTTTGTTGGGATCAGAATGTGTAGTCTTCTTCACTCTCATCAATATTCTCACCCTCAACCACAGTTTGTTCAGCTTCGGCATTAGAAGCACCTTCGTCAGCAACCTTCTCTGCCACAACCAGACCTAATCGTTTCATTACTTCTGAAATCGGCGCTGTTTCAGCGGCCTCGGTTTCGTCCCCCTCATGAGACACTCTAGCAGTTGATCGCACTCTAGCCATTTCAATGATTTCACCATTTGACGAAGCTTAAACGATGAAGCGTTTGCTCGAGAGCGCAATGCAGAAAGCTTCGACTATGGTAAAATTTTTTAACAGCACAACAATGCAATGGCAATGAATGATGCAGTAACTTCTCACCAACCCGTCTGTTTATATAGTGCTACAGGGGAAAGGTGAACCGCCAGGCCGCCTGCACTCGCTGAATGGTGGACCGTCCGACGCCTGGAATATTATAATCATTTCTCGGCAACAAGCTCAGGGAAGGTGTTTTTGGACCTTCGGCATTCTGAAGCCTTCGAGTTTTTCGCGGACCAAGCTCGTTACGAAAAACGATCTAGCACCGCGAAGGGGCTACTGTTGGGGGCCTTCTTCTCCGCCGACGGTCCTCCAAGCAAAAACACCTTCGGCAGGACGATATGCAAGCAAGTACGACATGAAGACATATGCCGAAGCTACAATTGAAAGAGCTTCGGCATGGTGGCATGCCTAAGGCGAAGGATGGCACCGACTTAAAGAGGAAAAGACTACATAGTCCCTGATGATTTGTATTGTGATTATAATTAGTTACCAGGGACATGAATGTAATTTTGTCCAGGCTGCGTTCCGTGCCTATAAATAGATGAACAATATCCCCGTATTGTTCATGCTGACTTGTAATCACTCACGCGTCACTCCTGCTTATTCACCTTTTGTCAAGCCGAAGGTACAAATGTAATTTAAATATTTTTGATGTTTGTTCATGTTTATATAATAAGAATATGAATATTCTAATGATTTAAAGTGATTATTCATATTCCCTTCGCGTTCCATATGTCTCTGTTTACATCTTTGCTTATTATGATGAAGGTATGTCCTTCATGACCTTCGTCCGAAGATCATTATATCCTAAGGAAGATAATGCTTCGAAGGACGAAGGTCTTTGACCATTAACACTTGTGTTGCCTTGTTCTTGATTCATAGCATTTGAGAACGAGTGACCAACAATGTCCATTAGAGATGTGTGTCCAAAAGAATCCGAAGAGCCTCCACAAGCACAAGATCAACCATCATCTTCCATACAAGCATCTCCACCAACCCAAGATGAGGAACTGGCTCAAGAAGAAGAGGCTGAAGATCAAGACGATGAGTCACCTCAAGAGAAGGACATTGATCAAGGGGGAGATGATGATAATGAAGACAAGGAAGATGATCAAGAGATTCAGGATCAAAGTCCACCACACCCAAGAGTCCACCAAGCAATTCAAAGAGATCACCCCGTCAACTCCATACTTGGTGACATTCACAAGGGGGTAACCACTCGATCTCGTGTTGCTCATTTTTGTGAACATTACTCTTTTGTGTCTTCTATTGAGCCATACAGGATAGAGGATGCACTAAGAGATCTAGACTGGGTGGTGGCAATGCAAGAGGAGCTCAACAACTTCACTAGGAATGAGGTATGGCATTTAGTTCCACATCCTAACCAAAATGTTGTAGGTACCAAGTGGGTATTCCGCAACAAACAAGATGAGCATGGTGTGGTGACAAGGAACAAAGCACGACTTGTTGCAAAAGGTTATTCACAAGTCGATGGTTTGGATTTTGATGAAACCTATGCACCCATAGCTAGGCTCGAGTCAATTCGTATATTACTTGCCTATGCTACTTACCATGGCTTTAAGCTATATCAAATGGACGTGAAGAGTGCCTTCCTCAATGGTCCTATCAAGGAAGAGGTATATGTTGAGCAACCTGCCGGCTTTGAAGATAGTAAGTATCCTAATCATGTTTATAAGCTCTCAAAGGCGCTTTATGGGCTCAAACAAGCCCCAAGAGCATGGTATGAATGCCTGAGAGACTTTCTTATCACTAATGGCTTCAAAGTTGGTAAAGCTGATCCTACTCTCTTCACTAAAATAATTGCTAAAGACTTGTTTATATGCCAAATTTATGTTGATGATATCATATTTGGGTCTACTAACAAGTCGACTTGTGAAGAGTTTAGTAGGATAATGATACAAAAATTCGAGATGTCTATGATGGGGGAGTTGAAGTACTTCCTTGGATTCCAAATCAAGCAACTTCAAGAAGGCAACTTCATCAGCCAAACTAAGTACATTCAAGATATTCTTAAGAAGTTTGGAATGAAGAATGCCAAACCCATCAAGACACCCATGGGAACAAAGGGGCATCTCGATCTCAACACGAGAGGTAAATCCGTAGATCAAAAGATATACCGGTCGATGATAGGATCTTTATTCTACTTATGTGCTTCACAACCGGATATTATGCTTTCAGTATGCATGTGTGCAAGGTTCTAGGCAAATCCTAAGGATGTTCACCTTAGGGCCATGAAAAGAATCATGAGATATTTAGTTTACTCTCCTAAGTTTGGGCTTTGGTACCCCAAGGGATCTACCTTTGATTTAATTGGGTATTCCGATGCCGATTATGCTGGATATAAGATTGACAGGAAGAGCACATCAGAGACTTGTCAGTTTCTGAGAAGATCCATGGTGTCTTGGGCTTCAAGAAACAAAACTCAGTAGCTCTTTCTACCGCCGAAGCCGAGTATATTGCTGCAGACCATTGTTGTGCACAATTACTTTGGATGAGGCAAACCCTTAGAGACTATGGCTACAAGTTGAGCAAAGTCCCTCTTCTATGTGATAATGAGAGTGCAATCCACATGGCGGATAATCCATTGAACACAGCCGCACTAAGCACATAGACATCCGGATCACCAACAAAAGGGGGATATCGAAATTGCTTATGTTAGCACCCACAACCAATTAGCCGATATGTTTACCAAGCCTTTAGATGAAAAGACATTTACCAATGAGCTAAACATACTTGATTCTCGAAACTTTGATTGAAACATTTCACACATAGGTAAATTATATACCTTTGATCATGTCTCTTTCATTTGGTACAAATGCATATTTCTTATTCTTCTTGTACCAAGGCTAAGACTAATGTACTTTCAAGCACACTTTCATGCTTAGTCTTAAACTGAAAGGGAAATGGAGTATTCAGCAAAGACAAGGCTTTCACTCCAACTCTGACGGTGTCATTTATCCTTTGCCTTTACTCATGAAAATCTCAATTGGTATGATCTTTCAACTCATACACTTTAATTATGAAATGAGAGAGTTAAAGGGCCCTCAAGATTCTTTGTTTTTGGCGATTAATGCCAAAGGGCGATAAAGTATTAGGCCCAAAGCAAAAGGACCGCACCACCACATTTTCAAAATTCTAAAAAAACTATTTCACAAAAAGGAAGAAATTATTTTAATTAGTATCATAATTTCAATCGGTATTTCATTTGGTTTCAAAAAATCAATTGGTATAATTTCATCTGATATTTGTTTCAAAACCCTCTTGATAAGCTAAGGGGAGAATTTCTTCAGGGGGAGCTTTTATTTAGTCAAAGGAAAAAGCATTTGAAATAGGGGGAGAAATTTTGAATCTTGAAAATGCTTCTTGAAATCACATTCCTATACCCTTGTCTATTTGCAAAAGACTTTGAAAAGAGTTTTCTAAAAGGATTTGAAAAAACAAGCAAGTGGTGCAAATGTGGTCCAAAATATTAAATAGAAGAAAGCAATCACATTTATTCTTAGACTTGTGTAGGACGTCTTTCAATTGGTTTAAATCTAAGTAACCTATGCACATATATCATAATTGCAAACTAGTTACACTTTATATTTGCTTTGGTTTGTGTTGGCATCAATCACCAAAAAGGGGGAGATTGAAAGGGAAATGGGCTTAATCATTTCCTATAATCGATTTGGTGGTTGACGTCTATCATAAACCACGTGGACTAATTAGTTTGCCTAGTTATCATTTATCTCAGGTGCATAAGGTTCAACATAAACTAATAAAGAAATTAAGTTGGGGACTCAACAAAGTTTGGAGCAAAGGCTTGGATTGGTGCTGCCAGTGGCGCACCGGACAGTGTCCGGTCCGGTGCTCCAGGCCAAGCACCACCCAAAGAGGGCGCTCTCGGGTTTTCTCTAGAGTTGCTCTGCTATAATTAATCGGATTGTCCGGTGTGCACCGGACATGTCCGGTGAGCCAACGGAGCAACGGTAACCTAGCGCTCAATAGTCGACTGCGTGTACAGTAAAAGCGCATAGTGTAGAAGTCAGATGTCAGGCTGCGAAGTCAGAACACACTAGACATGTCCGGTGTGCCACCAGACTGTCAGGTGCAGCTACAGGACAAAGGGATTCAACAGTGCAGCTACAGCTCCAAACCCCAACGGGCCACTGACGTGGCACACACCGAACACTGAATAGTGTCCTGTCCGGTGCACCACCGGACTGTCCGGTGCGCCATCGACAGCAACGGCTAGAATAGTGATTGGGGCAATAAATACCTCCAATGACCTCCATTCAAGCCATCCAAGTTTTCTGAACTCCACATTCATTGCAAGAGCAAAAGACTACACTCCAAGACACATTCAATAGATCAAATCCTCTCCAAGCCTCCAAATCAACTCAATTCCTTAGTGACTTGAGAGAGAGTGTTTTATGTTCTTTTGTTTCTCTTGTTGCTTGGATTGCTTTCTCCTTCTCATTCTTATTCTTCTAAGTGCTTTGTAAAGCTAGCAAGAGACACCTAAGTGTGTAGTGATCCTTGCGGGGTCTTAGTGACCCAAGTGATTAAGGAGAAGCCTCGATCGGTCTGTGTGGCCGATTGAGAGAGGGAAAGGGTTGGAATAGACCCGGCCATTATGGCCTCCACAACGGGGACTAGGTTCTTTGGAACTAAACCTCGGTAAAACAAATCACCGTGTTCACTTGTTGATCTTGACTTGATTTGTTTCCCTTCTTTCCTCTCTCTAATAGTTCCCTTGCTCACATAGTTTTGAGTTTGCTCCCAAACGTTATCCGTGTTGATTGAGCAACTCTAAGCAAGGAGAACTATCTTTCAAACTCAGACTTAATTCCAACGCTAACCCCAACCTTAGTGTGTGTTTAAAGTTTATAAATTTCAGGTTTCGCCTATTCACCCCCTCTAGGCAACTTTCAAGGACTCGAAAGGGTGTCGTCGAGGCCGGTCACATGCAACTAGTGTGAAATGATGATGACGTGAGGAGAGGAATCATAGGTGGGACCTAAGTGTCAGTCGCTGCAATGGGGCTGTGTTGCGGTGTGCGACTAGGGCGCACGGTCCATCTGCCAGCGACTGAGGGCCATGATCCGGTCTGCTAATGGGCCAAAAGCTAGAAGGTTGTTCTCATGCACTATTCATTTTATTTTTATAATTGTTGAATTTTATTTTGGAAAGTAAATAGTAAATCAATTTGAATTCAAACGAACCAAATTTAAATATACTCAAACAAAAACAAATCAGTGGCATGAATACATCATCCAAATTTGAGAACAAAACTTTATAAACTTTAATCTAGAAAATAATTAATGTGATGCTCCACTAATAGAATCAAAGATATAACATTTGAAATAAATTTTGGCATTCAAAAAATAGGGTGTTATAGCCCACATAGAAAGAAAAAGTACTAGCTCTTAACACCATACATCGTACCTTTTGATACTTAAACATAGATAACTAGTAAAAATATAGTACATGTTCGTCCATTGATTATGAAGGAAGCCTTCCCTATTGATGGCCAATACAAGTTGTATGGTCACTCTCAACCCTCTCCATCATTAAAATTACAGAAGAACTAGTTGTTGATAGCTCATCTCTTGTCTAGGTAACTACCTGGTTGCTGCTCACCATGGTTGCCTCTAGTGATATTGTTTAAGGCAACCTGTTGTTCATCGAATCCATAGTAGTTTGTGTTGTAAGCATTGCCAGTGAAGGAAAGCACATCCCAGCTATGAGAAGTATTCTGCACCATCGTTGGAGCTACAGAAGAGCTAGTTGTTTGTTGACCTCTAGTCCAAGTGGCCACTTGGTTATTGCTCGCTTGGTTAGCACATCTGAGGTTGTTTATAGAATCATGTTGCCAATCAAAGTCATAGTTGTTTGTGTTGTTAGCATCACTAGTGAAGGTGAGCGCCTCCCATCCAAGAGAGTTACTCTGCACCATTGTTGGATCTATGGATGAACTGGCTATTATGTGTTGACCTCTAGTCCATGTAGCTACATGGCCACTGCTCGTCTGGCTAGTATGTGTGAGTTTGTTCAAGAGAACATTTTGTCTCTCAAAGTCATAATATTTGTTGTTGTAAGCAGTATGACCAAAGGTGAGAGCCTCCAAACTAGAAGAGTTCTTTTGCACCCATGGATCTGTGTCATAGAGGTCGATACCATTGATGCTAAATCATTGTTTTCTTGTGGTGCCCTCCTTCCTATGGAAATACTTTTGTGCATGGCTGCAGATCTGTATTGGCGTCCTTGTGGGGACGAAGTACTTAGATATGTTCTTCCAGTTACCACGGCCATACACTTCTAGGCCACGAAGGAAATTCCTGCATACATATATGGTTTAGAATCAACAAGTTAGATGATAACATATGTCTTGTTCATACCCTCAAGATTGGTGAAAACAAAATCTCACTGAATCATGGTATTAAACACTATACACCACTAGCTTATTACTTGTACAAAAAATAACATTAAAGATGTGATAAACATTTCAAAAAAACAAAGAGGAAATGAATTACTTGTGCTCATCTTGTGTCCAAACTATCACTGGGTGTTGCCTCTTTTTCTTAGGAACAATATTTTGCTTGTGCAGTGGTTCCTCTACCATCTTCATCACCTCCACATCGTCTAGTATATAACCATGAAACATGTCCATGCTGTTCATGTCTATATCCTCCATTGGCACCCCAAAGTTATCATTCATAAGGGCATTGCTCGCCATAACTTGTTGGTTGTTTCTCTGCATTGTATTCATCTCAACTATAAGCTTAACATACAACTGAATTACCTGTTGCTTCTCTTTGCATGGGAACCTTGCTTGGAGCTCATCAACAATATCATTGTGATTCTTGGCTACACCATTTGTGTAGGTATTGTTGGTTTTGTGACTAGTGATGAATGACTTCACCATATCTATTTCAAAGGCACTCCATGCACCATTGACGTTGGGGTCCATGGGTAATGAGGGGTGAGAACTACACAACAAGTTAATGTATGAACCAACATACATGGATGGAGAACAGGGCAAGCACAATACCAAGTATTTATAGGCCTTATGGTGAATCTTTTAGTATTAGGTTCAATTTATTATGTAATAAATTTCTATATTTAGTCAAACATGGTTTTTAATCATCATGCTAAAGATATTTAGCACATGTATTCATTTATTAGTGATACACTAATTTTATAGTCAATATAATTCAGTTGCTCAGATTAATGAGAGTGAGATATCAACGAGCAAGTACACACGACATCATAAAACCAATTCATAATGACATAAGCTCTATAGTTTCACAAAATAAAGTTAATTTGAAAATGAAAGATCATGTGTCACAAATCAATCTTTGTGTGGAATTTAGGCTAGTTGGTTAGTTGCATGTTTTTGAAAAAATTAACTTGATCTTGAAGCCATTCTTCAAAGAGTAACTCTTGTCCATAAGCAGACAATTTTTATGCATCACATATTTTCTCTCATATTAAATGAAATGAAGGCAACAACTTTGCATGCCTCGACACTCATCTTGTCAACTCAGCAATGCAAAGATTAAAATTTTGCTTGCCTTGATGATTAAGATATACATATATTGTACCTCGTATAAACCCTATAATCGATTTATAGAACATGAGCACAAATATTGGTGCAACCAAGCTATTTAAATCATGTGTTTGGCATGATAATGATGTTTTAAGGAATGCATGCACATCCATCACTAGGGTAATACCTAAATGTGCATAGGACAAATCACTATTTTCAAGCAAATAGGTGGGAAGGAAATTAATGTCTCAATTTGCTACTATCATTTGACTCCATCTTTAGTGGTTATAAAGCGTTGTCTATAATTTTTAGTCACATTACTTTTATGTCTAAACAAATGCATTATTATTATGTTTCTAATTTAAAAATGAATGTGAATTCATAAAATCATATAAGCATATCTTTCCTTATGATTGACATTTATTAGTTTTATTATTATCTTGTGTCCAAATATACTAGAAGTTTAAGACTAGAAGTCAACTTTTGACTTTAGGTACAAGCCCTTTCTCTCCCTCTGTCTATATCTCCATCCATATATCTATATCTATATCTATATTTATATCTATATCTGTATCTATACCTATATCTATACCTATATATACATATACCTATATCTGTATGGATTGAGTTTTTTATTGCTCATGATGGCATTCTATCCTTCTAGGTGACTATAGTGTGTACAAAGCGCATTTAACCTCAATATATTTTACATGTATGAATGAAAGTCTATTTGGTTGCATTGTGCTACATAAATAATGTTAATGTGATAACTGAGTTACAAAGAAAGGTTTCCATGAATGCATGTTTTATCCTACACTCATTATTCCACACATCATGCATTCAAATGGTTATAGGTTGATACATTTTAGAAACACACCAAGGTATGAATTCTCCATTGCAATCTTTTATGAGCATGAATGTATAATTACATTTTCAACATAAGCTTGGATACACATGGGTGAGTCTAATTCAATTAAATCAATGTAAGAAGTAGTGGCATCCTTTTTAATTATGTAAAAAAGTTATATTTATTTTTATGTTCCTTTTGCACTACCTTAAAGTTTACTAATCTTGTTAGTTAGCTCAAAATTTAAATTTAAAATGAGTTCAAATTTGCTAAGTAGTACTTTATAACTATATGTTGACACCCATGGGAACAAATGGGCATCTCGACCTCAACATGGGAGGTATATCCGTAGATCAAAAGGTATAACGGTCAATGATAGGATCTTTACTCTAATTATGTGCTTCACGACCAGATATTATGCTTTCCGTATGCATGTGTGCAAGGTTTCAGGCAAATCCTAAGGAAGTTCACCTTAGGGCCATGAAAAGAATCATGAGATATTTAGTTTACACTCCTAAGTTTGGGCTATGGTACCCCAGGGGATCTACCTTTGATTTAATTGGGTATTCTGATGATGATTATGCCGGATGTAAAATTGACAAGAAGAGCACATCAGGGACTTATCAGTTTCTGGGAAGATCCCTGGTGTCTTGGGCTTCAAAGAATCAAAACTCAATAGCTCTATCCACCGTCGAAGCCGAGTATATTGCTGCAGGACATTGTTGTGCACAATTACTTTGGATGAGGCAAACTCTTAGGGACTATAGCTACAAATTGAGCAAAGTCCCTCTCCTATGTGATAATGAGAGTGCAATCCGCATGATGGATGATCCCGTTGAACACAGCCGCACTAAGCACATAGACATCTGATATCACTTTTTGAGAGAACACCAACAAAGGGGATATCGAAATTGCTTATATTAGCACCTACAACCAATTAGCCGATATCTTTACCAAGCCCCTGGATGAAAAGACCTTTAGCAAACTTAGGAATGAGCTCAATATTCTTGATTCTCTGAACTTTGATTGAAATCTTGCTCACATCGCTCATTTATATACCTTTGTCATGTCTCTTTCATTTGGTAAAATTGCATATTTCTTATTCTTCTTGTGCCAAGGCTAAGACTAATGTGCTTCCATGAGTAGCTCTATGATTAGTCTTAGATTGAAAGGGAAATGGAGTATTCGGCAAAGGCAAGACTTCCACTACAACTCTGTCGGTATCATTTATCCTTTGCCCTCCTCATAAACTTCCATTTATATTCAATGGGGAGAATTAGTAGGCCTCTCAAGTTTCTTCGTTTTTGGTGATTAATGCCAAAAGGGAGAAATTAATAGGCCCAAAGCAAAAGGACCGCACCACCACACATTTAAAAAAACTGTTTCACAAAGGGGAAGAAATTATTTCAATTGCAAAAACCCTCTTGACAGCTAAGGGGAGAATTTCTTCATGGGGAGCCTTTATTTAGCCAAAGGAAAAGCATTTTAAACAGGGAGAGAATTTTCAAAATCTTGAAAATGCGTTTTGAAATCTTATTCTAATACCATTGGCTATTTGCAAAAGAATTTGAGAAGACTTTTCCAAAAGATTTGCAAAAACAACCTAAGTGGTGCAAATGTGGTCCAAAATGTTAAACTAACAAGAAAGAAATCATATATACTTAGAAATAATTTGAGTTGGTTTAAATTCAAAGTAACTTATGCACAACTGTCAAATTAAAAACTAGTTACACTTTATATTTGCTTTGGTTTGTGTTGGCATCAATCACCAGAAAGGGGGAGATTGAAGGGAAATGGGCTTAAACATTTCCTATAATGGATTTTGGTGTTTGACAACCATCACAAACCACGTGGACTAACTAGTTTGCCTAGTTGTCATTTATCTCAGGTGCATAAAGTTTAACATACACCAACGAAGAAAATGAGTTGGGGAACTCCATAAAGTTTGGAGCCAATACAACAAATGGTGCAGCCAGTGGCGCACCTGCCCAGGCCGAGCACCTCACGAACTGGCCGCTATCGGGTTTTTCTGGGAGTCGCTCCGCTATAATTCACCGGACCGTCTGGTGTGCACCAAACTGTCTGGTGAGCCAATGGAGCAACGGTCAACTACGCCCAATGGTTGACTGTGGTAAACAGAGAACAGTGCATAGTGTAGAAGTCAAAAGTCAGAACTGCAAAGTCAGAACACATCAGACTGTCCGGTGTGCCATCGGACTGTCCAGTGCCATAAGAGGACAAAGGACTTCAATGGTCAACCGCTCCAAACCCCAATGGTCGGCTGACATGGCATGCACCGGATAGTGAACAATGCAGTGTCCGGTGCACCACCGGACTGTCCGGTGTGCCCATCGACAACAACGGTTGGAATAGTGGTTGGGGCTATAAATACCCCCAACCACCTCCATTCAAGCCATCCAAGCCTCCTACACTTCTCATTTAGTATAAGAGCAAAGGCAAACACTCCAAAGACACAATCAAATCATTCAATCCCCTCCAAGATCCAAAATCAACTCAATTGCTTAGTGACTTGAGAGAGGATCATTTGTGTTTCTTTTGTTGATCTTGTTGCTTGGATTGCTCTCTTCTTCTCACTCTAATTCTTCTAAGTGCTTTGTAAAGTTAGCAAGAGACACCTATTTGTGTGGTGTTCCTTGCGAGGTCTTAGTGACCCAAGTGATTAAGGAGAAGCATTCGACCAGTCTGTGTGACCGATTGAGAGAGGGAAAGGGTTGGAATAGACCCGGCCTTTGTGGCCTCCTCAACGGGGACTAGGTTCTTTATAACCGAACCTCGATAAACAAATCGCCGTGTTCATTTGTGTTGATCTTCACTCGATTTGTTTCTGCACTCATATTGATTTGAGTTTGCTCCCAAGGTTATCCGCATTGATTGAGCAACTCATAGCAAGGAGAACTATCTTCCGCACTCTGAATTGTTTCTAACACTAACCTCGTGCATAGTGCATGTTCAAGTTTTATAATTTTCAGGTTTCGCCTATTCACCCCATCTAGGCAGCTTTCAGGGACCATGACACCAAAGAGGGTGAATTAGGCTTTCTAAAAATACTCTAAAAACTATGGCCTCTAATTTTCACCTAGTTAAAACATATGAAATAAAACAATCTATCTAAATGTGCTAAAGGAAACGGTGACGCCAAAGAGGGTGTGAATTAGGACTTCTAGAACTTTCTCTAAACTAGGCCACAAATAAATCCCTAGAGCAAATCCTATGCAGATAAAAAATCTAAAATGTGCAAACTAGGTTTTGTCTAAGTGTTGTTATCTCTACCGCAATGGCTAGTTTCAATCTAAATAATCTAACTAGAGAGACAAGGTTGAAACTTAAATACTCAATATAAATGCGGAAGCTAAAGAGCAAGGTAGAGATGCAGACTCTCGTAGATGATTCTGGTATTTTTACCGTGGTATCCAGAACCACGCAAGGTCCCGACTAATCCTCGTTGGTGCCCCTACGCAAAGGGTAGCCCATGCAAGGGAAAAGCACCATGGTCGAGTGACTCCGTAGAGAGCCGCGAGCCTTCTCCATGCACAAGTGGTGCTTCGCTTTTGGCTCCTCTCGGATGCTCCCCACCGTCTCCACTATCGAGCTTCCGGCTGAAACGTTGCGGGCCTCGTTCCCTCCAATACACGGTGGCGACCGTGACACAAACGCGGTTGTCACGGTCTTGCAAGACTCTCGCCCCACTCGGTACAATTACAACGGCTCGCGCAAGAGCCGATGGGTTTTGTGGTTTTCTAAACTCACTCAACTAACTAGTATTTATCTAGAGCAAGTGCTAATGCGGTCTAACTAACCTAAGCACTTCGTAAAGCACCTACGCTAATCACCGAGTGATTCTATTAAGCACTTGGGTGGTTTCATCTAGATCAACGGCCTTGTTGGGGACTTGTTCTCAAATGCTATAAATTAAGAACAAAGCAACATAGAATGTTAAATGTTAATGTCCTTCGCCCGCTGAAGCATTATCTCCCCGAGGGTTTAATGAACTTCGAACGAAGGCCATGATCAGAGTATCACGACGGTCATACCTTCGTGATCAAACTTATAAAATAATGTAAAATGAAGTATAAATTGTAAAACATTATAAAGAGATATGCTAAAAACAAATAACATTATTCACATATTTTGTCATATTTATACCTTCGTCTTGGCAGAAAGTGATAGTTCCAGTGTAATGCGTCAGCGATTACAAGTTTGCGTGAACAGTACAGGGGTACTGTTCACCTATTTATAGGCACAGGGCGCAGCCTGTGTATAATTACATATATGCCCTTTACAATTAACTACAATAATGACACAGAACATCATGGGCTTTTAAGTCATTTCATCTTTAAATCGGTTCGCCCCTTCGTCATGAGATCCGTCATTGTGCCGAAGCTTTATATGTGACAGCTTCAACGCTGCTTCTGGGAAGATCTTCCGAAGGTGTTTCCTTTCTTTAGGATCTTCGGCTACAAAGCATACCCCCAACAGTAGCCCCTTCGCGGTGCTAGATCGTTTTTCGTAACGAGCTTGATCCGTGAAAAAGTCTTCTAAGCTTCGGGATGCCGAAGATCCGAAAAACACCTTCCCTGAGCTCGTTGGCGAGAAACGATTAAAATAATCCACGCGTGAGGTGGCCCCATCTTGCAGCAGTTGAGCGCGCCCTAGCGATTCACCTTCCCGGACCCTGTGGCCCACCGTTCAGCGAGTGCGGGTGGCTGTTTACCTGGTGTGGAAGACCTTGACAATTCACCTTCCCACGTGCGGCACTATATAAACAGACGGGTAGGTGTGAAGTTACCACAGCATTCATTGCTATTGCACTGTTTTGCTGCCAAAAATTTAACCAAAGCCGAAGCTTGATCATCGTGTTCGAACGAAGCACCACTTTTGATTCTGCTTCGTCACAAGAGGATAAGCTTCAGAAAAATCAAAAAAGTCAACAACAAAAAATTTCAAAAAATTCATAATCAAATGGCGAGAGTGCGCTCCACTGCCATGGTTGATCGTGAGGGAGATGAAACCGAAGCTACTGAGACTGTTCCCATTTCCGAAGCGATGAAGCGGTCTGGGCTGACAACATCTAAGGATGCACCTGCCGCTGAAGCAGAGCAGGCTGATGTTGAGGAGACTGATTCTGAAGATGATTACAACAGTGTAGTGCCGAGTAAACCCAGCCACCTGGATTTCGGAAAATCTACCATCTCTGAAGGTGATTTGCCTAAGATGATGAAGTTGGGCTATTTTAGTGAAGCGAAGAAAGAGCTGATTCGCTTTGGAGGGGAAGAAACTACTCTGAAGCCAGGAAAAGATGAAGTAGTGGTCTTCAAAAGTTTCTTTAAGGCTGGTTTAAGATTCCCTTTGAACAAGATGATTGCTGATGTGCTAAAGAAGTTTGGGATCTACCTTCATCAGCTAACTCTTAATGATATCGTTAGGCTTAGCGTTTATATTTGGGCCCTCCGAAGCCAAGGGGTGGAACCATTTGCCGAAGGTTTTTACCGAGTGCACGAGCTTCATTACCAGACCAAGGCTAGAGGAGATGGGCTACATGAAAACTTTGGCTGCTACAATTTTGCCTATCGCAAGACTACAAAATTTCCTATGATTAGTTACCGTAGCAAGTGGCCAGCTGGCTGGAAATCCGAGTGGTTTTACGTCAAAGTTGACGAAGATAAGGAGAAATTGGTCCAGAGTCCGTTGGAATTGATCTTCGGAGAGACCAGACCCCAGTGCAACATGACACCAGAGGGTCCGACCCAAATTGCTCTGGCTGAATTTAGAGTTATTGCGGAGCACATCGGCACTAGGGATTTAGTGCAAGAATTTTTGGCCTTCAGAGTGTTCCCAACTATGAAAGAGTGGGCCATGCCGAAGCTTGAAGGAAAAAAGAAGGAAGGGGAGCTTGTTCGGTTGCCTTACCATTACAAATTCAAGAGACATTTCAAAGTGCCTTGCCAAGAATGGCTGGACACGATCGAAGTAATGTGCAACGAAATACTCGGCAATTACTCTAGAAAAGAAGATCAGTTGATGACTGCAGCCTTCAGCACCCGTCCGAAGCGAAGACTGAACCGAGTAATGGATGCTATTGACTTTGAATATCCCGACTACAAGCGGCTAGACAAGGGTGCCGAAGGGCAAAAAAGGAAGAGAG
Source organism: Zea luxurians (assembly GCA_029449295.1). Lineage (NCBI taxonomy): Eukaryota > Viridiplantae > Streptophyta > Magnoliopsida > Poales > Poaceae > Zea > Zea luxurians. Next base: position 49,910,136 of record JAOPSE010000010.1, read on the forward strand.
TGGCTGATATTCTGAATAAAGATGATGAAGATCAATTGAAAAAGAAAAAACCAAAGCCCGAGTCAAAAACAGTTGCTTCGAAGAAGAGAAAAGCTATAGCTCCGAAGCAGAAGGCAATTGGCGAAGAAGAAGAAATTGCTGCATCACCTTCTTCCACCGTCATGGAGGAAATTTTAAAGGTAATGACTGAATCCTTGCCTGTCAAGCTGAGTCCATTAGGGTCACATCTGACGAAGCTTTTTCAGAAGGACAAGGAGCCCACAAAAACGGAGAAGGCAGCTAGGCCAAAAAAGCAAAGAATCATTAAGGTGACGGAAGTCATTGAAAAGACACCACCAAGAGCTTCAGCTCCGAAAGCGCCAGCTGTTGAGGACATAACGGTTACCGAAGCTGCACCTTCGGAGGCTACAGCTGCCGAAGCTGCCACAGCCGAAGATACAGAGTTAGAAACCACAATTGCAAATATTGATAAAATACTGCTAGACATGGCCGCAAAAGAAGCTGCAGCAGCTACCGAAGAGACTCCGGCCTCAGAGCCCGAGAAAAAGAAAGAAATAGCCGAAGACACTTCGGAAGATGAAATTTTTAATTTTCAAAACTTAGTTGGGAAAGAGCTGACAAAGGCCGAAAAAGAAGAGTTAAAAGAGTATGCCATATCTTGCGGGTATCGGCCGGGGGCATTTCTCTTTGGTGGTATCGATGATGAAAAGCTGGGCTGTATCCGGGATCAGACCGGAGTGAAGGTTATTGGTACTCTATCAAAGAGTATCGGTTTCCCGAAGCTTGAAACAGACATCAGCCGCTATCGACGACAACATATCGTCGGTAGTTTGTTTTATTCTAATTTCAAGGTAAACAACTTTTCTCTAACTTTTTATCGTTTGTAATAACGAAGATGTTTTCTAACGAAGGTTGTTTATGTATAGAGTATGTTGCTGAGCAAATCTTTAAAAATGCAGCAAGATTTGGAAGACAAAAAACATGAGGTTATAATCGAGAATTTAGAAGGCAAAATAAAAGACCAATCTGCTGCCCTTGAAAAGAAAGACTTCGAGCTTCAGTTGACCGAAGGCTTATTGGCAGAAGCTGAAGCTAAAATAACAGAACTAAATACGAAGCTTCTCTGACAGTCAGAAAGTTTCGAACAAGAAAAACAGAAGCTTAATGAAAAATTTGAGGCCGAAGTCCAGAAGGTTTCAGATTTGCAAAAATCATTAACAAGCCTTCAAAATAAATGTTTAGAATTCAGCACTCGATGTATTCAACGGCTGAAGAAGGTCTTCTATTCGGTCGGGGCCAGCAGTGAAAAATTTACTCCTTCAGCTGAAGATCTACCAGGGGCCTTTGAACACATCGAAGGTGAAATTGATGACCTTGATGATGTTATTGCTGGACATGGTGATTTCTGTGCCCTGGTAGCTTCTCGGGGCACTGCTGCTGCATTCCTGAAATCTGCCTGTGAGCACGGGAAAATTATCAACAGACCCAATTTTAGTTTATCACCAGCAGATCTAGATGATATCCCCAACCTTGCTCAAAGTATAGCAAATAAATTTATAAAGGTGGTATGGACAAAGGGTGGACGAGACAAAGCTGGTGACGAAGCTCGGAGTCATCTTAAGCCGGTAACAAAATCATACCTTGTGCTTACCTCTTCTTTCGAACTTGAATTTTGCTTACAATACTTTAATTTGTGTAGAATGACGAGGCCGAAGCCGAAGCTTGAAGAGTAAGAAGATGACGCCGAAGCATTAATGGATGACTATGCCGAAGCTGAAGCTCGATGAACACTGATGCAGCTTGAATAGATGACAGTAGAAAAAGCTCTAGGAACTTTTTGTAATTACTTTTGTAAATGTAATTAAATTTTACTTGATGAACTTTGTCCGTACATTGTAATATATTCCTACCTTCCCATAAATGTATGAAGTGCTTTAGTGTGAACGAAATTAGCATTTTTGAGCCGAAGGCGAAAAACACCTTCCCTTCTTTTCGTACACAGCGAAGCATAAAAAGTGCTTCTTTTTCTCTTATGTCGAAGTCTGATCTTTAGAGCCGGAGCAACTGCCTATGTTATGATAATGATGATCCTACGTATGTCTAAATGAATGTTTATGAATGCAAATGTTATGATGTAATGTACCGTGCAAATGAATGTCCAAACACATATACGAAGCGACAACCATAGCCTTCATTCCCTTAGGAATAAACAAAGCCTCTTTGTCGTTTATTTTTCGGCTTCACCGTTTATTTTTTGGTGTATCAGCGCTGACTTTTCGCTGTAAGTTCTGCATTCCCTTAGGAACGTCTTTTGAACTTCTTCGCCTTCTATTTCGGCGGTATCACGTTGACTTTTCGCGCTTCGCCTTATATTTCGGCGGAATCAGCGTTGACTTTTCGCTGTAAGCTCTGCATTCCCTTAGGAATGACTTTTAAGCAGAAAACTTACGCTGCGCTCCTTAGGAATGACTTTTTGTAGCTTCATCGTGCTCTGCATCCCCTTAGGGACGTCTTTCGAGCTTCTCCCTGTTTCTTCTTTTTTCTTTGCACTCGATGGTGCGAGCTCAGTTTTTACATTTACATCTTTGGGGGATATTGCTCTTGTAGAGCTGTAATAAGAAAAAGGGAAATTACATGATATGGCCCCATTAAAAACCTTTCTCCCCCTTCAGAAAGGAAAAGGGTGCCATAGGAAAAAATAAAAAGATTACATCAAGCTATACATAATATCGCCGAAGCTCATCCGCATTCCAAGATCTAGGAATGTCGTTGCCGTCCATATCCTTCAATCTGTAGGAACCGGGTCTTGACGAAGATACTACCAGAAAAGGTCCTTCCCATTTCAACTGTAGCTTGCCTACTGTATCTGGGTTGGCGACTCTGCGAAGTACCAAGTGACCTGACCTGATATTTTTTAACCGAACTTTTCTGTCACGCCACTTTATTGTTTCAGCTTGATATTTATTGATGTTCTCCATAGCCTGAAGCCTGATCCCTTCTAAGGCATCTTTTGCCACAGAACAATCAGCTTCGTCCTCTGCCGAAGCCACTGTTCTTATTGATCCTGCTTTAGCTTCTTCCGGAGTTATTGCTTCGTCACCAAACAGTAATTTGAATGGTGAAAAGCCTGTTGACCTTGACATTGTTGTATTGTGGCTCCACACCACTTTGATCAATTCATCTGGCCACTTTCCCTTGGGCTGATTGAAGATTAACTTCATTATTCCTGTCATTATAATGCCATTAGCTCTTTCAACAAGTCCATTTGACTCCGGATGCCTGACTGATGCAAAATGAATCTTCGTGCCAATTTGCTCACAGAACTCTTTGAAAGCTTTCGGCATCAAACTGTGTTCCGTTGTCCACAGTAATGGCCTTCGGCACTCCGAAGCGACAAACAATATTTTGCCAGAAAAATTTCTGAACAGTGACTGAGGTTATTGTGGCTAAAGGCTTCACTTCAATCCATTTGGAAAAATATTCTACCGCCACCACAACATATCTTAAATTTCCTTGTGCTGGTGGAAGTGGGCCTAGCAAATCAAGGCCCCATCTTTGCAACGGCCAAGTGGGCTGTATTAACTGAGTCAGGGATGAAGGTTGTTTTTTATCTCTTGCACATTTTTGACAACCTTCACACTTTTGGACTAATTCCGCTGCATCCGAAGCTGCCTTCGGCCAATAAAACCCTTGACGAAAGACTTTTCCCAGCAAGGGCCTAGATCCGATGTGAGATCCACACATGCCTGCGTGTATTTCCTTCATCAATTCTATACCTTCAGCTCTAGATAAACATTTAAGCAATGGAGAGCAAACTCCATGTTTGTATAGCTCCCCTTCTATTATTACATATGGTCGGGCTCTTGCCTCTATTCTCTTATTATATGCTTCGTCATCTGAAAGGTAATTGCCCTAGAGAAAGGATATAATCTCAGTTCTCCAATCTTCACTATGAACAGGAGATATATTGAGCACTGCTCTTTCAAGAAGTTCCACCGAAGGTGCTCTTATTGTCTCGAAGAATACTTCTAAAGGTAAAGGCAGCCCCTGTGCCACTGACTTAGCTAGCAGATCAGCGTGCTCATTTTCTCCTCGTGGGATATTCTTGACAGAAAACCCTTCGAATGAAGCTTCAAGCCTTTGAACTGTATCCAAGTATTTTTCAAGCTTCGGATCTCTTACTTTACAACTCTTGTCAATATGACCAGAAATAACTTGGGAATCTGTTTTGAGAACCGTCTTTCTTACCCCCATTGCCTTTAACTTCCGAAGCCCCAAAAGCAAAGCTTCGTATTCAACAATATTATTTGTGCAGCTGAAATCAAGTTTCACTGCATAGCATGTTCTGACTTTGGAAGGTGCAACTAAAACAGCAGCTGCGCCTGCCCCGAAGGTTCCCCAGGAACTGTCGCAGAACACTGTCCAGGCTTCGGCATCTTTACTTGCTTCTTCCTCATGAGCCCCTGGCGTCCAGTCGGCGATGAAGTCTGCTAGCGCCTGGGACTGAATTGAGGATCTATGTACATAATCAATGGTGAACTCGTTGAGTTTCGCAGCCCACTTTCCAATCCTTCCAGTAGCTTCTCTGTTTCTCATAATATCCTTCAAAGGCTGTGATGAAGGAACAATTATATGGAATGCTTGAAAGTAATGCCGAAACTTCCTGGAGGCCATTAAGACAGCATATAGCACCTTTTCCAACTCTGTATAATTTTTCTTTGATAAACTGAGGACTTCGGAAACAAAATATACTGGAGCTTGCTTTTTAGTTTGTCCTTCAAGCTTCTCCTGAACAAGTGCTGCACTTACTGCAGAGTGCGAAGCTGCCACATACAATAGCAGAGGAGCCCCTGGCATGGGTGGAGTTAGCGTCGTTAGGTCTATTAGATACTGCTTCAGCTCTTCGAAGGCTTTCTGCTGAGATGGTCCCCATTGAAAGACTTCGGCTGACTTCAGCACTTCGAAGAATGGTAAATTCCTCTTTGCTGATCTAGATATGAATCGGTTCAAGGATGCCAGTCTTCCTGTCAGCTGTTCAGCCCCCTTCTTTGTGCTTGGCGGCTCCATCCGAAGAATAGCTTCGATTTTATTCGGATTAGCTTCGATTCCCTTTGTTGAAACCAGACAACCAAGGAATTTTCCCTTTTTTACTCCGAAGACACATTTTTCTGGATTCAGTTTCAAGCCAACTTGCCTAAAGTTAGAAAATGTTTCCTGCAGATCAGCAATGTGATTTTCTTGCTTCGTGCTTGTTACTATGATATCATCAACATATGCTAGCACATTTCTGCCTATCTGAGAATGGAGAACTTTGGCTGTCATTCTACTGAAGCTTCCTCCAGCATTCTTGAGCCCCTCAGGCATCCGAAGGTAACAATATGTTCCACTAGGGGTTATGAAGCTGGTTTTTGGCTCATCTTCCTTCTTCATCCAGATTTGATGGTAGCCTGAATAACAATCTAGTAGACTCATGAGCTCTGACGAAGCTGCTGCGTCTACTAGAGAATCTATCCTCGGTAATGGAAACTCATCCTTTGGACAAGCCTTGTTGAGATCAGTAAAATCAATGCACATCCTCCATTTACCATTGGCCTTCTTCACCATAACAGTGTTAGCTAGCCATTCTGGATATTTCACTTCTCTAATGACTCCAGCACTGAGAAGTCTTTTCACTTCATTCCGAGCACCTTCGGCTTTGTCATCAAACATCTTCCGAAGCCTCTGCTTTCTAGGTCTGAAGGATGGATCAACATTGAGCGAGTGTTCAATGACATCCCTGTTGACACCACATAGATCGTTGGTGGACCATGCGAAAACATCTTTGTTGTTGAACAGAAACCTTGTTAGGTTTTTCTCCTGTTCCTCAAACAATTGAGATCCTAGCAACACCTTCTGCTTTGCTATATCTTCACATAAGAGCATGGGCTTCGGCTGATCGGCCGAAGCAGCCTTCTCCCTTGTATACTTGTACTGCTCACAAGCTTCAGCTCCATCTATATTATGGATTGCTTTTGAATCTGTCCAGTTTCCTTTGGCCTTTCTGGCAGCTTCCTGACTTCCATGGATAGCAATAGGTCCTTGATCCGAAGGTATCTTCATGCAAAGATATGCTGGATGAAGAATTGCTTCAAAAGCATTGAGTGTCCCACGACCAATGATTGCATTGTAGGGGTACTCCATGTCGACAATATCAAACACAATTTGTTCAGTCCTTGTATTGTTGACAAATCCGAAGGTCACTGGCATCGTGATCTTGCCAAGCGCTACAGTCTGTCTTCCTCCGAAGCCACAAAGAGGGTGTGTAGCATCATGAATCTTATCCTCTAGCTCTTGCATCTGTCTGAAGGCTTTAGCAAATATAATATCCGCTGCGCTGCCTGTATCGACCAGAACATTGTGGACTAGAAACCCTTTGATAACACAAGAAATGACCATAGCATCATTGTGAGGGTAATCCTTGAGCTGAAGGTCCTCTTGGGAGAAGGTAATTGGGATGTGAGACCATCTTGACTTGATGAAGGGTCCCTGCACCCCGACATGCTGTACCCTTCTCTGTGCCTCTTTCTTCTACTTCTTGTTGGCCGGCTCTGAGCATGAACCGCCTGTTATCGGGAGCACCAGCTTCGTAGCCGAAGCAGCTCTAGCTTGGTTGTTGAATGAAGCCATTAGCTCAAAAAGTGGAAGTGAGTTCACCGGAGGTGGGCGCCAATGTTGGGGACTTGTTCTCAAATGCTATAAATTAAGAACAAGGAAACATAGAATGTTAAATGTTAATGTCCTTCGCCCATTGAAGCATTATCTCCCCGAGGGTTTAATGAACTTCGGACGAAGGCCATGATCAGAGTATCACGAAGGTCATACCTTCGTGATCAAACTTATAAAATAATGTAAAATGAAGTATAAATTGTAAAACATTATAAAGAGATATGCTAAAAACAAATAACATTATTCACATATTTTGTCATATTTATACCTTCGTCTTGGCAGAAAGTGATAGTTCCAGTGTAATGCGTCAGCGATTACAAGTTTGCGTGAACAGTACAGGGGTACTGTTCACCTATTTATAGGCACAGGGCGCAGCCTGTGTATAATTACATATATGCCCTTTACAATTAACTACAATAATGACACAGAACATCATGGGCTTTTAAGTCATTTCATCTTTAAGTCGGTTCGCCCCTTCGTCATAAGATCCGTCATTGTGCTGAAGCTTTATATGTGACATCTTCGGCGCTGCTTCTGGGAAGATCTTCTAAAGGTGTTTCCTTTCTTTAGGATCTTCAGCTATGAAGCATACCCCCAATAGGCCTCTAGGTAACAAGCCATTCTAGTACTATAATATGGGAAGTTAGTGCCGTCGAAATGTGGTGGCCTATGGGTATCCATCCCCTTTCTCTAAAAAGCGTCAGCTCTTTTTAGCGATGAAGCTAAAGCATTTCAAATGAGCCAAACCAAGCTCTGATACCAATTGAAGGAAATGGTGACGCCTAAGACGGGGGTGAATTAGGACTTCTAAAACTTTCTGCAAACTAGGCCACAAATAAATCCCTAGAGCAAAACCTATGTAGATGAACAATCTAAAGTGTGCAAACTAGGTTTTGTCTAAGTGTTGCTATCTCTACTGCAATGGCTAAGTTTCAATCTAAATAATCTAACTAGAGAGACAAAATTGAAACTTAAATACTTAATATAAATGCGGAAGCTAAAGAGCATGGTAGAGATGCAAACTCTCGTGGATGACGCCAGTATTTTTACCGAGGTATCCGGAACCACGCAAGGTCCCGACTAATCCTCATTGGTGCCCATACGCAAAGGGTAGCCCACGCGAGGGCCAAGCACCACGGTCGAGTGACTCCATAAAGAGCCGCGGGCCTTCTCCACGCGCAAGTGGTGCTCCGCTTTTAGCTCCTCTCGGATGCTCCCCGCCGTCTCCACTATCGAGCTTCCAGCCGAAACGCCGCGGGCCTCATTCCCTCCGGTACACAGTGGCGGTCGTGACACAAACGTGGTTGTCACGGTCTCGCAAGAATTGAGTTGGGGCCTAGAAATACCCCCTCAACCAGCCATTTCAAGGTGTGGGAGCCCAAGCAACATACCAATGCATAATATAGACATTTCCAAGTGCTCATACACCAAGTGCTTAATAGAATCACTCGGTGATTAGCGTAGGTGCTTTGCGAAGTGCTTAGGTTAGTTAGACCGTATTAGCGCTTGCTCTAGGTGAATCCTAGTTAGTTGAGCGAGTTTAGAAAAACCACATAACCCCTCGACTCTAGCGTGAGTCGTTGTAATTGTACCGAGTGGGGCAAGAGTCTTGCAAGATCGTGACAACCTCGTTTGTGTCATGGCCGCCACCATGTACCGGAGGGAATGAGGGCCGTGGCGTTTCGGCCGGAAGCTCGATAGTGGAGACGATGGGGAGCGTCCGAGAGGATCCAAAAGTAGAGCAGCACTTGCGCGTGGAGAAGGCTCGCAACTCTCTATGGAGTCACTCGTCCGTGGTGCTTGGCCCTTGCGTGGGCTACCCTTTGTGTAGGGGCACCAATGAGGATTAGTCGGGACCTTGCGTGGTTCTAGATACCTCGGTAAAAATATCGATGTCATCCACAAGAGTTTGCATCTCTACCTTGCTCTTTAGCTTCCGCATTTATATTGAGTATTTAAGTTTCAATCTTGTCTCTCTAGTTAGATTATTTAAATTGAAACTTAGCCATTACGGTAGAGATAACAACACTTAGACAAAACCTAGTTTGCACACTTTAGATTGTTTATCTGCATAGGTTTTGCTCTAGGTATTTATTTGTGGCCTAGTTTAGAGAAAGTTTTAGAAGTCCTAATTCACCCCCCTCTTAGGCGTCCCATTTCCTTCATGTGCAACTAAGGTTTTGCTAGGTGTGTTATTATCTCCATCGTAAAGTAGTTATGCAACCAAGCTCCCAATGCTATCACTAGTTTATCTATCAATCTAAGCTACTAGATGTGAAACTAAGGTTTTCCTAAGTGTGTTGTTATCTCTACAGCAAAATAGTTATGCAACCTAGTTTCCAATGCTACCACTAAGGGCACGTTTGGTAGGGCTCTAGCTTGCACAAAAATAGCTCTAGCTTTGGCTTTTTTCTAAAAACAACTTTTCTGGTAGAGCTGAACCATTTCTCAAATCGTTTTGCAGAAACGTCTTATCCTAGAGCCAGAACCATTATTAATGTGCTAGAGCTAGCCAAAGCTGGTGAAGCTAATATTTGCAGCTTCTTCTGCATAGTACAAAAATGGCTCTAGCTTTTACATGCTTTTCGTAGTAAGCTATTTTAAAAAATGGAGTTTGGCAGGGCTCTGGTATTTTCCCATAGAAAAGCCAGAGCCGAAGCCCTGCCAAACGGGCTCTAACTATCAACCTAAGCTATGTAAGTAAAGCACACAACCAAAGTACACAAAATAAATGTGGTAGGTAAAGTGTTATAGAGATACAAACTCTCATTCAATGATGTTGATATGTTTACCAAGGTATCAAGAAGGTCATAGTTTTCCCTAGTCCGTATTGGAGCTCCTCACAAGGATGCCTTCACAAGGGTCAAAATCTCAGTCGAGTCACTCTATGGATAGCCTTGGGCCTTCCCCATACACAAGTGGGTCTTTGAGATATCTCCTGGACCGATCCTCCTCATCTTCGCTATTGAGCTTTTGATCAAACCATTGTGGGCCCTATTCCCTCTAATACATAGTGGTGGTCAAACTGCAAACTCAGTTGGTCTCACAAGACTACAAGCACCTCTAGTATACAATAATATTGCACACAAGTTCTAAGTGATAGAAGGTATGCAAACATAACTAAACAATAGGCCTAAACCTAGAGAAAGCGCATAAACAGTGGTCCAACTAGCTTAAGCGCTTCACAAAGCACCTACACTAACCATCGAGTGAAATAATAAACACTTTAGTGGCTAGATAAATTATAGGTGAACCTCCACTAATTCAACACATTTTTGAGATCCATAAACCTCAAATAGTCATCCAGTGTAGCTTCCCAAAAATTCAAATCTAGAAAAATCTCAAACTCATTCAAAATTCAAAATGAATTTTTAAATTTCGCTTCAAAATGTTTGTTTGCAAGTTGATCTCAACAAAGAAAATATAGTGGTCTATATTCTATCCAAAATTCTCCTCAAAATATCCTACAAATATTTTTCAAGTGATCCCTTCAAATTCTTTCCAGAAATACTGCCTAAATATTTCACCAATATTTTCATATATTTTTCTCCGGAGAAATACCCTCAGGATCATTTTTCAAATCCCTACAAATATTTTCTTAATAACTTTCCTTATGCTCATACGTATGCATGTCTTAGGAGTGATACAATGAGCTCTACAAGCTAATTTCACTTATTCATGGCTAATACATGTTTATCTCCCACTAATCCTCGCCTCCTCCCACTAATCCTCCCCTCCTCCCCGTAATCCCCCCACCTTGTCTATAAATAGTTGGGCATAGGGCTCCCTAATGCCATCCCAAACCATTTCATGGCAACACACTCTTACTCCCACACAATCACAACACAAGCACAAGGATCATTCGGTCGTTCATTCGATAGTTCGTCCAACTGTTCATAGTTTGTTCATTCGTCCGATCGTTCATGGTTCATTCATTCGTTCGTTCATTCATCCAAATAATTATTGTTCAACCGTTATGCTGTCGAAATTCCGATCATTCGTTTGTCCGATCATAATCCATATTCATCGTTCATCGTTCATCATTCGTTCATACAAACTATTCATCGTTCGTTCATACGAACTATTCATCATTCATCGTTCGTTCATAATCCATATTCATCGTCCATCATCCGTTCATACAAACTAATCACCATTCATTTGATCGTTCATAATCACTATTCATCGTTCGTCCAATCGCTCGAATATTTAACTGCTCATCCATCATGATGGTTTGCTCACCTAAGACCTACCAAACCAATATCTCAGTCATACGAACTCCGGCGACTGTGATTTTCTTTCCAGTAAGAACTTTTCGATTGGTCACCCATCCTAGAATTGCTCCAAGTTGAGCACGCTTAACCTTGAGGTTCTTTCAAATCAGACTTCTAAAAAGAAAGGCGAACCATGTTTGTATGGATACGTCGTCAATCCTATAATACCTGTCCTAAGGTACCATGGCCCACCCAGACAAGAATATCATAGTATTTTAGTTGTTTAGGTCTCATCTTACTGTTGTCCCATGTGACATAGTAGGTAGAAACAATTGCCACCAACATAAACCTCAGCCCATGAATAGTCTAGAAATATTTCCTAGCACTCCGCTCAAAAATACATTTGTGTTTTTGAGTTTCCTAATATTCTCGAATATTCAAATTTGGAATATTCAAGCAATATTCCTTTTTTCCTTTTCTTTTTCTATTTCCTAGGATTATAAAATCCCAAACTCCCCTGTCCAAACTCAGATTTCGACAATTCTTGCTTCTCGATTCTTATAAAATTACCCTCTATCCAACCATGTCATTCCTTAAGCATGGTCATATTCCAGAAAACTCCAAAAATACTCTTGTCCAATAGTCAACCAATAATTTCCCCGTTCAAACTGAGTCAGACAATTCTTTCACCACTATTCTCATAAATAATAAACTCTACTGTACTGAACCCTAAATACACCCAGAGAGTTACCCTCTCCCTCGCCCACAACCTAGGCACCCTAAGCCAACACAAATCCCCCACCCACTCGGTACCCCGCTCTGCCACTACAGTTCTAGTGTTAGTTCACCTCCAATATACCCTTCGGGTAAGCATCTCTACTCCCTCAACACAAACTCTACTCAAAACTATATTCACCCATCCACCACCATTCCTGACCACTATATTGAATATTTGTTGATATACTTGTTGGTTTGTATGTTTGCTTGTACATGTTGCGTAGTTACCGGAGCATTTGTGTCGTCCCTTGAAGGCCACTTCCACGAGTTTACGCTAGATGGTTCCGCAAGCTCTTACCCTTTCGTCGGTTAAAGCAGGACAAGCTCACTGGATCCCTTTGATGCATAAATTTCCTATGTTTTCAAACACATCCATTAGCCTATTATTTTAAGCATTATATGATTTTGCTACTAAGAGACATGTTAATATGGCTATCCAGCCTTAGAACATTGCCGCAATTCTTCTTTATACTCCTTGACAATTTTATTACAAAATGATTTGAGAAAAGGTGTGTGTTTTTCAAAATAAAATGTTTTCAAAACTAGTATGATGAAGGGTTATCACCCTTGTCACCTTTGAGCGGGATGATCAGGGACTCTCTAGTTTGGGAGGGCCTTAAGGTGTTGGCTTAGCCGGGTTAGGTGTGAGCATGAAGGATTGTCCCTCTCTCATAAGGACCGGTTTGTCATCACTCCTTACCTATACTCTTGTCATGTACAACCACTCGTGATTGTATGGGCAATCGCTTGATCTAAACTTGTACGGTCTGCACCCCAGGGTTATGGTGGCTGGGGAGCACCGGAAGGACACGAAGAGGGAATAATTCTGTCTTGGTTTAGCGAGGAGGTGGCCTTGTTCCTTTCAGTATAACCGTTAAGGTAAAGTCATGCAGGGGAGGAAAGAGTTTTGGATTTGGGTCTCATTGGCCATGAGATCATAGAACTAGACTAGTGGGTACAGTAAACTCTATCGTACTAAACCATATGCACGCATCTATAAATACACCTAGAGAGTTACCCTCTCCCTCCCACACCCTCGGCACCCTGAGACAAGGCAAACCCCCACCAACCCACTCGATACCCTGCTCTGCCACTATAGTTTTAGTGTTAGTTCAACTCCAATATACCCTTCGGTTAAGCATCTCTACTCCGTCAACACAAACTATACTCAAAACTATATTCACCCATCCACCACTATTCCTGACCACTATATTGAGTATTTGTTGATATACTTGCTGGTTTATATGTTTGCTTGTTCGTGAGCTATGGTGGACGGGAAGTCCAGTAGCTGTTTTTGAAAATGAAAACTAGTGGGAAACTACCAAGATTCCTAGATGGTTTAGTCTAGGGGATTTGGTTCTATTTTGAAAATCTTCCTGCTCCCTTAGGAGAGGATGAGCTTTGAAAATGATAAAATATTTTACAAAATAGCCCTGCACAAGAAACTGCATTTTCTGCAAAATACCCTAAGCTCCACATACTCCATGCATTATATCTGCCACATGTAGGTTGCTAGGTAAGTAAGTATTCACTCTTCCTTATTTGTTGTTTTCAGATAAGGAGATCGCTGATCGAGTAAGAGTTACGCCTGTTCTCAACCATGCATGTGGTTGTTGGACCGTTGATTTGCTTTGTTGCATAAATTGGGCTGCTTCAGCTCCACTCTAATGATATGTCCTGAGTTGTGGACCAACTCTTAAAGTTGGTCGCCACCTATATTGGTTGTCTCGTTTAAGCAGATCTGGAATCATCTAATGTATAAATGTGTATACTAGCCTCCTGAGACTAGTATTTGAATCACATTTGAGCCCCAAAGGATTGGGACACTTCATCCAAGGGATATATAGCTCTCAATATGTAGCCATTGGTACTTGCTATAGTTTTTTGTGCAATCACTAGACATGTCTTGGAACCTGCTATAGCTTTTTGTGCAATCACTAGGCATGTCTTGAGGGCTTCGCCGGATGGGTCTACTGCCTTTCCCATAGCTATTTATTATCGACCGTTGAAATATTACATCCATCTAGTGCACATTTGATGCACCACCGCACACATCTGGTGCATTGTAACATCCTGCAACACACGTTGCATCCTTCTCTTGGACAACAACCTATTTGACCTTCTATGAGGTCACTTGTGAGGTCTAGAGGCATGATTGTGACATCAAGCTCCTAATTGCAGCCACTATTCCTCACCTCTGGTGGTGTCACTCTAGTACACACTTGAAATCAAGGTGTTGTGCTTTTTTATTTCAACCCTCTTTTACTATTGTGAGTGCACTATGGTGCACCCTTTAGTGTGACCACCCGATACGCTTGGTGCATGTAAGCAGTAAACACTTCAGTTCGTTTCATTATGTGTTTTGTTTTGGGTTTCTTCCATCTTGTGTACATGACTTATAGCATGTCTTATAGGTATTCAACATGTCTTTCTATTGTCTTTCTTGAGTTATAGATCATCCAAATCATCCCTTTGCCTAAATCCAAGTCCACCTTGTATCCATTTAAACTATACCTTGTATACTTGCAAATGTAGTTTGTTCAAATGGTAATGTTATCCATTTTTACATCCTTCTAAAGTTAAGCAAGCTCTCCCATACCCTCTTTTGACTTAGTGCTCATATTTGTGAGAGGATTGGAATGGTCTAGTGCATTGAAAATTGAAAGACTGTATTTGGTGGAACTAGGTTGCCTTTGTAATTTGAGACATGTTATTATATTTCTTGATTATTGTCACCTAGCCGGCTTGGTGCTTTTAGAGGATCGTTGAAGGGCTCTTGATGATTGTTGTCATCTCTGATGATTGGCTATTATGAGGGGTTTTGTGCTCATCTCATGAGGAGATTTGTGAAGAGTAGCTATAGTAAAATCAATTAAGGTTCAAAAAGGTTCTTGGTTCATGCCTTGGACCCCTTATTCGTATGAACAAATAAAGGAAAGAACAAAGCTCTAATACAGTCTATATCGATGAATGTCACCGAGCCAAGCCTACATTCGCATAATGGAGTCCTTAGTTTTTATGGCTTTTTTTGGACCATACATCCTTGCATATTTTGGATGAACGCACTGTGTGCATACATACAGTTCTATTATATATGGCAATATTTGATATTGCCGCCTGTCACGCATAGGGATCAGCGTGTAGATAATAGAGGAAGACGAGAGGGGAGTGAAAGGAAGGAGGAGATAGATAGGAGTAGCATCTATTTCTTTCTTGATGATCTCCCCCAGCTACTGCAGAGTTTAATTATATCCCATTATAAGGGTCACACATGAACCATACACAGCCAGCCCAACAGTGGCCCATACAAACACACTACACCCATTCAGGCCCAGTAATTCTCACATTTGCTCGACGGACACGCCCTCCTCTCCTTGCTGCTTCTTCAGGTTCTTGAGGCTTGTGTGGCGTGGATGAGCTCGTGACATTCCCTCCCCCTAGAAAGCCTTCTTGACCCCAAGCAGGAGCCAATGGAAAGGGCTGACGCAAGGCTTCCTGATCCTCCCACATAGCCAACTCATCTGGGAGGCCGGATCAGGTCACCAAGACTTGCTAGACCAGGCGTTGTCCTTTGGAAATACCACGAGAATGAAGCACCTGCATAGGAACACTACTCGGGAATATCAGTCGGTAAGGGAAGAGCATCAGGTCCTTTGTATCCTTAGCCAACTTGAGCTGAGAGACATGAATAACCGAATGGATACGGCTGGACGCTGGTAGCTTGAGGCAATAAGCCACCTAGTCAACATGGGCAGTGACTTGGTAAGGACCGAAGTATTTGAAACTGAGCTTTTGATGCGCACGGGGCAAAACAGAGGCTTGAACATACGGCTGAAGTTTCAGGTAAACCCAGTCGTTGACCTCAAACTAACGCTCAGACCTGTGCTTATCCGCCTGGTTCTTCATTCGAGTTTAAGCACAGACCAGATGTTGATGAACAAGCTCTTGCATAACTGAACGCTCTTGAAGCTAGTCCGAGACAAGGGTTGGCATGACGTCATTGATAGATAACACAAGGGACCTGGGTTTGTGGCCATACAAGACCTCAAATGGAGAGCGGCCGAGTGACGAGTGTTGGCTGGTGTTGTACCAGAATTCAGCAGCTGGTGGCCACTCCTTCCATTTCTTGGGGCATGCACTGATGAAGCAATGGAGAAACATTTCCATACACTGGTTGACGCGCTCCGTTTGTCCATCCATCTAAGGGTGGTAACAAGAATTGAGCTGCAATGTAGTGCTTGTCAGCCGGAACAAGTGCTGCCGAAACTGACTGGTAAAGACTGGGTCCATGTCGGAAATGATAACTGACGGAAGGCCGTGCAACTTGTAAACATTGGACATAAATAGCTGCGCCACAGTAAGTGTTGTATAAGGATGGGATTTGGGAAGAAAATTAGCATATTTAGTAAACTTATCCACCACAACGAGGATGTAGTTAGCATTTCTAGAGATGGGCAGGCCCTCAACAAAATCCATGGAAACAGTAGCCCATGCAGACTGAGGAATAGGAAGAGGTTGTATTTTCTTGGGTATGCTGAGTGATCCGGTTTGGCCTGCGCACATATGTGACAATTTTGGACGAAGTTTTGAACGAATGACTTCATGTGTTTCTAGGCAAAGATGGATTTAAGTCTTCTATATGTGGCTGTAGCACTAGAGTGACCACCCAGAGGAGAGCTGTGCAAGGCTGTAATAATACGATGCTGCAAGTCTGGATTCTGTCCAACCGATATGCGGTTCTTATATTCGAGTATTCCATTTTGGAGGGTGAAAATGAAATGAGGTACAACTAAGGAGTCGATGGCCAACTTGGACAAGAGAGACTGGGAGTCTAAATCTTATATGTAGCTCGTTGAACGTCGGACAACCATTGGGGCACCACTATTGACATAGCACTGAGCTTTGTGGGCATGCGTCTAGATAGTGCATCTGCAATATGGTTGGCAGCACCCTGCCAGTATACGATCTTATACTGAAGACCCAATAGTTTTGTGAATACTTTGTGCTGCTACGATGTATGCAAACGTTGCTCATTGAGTTGGGAGAGGCTTTGGTGACCAGTAAGTATGATGAACTCTCCAGATTGCAGGTAAGGACGCCACTGTTGTACTGCTACCAACACAACCATGTATTCCTTTTCATAGGCTTAGAGGCCCCTAGATTTTGGTCCTAAGGCTTTGCTAAGGAAAGCCAGGCGATGACCCTTCTGCATAAGCACTGCCCCAACTCCCAAGGAACTAGCATCCATTTCAATTGTAAACTGGGAAGAAAAATCCGGTAGAGAAAGAACAGGAGTAGTTACCAGAGCTTGTTACAAAGCTTGGAAGGCAGTGGAATGGTCAGAAGTCCAGATAAAAAGGGCACCCTTCTTCAACAGATCATGGAGGGGTTGACAAATAATACCGAAGTGGCGAATGAATTTTTTGTAATACCTAGCCAGCCCTAGAAAACTGTGGAGATCCTTTACACAGGAAGGAGTTGGCCAATCCTCAATAGGACAAATTTTGGTGGGATCTGTGGTGACACCGGCGGCGCTGACAATGTGACCCAAGTATGAAACCTGGCGTTGAGCAAAATGGCATTTAGACATTTTCACCTTCCATTGGTCTTGGTCCAAGAGAGTGAAAACTTGTTCCAAATGGCAAATGTGATCCTCCCAGGAAGAACTATAGACCAACATGTCATCGAAGAAAACAAGGACACACTTCCGCAATAATGGAGAAAGGGTGTGATTCATGGCACGTTGAAATGTTCAGGGAGCACCCGTGAGGCCAAAGGCCATGACGCGGAACTCATAATGCCCCAAATGGGTATGGAACGCGGTTTTATGTTCTTCACCATCCTTGAGTAATATATGATGAAAAACGGCTCTTAAGTCCAAAATAGAAAACCATGAAGCGCCAAATAATTCATCCAAAAGCTCATCAATTACCGGCATAGGATATTTTCCCTTGACTGTCAAAGCATTCAAGTGGCGGTAATTGACGCAAAAATGCCACGAATGGTCTTTCTTTCTGACCAGGATTACGGGTGAAAAAAGCACTGGAGCTGGGATGAATTAACCCGCTGCATAACATTTTTGCCACCTGTGCTTAGATCTCATCCTTCATGGCTGGTGAAAATCTAGAAGGTCGAACATTAACCGGCCGAGCCCCATCAATAAGAGGAATGGTATGGTCACAAAATCGACTCGGTGACAGTGTAGATGGGGTACCAAATAGGGACTTGAAAGTCGTGAGTAACTATTGAATTGGTGCTGGAACAAATGTTTCGGTCAGAGCACATAGCTGGTTAGTAGTTGTGTAACACCCATTGCTCCCACACAATGAATGTTACCAAATACCCTTCCCACAAAACTTAAACAACATAAGAAAAGAAATAGAAACAGAAAGTAAAGAAAAATCCGGCAGCATCTCCCTTGAAAGTAGAATAACGAGAGGAACATACAGTTTATACATAATGTAAAAGAAAGGTAATCCACATAGTATAATCAGAATGCAAAGGTAGTAATGACTAATCATGACCAAAATAAAAAGAAAGGAAATCCAGCCAGCCCAAAAGCAAATTCGACTGCCATGAAGGCTAGAACATATTAATCCCCTAGACTTGAACCTCTATTTAACATCATTATTAAGCAGTGGTACAATTATTTAAGGGTGTAGTGGCCGTGCTGCTACTTCCCTTCTTTCCCAAAAAGCAAAGATCAAGTGCCTGCATAAAACAATGCAAGAGTGAGATGACACATCTCAGCAAGTAAAAAGATCAAACAACAATTGGACAATGTAAACAAACCGTGTTTAAACAACCACGTAGTTCACAATTTCCTTCTTGAATATTAAATTGCAGCAAGTAAACAAGTAACCAATTATCCAGTTCCAATATGAATCACAAAGTGAAGATCCACTATATCCACACCACCATAACAGGTTCCACAATTCACCCATGAATGCACATGGCTACAGATGCAGTAATGACTTCTGCCTTCATACCTCTAAGGATATGAAGCTGCATCATACCCCTTCTCGGGCAACGTATGATGCTTATTGTATCGGTACGGTCGGACCATAAGATCGCTACGAAACTTCCATGCAAAGGATGATGAATGCACTATGCATGTCAACAACATGAGTCCACCCCAAATAACATGTGTTAAACATATACTTCCACCCCTTCCAAATAATAATCAATATGTGTAACTTGATCAAACCACACCCTCAACATATGTAATTAATAGAACATGAATAACTTCAAGCAATGGTACCCAAAAAGGAATATGTGGATGAACACAATTGACATAAATATAATCAAGTATCGGACACATTAATCAACCGATGGGATAAACCATCACTATTTTACTTGCCTTCACCGGGAAATTTGGACAAAGCCCTAAGTGCGATCCAGAAGTCCACCACCTGTTTTTGACACACAACTTAGTGCACAAATCCACATAACAAACAATCATAAACGACGCCGCACCTACGCACAATTCCGAACCCGTCGCGAGCGACTTATCACCCCCATCACCCACCAACTACAGCGGTGCTGCTTGACAATTTCATATCTTTAAAATTATGACAGCAATGGCAAGAAACAAAAACTCCAGAAGCATCTACATAAAATTCCTCACAAGTTTTGTATTCAAATGATAATTAAATTCTAACCTCTAATTAGCCCAAAACAGTCCACAAGATAAACCCTGCAATCTATTTTTGGACAGCAACCTAGTCGGGTTCAAACAGCGATATCTCCTAAAATATAACTCCGAATCGAGCGCATAAGTACTCGTTGGAAAGGTATGATAAAGCTATACATGATTCTCCCACTGATTACCACTAATTACCCATGAAAAATCCCCAGAAACTACTAGAACTGCTGCTGTTCGCCCACCCACAAAATTTCTGGACAGCACCTCTACCGATTCGCATAGGTAAACATATAACCAATTGAATTTCAGCGCAAAAACATAGATAACCTCAAGATCACCTTGAGTTCCTCCTTTTTCCTCCTTCCTTCTTCCCACCAATTCACCACTTGAAACTTGCACCAACACGAAGAAGATCCGAACGAGGAAGGACGTCACTTGGAGAAGAGGAGATGGGGGGGTGGTGGCTAGGGTTGTAGGGGATGGCTGCTGCAAAAAACTTGAGAATGAGGGAGAGATGGGGGGGGGGGGGCGGCCAACCAAGGAAGAGGGGAGGGGGTGTGGCTGCAACCAAAGGGGATTAGGGGGAGGGGCGGCTAGGGTTAAAGGGGGGACTAGTGGGCCGGATCGAGATCCACGGCCCAACTCGCTCTCACGTTTGCTCCCGACCCCAGCGCATAAGTCTAACAAAAATTCTACTGTTTTACTGGTAAATGCTTCCCAAAAATTCCAAACCCCATTAGCATAGGACCTGGAAGAGAAAACAAAGAAAAGAAAAAAAAGAATAAACTTCAATTTCTCTTCTTTTTGAAAATTGGGTCTTACACTCTACCCCCTTACAAGAATTCAACCTCAAATTCCGACGCTTCTAACGGAATGACAAAAGAAAAATTAATGAATCAACAAAACTCACCCAAAACGAAAAGTTTGGGATATTTCTACCGCATCAGCTCCTCAAGTTCCCAAGTAGCCTCGTGCTCAGACTGATTAGTCCACAAGATCTTAACATACTTAATTGATCTCTTCCTCATAACACGCTCCGAGGACTCCAGGATACACACCGGACGACACTCCAGAGTCAGATCCTGCTGCACAACAATTGGTTCCATCTCGATCTGATGGTCTGGATCCCGCAAGAACTTTCTCAACATAGAGACATGAAATACCGGGTGTACCCCTGCCATAGAATCCGGCAATTGCAAGCGATAAGCTAGGCTGGCCACCCGGGCCAAGATAGTGAACGGTCCAATGTATCTCGGGCTAAGCTTTCCGGAGACACCGAACCGAACAACTCCTTTAGTAGGTGATACCCTGAGAAGGACTTGGTCACCCACTGCAAATTCCAAGTCATGCCTCCTCACATCAGCATAACTCTTCTGACGACTCTGCGCGGCTGTTGGGGGCCTTCGGCTTCCGAAGGTCCTCAAAAACATGATTTAACAATGTTTCTGGAAGTACAGTACATGAACAGGTACCTTCGGACTTGAGTTGAAACCACAGCATGGAGAAGCACGAGAAGGAGTACGAAGGATAGCGCAAAGCCGAAGCTGTGCGTAGGAGAGCTTCGGCATGATAACAGAAAAAGGAAAGTGACTTAAAGATGAAAAGGCTATTTAAACCTCGATGGACTACTATAGAGTTGTTAGCAAATGTAAAGGGCATGAGTGTAATTTCACATGGGCTGCGTCCCGTGCCTATAAATAGATGAACAGTAACTCCGTACTGTTTACGTTGACTTGACATTGATCCTTGCGTCACGCTGGTACTTTCACCTTCTTTCAAGTCGAAGGTACACTTGTAATCTAATATTGTTTCTATTTTTCCATAGTAATGAAATAAAAATGAGATAGTAATAATATATGATTATTTATATTGTTTTTATGGTTTGTATGATTCTTTCTTCATCCTCATATGTTATGTTGACGAAGGTAAGTCCTTCGTTATCTTCGTTCGAAAATCATTATATCCTAAGGGAATAATGCTTCGAAGGACGAAGGGCTTTAACGTATAACGTTTACTGTGTTGCCTTGTTCTTAATTCATAGCACTTGAGAACAAGTCACCAACATTGGCGCCCACCTCCGGTGAACCCTTTTTCGACCACCTTCAGCAAGAATCGACCTTCGTCATGCCACCAAAGAAAGCTTCAGCAACAGGGGCTACCGTTCTGCAGCCGCTAGATCCGAACCAGGAGACCCTTTCTCTTCGGGAAGGCCAAAACCAGAAGAGGAAGGCTACTAGTCCAACACCACAAGAGGATGAGTTGGACCAGGAAATCAGGAATATGGAGATGCTTCATCAGCAGGTCTAGAAGAAGGAGAAGATGGCTCGGTTAGCTGACCTGCAAAGGCAGATTGACGAAGCTACCGAAGAAGTGCGTCATCTCGCTCAAGATGAGCAGAATCGAAGGCCATACCACAGGGAATTGCACCAAGAGGGCTTCTTCAACGAGGATGACTGGTATGAGGATTTCCATCACGGAAATTTTGCTTTTGATGATGCTTCTCCTCTATCAGCAGAACTGCAGGCTACGCCCTGGCCCTTGTCTTACAAGCCACCCCATCTCCCCATGTATGATGGACACTCAGATCCGAAGCAGTTTCTGATGAGCTACGAAGCAACTATATCTTCGTATGGCGGCAACACTGCTGTCATGGCAAAATCCTTTGTCATGGTAGTAAAAAATGTTGCACAAACTTGGTATTCCTCTCTTCGGCCAGGAACAATCACATCATGGCAGAAGCTGAAGGACATGCTGATCACCAGTTTTCAAGGGTTTCAGACGAAGCCGGTTACCGCTCAAGCCTTGTTCCAGTGCACGCAAGACCAAGAGGAATACCTCCAGGCGTATGTCTGAAGGTTCTTGCGTCTGAGGGCACAAGCGCCAATAGTGCCTAATGAAATTGTCATTGAGGCCATGATTAAGTGGCTTCGGCTAGGACCTTCAGCCCAGTACTTCGCCAGGAAACCCCCTCAAACCCTAGAGAAACTGCTTCAGAAAATGGATGAATACATCCGTGCTGACAATGATTTTCGACAAAGAAGGGAGGAAGCTTATAGGTTCTCCGAAATGGCCAGGGGCTTCGGAGGGAGGATCCACCCTAGGCACGTCAGATCAATCCATTCCACTCAGAATGATGACCGAGGAAGTCAACAACAGAGGCTGCAATATTCTTCCCAGGCTTCAGGGCAGCAACAGAGCTATCCTTGGCCCCCAGCTCCAAGGGGCAGAGGCGCCAGGGGCTTCGGAGGAAGGTTTGGGGATCAGCCCAAGAAGATTTATTGTCTATTCTGCGGTGAGGACAAGGGCCACACTACCAGGATGTGCCATGTCACCATCCAGAATCAGAAAGAGATAGCAGAAGCTGCAGCCCAACAGGGTCAGCCAAAGCAGGTTATGCACACTGCTTCGTATCACTCGCCGTACATTCCAGAGTACGTGGGTAACCATCCTGCAGCCTCTGTTACTTCGGCAAGCCAATCTCAGACATCTTGGCAGCAGCCTCCACCCCCACCACCATTGCAATGAGGCCAGCAGACAGAAGGGAGCCAGCACATTCATCAGCAACGGGACTTCAGAGAGGAGTCCGAAGCTCGCACAGTCAACAGCACTGTGCCAGAATCGAAGAACATCTACTAGAAGATATCCTACCTCTGAAATAGTTCTGGCATTCATTATCATTTTTCTTTTTTAATAGAGAATTCAATTCCTTGTAATAGCTTCATCTTGGTCATAGTGGAAATATATCTCTTTTACAGACTCACGAAATCCAAAAAATTGGCGAAGCATGAAAGTTGCTCTCAAGAGGGAGCGGGGTTCATAATCACATTACAAGTTTTGCCGAGGTAATAAAAAGTCGTTCTAAGGAACGCAGTGTACGTCTCCCAAAGCAACAAAAAGTCGTTCCTAAGGGAGCGCAGTGTAAGTTTTCTGCTCAAAAGTCGTTCCAAAGGGAATGCAGAGCTTACAGCGAAAAATAAACGCTGATTCCGCTGAAGTAAAAGACGAAGAAGCTCCTAAGGGAGGCTTACAGCGAAAAATAAATGCTGATTCCGCTGAAGTAAAAGGCGAAGAAGCTCCTAAGGGAGGCTTACAGCAAAAAGTCAGCGCTGATACACCGAAAAATAAGCGGTGAAGCCGAAAAGTAAACGACAAAAATATTGTGTGCTTCATTGAAGAGAATGGGTGTGTATTTTTGGCACAAATAACATTTTGCATAGCATAACATCATTACATCATTTTGCATAGCATAACATCATACATCATCTTGCATCAATGGCGCGAGAAGGGGATTCAATGTTGATCTTCGAGGAATGATTTGAAAAAGTAGTGCCAAGGCACAGCATAAGTACTGAGGAAGTATAGCTTTGTCAAACTCTCAGATGAAAAGGTGATCTATTGCTTACGAAGCATAATGATTTTACGAAGATTGGATGTTTTTTACGAAATATGGATGTTCTTCACCACGCATGAAAAGAAGGGAAGGTGTTTTTTCGCCGAAGGCTAAAAAATGGTATGTATGTAAGGTTTCATGCGTCGTAAAGAATACAATTACAAGCAACTTAAATATTGCATTCAAAATTATAAAAATACTACGCACTTTGTTCAGCAAATGTTATATTACAAATGTTTTTACAATAGAAGCTATTCTTCTTTTAAGACTGCTTCTGCAGCTTCGTTCAGCAGTCGATTAACAACTTCGTCCAGAATAGCTTCCGCCACTTTAGAAACTTCATCTTCTTTTTCTGCTTCGGGGTTGGCCGTCAACTCGAGGGGCTCTGGAGGAGGAGATAGTTCAGCTGCGATATAAAACATAAATAAGTCCGAAGTCGAAAAATTAGTAAAGTTAAAAAGTTATTAAGTAATACCTATTCGCCTCTCAAGTTCCGCCGCTTTCTCAGCTGCCTTCGTCGCTTCTTTTGAATCATGGGAATCTTTTTCATTCTTTTTTATCATTTCATGCGCCATCCCCCAGCCGCCATTCTCCCAGATGTCAGTAAAGAACTTTCCGCCAATTAAGCTTGCTTCGGCCAAGGGATCTTTTGTATCTTCAATAGATAAAGCGGCTTTGGCTTGAGCGAAAGTTTTCACATGGTCGCAGCCTGATTTCTCTAAAATAGCTGCGATTCCTCTGGCACCCGAGAAAGCGCAGATATCCCCGCGACCACTCAAAACTTCTTCAAAAGCTTCAGCTTCGTTATTGATCAAATCAATTGGTCCTTCAGGATCACCTCTTACGAAGTTGTTTTCGTTAGAAAATGCGCCAACATTGGTGAAGCTAGTTTTTATTTTCTTAACATACTTTATAGATTTTTCATAGCATCTCTCCTTGGATGCACGAAGTTCATCAACTGTTTTTTGTAAGTGGTTCCTCCAATATATACTAATATCTCGTTCAGCCTCTGCATCACCGCATTTTTCTTTAGCTTTGAATAGCTGTTTCCGAAGAGCTTCGATTTCGTATTTTGAGCTTCAGCTTGAGCTTTGGAAGCAGCTTCGTCTTCCTGTATTTTGTTCAACAATGAGTGTAATATTTTATCTTTTTCAAGACCTTCGTTCCTTAGTTCAATCACTTCGGAACGAAGGTTGTTCAAGGCTATGGTATACCCTTCATCTTCGGCACTTTTTTGCGCCCTGAGGGCGTTGCTAAGAATAAGGCCCTGCAAAAAATGCGGTATTAAGTGTAAGTAAATAGAAGATTTTGTCTTTAAATACAAAAATCTAACTTTCTCACTTTTAAGCTATTGTATGCTAAGCTGTCGGCCAACTTATCTTTTGATAACACTGAGAGCCCATCTTCTAGTGTAGGGAAACCGAAGCTCTTGCTCATCTCTCGGCAGACAGAAATCTCTTTACTGTCTGGGAGACAATACAAGCAGTCTTCTTCCCCGCTGCCGTTGAATACCAGGGCCCCCTTTGGATATTTCAATCTTTGAGCATAAAATTGAGCCTCTCGCTTTTCTTTTTTAGATAATCTTTTTCCCAAAGCATGTCGTATAATATAATCAGTAGCTTCAGATGATGTTTTGGGAATAGGAATGGCGGTTTTTCTAGTCAGAATTGCTTCTGCAGCTTCTTTCTCTATCTTGTCTTCGATTTGCAAGGATTTCTCCTTGGTGGGCTCTGAGGGCCCAGCTTCGGTCTCGGCTTGAACCTTGGAAGCTTCGGCCTCAATGTGTGTTTCCGAAGCTTCGACAGCTTTCTTCGGAGTAGAGCTTGAAGTTTTTATTGTTTCTAGCACATCTAATACGTTGACCATTCTCTTTCTCTTAGGGGTTGTCGAGAGATCCTTTTGTGCCTTCGACATTGTCACCTCCGCTGAAGGACTTATTACTTCCAATATTCTCGTTTTCTCAACCTTCATCTCTTCAATGTTAATGGCCTTTGGCTCATCTGATTTGGCTGATGATGCCTTCGGCGATACAGCCGGTTCAATTTTCTGCGTAATCGCAGGTTTTTTTTGCCTTTGGACATCGAAGAGGTCTCACCGCCAAATTCAGGCACTATGGCCGGTTCAATATAGCTGAAAGGGAAATGTGCCCTTGGGCCATTTCTAAGTATTTTGGTGATTTAGTGTCCAAACACAAGTGCCTAAGTGTAAAAAGGTGGACAAAGTGCAAATCAAGAATAAAGGTATGTTTCTCAGACTAAGTACATTGTTTTATGGACTAATGTATTGTGTCTAAGTGCTGGAAATAGGAGAAATCCAATTGGAAATGTCTTGGCTCGAGCAGCCAAGAATCTGCTGAGTCTGGGAGCACCGGACTGTCCGGTGGTGCACCGGACAGTGTCCGGTGCGCCAGGCTGGTTCGAGCGAACTGGTCGCTCTCGGGAATTCACCGGCGACGTACGGCTATAATTCACCGGACTGTCCGGTGTGTACCGGACTGTCCGGTGAGCCAACGGTCGGCCGGGCCAACGGTCGGCCGCGCGATCTGCGCGGGACACGTGGCCGAGCCAACGGCTAGAAGGGGGCACCGGACTGTCTGGTGTGCACCGGACATGTTCGGTGCGCCAACGGCTCCAGGTCTGCCAACGGTCGGCTTCGCCATTTAAGGAAAGAAATCTGGCACCGGACAGTGTCCGGTGTGCACCGGACTGTCCGGTGCGTCAGACGACAGAAGGCAAGAATTGCCTTCCCTGATTGCTCTCAACGGCTCCTAGCTGCCTTGGGGCTATAAAAGGGACCCCTAGGCGCATGGAGGAGAACACCAAGCATCCTTTGAGCATTGTTGATCACTCACACTTCATTCTTGTGCACTTATTCGACATTCTAGTGATTTGAGCTCCGTTCTAGTGTGCTAGTCTCTTGAGCTCAAGTCTGGTTTTTGTGTGTGCGTATTCGCTGTGATCTTTGTGTCGTGTGTGAGTTGCTAATCCCTCCCTTGCTCCGTGATTCTTTGTGAACATCTTTTGTAAGGGCGAGAGGCTCCAAGCTGTGGAGATTCCTCGCAAACGGGATTAAGAAAAGCAAAGCAACACCGTGGTATTCAAGTTGGTCTTTGGACCGCTTGAGAGGGGTTGATTGCAACCCTCGTCCATTGGGACGCCACAACGTGGAGTAGGCAAGCGTGGGTCTTGGCCAAACCACGGGATAACCACCGTGCCATCTCTGTGATTGATATCTCTTGGTTATTGTGTTGTGTTGAGATCCTTCTCTAGCCACTTGGCAAATTACTGTGCTAACGCCTAAACAAGTTTTTGTGGCTATAAGTTTTAAGTTTTACAGGATCACCTATTCACCCCCCCTCTAGGTGCTCTCAATTGGTATCAAAGCCGTTCTCTTCAAGAAAGGGACTAACCGCCCAAAGAGATGGATCCTAAGGGCAAGGGGATGGTGATCAACGACAAGGAGAAGGAGTCCTTCGTCAACGAGCCCAATGATGACAAGCCCACCGACTTAGGCTCGGGCCACAAAAGAAAAGACAGGAGGAAGAAGAAGACAAGGCGCATCAAGGAAATTGTCTACTACGACAGCGACGAATCTTCCTCCTCCCAAAAGGACAACGACGACTACGACAGACGAAAGACGGTTAACTCAAACTTTTCTTTCGATTATTCGCGCATTCCGCATAGCTCAAATGCTCAAATGCTTCCCATTCCACTTGGCAAGCCCCCTCACTTTGATGGAGAGGACTACGGTTTTTGGAGCCACAAAATGCGTACTCACCTGTTTTCTCTCCATCCAAGCATTTGGGAGATTGTGGAAAGTGGAATGAAATTTGATAGCTCGGATAGCCCTTTATTTATTAATGAACAGATTCATAAAAATGCACAAGCTACTACTGTGTTGCTAGCCTCTTTGTGCAGGGACGAATATCACAAGGTGAGCGGCTTCGACAATGCCAAGCAGATCTGGGACACCCTCAAGATCTCTCATGAGGGGAACGACGTCACCTTGCTCACCAAGATGGAGTTGGTAGAGGGAGAGCTTGGAAGATTCGCAATGATAAGGGGCGAGGAGCCTACCCAAACATATAACCGGCTTAAGACCCTTATCAACAAGATAAGAAGCTACGGAAGCACGCGATGGACGGACCACGACGTCGTCCGCCTAATGCTAAGGTCCTTTACCGTTCTTGATCCTCATTTGGTGAACAATATTCGTGAAAATCCTAGGTACACCAAGATGTCGCCCGAAGAAGTTCTTGGGAAGTTCGTAAGCGGGCGAATGATGATCAAGGAGGCGAGATACGTGGACGACGCGTTGAACGGTCCTATTCATGAGCCTCAACCCATTGCTCTCAAGGCAACGAGGAGCAAGGAGGCGCTACCGAGCAAGGTGGCGCAAGTTGAGGCGGCCGGGCTCAATGATGAGGAGATGGCCCTCATCATTAAGCGCTTCAAGACGGCGCTTAAAGGTCACAAGGGATAGCCAAGCAAGACCAAAGCCAAGGGGAAGCGCTCATGCTTCAAATGCGGTAAGCTTGGTCACTTTATTGCTAACTGTCCCGACAATGATAGTGATCAGGAACAAGGGAACAAGAGAGAGAAGAAGAAGAAGTATAAGAAGGCAAAAGGCGAGGCGCATCTAGGCAAGGAGTGGGATTCGGATTGCTCCTCTTCCGACTCCGACAATGAGGGACTCGCCGCCACCGCCTTCAACAAATCGGCCCTCTTCCCCAAAGAGCGTCACACATGCCTTATGGCAAGGGAGAAGAAGGTATGTACTCGAAACTCTACTTATGCTTCTTCAAGTGAGGACGAATCTAGTGATGAGGATGAAATAGATTATTCATGTTTGTTTAAGGGCCTAGATAGAACCAAGGTAGACAAAATTAATGAATTGATTGATGCCTTGAATGATAAGAATATGCTTTTAGAAAAGCAAGAGGATTTGTTGTATGAAGAACATGATAAATTTGTAGAAGCACAAAAATCTCTTGCTCTAGAAATTAAAAGGAATGAAATGCTCTCTAGTGAATTATCTTCTTGTCATGAAACCATTGCTACTTTAAAAAGTTTTAATGATGATTTAAATGCTAAACTAGAAGTAGCTAGTAAATCTAATTCTTGTGTAGAAATTGTTGAAACTTGTAATAGGTGTAAAGATTTTGACATTGATGCTTGTAGTGATCATTTAGTTTCAATTTCCAAATTAAATGAGGAATTGGCTAGTCTTAATGCCCAACTTAAGACTAGCAAGAATGAATTTGACAAGCTAAAATTTGCAAGGGATGCCTACACGATTGGTAGACACCCCTCAATTAAGGATGGACTTGGCTACAAGAGGGAAGCCAAGGACTTGACAAGCCATAAGGCTCCCATCTCCGCCAAGGAGAAAAGGAAGGCCCCTATGGCTAGTAGTGTGCAAAAGAACCATGCCTTTATGTACCACGATAGGAGTTATAATGCATATGATGCCTTTGATTCTCATGCCATGATTGCTTCTAGTTCTTCGTATGTGCATGATAGAAATGTTGGTAGGAGAAATGTTGTTCATAATATGCCTAGGAGAAATGTTGTTAATGTTCCTAGGAAAGTTAATGAACCTTCTACAATTTATCATGCTTTAAATGCTTCCTTTGCTATTTGTAGAAAGGATAGGAAAATAGTTGCTAGGAAGTTAGGGGCAAAATTCAAGGGAGACAAAACTTGCATTTGGGTCCCTAAGGATATTTGCACTAACCTTGTAGGACCCAACATGAGTTGGGTACCTAAGACCCAAGCCTAAATTTGCCTTGCAGGTTTATGCATCCGGGGGTTCAAGCTGGATTATCGACAGCGGATGCACAAACCATATGACGGGGGAGAAGAAGATGTTCACCTCCTACGTCAAGAACAAAGATTCCCAAGATTCAATAATATTCGGTGATGGGAATCAAGGCAAGGTAAAAGGGTTAGGTAAAATTGCAATCTCAAATGAGCATTCTATCTCTAATGTGTTTTTAGTTGAGAGTCTTGGATATAATTTACTATCTGTTAGTCAATTATGTAATATGGGATATAATTGTTTATTTACAAATGTAGATGTGTCTGTCTTTAGAAGATGTGATGGTTCACTAGCTTTTAAGGGTGTACTAGACGGCAAACTTTACTTAGTTGATTTTGCAAAAGAAGAGGCCGGTCTAGATGCATGCTTAATGGCTAAGACTTGCATGGGCTGGTTGTGGCATCGCCGCTTAGCACATGTGGGGATGAAGAACCTCCACAAGCTTCTAAAGGGAGAACACGTGATAGGTCTAACCAATGTACATTTTGAAAAAGATAGACCTTGTGCAGCTTGTCAAGCAGGTAAACAAGTGGGAGGAGCACATCACAGCAAGAATGTGATGACCACGTCAAGACCTCTGGAGCTGCTGCATATGGACCTCTTCGGACCCGTCGCCTATCTGAGTATAGGAGGAAGTAAGTATGGTCTAGTTATTGTTGATGACTTTTCCCGCTTCACTTGGGTGTTCTTTTTGCAGGATAAGTCTGAAACCCAAGGGACCCTCAAGCGCTTCCTAAGGAGAGCTCAAAATGAGTTTGAGCTCAAGGTGAAGAAGATAAGAAGCGATAACGGGTCCGAATTCAAGAATCTTCAAGTGGAGGAGTTCCTTGAGGAGGAAGGGATCAAGCACGAGTTCTCCGCTCCCTACACACCTCAACAAAATGGTGTGGTAGAGAGGAAGAACAGGACGCTCATTGATATGGCGAGGACTATGCTTGGAGAGTTCAAGACCCCCAAGCATTTTTGGTCGGAAGCCGTGAACACGGCTTGCCACGCCATCAACAGGGTCTACCTTCACCGCCTCCTCAAAAAGACTTCATATGAGCTGCTAACTGGTAACAAACCCAATGTGTCTTATTTTCATGTATTTGGGA
Source organism: Zea luxurians (assembly GCA_029449295.1). Lineage (NCBI taxonomy): Eukaryota > Viridiplantae > Streptophyta > Magnoliopsida > Poales > Poaceae > Zea > Zea luxurians. The sequence continues at coordinate 49,940,778 of JAOPSE010000010.1, forward strand.
GCAAGTGTTACATTCTTGTGAAGAAAGGTAGAACCTCTAAATTTGCTCCCAAAGCTGTAGAAGGGTTTTTATTAGGTTATGATTCAAATACAAAGGCGTATAGGGTCTTCAACAAATCATCGGGTTTGGTTGAAGTCTCTAGCGACGTTGTATTTGATGAGACTAATGGCTCTCCAAAAGAGCAAGTTGTTGATGATGTAGATGAAGACGTTCCAACGGCCGCGATACGCACCATGGCGATTGGAGATGTACGACCTCAGGAACAATTGGAGCAAGATCAACCGTCTTCCTCAACTATGGTGCATCCCCCAACCCAAGATGATGAACAGGTACCTCAAGTGGAGGCGCATGATCAAGGGGGAGCACAGGATGTTCAAATTGAAGAGGAAGAAGCACCTCAGGCACCTCCAACCCAAGTTCGAGCGACGATCCAAAGGGATCATCCCGTCGACCAAATATTGGGTGATATTAGCAAGGGAGTAACTACTCGTTCAAGATTAGTTAATTTTTGTGAGCATTACTCCTTTGTCTCTTCTATTGAGCCTTTCAGGGTAGAAGAGGCCTTGCTAGATCCAGACTAGGTGTTGGCCATGCAGGAGGAACTCAACAATTTCAAGCGCAATGAAGTTTGGACACTGGTGCCTCGTCCCAAGCAAAATGTTGTGGGAACCAAGTGGGTGTTCCGCAACAAACAGGACGAGCACGGGGTGGTGACAAGGAACAAGGCTCGGCTTGTGGCAAAAGGTTATGCCCAAGTCGCAGGTTTGGACTTTGAGGAGACTTTTGCTCCCGTGGCTAGGCTAGAATCAATTCGTATCTTGCTAGCATATGCCGCTCACCATTCTTTTAGGTTGTACCAAATGGATGTGAAGAGCGCTTTCCTCAACGGGCCGATCAAGGAGGAGGTGTACGTAGAGCAACCTCCTGGCTTCGAGGATGAACGGTACCCCGACCACGTGTGTAAGCTCTCTAAGGCGCTCTATGGACTTAAGCAAGCCCCAAGAGCATGGTATGAATGCCTTAGAGACTTTCTAATTGCTAATGCTTTCAAGGTTGGGAAAGCCGATCCAACTCTATTTACTAAGACTTGCGATGGTGATCTTTTTGTGTGCCAAATTTATGTCGATGACATAATATTTGGTTCTACTAACCAAAAGTCTTGTGAAGAGTTTAGCAGGGTGATGACGCAGAAATTCGAGATGTCGATGATGGGCGAGTTGAACTACTTCCTTGGGTTCCAAGTGAAGCAACTCAAGGACGGCACTTTCATCTCCCAAATGAAGTACACGCAAGACTTGCTAAAGCGGTTTGGGATGAAGGACGCCAAGCCCGCAAAGACGCCGATGGGAACTGACGGACACACCGACCTCAACAAAGGAGGTAAGTCCGTTGATCAAAAAGCATACCGGTCCATGATAGGTTCTTTGCTTTATTTATGTGCTAGTAGACCGGATATTATGCTTAGCGTATGCATGTGTGCTAGATTTCAATCCGATCCTAAGGAGTGTCACGTAGTGGCTGTGAAGCAAATTCTTCGATATTTAGTCGCTACGCCTTGCTTTGGGATCTGGTATCCAAAGGGGTCTAACTTTGACTTGATTGGGTACTCAGATTCCGACTATGCTGGATGTAAGGTCGATAGGAAGAGTACATCAGGGACATGCCAATTCTTAGGAAGGTCCCTGGTGTCATGGAATTCTAAGAAACAAACCTCCGTTGCCCTATCCACCGCTGAGGCCGAGTACGTTGCCGCAGGACAGTGTTGCGCGCAACTGCTTTGGATGAGGCAAACCCTCCGGGACTTTGGCTACAATCTGAGCAAAGTCCCACTCCTATGTGACAATGAGAGTGCTATCCGAATAGCGGAAAATCCTGTTGAGCACAGCCGCACAAAGCACATTGACATCCGGCATCACTTTTTGAGAGACCACCAGCAAAAGGGAGATATCGAAGTGTTTCATGTTAGCACCGAGAACCAGCTAGCCGATATCTTTACCAAGCCTCTAGATGAAAAGACCTTTTGCAGGCTGCGTAGTGAGCTCAATATCTTAGATTCGCAGAACTTGGATTGAAATGTAGCATACATGTGTTTATGCCTTTGATCATGTTCATTCTGCATGTTGTTGCTTATTGTGGTGCTCAAGTTGTACAAACACTCCCTGGACCTCACAAGTCCTGTTTGCAAGTGATGCACATATTTAGGGGGAGCTGTGCTACAACTTGACCCTTTGAGACTAACCATGTACTTGAGTTTGGTTGTTTTAGTCTCCAAGGAGCATTGAAAGGGAAAAGGTGGACTTGGACCATGCAAGACTTCCACTGCACTCCGATGAAAAGAGTAACTTTTCCAAGTTCATCTTTATACTCTTATTGCTCTTGTGTTCTTATTTGAAGATTTTGGTGAGGCAATGGGGTTAAAGGGCCAAGATTGATCCCGTTTTGGTGCTTGATGCCAAAGGGGGAGAAAATAAAGGCCAAAGCGATAAATGGATCAGCTACCACTTGAGAGATTTTGAAAATAGTAGAATAGAGCTTTTGGTTTGTCAAAACTCATTTATTGTCTCTCGTGTCAAAAGTTGGCTTCTTGTGGTGAGAAGTATTGATTATGGGAAAAAGGGGAGTTTTTGAAATCTTGAATCAATTTCTTTTGGAATGACTCTCTTTATGTCTTAACATGTGTGTTTGACTTAGAGATAGGAATTTGAGTTTAATTTGCAAAAACAAACCAAGTGGTGGCATAGAGTGATCCATATATGTCAAATTGAATCAAAACAATTTTGAGTTCTAATTTAAATTGATTTTATACTTGTTCTACTTGCTTTATGTTGTGTTGGCATAAATCACCAAAAAGGGGGAGATTGAAAGGGAAATGTGCCCTTGGGCCATTTCTAAGTATTTTGGTGATTTAGTGTCCAAACACAAGTGCCTAAGTGTAAAAAGGTGGACAAAGTGCAAATCAAGAATAAAGGTATGTTTCTCAGACTTAGTACATTGTTTTATGGACTAATGTATTGTGTCTAAGTGCTGGAAACAGGAGAAATCCAATTGGAAATGTCTTGGCTCGAGCAGCCAAGAATCTGCTGAGTCTGGGAGCACCGGACTGTCCGGTGGTGCACCGGACAGTGTCCGGTGCGCCAGGCTGGTTCGAGCGAACTGGTCGCTCTCGGGAATTCACCGGCGACGTACGGCTATAATTCACCGGACTGTCCGGTGTGTACCGGACTGTCCGGTGAGCCAACGGTCGGCCGGGCCAACGGTCGGCCGCGCGATCTGCGCGGGACACGTGGCCGAGCCAACGGCTAGAAGGGGGCACCGGACTGTCCGGTGTGCACCGGACATGTCCAGTGCGCCAACGGCTCCAGGTCTGCCAACGGTTGGCTTCGCCATTTAAGGAAAGAAATCTGGCACCGGACAGTGTCCGGTGTGCACCGGACTGTCCGGTGCGCCAGACGACAGAAGGCAAGAATTGCCTTCCCTGATTGCTCTCAACGGCTCCTAACTGCCTTGGGGCTATAAAAGGGACCCCTAGGCGCATGGAGGAGAACACCAAGAATCCTTTGAGCATTGTTGATCACTCACACTTCATTCTTGCGCACTTATTCGACATTCTAGTGATTTGAGCTCCGTTCTAGTGTGCTAGTCTCTTGAGCTCAAGTATGGTTTTTGTGTGTGCGTATTCGCTGTGATCTTTGTGTCGTGTGTGAGTTGCTAATCCCTCCCTTGCTCCGTGATTCTTTGTGAACATCTTTTGTAAGGGCGAGAGGCTCCAAGCTGTGGAGATTCCTCGCAAACGGGATTAAGAAAAGCAAAGCAACACCGTGGTATTCAAGTTGGTCTTTGGACCGCTTGAGAGGGGTTGATTGCAACCCTCGTCCGTTGGGACGCCACAACGTGGAGTAGGCAAGCGTGGGTCTTGGCCGAACCACGGGATAACCACCGTGCCATCTCTGTGATTGATATCTCTTGGTTATTGTGTTGTGTTGAGATCCTTCTCTAGCCACTTGGCAAATTACTGTGCTAACGCCTAAACAAGTTTTTGTGGCTATAAGTTTTAAGTTTTACAGGATCACCTATTCACCCCCCCTCTAGGTGCTCTCAATAGCGTGGTCGATGAGTAAAGACCTTCACCCTTTTCCTCTTCGGCGTGGGCTCGCTCGGAGCAGCTGAAGCATCATCTCTCCCGGAATCTCCACTTTTTCTTTTTTGCCCCTGGGGCGGGTAACGGTAGTCAGGATACATGAACCCAATGGCATCAAAAACTCTGTTTAGTCTCTTCTTCTTCCGGTTCCCGAAGGTGTAGATAATGCATTATCTTCTGCTCTATAGTATAGCCCAAGCAGATCATCGCTTGTAGCTTCGACGCTTTTCAGCCAGTCGTCGTCTGGCTCGATAAACTGGTCTCTAAATCTAAAGGTATATTTTAGTCGAACTAGACCACCTTCGTGGGGATTGCTGATGGATTCTTTTGGCACCTCCCAGTCGGCTAACAATGGCCATATCTTGTAGGCCACGTGCTCTTGAACTAAGTCCCGTGTCCCGATGAAAGAGCAGACTAAGCCGAAAGCCTTGCGACATTCTTCGGCCGCTTCGTCAATTTCTACCTTCGGTTTCTGGAGCCCGAAGCGTTGCCAGATAGGGCGCATGATTATATCTTTAATGTCTTCTCGTGCCTTTAAATCATTCTTTACATAAAACCATTCTTTTGTCCAGTCTCCGGGCCATCTCTTCCGAAAAGTCGGTACTGGGGAGCTTGAACCAGAACGAGCAACGAAGCTATAACAACCGAAATTATTATGATACTGTTCTTTACCCCAGGGCTTCGTCTCATATAACAATTCATGCATGCTGCAGAAACTTTTTGCATTTGGCTCCAAGCCTTGACTCCTTAAAGCCCACATGAAGATTCCCATTCTTATAATAGCTTCGGGGGTAATCTGGTGAAGGTAAATCTGAAATACCTTCAAAACCTCGACTACGAAACTGCTCAGAGGAAGCCGAAGCCCAGCCTTCAAAAAGCTTCGGAAGATCATGACTTCATTCTCCTCTAGAGTAGGACAAGTTTTCTCTCCATCGTCAGCCCTCACAACAGACATATCCCGAATGTGTTTCCCCCTCATGTTGTCAAGATGGCTTTGTTTAATAGTTGATTTTCCAAAAACTACATGGCTCGGTCGCCAGGGTCGATCTTCGGAGTCTTCCCCGCCGCTCTCCACATCATAGCTGTCACTATCACTAGTGTCTTCAGACAAACCCTCCAAAGTTTCCCTAGCAATCTTCTCTGCATTTGTCCTTGCTATCGATTCAATAAAGCCAAGATCCATCTGCTCAGAAAGGCTCAGCTTCGGTTCAGCGATAGCTTTCTTATCCTTAGACATCTTCGAAAGTGCTAAGAAAAGTGCTCTCAAAGCCGAGGGGAACGAGGTAAGCCCACCAAAAAATCCATGGTGATATGTTCCCACTTCCACTCTGGAATTTCCAATGGCTTCAGTAAACCTGCAGGTCTCTTATGCTCGCCCTTCACGCGCTGACATACTTCACAGGCGGCCACATACTTAGAAACGTCAACCTTCATCCGCTTTCACCAGAAGTTTTGTTTCAAATATCGGTACATTTTGGTTTCGCCAGGGTGAACGGTGTAAGGCGTTTTATGAGCTTCTCTCAAGATATCCATCTTCACCTCAGATTTCTGGGGCACACAAAGACGACCTCTAAAACGAACTAAATCATTCTCATCAATGGTGAACTCCTAGGGTTTACCATCGCCAACTCTCTTTCGAGCTCCCTGTAATAAACGGTCCTGCTGCTGAGCCGCACGCACTCTCTCCATGAGGGAGGATTGAATAAGCATCTGAGTCTCCTCACTAGCGATGCCGACATAACACAAAGCGATCCCCAAACGGTCCAGATCTGCGATCAAAGGCAAGGCCACTTTTGGAACCCCGGACCTGCTAAGGGCATCAGCCGCCACATTTGCCTTCCCCGGGTGATAATGAATGGACAAATCATAATCTTTAATCAATTCGAGCCACCGACGTTGCCTCAAATTCAGCTCCTTCTGAGTGAAAATATACTCGAGACTTTTATGATCGGTGTAAATGTCACAAGACTCGCCATAAAGATAATGCCTCCACGATTTTAGAGCAAAGACCACCGTGGCCAATTTGAGATCATGAGTTGGATAATTCCCCTCATGCTTCCTCAATTTCCTTGAGCCATAAGCAATCACTCTGCCTTCCTGCATCAACACACAGCCAAGACCAATTCGAGAAGCATCCGTATAAACTGTGAGACGCTTACCACTCACAGGCAAAGCTAGGATAGGGGTGTCCACCAACTTGTTCTTCAATGACTGATAACTGACCTCGCAATCGCTGGACTAGACGAAAAGGACACCCTTCTCCAAGAGTCTAGTCAAAGGCTTAGCAATGCTGGAAAATTTTGGTATGAAGCATCGATAATATCCGGCAAGCCCCAAGAAACTTCGAATTTCAGAGACACTAGAAGGTCTCTTCCACTCCACCACATCCACGACATTCTTGGGATCAACCGCAATGCCCTGCTGATTAATCACATGACCCAGGAAAGCCACTTCGGATAGCCAAAAGGCACACTGTAAGGAAAATGGACCCCGGGCCTTTTTGGCTAATTGAGTTTTGGTGTTTGATGAACAACACAATCCGTGAACTAATAAGTTTTCCAGTGTTTGTGTTTGTAGTTCACAGGATGCGAAGAGAATTGGACCAAGGCAATGAGGATGCAACAGCTCAAAAGAAGACATAAAAAGATGCATAGGAGTCCAATACTCAAGAACAAAGAAGCCCGAAGAAATCCAAGAGAAGGGCTGTCAGCCAGCGCCTGGTGGCGCACCGGACATCGGTGTCCGGTGTGCACCGGACTGTCCGGTGAGGCACCGGACAGTCTGCGCAGAGAGGCCGCAGACAGGCGCTCTCTGGCTGTAGCACCAGACTGTCCGGTGTGCCAACGGGTAGAAGGCAACGGTCGGATCCAACGGTCGACTGCTACAGGCGCCAACGGTCGGCTGACGTGGCGTGCACCGGACATCTACTGTTCAGTGTCCGGTGGTGCACCGGACTGTCCGGTGCACCCGACGACAGAAAGCTGCTGCTTTCTGTCCAACGGCTAGTTTGGGGTGTGGAGGCTATAAATACCACCCCAACCGGCCATTCTCATGTGTGAGAGCCCAAGCAACATACCAATACATATAGCGCATATTTCCAAGAGCTCAAACACCCAAGTGCTTAATAGAATCACTCGGTGATTAGCGTAGGTGCTTTGCGAAGTGCTTAGGTTAGTTAGACCGCTTTAGCGCTTGCTCTAGGTGAATCCTAGTTAGTTGAGTGAGTTTTGTAAAACCACACAACCCCTCGGCTCTTGCGTGAGTCGTTGTAATTGTACCGAGTGGGGCGAGAGTCTTGCGAGACCGTGACAACCGCGTTTGTGTCACGGCCGCCACCGTGTACCGGAGGGAACGAGGCCCGCGGCGTTTCGGCCGGAAGCTCGATAGTGGAGACGGCGGGGAGCGTCCGAGAGGAGCCGGAAGCGGAGCACCACTTGCGCGTGGAGAAGGCCCGCGGCTCTCTACGGAGTTACTCGACCGTGGTGCTTGGCCCTCGCGTGGGCTTCCCTTTGCGTAGGGGCACCAACGAGGATTAGTCGGGACCTTGCGTGGTTCCGGATACCTCGGTAAAAATACCGGCGTCATCCACGAGAGTTTGCTTCTCTACTTAGCTCTTTACATTCCGCATTTATATTAAGCATTTAAGTTTCAATCTTATTGTCATACTTGTTTAGTGTAGATTGAAACTTAGCCTTTGCGGTAGAGATAGCAACACTTAGACAAAACCTAGTTTGCACATTCTAGTTTTGATTACTTGCATAGGTTTTGCTCTAGGGATTTAATTGTGGTCTAGTTTAGTAAAAGTTTTAGAAGTCCTAATTCACCCCCCCTCTTAGGCGTCACCCGTTTCCTACAAGTGGTATCAGAGCCCGGTTTGGCTCATTTGAAACGCTTTAGCTTCACCGCTAAAAGAGCCGACGCTTTTTAGAGGAAGGGATGGATACCCATAGGCCACCACACTTCGACGGCACTAACTTCCCATATTATAGTGCTAGAATGGCTTGTTACCTAGAGGCCGTTGATCTAGGTGTTTGGAGAGTCACTCGTGACGGGATGAAACCCCTCAAGAATCCCGAGAAACCCACCACGAGTGAGGAAAAAGAAATTCATTTAAATGCTAGAGCCAAAAATTGCTTGTATGAATCTCTTAGCATGGATATTTTTAATCAAGTATTTACCTTGAAAACTGCTAATGAGATTTGGCTAAAATTGCATGAGCTCCATGACGGCACATCCAATGTCCGTGAGCAAAAACATTGCCTAGTCTTAAATGAGTATAATTCTTTTGCCATGAAAGATGATGAGCTTGTTAGAGACATGTATTCTCGTTTGAATCTAATTATCAATGAGCTCAATTCTATTGGCATTAATAAGCTAGGTGATGCGGACATTGTGAGGAAGATTATCTCCCTGCTACCACAACAAAGATATGGGAGCATCATCACCATCCTTCACAACATGGAGGATTTGAGCAACATGACCCCGACCATTGTAATTGGGAAAATCGCGGCCTTTGAAATGTCGCGAAAAATGAGTCGGGGAGAGGAGCCAACTTCCTCAAGGCCATATGCTTTTGCATGTGATGAAAGGAAGGGCAAAAAGAAGGCTCCCACTCCAAGTTCCTCAAGTGAAGAAGAGGAAGAAGAAGAAGAAAGTGATGATGATGAAGATAATCAACCATGCACATCATCCTCTGAGGACGAAGAGACAATCCGACGCGTCGGAAAGGTAATGAGGATGATCCGCAAGATTAATCTAATGGGTGTGCCCCTGCAGGTCGAGGATCTTCTCTTTAACATTGACAGGAAAAAACAAAGGAAGAGAGGATGCTTCGCATGTGGGGAGAAGGGCCACTTCAGGGACAACTGTCCAAATATGGCCAAACCCAAAAAGGAGAGGAGCAAAGGCAAGGCGCTCACAAGTGTTAGAACTTGGGATGATTCTTCAAGTGAAGATGAACCTCCAAGGACGCGCAGCCACCGGTCCTCGTCACGATCATCACGGTCATCACACAAATGCCTTATGGCAAGAGGTAACAAAAGCATTCCATCCTCTAGTGATGAAAGTAGTAGTGATGATGAAGGTGAGGGAAAGGCCTCTCTAGAAGAACTTGCGGAAGCCGTTAATTTTTTTCAGGATGTTTGCACTAAGCAAAAGGCTCAACTTAAAACTTTGAAAAATAAGTTGGTTAGCTCTCAAAATGATTACAAAGGTTTGCTAGAAAAATTTGAAACTTTTGCAAACTTAAATAGTGAGCTATCAACTAAAATTGAGCTATTAGAATCTAGTGCTCCATCCACTACTACCGATGATAGCCTTATTAAAAAGAATGAAAAACTTAAGGCTAAGTTAGCTAGCTCCCAAGAAGCTATTGAAAATTTGCTAGAGAAAATGGAAATTCTTAGCATACACAACAATGAGCTAACTACTAAGCTAGAAAACATTGGTAGCACCCCAGCAGCATCTTTAGTTGAAATACCTGAAATAATTAAGAAAGATGCTTCTACTTCCTGCTTTGATTTAATTGATGATTCTAACCCCTGCAACCAAGTCGTTGTTGAGAATATTGTTGTAGAGACATGTACAGATGAGGTTGCAAAGGAAAATGAACAATTAAAGCAAGAAGTGGCTCGCCTTGGCAAGGCTTTGTATGACAAGAAAGGCAAAGCCAAACAAATCCGACCTCCACAGGATAACACCACTGCGGGAGTGAACAAGCCTGTAGAGGGAGAAACTGTGATTTGTAGGCTATGCCACAAGGAAGGCCACAAGTCTTTCCAATGCAAGGCGATGACCGAGGATAAACAAAGGCAAAAGCTCAAGCAAAAGCCATCAAGCAAAATCTCCAACACCTACATCAAAAAGGTGAACAAAAAGGATGCTACACCATATTTGATCAAGAAGAAAAAGAACGGAAAGGTGATAGCAATCAAGGCCAACAAGCAAGCCAACAAAGAAAAAGGGGCCAAACGCATCTGGGTGCCAAAAGAGATAATTTCAACCATGAAAAGCACCAAGAAGGTTTGGATCCCGAAAGGGAAGTGAGTGGACCAAAGGTTAACGGGAAATTTGGAGACTTGGCAAAGTTGGGATGTATATCATGGGATACATCATATTGGATCAAGTTTATTGCCAAGTGGGTTAGTGAAAATTTTGGACCCAAATTTCCCGCCCATGACTAAGGTAACTAGTTTTATTGTATTCTTCGTTTTTAGATATGCGTATCTATTTTCCTTTTATCTAGTTTACCTTTCTTGCCTAGTATTACATTTGTTATGTACTTTTGTTTAAAATCATGCATACTAGGTAAATCATATGGTAGGATTGCTTGTTTTTAATTCATATCCTTAAGCAAACCTACATGGTTTAAAATGTTTATTTAAGCACGGCACATAGGTTTTATATCACTCCATAGTAAATGATGCATCAATTGAAAATTTTGATTTCTACAAGTTGTATCATTTAACTTATATGTGCCAAAGTTAGGATTATGGATAATTTGCCCCTCTTGATATCAAATCAAAGTGCATGTCTCCTACAAGTATTCAAAACTTGTATGCACACCTTTAGGGGGAGGTTACTCTATAATCTAACACTTTGAGACTAACACCTTTTCAAGTCTATTTCATGTGATAGTCTCATTGTAAGGAAAATGAAGTCCCCGGAGAAAGACAACAATCTTCCACTGCAAAATCTCCAAGAACTCTCATGTCTCTCAAGCTCGCCATTGATCTTCAGTTGGTATCTTTTGAGACTACATTCAGTATCATTTACATGTCTTCTCCAATATTTAATTAGACTATATTTCATATCATATGCTTCCATGTTGCAAAAATGCATAAGTAGTTAACTCATATTCTGTTACCTATGCATAAGGGAAGTTAGTCTTTTCAAATCATGTCTTGCACCTCTAATTTTCACATGCTTTTTCCTAAGTAGAGGATCTCTGTCAGGGGGAGTATCTCTTCATCTCTAAAGGGGGAGAAAAACTCTTTCTAAAAGAGAATACTCATTTAGGGGGAGTAATCTTTTAAGGACTCTTTCAAGTGGTATCATTTTCATAGTTTAATTTAATATCCTTCTAGTGATATCATTTGATACAATTCTTGATGAGGGCAAGCTTTTATTTACTTCCTACATGCTTTTAATGTCTTCCTTTTCGGTGGTTGATGCCAAAGGGGGAGAAGTTTAGGGACCAAAGCAATGAAAACTATATCAAACACCAAACACCACCAATTTAAAATTTTATATCTACAAATGGCTTTTTAAGTGGTTTTGGTTATTTGGTCCAAAAATAGGAAGTAAGTGAATTATGGAGTTAGGGGGAGGCTTAAGTCCATAATATCACATTATGGGGACAATCATGCATCTTAGCAAGTAGATTGCATATTTTCACTCAAATACTTGTAATTTTTGCTTGCTTTGGTTGTGTTGTCATCAATCACCAAAAAGGGGGAGATTGTAAGGAAAATGGACCCCGGGCCTTTTTGGCTAATTGAGTTTTGGTGTTTGATGAACAACACAATCCGTGAACTAATAAGTTTTCCAGTGTTTGTGTTTGTAGTTCACAGGATGCGAAGAGAATTGGACCAAGGCAATAAGGATGCAACACCTCAAAAGAAGACATAAAAAGATGCATAGGAGTCCAATACTCAAGAATAAAGAAGCCCGAAGAAATCAGCGAAGAAATCCAAGAGAAGGGCTGTCAGCCAGCGCCTGGTGGCGCACCGGACATCGGTGTCCGGTGTGCACCGGACTGTCCGGTGAGGCACCGGACAGTCTGCGCAGAGAGGCCGCAGACAGGCGCTCTCTGGCTGTAGCACCGGACTGTCCGGTGTGCACCGGACTGTCCGGTGTGCCAACGGGCAGAAGGCAACGGTCGGATCCAACGGTCGACTGCTACAGGCGCCAACGGTCGGCTGACGTGGCGTGCACCGGACATCTACTGTTCAGTGTCCGGTGGTGCACCGGACTGTCCGGTGCACCCGACGACAGAAAGCTGCTGCTTTCTGTCCAACGGCTAGTTTGGGGTGTGGAGGCTATAAATACCACCCCAACCGGCCATTCTCATGTGTGAGAGCCCAAGCAACATACCAATACACATAGCGCATATTTCCAAGAGCTCAAACACCCAAGTGCTTAATAGAATCACTCGGTGATTAGCGTAGGTGCTTTGCGAAGTGCTTAGGTTAGTTAGACCGCTTTAGCGCTTGCTCTAGGTGAATCCTAGTTAGTTGAGTGAGTTTTGTAAAACCACACAACCCCTCGGCTCTTGCGTGAGTCGTTGTAATTGTACCGAGTGGGGCGAGAGTCTTGCGAGACCGTGACAACCGCGTTTGTGTCACAGCCGCCACCGTGTACCGGAGGGAACGAGGCCCGCGGCGTTTCGGCCGGAAGCTCGATAGTGGAGACGGCGGGGAGCGTCCGAGAGGAGCCGGAAGCGGAGCACCACTTGCGCGTGGAGAAGGCCCGCGGCTGTCTACGGAGTTACTCGACCGTGGTGCTTGGCCCTCGCGTGGGCTTCCCTTTGCGTAGGGGCACCAACGAGGATTAGTCGGGACCTTGCGTGGTTCCGGATACCTCGGTAAAAATACCGGCGTCATCCACGAGAGTTTGCTTCTCTACTTAGCTCTTTACATTCCGCATTTATATTAAGCATTTAAGTTTCAATCTTATTGTCATACTTGTTTAGTGTAGATTGAAACTTAGCCTTTGCGGTAGAGATAGCAACACTTAGACAAAACCTAGTTTGCACATTCTAGTTTTGATTACTTGCATAGGTTTTGCTCTAGGGATTTAATTGTGGTCTAGTTTAGTAAAAGTTTTAGAAGTCCTAATTCACCCCCCCTCTTAGGCGTCACCCGTTTCCTACACACACTTCTTCAATTTGCCGTAAAACTGATTCTTCCTAAGAGCACCCAGAACGAGGCGAAGATGCCGCTCATGCTCTGCCTCGGTATTTGATTAAATCAGAATATCATCCAGGAACACGACCACAAAGTCATCCAAGAACTCATGTAACATCCTATTCATTGCTTCCATAAATGCAGCAGGGGCATTAGTTAAGCCAAAAGACATGACTATGAACTCGTAATGCCCATACCTGGTGCAAAAGGTTGTCTTCTCAATATCCTCCTCACGAATCCTCAATTGATGATAACCAGAGTTCAAATCAATTTTGAGAACACCTGGGCACCCCTCAACTGTTCAAAGAGAACCTCAATACGAGGTAGCAGACATTTATTCTTGATTGTCACTTGATTTAAAGCACGATAATCCACACATAACCTCTTGCTTTTATCCTTCTTCTTGAGAGCACCTAGAGGGGGGTGAATAGGTGATCCTGTAAAATTCAACACTAAATAGCCACAAAACTTGGTTATAGAAATGTTAGTGCGACTAAGTAGTTGAGAAGCAAATTCTTGTGGACAAGACAATCATAGAAAGATCAACTCAAGACACACGATTTTTATCCCGTGGTTCGGCCAAGTAACACTTGCCTACTTCCACGTTGTGGCGTCCCAATGGACGAGGGTTGCACTCAACCCCTTTCAAGTGATCCGATGATCAACTTGAATACCACGGTTTTCCTTTAGATGATTATTCCCGTTTGCGAGGAATCTCCACAAGATTGGAGTCTCTCACCCTTACAACAAAGATCACAATGAAAGCACGGAGTAAGGTTGGGATGAGCAACACACACAAGACACAAATCGCAGTACAACTATGCACACAAGTCGCAACTTGAGCTCAAAACACAACGCACGGAGTTCACAGCTCAAATGGAGCTCAAGTCACTATCTCAAAGAATCGAATGCGTGAAGTTGGAGTCTTGGAGTCTTAGAATGTTTCTTGTAAGCTTGTGTCGCTCCTCCATGCGCCTAGGGGTCCCTTTTATATCCTCAAGGTAGCTAGGAGTCGTTGGAGGCCAACAAGGAAGGCCATCCTTGCCTTCTGTCGAGTGGCACACCGGATAGTCCGGTGCGCCACCGGACAGTCACTGTAGACGGTGCGGTGCCGATCTCCTTCCTTTTCTGGCGCAGACGACCGTTGCAGCTTCGGGCCAGTTGGCGCACCGGACACTGTCCGGTGCACACCGGACACTGTCCGGTGCACACCGGACAGTCCGGTGCCCCCTGCCGACCGTTGGTGCGGGCCACGTGTCGCCCACGGATTGCGCGGCTGACCGTTGCGCTGGCGACCATTGGCTCACCGGACAGTCCGGTGAATTATAGTCGTACGCCGCCAAACTTTTCTCGAGAGCGGCCTGTTCACCGAAAACCAGCCTGGCGCACCGGACGCTGTCCGGTGCTCTACCGAACACTGCCGGTGTGCCAGGCCGAGCTAGACTTTGACTGCACACAGCCAAGTCTTTTGCAATTCTTTCTTTTCCTGTTTCTAGCACTTAGACAAAATATGTTAGTACTCAAAACAATGTACTAAGTCTAGAAACATACCTCATGTCTTGATTTCCACTTTTCTCTTCATTTAGCATATAAGAACTTAATTAAATGTGTTGGGCACTTAATCACCAAAACATAATAGAAATTGCCTAAGGGCACATTTCCCTTTCAATCTCCTCCTTTTTGGTGATTTATGCCAACACATCCAAAAGCAACCAAAAGACGTGCAACATCAATGCAATTGTAGACCAAATTGTTTTTGACTATAATTTGGCATTTTTGGATCGCTCTTTGCCACCACTTGGTTTGTTTTTGCAAATCAAATTCATTTTCCTATCTCTAAGTCAAACACACTTGTTTAGGCACAAAGAGAGATATTTTAATGGAAAAATTGATCAAGTACCAAAAACTTCCCTTTTTTCAATAATAAAAAATTCTCCCACAAGAGACTAACTTTTGCAATAAGAGTATTTTGGACAAATCAAAATTCTAACTCTATTGTTTTCAAAATTCACAAGTGGTAGCTGATCCATTTGCTTTGGCCTTAATTTCTCCCCCTTTGGCATTAAGCACCAATACGGAATCATTCTTGGCCCTTTAACCCCATTGCCTCACCAAAAATATCGATTAAGAGCAAAAAGGCAATAAGAGCATAGGTATGAACTTGGAAGTAAATACACCAATACCGGAGTGCAGTGGAAGTATTTGCAACGTCCAAGTCCATTTTCCTTTTCAATGCACCTTTGAGACTATGCCAAGAATACTCAAACACAAAGGTTAGTCTCAAAGGGTCAAGTTGTAGCATATCTCCCCCTAAATAAGTGCAAATTGACTTGTGAGGTCTGGGGATCATGTGTACAACTTGAGCACCACAAATAAACAATAATGGATTGAAATGCATAAAGTAGCATGATCAAAGGCATAGAACACATGTATGCTATAGATCAATCCAAGTTACGCGAATCTAAGCCATTTAGCTCACTACGCAACCTGCAAAACCTTTTCTCATCTAAAGGCTTGGTGAAGATATCGGCTAGCTAGTTCTCGGTGTTAATATGGTACACCTGGATATCTCCCTTTTGCTGGTGGTCTCTCAGGAAGTGATGCCGGATGTCTATGTGCTTAGTGCGGCTGTGTTCAACAGGATTATCCACCATGCGGATTGCACTCTCATTGTCACATAGGAGTGGGACTTTGCTCAGATTGTAGCCAAAGTTCCTGAGGGTTTGCCTCATCTAAAGTAGTTGCGCGCAACACTGCCCTACGGCAACATACTCAGCCTCAGCGGTGGATAGGGCAATGGATGTTTGTTTCTTTGAACTCCAAGACACCAGGGACCTTCCTAGGAATTGGCACGTCCCTGATGTACTCTTCCTATCAACCTTGCATCCAGCATAATCGGAGTCTGAATATCCAATTAAGTCAAAGGTAGACCCCTTTGGATACCAGATCCGGAAGCAAGGCGTAGCGACTAAATACCTAAGAATTTGCTTAACGGCCACAAGGTGACATTCCTTGGGGTCGGATTGAAATCTAGCACACATGCATACACTAAGCATAATGTCTGGTCTACTAGCACATAAGTAAAGCAAGGAACCTATCATAGACCAGTATGCCTTTTGATCAACGGACTTACCTCCTTTGTTGAGGTCGACATGCCCGTCGGTTCCCATCGGTGTCTTCGTGGGCTTTGCGTCCTTCATCCCAAACCTTTTGAGAAGGTCTTGAGTGTACTTCGTTTGGGAGAGGAAGGTGCCATCCTTGAGTTTCTTCACTTGGAACCCAAGGAAGTAGGTCAACTCGCCCATCATCGACATCTCAAACTTTTGAGTCATCACCTTGCTAAACTCTTCGCAAGACTTTTGGTTAGTAGAACCAAATATTATGTCATCGACACAAATTTGGCACACAAAAAGGTCACCATCACAAGTCTTAGTGAAAAGAGTTGGATCGGCTTTCCCAACCTTGAAAGCATTAGCAATTAAGAAATCTCTAAGGCATTCATACCATGCTCTTGGGGCTTGCTTAAGTCCATAGAGCGCCTTAGAGAGCTTAAACACATGGTCGGGGTACCTATCATCCTCAAAGCTAGGGGGTTGTTCCACATACACCTCCTTGATTGGCCCGTTGAGGAAAGCGCTCTTCACATCCATTTGAAACAACCTAAAAGAGTGGTGAGCGACATAGGCTAATAATATTCGAATAGACTCTAGCCTAGCCACAGGAGCAAAAGTCTCCTCGAAATCCAAACTTGTGACTTGGGCATAACCTTTTGCCACAAGTCGAGCCTTGTTTCTTGTCACCACTCCGTGCTCGTCTTGCTTGTTGCGGAACACCCACTTGGTTCCCACAACATTTTGCTTGAGACGTGGCACTAGGCTCCAAACTTCATTCCTCTTGAAGTTGTTGAGCTCTTCCTGCATGGCCAACACCCAGTCTGGATCCTGCAAGGCCTCTTCTACCCTGAAAGGCTCAATAGAAGAGACAAATGAGTAATACTCACAGAAGTTAGCTAATCTTGAGCAAGTAGTTACTCCCTTGCTTATGTCACCCAGAATCTGGTCAACGGGGTGATGTCGTTGGATCATTGCTCGGACTTGAGTTGGAGGGGCCAGTGGTGCTTCTTCCTCCATAACTTGTTCTTCTTGTGCTCCCCCTTGATCACGCGCTTTTTCTTGAGGAACCTGTCCATCATCTTGAGTTGCGGGACGCACCATTATTGAGGAAGAAGGCTGATCTTGCTCCTGTTGTTCCTGTGATCGCACATCTCCAATCGCCATCATGCGCATTGCGGCCGTTGGAACATCATCTTCATCTATGTCATCAAGATCAACTTGCTCTCTTGGAGAGCCATTAGCCTCATCAAATACAACGTCGCTAGAGACTTCAACCAAACCTGATGATTTGTTGAAGACTCTATACGCCTTTGTATTTGAGTCATACCGTAGTAAAAACCCTTCTACTGCCTTGGGAGCAAATTTAGAATTTCTACCTTTCTTCACCAGAATGTAACATTTGCTCCCAAATACACGAAAGTAAGAGACGTTGGGTTTGTTACCGGTAAGAAGTTCGTAGGAGGTCTTCTTGAGGAGGCGATGCAGATTTAGCCAGTTTATGGCGTGGCAAGCTGTGTTCACAGCTTCCGACCAAAACCGCTCGGGTGTCTTGAACTCTCCAAGCATCGTCCTCGCCATGTAGATAAGCGTCCTGTTCTTCCTCTCTACCACACCGTTTTGTTGTGGTGTATAGGGAGCGGAGAACTCGTGCTTGATGCCTTCCTCCTCAAGATACTCCTCCACTTGCAGATTCTTGAACTCGGACCATTGTCGCTTTTTATCTTTTTCACCTTGAGCTCAAATTCGTTTTGAGCCCTCCTTAGGAAGCGCTTTAGGGTCCCTTGGGTTTCTGATTTATCCTGCAAAAAGAACACCCAAGTGAAGCGGGAAAAATCATCAACAATTACTAGATCATACTTACTTCCCCCGATGCTAAGGTAGGCAACGGGTCCGAAGAGGTCCATGTGAAGAAGCTCCAGTGGTCTTGATGTTGTCATCACATTCTTGTTGTGATGAGTGTTTCCCACCTGTTTCCCTTCCTGACAAGCTGCACAAGGTCTATCTTTTTCGAAATATACATTGGTTAGTCCTAACACATGTTCTCCCTTTAGAAGTTTATGAAGGTTCTTCATCCCAACATGTGCTAGACGACGATGCCACAACCAGCCCATGCTACTCTTAGCTATTAAGCATGCATCTAGACCGACCTCCTCTTTTGAAAAATCAACTAAGTAGAGTTTGCCGTCTAATACACCCTTAAATGCTAATGAACCATCACTCCTTCTAAAGACAGCAACATCAACATTTGTAAATAGACAATTATAACCCATGTTACATAATTTTCTCACAAATAATCAGTTGTACCCTAGCAATTCAACTAAGAACACATTGGATATAGAATGCTCGGATGAAATGGCTATCTTATCCAATCCTTTAACCTTGCCTTGGTTCCCATCTCCAAAGATGATTGAATCATAGGAATCCTTGTTCTTGACGTAGGAGGTGAACATCTTCTTCTCCCCTGTCATGTGGTTTGTGCATCCGCTGTCGATAATCCAGCTTGAGCCCCCGGATGCATAAACCTGCAAGGCAATTTACACTTGGGTTTTAGGTACCCAACTCTTGTTGGGTCATACAAGGTTAGTCACAATAACTTTTGGAACCCAAATGCAAGTTTTGTCTCCCTTGCATTTGGATCCCAACTTTCTAGCAACTACTTTTTCATTCTTACATAAAAGCGCAAATGAAGTATTGCAAGAATGATAAATGGTAGAAGGTCCATTACACATTCTCCTAGCCACATGAGGCACAATATTACTTCTCCTAGGTCTACTTCTACCATGCACAAAAGTAGAGCTAGAGGCAAACATAGCATGCGAATTAAAGGCATCATGATCATAACTCCTATTGTAATGAGCATTTCTAGAAAATTTTCTATCATAAATTTGAGCATGATACTTTTGAGAACTACTAGCCATAGGAGCCTTCCCTTTCTCCTTGTTGGGAATGGAAGCCCTTTGGCTTGTTAAGTTCTTGGCTTCCTTTCGAAAACCAAGCCCATCCTTAATTGAGGGGTGTCTACCAACGGTGTAGGCATCCCTAGCAAATTTTAATTGATCAAAATTAATTTTGCAAGTCTTAAGTTGAGCATTAAGACTTGCCACCTCATCATTTAATTTGGTGATAGAAATAAGGTGTTCATCACAAGCATCAATATCAAAATCCTTACATCTATCACAAATTACAACATGCTTTTCACAAGAACTAGATTTATTAACTCCTTCTAGTTTAGTAGTTAATTCATCATTTAAACTCTTTAAACTAGATATAGTTTCATGGCAAGCAGATAATTCAGAAGATAGCATTTCATTTCTCTTAATCTCTAAGGTAAGAGATTTTTGCACACTAACAAATTTATCATGCTCCTCATATAAGATATCCTCTTGTTTTTCTAACAATCTATCCTTTTTCATTTAAAGCATCAATTAATTCATTGATTTTATCTACTTTAGCTCTATCTAAACACTTAAATAAATCAGTATAATCTACTTCATCATCACTAGAATCATCATATCTCTAGAAGTAGTGTACTTAGGGGTATCTCGAACACTTACCCTCTTCTCCTTGGCCATGAGGCAGGTGTGGCGTTCGTTGGTGAAGAGAGAAGACTTGTTGAAGGCCGAGGCAGCGAGTCCTTCGTCGTCGGAGTCGGAAGAAGAGCAGTCCGAGTCCCATTCCTTTCCGAGGTGTGCCTCGCCCTTTGCCTTCCTGTAGCTCTTTTTCTTCTCCTTCTTCCCGCTCTTTTCTTGTCCCTGGTCACTATCATTATCGGAACAATTTGCAATAAAGTGACCAGTCTTACCGCATTTGAAGCAGGAGCGCTTTCCCCTTGTTTTGTTCTTGTTGGGGTACTCCTTTCGTCCTTTAAGTGTGGTCTTGAAACGCTTTATGATAAGCGCCATCTCATCTTCGTTGAGGCCGGCAGCCTGCACTTGAGCTACCTTGCTTGGTAGCGCCTCCTTGCTGCTTGTTGCCTTGAGAGCAATGGGTTGCAGCTCGTAGATAGGCAGTGGGCCGTTCAAGGCGTCATCTACATACCTTGCCTCTTTAACCATCATGCGCCCACTCACAAATTTTTCCGAGTATCTCCTCGGGTGTCATCTTTGTATACCTAGGATTTTCACGGATAAGATTCACAAGATGGGGATCAATAACTGTAAAGGACCTGAGCATTAGCCGGACGACGTCGTGGTCTGTCCATCTTGTGCTTCCATAGCTTCTAATCTTGTTAACCAGGGTCTTGAGCCTATTGTATGTTTGTGTTGGCTCCTCTCCCCTGATCATCGTGAACCTTCCCATCTCGCCTTCCACCAACTCCATTTTGGTGATTATGGTGGCGTCATTTCCCTCATGAGATATCTTGAGGGTGTCCCAGATTTGCTTGGCGTTGTCAAAGCCGCTCACATTGTTGTATTCATCCCTGCACAAAGATGATAGCAAAACAGTGGTAGCTTGTGCATTCTTATGAATTTGCTCATTAATAAACACAGGGTTATCCGTACTATCGAAATGCATTCCATTTTCAATTATCTCCCAAATACTAGGATGGAGAGAAAATAAGTGACTACGCATTTTGTGACTCCAAAAATAGTAGTCTTCTCCATCAAAGTGTGGAGGTTTACCAAGTGGAATTGATAACAAATGAGCATTAGAATTGAATGGAATACGAGAATAATCAAATGAATAGTTTTGATTAACCGGTTTCCTTTTAGACGAGTCATCGTCATCGTCTCTTGGTGAAGAAGATTCATCGCTGTCGTAGTAGACGATCTTCTTGATGCGCCTCTTCTTCTTCCCGTCCTTCTTCTTGTGACTCGAGCCATAGTCAGTGGGCTTGTCATCTCTTGGCTCGTTGAAGATGGACTCCTTCTCCTTGTCGTTGACCACCATCCCCTTTCCCTTAGGATCCATCTCTTCGGGCGATTAGTCCCTTATGTGAAGAGAACGACTCCGATACCAATTGAGAGCACTTAGAGGGGGGGTGAATAGGTGATCCTATAAAATTCAACACTAAATAGCCACAAAACTTGGTTATAGAAATGTTAATGCGACTAAGTAGTTAAGAAGCGAATTCTTGTGGACAAGACAATCACAGAAAGATCAACTCAAGACACGTGATTTTTATCCTATGGTTCGACCAAGTAACACTTTCCTACTTCCACATTGTGGCATCTCAATAAACGAGGGTTGCACTCAACCCCTTTCAAGTGATTCGATGATCAACTTGAATACCACGGTTTTTCCTTTAGATGATTATTCCCGTTTGCTAGGAATCTCCACAAGATTGGAGTCTCTCGCCCTTACAACAAAGACCACAATGAAAGCACGAAGTAAGGTTGGGATGAGCAACACACACAAGACACAAATCACAGCACAACTACGCACACAAGTCACAACTTAAGCTCAAAACACAACGCACGGAGTTCATAGCTCAAATGAAGCTCAAGTCACTATCTCAAAGAATAGAATGCGTGAAGTTGGAGTCTTAGAATGTTTCTTATAAGCTTGTGTCGCTCCTGCATGCGCCTAAGGGTCCCTTTTATAGCGCCAAGGTAGCTAGGAGCCATTGGAGGCCAACAAGGAAGGCCATCCTTGCCTTCTGTCGAGTGGCGCACCGGACAGTCCGGTGCGCCACCGGACAGTCACTGTAGACAGTCCGGTTCCAAACTCCTTACTTTTCTGGCGCAGATGACCGTTGCAGCTTCGGGCCAGTTGGCGCACCGGACATTGTCTGGTGCCCCTGCCGATCGTTGGTGCGGGCCACGCGTCGCCCGCGGATTGCGCGGCCGACCGTTGCGCTGGCGACCGTTGGCTCACCGGACAGTCCGGTGCACCACCGGACAGTCCGATGAATTATAGCCGTACGCCGCCAAACTTTTCCCGAGAGCGGCCTGTTCACCGGAAACCAGCCTGGCGCACCGGACGCTGTCCGGTGCTCCACCGGACAGTCCGGTGTGCCAGGCCGAGCTGGACTTTGGCTGCACACAGCCAAGTCTTTTGCAATTCTTTCTTTTCCTGTTTCTGGCACTTAGACAAAATATGTTAGTACTCAAAACAATGTACTAAGTCTAGAAACATACCTCATGTCTTGATTTGCATTTTTCTCTTCATTTAGCATATAAGAACTTAATTAAATATGTTGTCCGGTGCTCCACCGGACACTGTCCGGTGCTCCACCGGACACTGTCCGGTGCACCACCGGACAGTCCGGTATGCCAGGCCGAGCTGGACTTTGGCTGCACACAGCCAAGTCTTTTGCAATTCTTTCTTTTCCTGTTTCTAGCACTTAGACAAAATATGTTAGTACTCAAAACAATGTACTAAGTCTAGAAACATACCTCATGTCTTGATTTGCACTTTTCTCTTTATTTAGCACATAAGAACTTAATTAAATGTGTTGGGCACTTAATCACCAAAACATAATAGAAATTGCCTAAGGGCACATTTCCCTTTCACTTCTCAACAAACAATACTGGGGAAGCCCATGGTGACCTGCTAGGCCTAATGAAACCCTTAGCCCGCAGATCATCCAATTGCCGCTTCAATTCAACCTGCTCCTTTGGAGCCATCTGATACGGGGCCTTATGAATAGGCTACGTACCCTGAATCAGTTTGATTTCAAAAGCTGCATCGTGATCCGGTGGAAGGCCTGGAAGCTCTGCTAGAAATACGTCGGCAAAGTCACACACCACACGGATGTCTTGCACCCGCAAGGCAGCCTCACTCTCCACCACCATGGAGAAAAAGATTCCCGACTTCCTTGATCGACGATCCGGAAGCAATTGCGATAACAAGGATAACGTGAACTTTGGAGAACTTCCCAAGAATACCATCTCCCTACCCGACGGCGCCTGCAATACCACTGTCTTCCAAAAACAGGATATAACTGCGCGATACTGAGATAACCAATCCATACCCAAGATAACATCAAATGCCCCTAGGGAAATCACAACAAGATTAGCTGAAAAGACATCCATTTGTGCTTCCAATCAACATGCATTGAACTGTGGTCTTCTAGCCAGTCCATTCACAAAATCAGGTCATAACAGGGAATCCGAATCACTTTAAAGGTAGAGCAAAATTGAAACCCTTGCAAGGACCAAGCTGTATCCAACAACTCCTCGGTACACTGAATGATACTACTGTTGGCCACACGAACATGCAAAGGTTGTTGCATGACAGTAAACCCACTCAGAAGAGAATGATGAGTAGCATTCAAGAATGAGTGTGAACTACGTGAATCAAGAACGAGCAACGACACACCTTGGATAGCACCATGCAGCTTGAACGTTGTAGTAGAACATTTAACAGCTGATGCTTCTTGAGATAGGAGGACCATAAACTGTTCGGCTCAATCCACAAATTCCCCATCTGGTTCAGTATGTTCATGATCAACCATGTCCCATAGTTCCTGCATTGCATGGGGCTGAACCGTTAGAGAGCACTTGTGGCCTTTTTCCCATTTCTCAGCGCAGTACTGACACAATCCCCTCGCACGCTGATAGGCACGGAGAGATGCCACCTTGCTGTGAGTTGAAGACTGTGAAGTCGCACCCATTATGCTGGAAGCCACCAGCTATTTATCCCACCTAGGGGCAGCAGCTAGTGCAGGCTTGGGTTGCGTACGACCATTCCATGGCCCATCCGAGCTACGACCATTACGCCGCTTGGACGAGTCAGCCTCCTCTTGCAATAAGGCCAAAGCGCAGGCAACATCTAGATCGCTAGGACGTTGAACAAGTATAACAGACTTAATGTCATCACACAATCCATCAATAAATTTCATAGTGTAATATAGGGGGTAGGTTGTGTGTTCATATGTGACTAGGATATCCACTAATTCACAAAAGCGATCGACGTAATCCTGGACAGAGGATGTCTGACTTATGTGGAACAATTTGCGAATTACGAGCTCGTGTTGTTCTTGCCCAAACCGCTCATGCACAGCCTGACAAAAGCGTCTCCAAGACAGAGAGGACAAACGAGGCTCGATAGACTGAAGCCATCGTCTAGCGACCCCAACAAAGTGCATCGTCACAATCTTCACCCAAACTACCTCATCTGTGGAATACATATCAAAGTAGTCCTCACAACGCTTCTGCCATAACTTCGGTCTCATCCCATCAAATGAGGGAAAACTGAGCTTAGGTAAACCCCCGAGATGACGGCTAGGTAAACCATGGGACCCGAACTCACCAGGAGGAACAAACGCGAAGGAAGGTGAAGAAGGAGCATCCCACGTACCTATGACTGGGCAGTGAATTTGGGTGGGATGCCCAATTCCTCTGTCCCAGAGGAAGTTGTCAGAGCGGTGCCCAAATCGAGGGTCGTCGGCGCCGAATCGAGGGCCCGGAGGTCGCCCGAGTACCGATCCACCAGAAGCATCGAAGGAAGGCGGTGTGTCGGTGATGCCCTGTGGCCGAAGCCGCTGAAGCTGCCGATGCGGCCACCGATCGGTGCCGAACTCTCCCGCCGGGAAGCCTCGATGCGATCCCACTCAGCGGACAAGTAGATCACGACGAGTGATGCATCAACCTAGGGACGCCAATAATCTAGGATCTGCATGTTGGATTCCAAGGCCAAGAGGCGACCCCCCGATGTCGATCTCGATCTGTCGGAGTCGAGACTCGGTCACGACATCTGAAGCCGTAAGGTGGGCCTCAACGTTGGCGCAAAGAACGGCTGCCCGATCAGCGATGGAACGAGCTGCCTCCGCCGCTTGAGACTCCTAGGCACCAACCCGCGATTCCCACTTCCTGTTGAGTGACTGGAGGCGGATATCCAACTCGGCCAGAAGAGCCCGAGTTTGGTTTTCCAAGGCGAGAGTCAGCACTGTATCGACCGAAGTGGGCGGAGCCATGGATGAAGAACTGAGGATCGGTGAATCTGATACCAAATGTCACGCTCAAGGATCAGCGTGCAAATAATAGAGGAAGACGAGAGGGGAGCTAAAGGAAGGAGGAGATAGATAGGAGTAGCGTATATTTCTTTTTGATGATCTCCCCAGTTTAAGTATATTCTATTACAAAGGTCACACATGAACAGTACACGGCCAACCCAACAGTGGCCCATACAAACGGACTACACCCATTCAGGCCCAGTAATTTTCACATTTGCCCGATGGACACGCCCTGCTCTCCTTGCTGCTTCTTCGGGTTCTTGAGGCTTGTGTCATGTGGATGAGCTCGTGACACTGCCTCAAGCAACAAAACAGCTGACCATTTGTTGAGAAAAAAAAAGAAAAAAACAGCATGATCGATGCAGAAGTCGGTGAGCAGCTTGAGATGCATTGGATCAAGTAGCTAGCAGGTGAGGGGAGGAATGAATGAAGAATCACCTCAGACGACACATCACATTCATTCATTGTGGTTCACTCCGATCGATTCCACACTCGATAGAGCCTTCCAGAAGCGGGTCGGGGCCAGCTCCTAAGGAAGAAGACGACTTCGTGGTCGCGGGTCTGGCGGTCTTGCCCAAGCGCCATGAGGAAGAAGACGGAGAATCAGCCCGCTAGCATTCGCCCACCCTGCGGAGAATATGCAGAATGGGCGTTAGCGGAGCAGATGATGGGGAAAGCTAGAGGCGCGTGATTCTAGCAGCACCAGGCAAGGGATGCGCTGCTGGCAGTGGAGGAGGACGCGATTAATTGGTTCGGATCGAGGCGGGGAGGCGCCGGGCGAGGATTTGAAGTGTTAGCATGTGGGCCCAAGAATGCTTGTATTTTAGCAAGGCAAAGTGGACCTTCCATCGGGCCTCGGGCCGTGAACTCCTGCCGGCCCAAGACCGACGGGAACGGACACGAATTTGTGCGCTTGCTGCTAGTATTCGATGTGTCTGCATTCTGCAGACCGATCGAGAAAGCAGCCATGATCATAAGGGAAACTTGTGCAGACCGGACGGTTCTGTTTGGTAGCGAGGTTTATCTAGATTTTGTTTGGGAGGAGGGGATAAATGGGACTACAATCTTTTTACTATTCAATTTTGAATATATATAGTAAGAATATTTAGTCTCTCACGTCCTCTTACTCCTAAACAAGCCCTAGAGATGTTTGGGACCGCTCCACTCCACCAATTCTAGACCTGCTCAACCAACTTCATCATAGAGCAGTTGTACTCTAAATCTTATAATATTTTTATATGTTTAGTTTGTAATCTAGCTCCAGCATTAGGATGACTCTATTACACGCACCACTTGCCAAGCGGCGCTTCTTCTTGAGCGATTCCTTTCCACCATGGTTGCCTATTCACCTACACTCTACCTTCCTGCAACCAATAATCATGTACATGTAACACCCCTGGTGTTACTATCACTAAAACTTGAGCATAACATCATAAGCATTAGCATTTCATGTGTTTGACACACCTAGAGTGCATTCACTAGGCAAAAAAATCTCAAACAAGTTGTATTGATATGATGTTTTGTAATTAAGACCCTAGTATAGGATACTTAACCCTAAATAGGGTTCAGAAGGGTAAAACCAAATCCAAATAGATAAAACCCTAAAGTTTAAGTGAAATAGTTAAAAATGTTACTAAGAATGGATCTAAGTTACATTCATACCCCTGAAATACTAAAAACCCTAATAAGGACCCTGAAAAACGCTAAACCTAAACCCTAGGGGGTTAAGTGCAAAATTTGTCCACTTTCGGACTTAAGTGCAAAAACTAGTAAAGTAAGATGTTTTAAGTCATATGGTTCACAATCATGAAGATTTTCAAGCCAAACCCTGAATTTTGGACCTATTTGCAAAAAAGACCCTATTTAAGATCTCACCCTAAGTTTGAAATTCAGTGGTATGGGCTCAACTTTGGAGCTTTGTAACTTTCAAATTCTAAGGTTTTTTCCCTAGGTCACCACATCAATATTATAGACCTATCAAAGGAGAATAACTTTTCTTAAGGGAGTAAGCATTGTTGTTATGAAGAATTTAAAAATAAGTGAGCCTGAAGATGGGGTGTTAGGCTGTTTGAATTCTAAACCTCAGACTGACAGTGTAACAGAGCCATCTTTGGACTAGGATTCAACCTTGATCTAATAAGAATTTGGCTATAGTTGCTATGGCAAGATTATAGCTAAAACATTGGTCTACAACTTTGCTGCAGAGCCTTGGATAGGTTGCCAAATAAAAATAGGAGAAAATCAAGCTTCGAATTGATCTGTCAAGCTAACTGAATGAGGAATCCCATGGTACAGTGTGTTGATCAGACTGACAGTGTAACAGAGCCATCTTTGGACTAGGATTCAACCTTGATCTAGTAAGAATTTGGCTATAGTTGCTATGGCAAGATTATAGCTAAAACATTGGTCTACAACTTTGCTGCAGAGCCTTGGATAGGTTGCCAAATAAAAATAGGAGAAAATCAAGCTTCGAATTGATCTGTCAGGCTAACTGAATGAGGAATCCCATGGTACAGTGTGTTGATCAGACTGCCAGCTTAACCCTCGCTGCCGACGAGCCGCACGTAGATTCGTGCCCTCGCCATCGACTGGATAACACTTGAAGTCGTGTAAAGATCATCACCGTGGATAAGTTCCAGCCAGTAAAGTATCCCGGCCACTATACAGAGCTCGCCACGATGGGTTCTGATAGGCACGCCGGTGACCGCCGCCTTCCGGCCTTGTGCCGCGTGTCTAAGCATCTCCACCGCATCGCCGAGATCTGTTTTAGCTCTCCGTTGATCACCGGAGTAAATGCCACGGTATAGGACACGAATTCGCCGCGCCAATGAACTTCCTCTCCTCTGATCGCCGCGCGTCATCGTTGCAATTCCCGGCCACCGCTTTCGATCAGTATAAATTGAGCCTTCCGTAAGTTCTGCAAGGTCATCACACACCCAGCCACCCAGTATCACCCTCAATCGTTCACTGAGGAGCTCCAATTTCTAACTTCCCCCAAATCAGTTCGAACACACCGCAAGAACACCTCGCCGCGGCCAGCATAATTCTGGTTAGTTCATACCGTGTGCTCCCTCGTTTAAGTGTGCTCATATGCCTGTGATGCTCGTCGACCCGCCCGATTGAACTAGACCGCCACCAATCACCGGGAACGCGTTGATCCTTGGTTTGTCCGCACGGTCACCGTGGCCAGACAAAATTAGATCACTATTCTTGAAATTAACTTGGGGGAAACATTGGTTAGGACTTGAATCTGGGTTAGGCTGAAGAAGGGCGTCGGTCCTTGTGTGAATCGGCCAGTACGCGATCTCGCCAGAGCCCTGCTGTGCCGCTCACCGTCGTGGAGCTCGGCGTGTGAAGGAATAGAACATGGGGGGGTCTTCTTGAAAACTGTTAGTGACTCAAAGCAACAGTGAAAGAACTCGCTTCGAGTTAACCAGAACACCAGGGGCCTTCGTGCAAAGTCTGCAACGCAGGCGCGGGCGCGCGCGTTTTCCTGTGCAGGCTGGGCCTCTTGGGTTGCTTTCGGCCCAGTACTGTTCATAGATTTTATTTTTCTTTTTCTGCCAGGATTAAAGCAATTCTAGAAAATTACAGAAAAATGATAAAAATGCCAAACCAATTTTCCTAGATTCCTAATTTTCCATAGAATTTAATAAAAATAGTTTAATGATTTTTAGGACAAATAAGGAATTTTAGAGCATTTAAAATAGCCTAAAATATGGTTTATGGATTTTTAGAAAATAGATAATAATTCCAAAAATCCCCAAACATTTTATATAAACTCTAAGCATTATTTAGAACCCTTGGGTAGAGTTTGGATTAATTTGGAACTTGTTTGATACCTAGAGCCCGAAACCCTACCCCTGCCCGTTGAATTCCTTTACTGACTCCGGAAACCCTAGTTTCTCGGAGAACCGTGAAGGAAAGTTGTATTCAATACCTTAGATAGCCAACTTCTACTATCTTTGCATCTTCATGAGCATTACATGGGCATTCATTCTTATATATATGGTTATATTTAGAAGCCGAAGAAGTTAAAGTAGAAGGAGAGAAGACTTCACCACCACCAACTGCGGAACATCAGGCAGGCAGCTTTTTTTATTTTGACATATGCGGGTCTGAGCCTGAATCACCTGTAAACGAAGGCAAGCCCCGGTGCATTTGCCACCTCCTTGACTCTTTTAAAATCTTTTCTCACTTACTTGATGCATTAGGTGATAGGAGTTGATTGCTAAAACAATTCCTGCATTACCTTCCTTGAATTTGAATTACCTTCCTTTGAATCCCTGTTTTATAAAAGATTTTTACTATGTTTAGTCTTGCTCTAGCAAAACAAAAGGTTTGTTTTTATAAAAGATGATGTGGCAAAGTGGGAGGGATGTTTTTGAAAACAAAACTTGATGGTGGATCCATCATGGCCATGATGGGTTCAACATCGGAAAAGATATACCTATGACAGGTACCAAACCTTGGGATTGAAATGATTAAGCTGAGACCGGGCGGGTGACTTGCACGAGAAGAGAAAGTCTCGGTGTAGTGTCTCCGTCTGAGTCGATTAAGGACCGTCTCGATGTAGGCTTGATGATCGAGGACCCTTTAACTGGTCACATGCCTCGTCATGGGTAAGCTTTGCCTCAGGCAGACTAAGGCCAGAATAAGATACCACACAATGGGAGTGGAGATGGCGAGAGTAGCGTGTACCCTCCGTGGCAAGAGGCTGGACGGTGGTGTAACTGTGCTCTCGGTTGGCGTGAACCTGATCTGGTCTTAAGAACCCTGGTGGCAGGTTGACATATGCAAGGGTTAAGTGCTACATATGTCGTGTGATTGGAGATCCTCAGCTAAGTATAATCGATTCAGATCACCGTACCTTCGCGGTTATGAAGACTTGGTCACTGACCTATACGTAGAACTCCAGTAAAGATGAAGGGTTGTTAAGAAATTGGCTAGCATAGGTCAAGTGATTGAACTAGGGTAGAAAGAACTCTAGTTACAGGTAATTCTACTTAACTTGACAATAAAACTGGATTTTTAGGGATCCACTTTTAGTAAGCATTTCTGCAAACAGAGTCTTTGATTATTGAGAAACCTTACCTTGACTCCTTTATAACCAGCATACCCTTGAGAGTCTTTTCTTTAGTCAGGTAAGTCTTGCTGAGTAATCCCATACTCATAGTTTTATTCCCTATTGTTTTTAGGTGATGAAGCAACAAACTTTTGTTGTTTCTGTTCCAAGGTGGTCTCAAAGGAAGAAAACCAAGAGTAAAGCTGCGGGAGGAAGGGTTCCTCCATAAAAAATTTTTGTTTGATACTTATCAGGAGGGGTTTTTGCCTCCCTTGGCTTGTAATAATATTACTCTGCACTCATACGTTATATCCTGGTCTATAATAATATAACTCTATCCTACTTTTAAATAAAGGTAAGTTTATGTAACCGCTTCCGCATTTCCGTATCTCTGATAATAGGTAATGTCTGCGTGATGGGTAAAACGCTCTTGGGAAGGTAAGGAAAGCAGATACCGAACTTGTCAAGTGATTCAGGAACACCTGCAGGGTTGTCTGAGGTCCATTGGACAAGGACAACTGTGGGTGGGCCTAATGACTTGAGAGGTTCCGTCATAGCTGGTATCGGAGCGAAGCCCATCTTTGCAGATATTATGAGGCATCTTCAAAAAGAATTTTCTAAGACTCATCTAGAAAATTTCTTCCCTTCTTACCTAAGTATTTCTAAAGAGTCTATGGTAAGGACCAGATAGAAGGAGTGCAATGTATAGAAGGTTAAATCAACTAAGGTTGATTCTATAATTACACATGCATCATGCTAAAAAGTATGCTAATAAGATTTCCCCCTTAGCAAAAATGCCGCCGCGCACGAGAAAGACTGCGCGCAAGTCAACTGGGCCAATCGGTGTACCCCGTCATCAACTTGCCCCACGGCATGAAGATAGCAGTAGTGGGAGCAACGATTCGATTGGAGATCTAGAAGCACAAGTTAATCAGCTTCGAACAGAACTTCGACGCAGGAACTAAATATGGGTCGCGGATGGCGAAAGAATCAATGAATTGAGAAGAGACATCCGCCAACTGCAAGACCAGCTAGCGGATCGGGATCTAGCACTCGACTGGGCTGTGAACTCTCATTCACTAGTTTGGGAAAAGGAAGGTAGA
The DNA here is from genome assembly GCA_029449295.1 of Zea luxurians. Lineage (NCBI taxonomy): Eukaryota > Viridiplantae > Streptophyta > Magnoliopsida > Poales > Poaceae > Zea > Zea luxurians. The sequence continues at coordinate 49,972,002 of JAOPSE010000010.1, forward strand.
GCTCGAGCCCGAGTGGAAGAGCTTAGCTCAACCGTGGATAGCTTGCAGGTTTATTGCAACACACTACATGAAGAAGTTCATGTACTGTACTCGCAACTGCACCCGAACGTCCCTGCGGATCCTGTCAGGACGGAAGCCAGACCTTCTCAAGTAGCGGGAGGAGCTTTTGGTGGTGAGCTGGACCTCTTTAGGCCCCCTCCCTCTATGAAGCTGGTCGACGAATGGTCTCCGATGCCTGACAGCGAGGCTACCCAGAGTGACAAAAAGCAGGAATAGTATAGTATAGAAGTAGTACTATTGTGTAATAGGTGGTGTAATCCTATTGTAAAGTACGAGTCTGTAACATTACCTTTTTAAGTAATGTGAAATGGATGGTTTGTATGGCATATCATATTGCTCCAAATGTTCTTTGACTCAGATGCCTTCTAGGACTCGCGCTCAGGATGGGGCTGGTACCTCCCGTGGGAGGGAAGCGACCCCGAATCCACCTCCAGTACCTCCGACACTTGCCGAGGCCATCGCTGCCTTGGTAAATGCTACAGCAGATAATACCCGCTTCCTGCGGGAGATGGCAGGTCAACAACTCCAACAACAAGACGGGCGGGCCTATCCGCAAGGCCCCCGTGAGACATCTTATCTAGACTTCTCCGAGACGCGCCCTCCATTGTTCGTCAAAGCAGAAGACCCTTTAGAGGTGGATGAATGGATCCGCGTCATTGAGCAGAAATTTGGGCTTCTTCGGTGTTCTGAAACTCAAAAGCCCATGTTTGCAGCCCAACAACTGCGAGGCCCTGCCTGTACGTGGTGGGGAAACTTTGTGGCCATTCAGCCGGCCGGTCATCAGATCACATGGGATGAATTCAAGTTCGCCTTCAGAGAGCATTATATACCTGAGGGAATTCTTCACATGAAGCAAGAGGAGTTCATGAAATTGAAGCAAGGCGGAGATACTGTCACCTAGTATCTCAATAAATCTAATCACTTATCCCAATACACAATCGATCAAGTCAACACAGACATAAAGAAGAAGAATTGTTTCATGAGAGGCTTGAATGATCGGATGCAAAGAAAGATGGCCACTTGCATCGACCTTACTTATGGAAGGGCTGTCAGCACAGCGCTAGCAGTCGAGGCTAAATATGCAAGTTCTGGAAAATCAAAGGGGAATGGAGGCAACAGGCCCAACCAGGGCCCCGAGAAAAGGCAACGGTTAGTTATCCGGCCTTTTAATCAAAATCTCTCTTCCTCTCGTCCACCCTCCTTCCCATTCAAGCAACCAGTGTTTATCCGTCCTACCCTTGCCCCCACTGCTACAAATCAGCTGGGTGCCCCTGGCACTTGTTTCCCTGCTCTTCCAAGCTCATCAACCGGCTGCTTCAACTGTGGAAAGTTTGGGCATTTCATTAAGGACTGTCCATATCCGAGGTAGAATCAATCAAATAATCAGCAAAGCTCTAGAGGTTCTAAGGGAAATGCGGCAACCAATACCGCGGGCAGGAATACAAGGAAAACTGGACGGGTTTATTACACTCAAGTGGCCACAACACCGGAAGGCGAACCGGTGATGATGGGTACGTTCCTCGTAGCCAACCACCCTGCACTTATTCTCTTTGATTCTGGTGCTTCACATACTTTCATAAGCAAAAAGTTTGTGGAGAAACATTGCATTCCATATACTGAATCAAGGGAAGGGTTTAAAATACATTCGCCTGGGGGACAAATATTTACCAAAGAAGTGGCTTACCAAGTGCCCGTAACATTGGCTAGACGGGACTTTCCTACTAGTATGATTGTTCTGAAAGGCCAAGACATAGATGTGATTCTGGGCATGAATTGGTTGGCCCAGCATAAAGCAATCCTCAACACTGATCTAAGAACTATCAGGTTGAGTTATGGCCAAGAAAAAATTCTTTTGTCTATTCCCATAGCTATTCTAGCTAAACCAATTGGCAGAATTAATGAAGCCATTATACCGGGGGTCAAAGATATTCCGGTAGTATGTGAGTTCCCAGATGTCTTTCCAGAAGATTTGCCTAGATTGCCACCTGAAAGAGATGTAGAGTTTGTAATTGAGTTGAAGCCCGGTACGACTCCCATTTCTAGAAGATCGTACCGAATGCCTCCAAATGAGCTGGCAGAACTCAAGACCCAATTGCAAGATCTACTTGAGAAGGGATTCATCCGGCCAAGCTCGTCACCATGGGGCTGTCCAGCCTTATTCGTCAAGAAGAAGGATCAAACATTGCAGATGTGTGTGGATTATCGACCCCTTAATGAGGTCACTATCAAGAATAAGTATCCTCTTCCTCGGATTGATATCTTGTTTGATCAACTGACTGGAGCGAGGGTATTCTCCAAGATTGACCTTAGATCGGGCTATCACCAGATCTGTATTCGACCCGAGGATATACCAAAGACCGCATTCACTACGCGGTATGGGTTATTTGAATATTTGGTAATGTCTTTCGGACTGACGAATGCTCCTGCCCACTTCACTTATTTGATGAACTCAGTATTTATGCCCGAGTTGGACAAATTCGTGGTGGTCTTCATAGATGATATCTTAATATATTCCATGAATGAAGAGGAGCATGCTCAACACTTATGGATCGTATTGACGCGCTTAAGGGAACACAAATTATATGCTAAGTTCAGTAAATGCGCGTTCTGGCTGGAAGAAATCCAATTTCTGGGACACGTGTTATCTGCCAAGGGGATTACGATGGATCCCAGCAAAGTCAAGGACATTTTAGAGTGGAAACCCCCAACCACTGTACATCAAGTCCGAAGTTTCTTGGACTAGCTGGCTATTACCGCTGATTTATTCCGGATTTTTCTAAGCTTGTGAAACCAATCACGAGTTTATTGAAGAATGAGACTAAATTCAATTGGTCTTCAAAATGTAATGAAGCATTTGAGAAATTGAAGATATTATTAACCACTGCTCCGGTATTGGCTCAACCGGACATTAATAAGCCCTTTGATGTGTATTGTGACGCATCAGGCAATGGTCTCGGCTGCGTATTAATGCAAGAAGGCCGAGTAATCGCGTATGCTTCAAGGCAGTTGCGCCGGCATGAGGAGCATTATCCAACTCATGATCTGGAGCTAGCTGCAGTGGTTCATGCCCTGAAGATATGGCGTCATTATCTACTGGGGAATGTCTGTCACATCTATACAGACCATAAAAGTTTGAAGTATATCTTTACCCAGTCTGAGCTTAATATGAGACAAAGGAGGTGGCTCGAGCTTATTAAGGATTATGAACTGGAAATCCACTATCACCCAGGCAAAGCTAATGTAGTGGCAGATGCACTTAGTCGCAAGGCCGCCTGCCATTGTCTAACAATGAGGACTTCTGACATTACATTATGCTAGGAGATGGAGAATCTGAACCTGGGAATGATTCAGCATGGAACTTCAAATCACTTGAAACTGGAGTCAGTCATCTTGCAAAGGATAATTGACGCACAAAAGAACGATGAGGGTATGAAACATATCCATGAAAAGATAGAGGCTGGAAAAGCCAACTGCTTCCGAAGAGATGATCAAGGTGTTGTATGGTTTAACAATCGCATAGTGGTGCCTAAAAATGAAGAGGTCCGCCAGCAAATCTTAAATGAAGCACATCTTAGTCATTATTCTATTCATCCTGGAAGCACTAAGACGTATCAAGATCTGAAACAGCATTATTGGTGGACGAAGATGAAGATTGAAATTGCACGCTATGTGGCTAGATGTGACACTTGTAAACGTGTCAAGGCCATACACATGAAAGCTGCCGGTCCATTACAATCTCTACCAATACCAACATGGAAATGGGAAGATATTAGTATGGACTTTATTGTGGGATTGCCCAGAACCGCGAAGGGGTATGATTCTATCTGGGTTATTGTTGATCGGCTTACGAAAATTGCTCATTTTCTGCCAGTCAAGACATATTACCCGGTTCTCACCTATGCGGAATTATACATTGCTCACATTCTCAGTTTGCACGGTGTTTCGAAGACTATAGTGTCGGATCGTGGACCTCAATTCGTATCCAAATTTTGGGAAGAACTTCACAAATCCCTGGGTACTAAGTTGCTCCATAGTTTGGCCTATCATCCTCAAACCAGTGGGCAGACTGAGAGGGTAAATCAGATACTCGAAGATATGTTGCGGGCATGTGTTCTGGAGTTCCCACAGAAATGGGATGAATGTTTACCATTAGCGGAGTTCTCATATAATAATAGCTATCAAGAAAGCATTAAGATGGCACCCTTTGAAGCTTTATATGGACGACGATGTCGTACTCCGTTAAATTGGTCTGAACCAGGTGAAAAGTACTTCAGGCCTTATATGGTAAAAGAGACAGAAGAAAAAGTTCAAAGAATAATTCATAATTTGAAGAAAGCCCAAGCTCGCCAGAAGAGTTATGCAGACAAGCGACGACAACCCTTGTACTTTCTTGTGGGAGATTATGTCTATCTGAAGGTCTCCCCAATGAAGGGTGTAACACATTTTGGGGTTAAAGGGAAGCTTGCACCTCGATACATTGGTCCTTTTCTTATCCTTGAAAGGTATGGACCAGTGGCATACCGACTTCAACTACCCGAAACCTTGTCTGATGTACATAATGTGTTCCACGTGTCTTAGTTGAAGAAATGTCTTCGGGTTCCAGACCGAACAATTGAAGTAACAAATGTTGTCCTAGAGCCAGACTTGACATATTTAGAACACCCTATTCGAGTCTTGGATCAGAAGGACATGGTTACCCGAAGAAAAGCTCTCAAGTTTTACAAGGTACAGTGGAACCAACATTCTGAAGATGAGGCTACTTGGGAAACTCAAGACTTCTTAGACAAGAATTTCCCAGGCTTTTTAGCCTCCTGTAATCTGTAAAGTGTATAAAATGGTTGTAATAGAGGAGTGAGCCCCCAAACCACTCCTGCCTTGTACCAAAAATAAGGAAATAAAAATGTGAAACATTTCCTTTTCCACTACTTACCCTAGGACTTTTAATCTCAGGACGAGATTCTTTTATGGGGGGAAGGATGTAACACCCTGGTGTTACTATTACTAAAACTTGAGCATAACATCATAAGCATTAGCATCCCATGTGTTTGACACACCTAGAGTGCATTCACTAGACAAAAAAATCTCAAACAAGTTGTATTGATATGATGTTTTGCAATTAAGACCCTAGTATAGGATACTTAACCCTAAATAGGGTTCAGAAGGGTAAAACCAAATCCAAATAGAGAAAACCCTAAAGTTTAAGTGAAATAGTTATAAAATGTTACTAAGAATGGATCTAAGTTACATTCATACCCCTGAAATACTAAAAACCCTAATAAGGACCCTGGACAACCCTAAACCTAAACCCTAGGGGGTTAAGTGCAAAATTAGTCCACTTTTGGACTTAAGTGCAAAAACTAGTAAAGTAAGATGTTTTAAGTCATATGGTTCACAATCATGAAGATTTTCAAGCCAAACCCTGAATTTTGGACCTATTTGCAAAAAAGACCCTATTTAAGATCTCACCCTAAGTCTGAAATTCAGTGGTATGGGCTCAACTTTGGAGCTTTGTAACTTTCAAATTCTAAGGTTTTTGCTCTCGGTCACCACATCAATATTATAGACCTATCAAAGGAGAATAATTTTGCTTAAGGGAGTAAGCATTGTTGTTATGAAGAATTTAAAAATAAGTGAGCCTGAAGATGGGGTGTCAGGCTGTTTGAATTCTGAACCTCACTGATAGTGTAACAGAGCCATCTTTGGACTAGGATTCAACCTTGATCTAGTAAGAATTTGGCTATAGTTGCTATGGAAAGATTATAGCTAAAACATTGGTCTACAACTTTGCTGCAGAGCCTTGGATAGGTTGCCAAATAAAAATAGGAGAAAATCAAGCTTCGAATTGATCTGTCAGGCCAACTGAATGAGGAATCCCATGGTATAGTGTGTTGATCAGACTGCCAGCTTAACCCTCGCCGCCGATGAGCCGCGCGTAGATTCGTGCCCTCGTCGCCGTTATTCGCGATTGGATCGACTGGATAACACTTGAAGTCGTGTAAAGATCATCACCGTGGATAAGTTCCGGCCAGTAAAGTATTCCGACCACCGTACAGAGCTCGCCGCGGTGGGTTCTGATAGGCACGCCAGTGACCGCCGCCTTCCGGCCTTGTGCCACGTGTCTAAGCATCTCCACCACATCGCCGAGATCTGTTTTAGCTCTCCGTTGATCACCGGAGTAAATGCCACGGTATAGGACACGAATTCGCTGCGCCAGTGAACTTCCTCTCCTCCGACCGCCGCGCATCATCGTTTCAATTCCCGACCACCACTTTCGATCAGTATAAATTGAGCCCTCCGTAAGCTCCGCAAGGTCATCACACACCCAGCCATCCAGTATCACCCTCAAACGTTCACTGAGGAGCTCCAATTTCTAACTTCCCCCAAATCGGTTCGAACACACCGCAAGAACACCTCGTCGTGGCCAGCGCAATTCCGGTTAGTTCATACAGTGTGCTCCCTCGTTTAAGTGTGCTCATGTGCCTGTGATGCTCGTCGACCCGCCCGATTGAACTAGACCGCCACCAATCACCGGGACCGCGTTGATCCTTGGTTTGTCCGCACGGTCACCGTGGCCAGACCAAATTAGATCACTATTCTTGAAATTAACTTGGGGGAAACATTGGTTAGGACTTGAATCTGGGTTAGGCCGAAGAAGGGCGCCGGTCCTTGTGTGAATCGGCCAGTACGTGAGCTCGCCGAAGCCCTGCTGCGCCGCTCACCGTCGTGGAGCTCGGCGTGTGAAGGAATAGAACATGGGGGGGTCTTCTTGAAAACTGTCAGTGACTCAAAGCAACAGTGAAAGAACCCGCTTCGAGTTAACCAGAACACCAGGGGCTTCCGTGCAAAGTCTGCAACGCAGGCGCGGGCGCGCGCGTTTTCCTGTGCAGGTTGGGCCGCTTGGGTTGCTTTCGGCCCAGTACTGTTCATAGATTTTCTTTTTCTTTTTCTGCCAGGATTAAAACAATTCTAGAAAATTACAGAAAAATGGTAAAAATGCCAAACCAATTTTCCTAGATTCCTAATTTTCCATAGAATTTAATAAAAATAGTTTAATGATTTTTTAGGACAAATAAGGAATTTTAGAGCATTTAAAATAGCCTAAAATATGGTTTCTGGATTTTTAGAAAATAGATAATAATTCTAAAAATTCCCAAACTTTTTATATAAACTCTAAGCATTATTTAGAAGCCTTGGGTAGAGTTGGATTAATTTGGACCTTGTTTGATACCTAGAGCCCAAAACCCTACCCCCGCCCTTTGAATTCCTTTACTAACTCCGGAAACCCTAGTTTCTCAGAGATCCGTGAAGGAAAGTTGTATTCAAGACCTTAGATAGCCAACTTCTACTATCTTTGCATCTTCATGAGCATTACATGGGCATTCATTCTTATATATATGGTTATATTTAGAAGCCGAAGAAGAAGTTGAAGTAGAAGGAGAGAAGACTTCACCACCACCACCTGTGGAACATCAGGCAGGCAGCTGTTTTTATTTTGACATCTGCGGGTTTGAGCCTGAATCACCTGTAAACGAAGGCAAGCCTCGGTGCATTTGCCACCTCCTTGACTCTTTTAAAATCTTTTCTCACTTACTTGATGCATTAGGTGATAGGAGTTGATTGCTAAAACAATTCCTGCATTACCTTCCTTGAATTTGAATTACCTTCCTTTGAATCCCTATTTTATAAAAGGTTTTTACTATGCTTAGTCTTGCTCTAGCAAAACAAAAGGTTTGTTTTTATAAAAGATGATGTGGCAAAGTGGGAAGGATGCTTTTGAAAACAAAACTTGATGGTGGATCCATCATGGCCATGATGGGTTCAACATCGGAAAAGATGTTCCTCAGACAGGTACCAAACCATGGGATTGAAATGATTAAGCTGAGACCAGGCAGGTGACTTGCACGAGAAGAGAAAGTCTCGGTGTAGTGTCTCCGTCTGAGTCGATTAAGGACCGTCTCGATGTAGGCTTGATGACCGAGGACTCTTTAACTGGTCACATGCCTCGTCATGGGTAAGCTTTGCCTCGGGCAGACTAAGGCCAGAATAAGATACCACACAATGAGAGTGGAGAGATAGCGAGAGTAGTGTGTACCCTCCGTGGCAAGAGGCTGGACGGTGGTGTAACTGTGCTCTCAGTTGGCGTGAACCTGATCTGGTCTTAAGAACCCCGGTGGCGGGTTGACATATGCAAGGGTTAAGTGCTACATATGTCATGTGATTGGAGATCCTCAGCTGAGTATAATCGATTCGGATCGCCGTACCTTCGCGGTTATGAATATTTGGTCACTGACCTATACGTAGAACTCCAGTAAAGATGAAGGGTTGTTAAGAAATTGGCTAGCATAGGTCAAGTGATTGAACTAGGGTAGAAAGAACTCTAGTTACAGGTAATTCTACTTAACTTGACAATAAAACTGGATTTTTAAGGATCCACTTTTAGTAAGCATTTCTGCAAACAGAGTCTTTGATTATTGAGAAACCTTACCTTGACTCCTTTATAACCAGCATACCCTTGAGAGTCTTTTCTTTAGTCGGGTAAGTCTTGCTGAATAATCCCATACTCAGGGTTTTATTCCCTATTGTTTTTAGGTGAAGAAGCAACAAACTTTTGTTGTTTCTGTTCCAAGGTGGTCTCAAAGGAAGAAAACCAAGAGTAAAGCTGCGGGAGGAAGGGTTCCTCCATAAAAACTTTTGTTTGATACTTATCGGGAGGGGTTTTTGCCTCCCTTGGCTTGTAATAATATTACTCTGCACTCATACGTTATATCCTGGTCTGTAATAATATAACTCTATCCTACTTTTAAATAAAGGTAAGTTTATGTAACCGCTTCCGCATTTCCGTATCTCTGATAATTTGTAATGTCTGCGTGATGGGTAAAACGCTCTTGGGAAGGTAAGGAAAGCAGATACCGAACTTGTCAAGTGATTCAGGAACACCTGCAGGGTTGTTTGAGGTCCGTTGGACAAGGACAACTGTGGGTGGGCCTAATGACTTGGGAGGTTCCGTCACAGTACATACGTGCTATAACTATATATACATCTGGAACGCAGCTAGCAAAGTAGTAGTGCGGCACTCTAGCATCTAACTTCGAATTTCATAAGTTCCCAGTCAGCTAGAGTGGGAGTAGCAGCGGTGCCAAGAAGGCTGAACTAGCTCCACGATTACATCTGAAAACAAGTTTTGTGGAGTAGATTTTTTGCCGCTCCACCAAAATTGTGGAGTTCACCCCAACTCCACGTTTTTTTGAGGAGCAGAGTTGCTGGAGTTTAGACTGTTTGGCAAGCAAATTATGGTGCAGAGTGACAAAACATGGAGTGGGGCAGTCCCAAACACCCACTTACAAATTTAATACGATATTATGGTATTTGATAATATTGTAGTATTCTAGACTTAAAGATGTTTGGTTAAACTTAGTAAAACACTATTTTAAATACCTTAGTATATCAAAAATGCACTATGTTTTGGAGTATTGATAATGTAGTCTGGACGGAAATTTTCTAAACCATAGTATTGTTGTCACATACAAGTGTAGGCCATAGTATTCTACAATCATAGTATCCAAAACATTGGTAGCAAAAAGGGCCGTTGGGCGTGTTTGAAAGCAAAGTATTTCAAAACCATGGTTTTAGAATATTGAATACTATGGTTTTAGAATACATGGAGTCGCCAACCATGGCATTACCAACAAGAAACTACTCTACTCTGGATACGGGAGAAAGTACTATAGAAACGCCATCAACCCCTTCACCGTCGTGCCAACCTCTGTCGCCAGGCCAATTGCATACTCCTTTGACACTGCAACAGATCTCATCACCTTCGCCCAGCTCCGCATCAACTTTGTCACACCCGGTTTTGGAACACAAACCGAATGTGAATCATGTACGTGCCAGGATTAGAAACTCACGTACACAGTGATTACATAATTGGACATCATCACACATTGCTCAAAGTAAATAGTGGAAAAGTACTTTATTACATCAAGATGTCCAAGACATCCATGGAGTAATCAACATAACATTGTCATTAATATTATCAAAGTGCGGAATACGAAGTGTAGCAGATAAGGCCTTCATGGGCAGCTGACTGGGGGTTTGCCACTAACATAACTAGACCTCATCGTAGTCCTAGAACTTCTCAAAGTCTTCCATGTTGCCTGCATCTCCTCTTGAGCACTGAATACAGTGGGGACAACCTGGGGTGGGGTGGTTTTTAAAGCAAGGGTGAGTACACATCAACGTACTCAGCAAATGTCCCGTTTGGCTAAAGTGGACTAGTTGTATGTGGAGTTAAGGTTAAGCAGTTGCTTTTAGTTAGTCAAGTTTTTATTACTAATAGTATAGCCAAGTTTTAGTAATAAACCTAGTTAATGTACTCCCTCTAAGAGAAAAAGAGATCAAAATTATATCCATCAATATAGATCATCATCATAAAAGTATTTAGAGTTCTTCTAATCAAAGAGGATCCCAAGGCTGCTCTTAACCGTGAGCACGACTGATATACCAGTTTCTAACACTCTGTAGAGGTTGCACACTTTACCCACGAGTTGCGATCCCTTTTTGCCTCAGGTCGATCAAACCCTAAAACACTACCAGGGGAGTAGGCAAGGTTTCACTATGTAGCCTTTACAAAGATTCCCCAAAGGTCATAGCCGCCTGTTAGGTTTCTCTAGTTTGATAAACACAGTACTTCTCCCCACAAGAAGGGTGACTAACAAAACCAAATCGAAAGAACCTAGGCAACCAGCCTCGGTAGAGCAAGTACTGTGCCCGGACCCCATTGATGACCCTATGGCGAAGCCAACTACACCTCAAGTTCCTCTAATTAATCAGCTATGGGTGTCCCATGGCACCCTCATGGTTGTACTATTATCCCGGGTGGTCACTCAACGAATTGGTCCTTACGGAGAGGTACTTAGGAAACAGCCTGAGTCCCCTAAAGTATCACAAGTCATCATCGTGATAACATCATCGTATCATAAATATTCACATCATGTTCGTTGATTAAGGTAAATCAATAGCATAAAGCTAACCATGATAACCCAAAAGGTAAACAAGGATAAGGTAAATACAGACTAGTCAATCCTTAGGTGTCACACCCCGCACTAGTACAATTTGGCTCTATACAAGCGGTAGGCTTTTTATATCACAGGCGGTTCGGTTAGAAAACCGCCTGTGATGTCCCAGGCGGTTCGGTACGCCTGTGATGTATTAGTATCACAAGCGGTTTTTGTTTAGGACCGCCTGTGGTGCTATATTCTTTTCACAAATGGACCCTAAGGAAAAACCGCCTGTGATTGTGAAAATATGAAAATACAAATACAATTTAAATGAATTAATATTTTAATTTTTAACAGAAATATGAAAATACAATTTAAATGAATTAATATTTTAATTTTTAATAGAAATATGCAAATACAATTTAAATGAATTAATATTTAATTTTTAACATAAATATGCAAATACAATTTAAATGAATTATAATAGCACACATAGATAACTAGAGAGATTTTAAATTAATTGGCAACCACAATGCATAGTCGATCATACATGATAACAAATACAATTTGATTCATACAATTTTTCATGAACTACCATTTTTCCGCATGTATGGCTTTATGTTCTTATCAATTTTCTTTTCCACACGCTTGATTCTTTCTGTACCGTTAAAGACGAACATCTCTTCATACTTATTGTATTCCTCATCTTGGTCTCCCACATTCTCAACTCCAACAATTTTTTGCTTTCCAGAAATAACTACATGCATCTTCTCATCTGCTGGATCGAGTACATAGAACACTTATGCAACACATTCGGCGAGAACCCACGGGTCATCTTTATATCCTACTTTCTTTAAGTCTACCAGTGTGAGTCCGTAGTTATCCACTATCACCCCCACGGGATGTTGTACCCATTGGCACTTAAATAAGGGTATTTTCATGCTTGGGCCATAATCAAGTTCCCATATTTCCTCTATGAATCCAAAATATGTGGTCTTCTGTCCATGTAGGTCAAAAGCATCGATATGAACACCGCTATTTTGTGCAACACTTTTCATGTCTTTTGATTTAGTGTAGAATGTGTACCCATTGATGTCATATGCTTGCCATGATGTCACAAAACACGATGGCCTAGAAGCCAAATTCTTCATTGTTTTCTCTTCCAAAGAGTCTCCGAATGGGATGTTTTTATCCATTAACCATTCGCTGAAACGATGTTTGTGCTCCCTCATGATCCAGTCCTCTGTGCGGTTCTGATTTTCTTTACGAAGCTCATCCAGGTGTTCCTCTATGTAAGGCTCGGCTATCGTGAGATGTTGTAGTACACTACCATGAGCACAATGTACTAGCTTGTAATCCACAACGCGAAAAGTTTTCTTGCCCATTCTCCCTCTCCCACATAGTTTACCCTCATGTTTAGGTACAGGCACACCTATCATTGTTCCGTCACTGATGTAATCTATATAGCTCTCAATCACTTCTTCTGTAGTGTATCCCTCCATGATTGAACCCTCTGGGTGAGCGCGATTTCACACATAACCTTTTAATACTCCCAGGTATCGCTCCAACTGAAACATATGATGTAAATATAGTGGCCCTAATATTTTTATCTGATCCACAAGATGTATGATTAGGTGTACTTGCATATCAAAAAATGATGGAGGAAAACACATTTCAAGCTTGCACATAGTCTCGATGATGTATGCCTTTAGATAGTCCAAGTCTTCTAAAGCTATTACTTTTTGTGAAATCGCATTGAAAAAGTAACACAAGCGTGTGATGACAACTTTGACATGCTCTATTTCGAGGGCTCTTACCGCAATTGGGAGGAACACCGTCATCATCACATGGCAGTCATGAGAGTTGTAGCCAAATAGAGACAAGTCCTTCATCCTGACTAGTTTGCTGATATTGGATGAGAAACCTGTGGGCACTTTGACCCCATGCAAACATTTGCAAATCTTTGTTCTCTCCTCAATTGACAAGTTGTAGCTAGCTGGGGGGAGGTAAGTCTTCCCTTTGCCACTATCCACTGGATGAAGTTTCGGTCTGATTTGAAGATCTACTAGATCATTGCGTGATTTAAGTCCGTCCTTTGTCTTACTCGGCATGCCCAGCAAGGTTCCAATGATGCTGTCAAAAACATTTTTTGTTACATGCATCAAATCAATGCTGTGGCAAATTTCCATATCCTTCCAGTATGGGAGGTACTTGAAAAAAATTGATTGCTTCTTGAAAGTTGTGTAAGTTGAAGGGTCAGTTCCCTTTCTCTTTTCTCCTTTGTTTTTTCCCTTACCGAATACAACATGAATGTTCTTTACAATTTCAAAAACAAGTTTCCCACTATAAGGCTTTGGTGCACCTTCACTTTCCAGTTCATTGTTAAATTCCTCTTTCATCTTTTGGTACTTATGCTGCTTCATCAAGAACCGCCAGTGTCCCATGAACACCAACTTCTTGGATGATTTAAGGTACATGGAAGCAGTTCCATCGACGCACACTACACAACCATTCTTTCCTTTAGTCTTTTGCCCTGATAGTGTGGCGCCACCGGGAGAATCATGGATGGTAACAAATATAATTGCTCTTAAGTTGAAATACTCATGGCAATATCATCCCATATTCTAACTCCTTCATTCCAGAGCTTTGTCATATCTTCTGTCGGCGTTCCGAGACCGGGGGGTCCCCGAGCCGACGAGTGAGTGTGCCGCGTGCCCCAGCCCAGATGGGTCGAGCGCGTGGGCGAGCGCGAAGGGGGGAGAGAGAGAGAGGGAGAGCGAGAGCGAGGTGGCCGGAGCCGGGTCGTGAGGGAGTCGGAGAATCCCGCGGCCTTCGTGTTCGTCCCGCGCCCAGGTCGGGTGCGCTTGCAGTAGGGGGTTACAAGCGTCCGCGCGGGTGAGGGGAGCGAGCGGCCCCGAGAGAGCGCCTGCCCCTGCCCTTCGTTCCCGCGAGGCCAACCTTCTCTAAGAAGGCCCTGGTCCTTCCTTTTATAGGCGTAAGGAGAGGATCCAGGTGTACAAATGGGGGTGTAGCAAGGTGCTACGTGTCTAGCGGGGGAGAGCTAGTACCCCAAGTACATGCCAAGGTGGCAGCCGGAGAGATCTTGGCACCCAGCTAGTGTGGCGTCGTGGCTGTCGGAGAAGCGACGGAGCCGGACGGAGGGACAGCTGTCGGAGTGGCTGGGCCCTTGCTGACGTCCTCCTGCTTTCGTAAGGGAGCTGAGAGCCGCCGTCGTCATGGGTCTAGCGGGGCGCCATCATTGCCTATCTGGCGGAGCTGGCCAGATGGGACGTCGGTCCTGTTCTCTGCGGCCCGAGTCGGCTCGGGGTAGGGTGATGATGACGCTTCCTGTTGACGTGGCGGACTTGTGCCCTAGGTCGGGCGACGTGGTGGCTCCTCCGAGGCCGAGGTAGAGTCTATCCTGCATGGCCGAGGCCGAACCTGAGCTCCCGGGTCGGGCGAGGCGGAGGTCGCTCGGCAGAGGCCAGGGCGGAGTCCGAGCCCTGGGTCGGGTGAAGCGGAGTTCGTCGTCTTCTGGGGCCTTAGCCCGAGTCCGAGCCCTGGGTCGGGCGGAGCGGAGTTCGCCGTCTTCCGGGGCCTTAGCCCGAGTCCGAGCCCTGGGTCGGGCGGAGCGGAGTTCGCCGTCTTCCGGGGCCTTAGCCCGAGTCCGAGCCCTGGGTCGGGCGGAGCGGAGTTCGCCGTCTTCCGGGGCCTTAGCCCGAGTCCGAGCCCTGGGTCGGGCGGAGCGGAGTTCGCCGTCTTCCGGGGCCTTAGCCCGAGTCCGAGCCCTGGGTCGGGCGGAGCTTCCTCTAGCGCTTTCGGCCAAGCCTGGCTACCCGTCAGTCTTACCTTTTGCGTTAAAGGCCCCAGTGATTTGGTCGGTTGGCGCGGTGATTTAGTCAGGGTTACTTCTTATCGAAGGCGAGGCCTCGGGCGAGCCGGAGATGCGTCTGCCGTGAAAGAGGAGACCTCGGGCGAGACGGAACCATCTCAGGGTCGGCTGCCCTCGCCCGAGGCTAGGCTCGGGCGTGGCGTGATCAAGTCGCTCGTATGGACTGATCCCTGACTTAATCAAACCCATCAGGCCTCTGCAGCTTTATGCTGATGGGGGTTACCAGCTGAGAATTAGGCGTCTTGAGGGTACCCCTAATTATGGTCCCCGACAGTAGCCCCCGAGCCTCGAAGGGAGTGTTAACACTCGCTTGGAGGCTTTCGTTGCACTTTTTTGCAAGGGGACCAGCCTTTCTCGGTTGCACTTTGTTCCGGTGGGTGCGCGCGAGCGCACCCGCCGGGTGTAGCCCCCGAGGCCTCGGAGGAGTGGTTTCACTCCTTCGAGGTCTTAATGCCTTGCGTAATGCTTCGGCTGGTCTGGCGGTTCCCTCATGCGAACAGGCCGTAGCCCAGGTGCACTGTCGGGGCCCAAGTTCTCGGGCTGGTATGTTGACGCTGTCAACGGTCTGGCCGGAGCCGGGTTTGCGAGAGCAGCCCCCGAGCCTCCGCACAGAGCGAGAGGACGATCAGGGACAGACTCGGCTTTTTTACATACGCCCCTACGTCGCCTTTCCGCAAGGAGGAGGGGGGGAGAGCGCCATGTTACCCTCGATGGGCACCGAACATGGTGTCTCCGGTGAGCTGCAATCGGGTAATCCGAGTGGACGTCCGTGCCCCGTTCGTTGGGGGTCGGCTAGGGGCCCGGAGGCACGCCCAAAAGTACCTGCGGGTGATCTGCCGGACCCGGTCCCCTGGCGACGGGGTCCGAGGGCTCGTTGCCTCCCTCCGATGGGATTCCGTTACAGAGTCGTTCCCGCTGGTCTCGGAAATGTCCTAGGGTACCTCGGGAGCGCAGCCCGAGCCTTGGTTATGTATCGAACGTACCCCTGGTCATCCCTCGCTCGGTGTCTGAGGCGACTGTGAACCCTTCGGGGGGCCAGCCTTCGAACCCCTGATCAGTAATGGGCGCGGAGCCCGAGTAGCCTGAGGTGGTCGTGGAACCTTTCGGGGGGCCGACCTTCGAACCTCTGACCAGTAGTGGGTGTCGGGCCCACGCGATCTGAGGCGGCTGTTGAACCCTTCGGGGGGCCAGCCTTCGAACCTCTGATCAGTAAGGAGGCTCGGAGCCTAGTTCCTTCACGGGGAAGGATCCCTTTGGGGGTATCCCCTTTCCCGGTCCCTGTTGCAAGAGATAGAGAAAGAAGGAAAAGGGAAAAAGGATTCGAAATTGAACGTCGTGGCGTACCTTTTTCGGTGTGGTTGCTTTGGCGAAGGCGAAACGTCGCCAGCTGCTCCTGCCAGTAGCGCTGTCCATCGAGCCGCGGAGTTAATGCGCCGGGGCGAGTAGTTGGCGAGGCTGCCATTGCGCGTGCGCGAGCCGTTCGAGGAACGGGTCACGGGCGTGTCGTCTTCACACCGTGAGAGAGAGGGGGTTCTCTTGCGGCCTCCGGATGGGACGTGAGCCTGGCTGATGGCGTGATCGCTGCTCTTGCGCGCCTGCCACTGTCATTACTGCCGGCCCACTTTTGACCGTGTTTGACCGCTGCGTCAGGCTGGGCAGCTGGGCCGCCTTGGGTCGCGGTATTGGTTCCGCAACCGAGAAGGTGCGGTGGTGGCGCAAGTGGCATAGTGGCTTACATGCAGCATCCAGCGCGCCGGTTGCGCGACGCGTGGGCTTGAGCCTTCATGCTGGCCTGTCAGGAGTCGGAGAGGCGCGTCCACTTGGCGCGGTTGCATGCCGCCCGCATGACTGCCCGCCCCCTTCGCCCGTTGGTCTGGGCAAAAGTGGAGGGTCACTTGTAACCGCTGGGTGGTTGCGCGCACGCCGCGCGCGGCAGTTCGGCTTCTTTTGCTCGGAGCCGGTCCGCGTGACAGGTGGGTCCTAGCCCCCGCGCCGCAGGGGAGGGCTTTGGAGGTGTGTTGGAGAAGACTCAGCCCGTGACGGTTGGGGGCGCGAGCACGGAGAGTTGCCTTTAAAAGGAGGGCGACCCCTTTCGTAGGGCGACCATGTCTTCTTCCTCCCCTATGCATTGTGTCTTTCTACCTTTCGAGCCCCCGGATGGGGGAAACCGCCGTCTCCGTGCCTCGTCGTCGGGGGATACCACTCCGTGGGAGCGGGTACCTTTCGGTCATCGTTCGGCTTCAAGGATTTTCATCATGCAGCCCGGCTGCACCCCTCCACCGGGGGTCACCCAAGAGGGCGACCTCCGGCTTGATGGTGGGGGAAAGCGAGCCGGGCTGCGGCCTCTGCCCCTCCCTCAGCCTCACGGATTTTCATCACCAGGCCAAGAGGGAGGACGAGGCGAGTCAGGGGGCTGTCTCCGTGTGGGTCGGTTGCCCTCTTCTTCCCCGTGCGTCTGGGGGAGAACGACATCCTCCAGCTTCACGGAGACTTCCTCCAGCCATGTCGGAATTGGCGGGTCCCGAGGCGTCGGCGGACGGAAGTGGCTTCTCTACCGATGAGATTGCCAACCCCGTCAGTAGCCCTGGGTCTCCGTCTCCTGACCTGAATGGCTGGCTCTCGTCCTCGGGGGGTGAGAGTTTTTCCGCCGCCCCGCAGGCCCGCCCCTATCGAGTGGGGTTGTTCGTACCTGCGGGGGGGGGGGGGGGGGGAACCGGAGTTCCGTTTGTAATGGCACTTCGAGTGCCGGGTTTTTTGTTCATTTTGGCTTTCGGGGCCTGAACGTGTATGTAATTACGGCACGGAGCCGTGCTTTTTCCTCATTCCCGAGCACTAAGACTCGTCTGCTGATTGTCTGAACTGCTTCACTAAGCATGAGTCGCCTCGTGTCAAGGTGACGAGTGAGGTATCCGTATCCCGGAGGCGTAGGAGTCCCTCGGCTCGGTCGGCCCTGTTGTCCGAGGCTCTTCTAGCTTAGTTAAAGAGACCCCTCGGCCGCTTTTCGACGAGCCGAGGCCGGGGGTAGCGATATCAGCATGAGCAGAGGCAGAGTTGGCTCGGGAATGAAACCTGGTTGGCCGGAGCCTAGCCGAGTTGTCCGTTGGCAGGATCGACGCCGGAGTTGGTCAGCCGAGGCTTCGGACCGGGTTCGTGCCCTCGGAAGGTAGTTGGCCGAGGCCCCGGAGGTGGCCGGCCGAGCCGCCTGCTCGGGCCGGATTCCCAGAGAAGTCCCTGACAACGGTCGCCCGGGCGTGGTGATGACGCCGTCCTTTGGAGCGGAGGGCCTCGGATCGCGTCACCGTCCGAGGCTAGTTCGGGCCTTGCCGAAGTTGCTGTTGATGCCGAGGGTATCGCTGCCCCCTTCCAGCGCCAAGACCTGAGCCTGCAGGATCAGCTTGTCTTGTAGCGTGTGCTTTGTGCGGCCGTCGAGGCCAGAACACACATCCTTGCTGTGCTGTAAAGCTGCGTCCCCTTTCCTCTTGTTCCAAGCATCTGGACTTTTTGTCGGTAACAGGGATGTTTGTGCGAGCGAAAGTTGCTTCTCGCGGAAGGTGAGGAGTGAGGTATCCGTATCCCGGAGGCGTGGGAGTCCCTCGGCTCGGTCGGCCTTGCCGCTTACGCGCACTTTTACTCGTCCATGAGGCCCTATCACCGACTTAGTCGAGAAAACTCGAAGAATCGCTTCGACAGAAGAGCTTCCGAACGTAGAGACTTGTTCGATCCGCGGAGTCACTTTATCCGAGCGCGAGTTACTTATCGCAGAAGGTGATGAGTGAGGTATCCGTATCCCGGAGGCGTAGGAGTCCCTCGGCTCGGTCAGCCTTGGCTGCTTACGTGTACTCTGTCGTTTCCATGACCCACTTTTCGAAGTAGTCAAAAAGCACGAAAGATATTCTGATAAAAGAGATTTTTTGTTCGAGGAAAATTTTGACGCAGAGGGGGTTTCCCCCCTTTTAGCCCCCGAGGGAGGGTCGGGCTTTGCCGAGGCGAGGCCGACCCTTCCTTGTTGACTAAACTTTGCGTGGGTGCGAGGTATATGGACAATTTGGAAACATCTCAAGGGTAGAAGCGACGTAGCTGTTGGATGTTCCAAGCGTTGCCGTAGACCTCGCCTTGACTGTTGGCCAGCTTGTACGTTCCGGGCTTCAGAACTTTGGCGATGACGAACGGCCCCTCCCAGGGGGGCGTGAGCTTGTGCCTCCCTCGGGTGTCTTGCCGCAGCCGAAGCACCAGATCGCCCACCTGGAGGTCTCGGGGTCGGACCCCTCGGGCGTGGTAGCGTCGCAGGGACTGCTGATACCGCGCCGAGTGTAGTAAGGCCCTGTCCCGAGCCTCATCCAGCTGGTCCAGCGAGTCTTCTCGGCTAGCTTGGTTGCTTTCTTCGTTGTAGGCCCTCGTCCTCGGGGAGCCGTATTCCAGGTCAGTGGGCAGGACGGCCTCGGCCCCGTAGACCAGGAAGAACGGCGTGAAACCCGTGGCTCGGCTTGGCGTCGTCCTCAGGCTCCAGACCACCGAGGGGAGTTCCTTCATCCATCGTTTGCCGAACTTGTTGAGATCATTGTAAATCCGAGGCTTGAGCCCCTGTAGAATCATGCCATCGGCACGTTCTACTTGCCCATTCGACATGGGGTGAGCTACGGCGGCCCAGTCTACCCGGATGTTGTGATCCTCGCAAAAATCCAAGAATTTTTTGCCGGTGAACTGGGTGCCGTTGTCGGTGATGATGGAGTTTGGGACTCCGAAGCGATGGATGATGTTGGTGAAGAACGCCACCGCCTGCTCGGATCTGATGCTGTTCAGGGGTCGAGAGGGACGGCCTTAACCGTCTCTGCTGGCTCGAAGTCGCCGGCATGTCGCTTCGCGTCTGGCACCTCTCGGGAGAGGCTTTCCAGGTCGGCAACGAGGGCCTCGGACTCGGCGAGGGCCTCGGCGTACTCCACGCACTCCACATCGCATTCGAATGCGTGCTTGTACGTGGGGCCGACGGTGATGACCCCGTTGGGGCCCGGCATCTTGAGCTTTAGGTAGGTGTAGTTGGGGATGGCCATGAACTTCGCGTAGCATGGCCTTCCCAACACTGCGTGGTAGGTTCCTCGGAACCCGACCACCTCGAACGTCAAAGTCTCCCTTCGGAAGTTGGAGGGTGTTCCGAAGCAGACAGGAAGGTCGAGCTGTCCGAGGGGCTGGACGCGCTTCCCGGGAATGATCCCGTGGAAGGGCGCAGCGCCTGCTCGGACGGATGACAGATTGACGCGCAGGAGCCTGAGGGTCTCAGCGTAGATGATGTTGAGGCAGCTGCCCCCATCCATCAAGACCTTGGTGAGCCTGACGTCGCCGATGACGGGATCGACGACGAGCGGGTACTTCCCTGGGCTCGGCACGTGGTCGGGGTGGTCATCCTGGTCGAAGGTGATGGGCTTGTCGGACCAGTCTAGGTAGACTGGCGCCGCCACCTTCACCGAGCGGACCTCCCGACGCTCCTGCTTACGATGCCGAGCCGAGGCGTTCGCCGCATGCCCTCCATAGATCATGAAGCAGTCGCGGACCTCGGGGAACTCTCCTGCTTGGTGATCTTCCTTCTTACCGTCGTCGCGGGCCTTGTCACCCTCTGCGGGTGGCCCGGCCCGGTGGAAGTGGCGCCGAAGCATGACGCACTCCTCGAGGGTGTGCTTGACGGGCCCCTGATGGTAGGGGCACGTCTCCTTTAGAGCCTTGTCGAAGAGGTTGGCGCCTCCGGGGGGCTTCCGAGGGTTCTTGTACTCGGCGGCGGCGACAAGGTCCGTGCTGGCGGCGTCGCGTTTCGCTTGCGACTTCCTCCTGCCTTTCTTCTTGGCGCCGAGCGGAGTAGACGCCTCGGGAGCATCTTCCGACGGGCGTCCCTGGGGCTGCTTGTCCTTTTGGAAGATGGCTTCGACCGCCTCCTGACCAGAGGCGAACTTGGTGGCGATGTCCATCAGCTCGCTCGCCCTGGTGGGGGTCTTGCGACCCAACTTGCTCACCAGGTCACGGCAGGTGGTGCCGGCGAGGAACGCGCCGATGACATCGGAGTCAGTGATGTTGGGCAGCTCGGTGCGCTGCTTCGAGAATCGCCGGATGTAGTCCCGAAGGGACTCTCCCGGCTGTTGCCGACAGCTTCGGAGGTCCCAGGAATTCCCGGGGCACACGTACGTGCCCTGGAAGTTGCCGGCGAAAGCCTGGACCAGATCTTCCCAGTTGGAAATCTGCCCCGGAGGCAGGTGCTCCAACCAAGCGCGAGCGGTGTCGGAGAGGAACAGGGGGAGGTTGCGGATGATGAGGTTGTCGTCGTCCGTCCCACCCAGTTGACAGGCCAGGCGGTAGTCCGCGAGCCACAATTCCGGTCTCGTTTCCCCCGAGTACTTTGTGATAGTAGTCGGGGGTCGGAATTGGGGCGGAAACGGCGCCCGCCGAATGGCTCGGCTAAAGACCTGTAGACCGGGTGGTTCGGGCGAGGGACTCCGATCCTCCCCGCTGTCGTAGCGTCCCCCACGCCTGGGGTGATAACCTCGGCGCACCCTTTCGTCGAGGCGGGCCCGACGGTCGCGATGGGGGTGCTCGTCGCCGTGGTGGCCCGGGGCCGCAGGCGCGGTGTTGCGCGTGCGCCCGGTGTAGACCGAGGCTTCCCGCGTGAGTCGGGAAGTCGCGGCACGAGGTTCCGAGGGGTACCCCTGCCTTCGGGAGGCAGAGCTCTCGGCCCGCCGGGCCGCAGCGCCTTCCAGGAGATGCTTGAGTTCTCCCTGGATTCGCCGACCCTCGGTGGTTGATGACTCCGGCATCGCGCGGAGGAGCATTGCTGCGGTGGCCAGGTCCTGACCGGTTCCGCCGGATGCGGGTGGCGGTCTGTCCCTGGCATCGTTGGCGATGCAGTGCTGGAGACCTTGGGGCAGGTGACGTATTCCTCCGGCCGGGGGCTGGCTCGCCCATACCTGCCCGATGTTCTGGCGGATTGCCTCGAGCGCTCCTGCTCCCTCATCGAGCCCGGCCTGCGCCCCGCGGACTTGCTCGAGCTGTGGGTCGTGACCCCCCGCCGGAACGGGGACCACAGCTAGCTCCCGCGGGATGTCGGCGCGAGGCGCTGGCCTAGGGGGATCACCATCCTCCGGCATGCCGAGACAGCTGCCTCCGGAGGGATCCCCTAGCTCGACGTGGAAACATTCGCGGTTCGGGCCGCAGTCCTTGTCGCCAAGGCTGCGGCTGCCGTCGGAACAGTCGGAGAGGCAGTAGTCACATGCGGTCATGAAGTCCCGCATGGCACTGGGGTTGCCAAATCCGGAGAAATCCCAGCAGATGCTGGGGTCGTCATCTTCCTCGGACCCAGAGGGTCCGTAGGTCGAGACACCCGTCAATCGGTCCCAAGCCGACCGCACACGAAACCCCAGAGAGGTTGCACTCGCCTCAGTGTGAGCGCCCGCCAAAGCGAGGTTGCTAGGCGGGTTGAGGCCGAGTCGAAATGACAAAGGATGGGAATCAGCCCGTACCTTTTGGTCGACGAGGATCGACGAAGTCGCATCGGGGGCTGATCGTGCTGTCGTCCTGGGTGCGAGGGCGACGTCCTGCAGGCCCTCCGTGAGCGTGCTGGCGTCGTCCACTTGCTCGGGATCGGCGTGACGCGGGGGGACGGCGCTCGCCTTCGCCTCAAACGCGGGGGTGATGCCCGACACGTCCTCCGTTGGGGCGCTGGGGATGTCGATTTGCTCGACAGTCGACTGAGCGCAGCCTCCCGCTCGGCCTTGGTTGCCCCGCCTCCTCCTCCGATGGCGAGGGAGAGGACGGAGCGAACTCGAAAGTTGTCCTTCCCCCACGCGGGAAAGGCGTCGTTGATTCCGCCGCCGGCGGGCGGGCTGTCCGCCACCATTGTCGCCGTCGCGCGGCGGTAGAAGGAGTATCATGTCGTAGCTGCCGTCGAAAGACATGAACTCGAGACTCCCGAAACGGAGCACCGTCCCGGGTTGAAGAGGTCGTTGGAGACTGCCCATCTGGAGCTCAACGGGAATCTACTCGTCAACACGCAGCAGGCCCCTACCTGGCGCGCCAACTGTCGGCGTTCCGAGACCGGGGGGTCCCCGAGCCGACGAGTGAGTGTGCCGCGTGCCCCAGCCCAGATGGGTCGAGCACGTGGGCGAGCGCGAAGGGGAGAGAGAGAGAGAGGGAGAGCGAGAGCGAGGTGGCCGGAGCCGGGTCGTGAGGGAGTCGGAGAATCCCGCGGCCTTCGTGTTCGTCCCGCGCCCAGGTCGGGTGCGCTTGCAGTAGGGGGTTACAAGCGTCCGCGCGGGTGAGGGGAGCGAGCGGCCCCGAGAGAGCGCCTGCCCCTGCCCTTCGTTCCCGCGAGGCCAACCTTCTCTAAGAAGGCCCTGGTCCTTCCTTTTATAGGCGTAAGGAGAGGATCCAGGTGTACAAATGGGGGTCTAGCAAGGTGCTACGTGTCTAGCGGGGGAGAGCTAGTACCCTAAGTACATGCCAAGGTGGCAGCCGGAGAGATCTTGGCACCCAGCTAGTGTGGCGTCGTGGCTGTCGGAGAAGCGACGGAGCCGGACGGAGGGACAGCTGTCGGAGTGGCTGGGCCCTTGATGACGTCCTCCTGCTTTCGTAAGGGAGCTGAGAGCCGCCGTCGTCATGGGTCTAGCGGGGCGCCATCATTGCCTATCTGGCGGAGCTGGCCAGATGGGACGTCGGTCCTGTTCTCTGCGGCCCGAGTCGGCTCGGGGTAGGGTGATGATGACGCTTCCTGTTGACGTGGCGGACTTGTGCCCTAGGTCGGGCGACGTGGTGGCTCCTCCGAGGCCGAGGTCGAGTCTATCCTGCATGGCCGAGGCCGAACCTGAGCTCCCGGGTCGGGCGAGGCGGAGGTCGCTCGGCAGAGGCCAGGGCGGAGTCCGAGCCCTTGGTCGGGTGAAGCGGAGTTCGTCGTCTTCTGGGGCCTTAGCCCGAGTCCGAGCCCTGGGTCGGGCGGAGCGGAGTTCGCCGTCTTCCGGGGCCTTAGCCCGAGTCCGAGCCCTGGGTCGGGCGGAGCGGAGTTCGCCGTCTTCCGGGGCCTTAGCCCGAGTCCGAGCCCTGGGTCGGGCGGAGCGGAGTTCGCCGTCTTCCGGGGCCTTAGCCCGAGTCCGAGCCCTGGGTCGGGCGGAGCGGAGTTCACCGTCTTCCGGGGCCTTAGCCCGAGTCCGAGCCCTAGGTCGGGCGGAGCTTCATCTGGCGCTTTCGGCCAAGCCTGGCTACCCGTCAGTCTTACCTTTTGCGTTAAAGGCCCCAGTGATTTGGTCGGTTGGCGCGGTGATTTAGTCAGGGTTACTTCTTATCGAAGGCGAGGCCTCGGGCGAGCCGGAGATGCGTCTGCCGTGAAAGAGGAGACCTCGGGCGAGATGGAACCATCTCAGGGTCGGCTGCCCTCGCCCGAGGCTAGGCTCGGGCGTGGCGTGATCAAGTCGCTCGTATGGACTGATCCCTGACTTAATCAAACCCATCAGGCCTCTGCAGCTTTATGATGATGGGGGTTACCAGCTGAGAATTAGGCGTCTTGAGGGTACCCCTAATTATGGTCCCCGACATCTTCCATAAGAGGTTCTAGGAACACATCAATATCAACACCAGCTGATTTCGGACCTTGAATAAGAATAGTCAACATAATGTACTTTCTTTTGTGACACAGCCATGATGGAAGGTTGTACATCGTTAAAGTCACGGGCCAGGTGCTATGTACACTTCTTTTTTCACCAAATGGATTCATTCCGTCTGTACCATTTCTGGTTTCTTTGGCAAACTCAGGATACATAAGATCGAAATTTTTCCATTGTGATGCATCAGCAGGGTGTCGAATCTGTTTGTTATTCTGCTTGCGATTTTCAGCATGCCAACGCATAAGCTCAGCCTCCCTAGGATTTGAGAACAAACGTTTTAAGCGATCAATTACTGGAAGATACCACATCACCAAAGCTGGGATCTTTGACTTCTTTTTCTCATCCATGTCATCAAAAGTGTCATCGTCACTTTCAGGTCCAATAGTGGATTTCTTGTTTTTATTTTTCTTCGGGAATTTTTTTACACAGTCTTGATTGTAGCTCTTCTTGTATCGACTGACATTGCAAACTGGGCATCTTGATGCGTTCTCAAAATCGCCACGATACAGAATACAATGGTTCGGACATGCATGAATTTTTTGCACACCCAGAGCTATGGGAGATATAAGCTTCTTCGCTTTATAAGTGCTTGTTGGTAGTTTGTTGGGTTTTGGTAGTAATTGAGACAGAAAATTCAAAAGATCTGTGAAGCTAGTATCAGACCATCCGACGCTAGCCTTCAACTTAAGAAGTTCTAGAACTGTACGCAGTGTAGTAAACTCTTTGTCACAACCCTTTGATTCAAAGGTTCTTTTGAGGCACTTTCCAGTCCCTCCATTTTAGATAGCCCTTTCTGCGATCCCACAGAACTCAACATTTCTGGTTCCATATGGCGCAACAAATCTTTGCAATCAAATTCTTCAAAATCTTGATTAGCATCCACATTATCCACTTTACCATCAACTTTAAGATCTAAAATTCCGACAACTCTCTCGTCATTACCAGGCACTTCACACGGATCCAACTCACCATGTTCTGACCATATCGTGTAATTGTTTTAAACCCTCTTTTTAGCAGATGTGATTGGATTACTCCTGTATCTCTCCAAGCTATCTTATTATCACAATCGATGCACGGACATAATATCTCCTTGCTCTTTTGCAAATTTGCGTGCTTGTTGGCTGCTTCAATAAAGCTTCTCAAATTTCGAATGTACGACAGATGTGGTCTTGGCACATTGTACATCCAACCTCGGTCCATTACCTATCCCTATATTGATTAACATCAATAAAATCATTAATTAATTGAATTCATCCATAAAACATGAAACGAATTGATGTGCATGAAAATGAAACAAACATTGCAGCAATAGGTACCTTGAGGTGAGACAACTGTGTTTCTAAAGAATCTTTAAACTAGATCAACTATTACAAGTCCAAATCTTGGAATTCCTAAGCTTTTCTTCAAATCCGGTCTATATTACAAAATTGAGGCAAAAAATCGCATCAAAATGAGAAAGAAAACAAATGGAGATCATATATATGCATAAACTATTGAAATCAATCAATAAACGCAAAAACAAAACCTTCTCCCTGTAGATCTCAAAAAATACCCGTCGCCGCTACAGTGCTGTGAATGTTCTGGGAGATAGGGTTCTGGAACCCGTGGGCTAGTCCTTTTATAGTGTACACACATCACAGGCGGATATTTAGAAAAACCGCCTGTGATAAATAACATCACAAGCGGTTTTTTATTCTGACCGCCTATGAAGTTAATCTATCACAAGCGGTCGGAATAAACAACCGACTGTGATGTTATCTATCACAGGCGGTTTTTCTAAATATCCGCCTGTGATTGTTTACAATATAAAAGGCTTGTTGGTCGGCAGGAACCCTAACTCGTCCCGCCCGAGCTAACACATTTGCGCTGCCAGGCTGCCGTCGTCCCCGTCCCCGAGCCCGAGCGCCGCCGTCCCCGTCCCCGAGCCCGAGCGTCGCCGTCCCCGAGCTCGAGCACCGAGTGCGCCGCCGTCCCTGAGCCCAAGCACCGTCGTCCCCTTCCCTGAGCCCGAGCGCCGCCGTCCTCGAGCCCGAGCGCCGAGTGCGCCACCGTCCCTGAGCCCAAGCGCCGCCGTCACGGTCCCTGAGCCCGAAGCGCCGCCGTCCCGAGCTCTTTCTTCTTCCTCTCGTAGTAAGGTCGAAGTTCAGGTTCCATTTCTTCTAAGTTCATGGCTCGAATTTCCTATATGTGTTTGAATTATATATGTGTTTGAATCATATATGTTAATTGATGGCAGATTACTTTTGTTTGAATCATATATGTGTTTGAATACACAGCTGGATATATATGTGTTTGAATCATAGCTTAGGTTAATCAAATGGTTAGGTTAATCAAATGCTTAGGTTAATCAATGGTTCAAACACATGAAGGTGTTAATCAATGGCTATCCCTGATTATCAGTGCTTAGATTAATTACTATTGGTGTTTTCACTTACATATTTTGTTTGGTTGTCAATATGCTTATTGCTTATTGGTTGGTTGTCAATTACTTGTTTGGCTATCCCTGAATCATATGCTTATTGCTTGGTTGTCAATTACTTCTCATGTATCAGTTTTTTTATTTCTTTTATCCCTTCTGATTAAATGTTTGTATACCAATAAGGTGTTAGTATCCTTCGAATGAAGAATTTTGTGTCCCTCCATCGATTGGGATCTATTTTTATCCCTTCTGATTAAATGTTTTTTCACTTACATATTTAGTTATAAGAAAATCTCCATAGTGATTGGGGCAACAAGTCTATTTTTAGTGTTTTTTGACTACCTATCTTTGTTTGATAATCATTAGGGCAAATGTGCTTATGGCCACATACATCATGGAAGTACATAGCCATGACAATGTTATTATCTCCCTATGTTATAAGACTTGTTCTTATCTCCCTTCTTAGTTTTTTGACTACCTATCTTTGCTTCCCAACCCTATGTTATAAGACTTGTTCTTATCTCCCATCTTTGACTTGTTCATAGCCATGACAATGTTATTTGGACCCCTCTTTTTGCCCTATAAGCCACATCCTTGTTTTCCCTCTGATCCCTGCCTTTGTTGCGATCTCAATTTTGATTGTGAGACTTGGTCATTTTCAGTTTCAGAGATGGAAAAAGAGCCACTTGACATGGTTGAGAGCTCAGTTCGAGTCATCGAGACACATGTTGACATCATTCGCAGTCTAGTGAGTGATGGGGTTGTGGATACTAGTGAATCGGAATCAGTGTACACACTTAAGACCACATTGTTTCAAATTGGAGATGTATGCAACATGCTTGAGAAATGTGCTCTGTCCATCAAAAAGTATGCTGACTCCAAGAGGGCTAAAATTATTCAAGATGAAGCCCTGTAATATGCTGAAGATGATGAAGCTGCAGATGATTTGGAGGAACTCCCAAGCCCAGATCTCCTTACTCAAGCCGACATAATGGAAAAATATTTTGGAATTGAGTATGATAGCGACCAGTCAAGGGGTTGTTGATGTTTAGTCCTAAACAACACGATATGAGTATCGTAGGTTTCACTCTTAGAGATAATGTATTTTGTATGAACCTCTTAGAGAGTGTCAAGTCAATGAACTATCTCCGAGTACTATTGGGAAGTGGATCTCTTTGATGTATTTGTTTTCCCTAGTGGTATCGATGGTGCTGAGTAGCACCAAATTTGGACTTGTGTCCATATCTATAGATGCTAGTAGTTGAGCACTAGCGCCTACAATCTTGACTACCTCATCCCTATTCTCTGTTTGGGACTTATATGGAGAATGGCATCGGCTGAATGCCTGAATCGGGTCGGGAAGCACGGAGCAGATAGAAGTGCACTTTCCAATGCAGTTAGACAGAGAAGGCATGGCTGTGATGTTATAATGCTGAAGGACACCAAGAAGAGATTATGGCCTGTCATCCACCACCACTGCCCGTTATTTGTGGGCTTCACCGAGGGCTGGAAACATTTGGTGACAGCAAACGACCTTCGGGCTAGGGACGTCTGCGAGCTTGTTAAAGGGCCAGACGATGGTGAGTCGGTGTACTATGTCCGGATGTGTGGTCACAAAATTTAAAGCCACCCCGGCTTCATGTGTGCGCTTCTCTTCTCTTAGGTGGGGTGCTAAGTGATCTTAGTAGCTGACATAAGAGAAGAGAAGCGCACAGATGAAGCCGGGGCGACTTTAAATTTTGTGACCACACATCCGGACAGAGTACACCGGCTCACCATCGTCTGGCCCCTTAACAATCTCACAGACGTCCCCAGTCTAAAGGTCGTTTGATGTCACCAAATGTTTCCAGCCCTCGGTGAAGCCCACAAATAACGGGCAGTGGTGGTGGACGATAGGCCATAATCTCTTCTTGGGGTCCTTTAGCATTATAACATCACAGCCATGCCTTCTCTGTCTAACTGCATTGGAAAGTGCACTTCTATCTGCTCCGTGCTTCGCGGCCTGATCCTGCCCCGGAGGTGGGTTTGGGCTTTCTGTTTGGGGAGTAAAGGAGGGACACGGAGGCGGGTTTGGGCTCGATTTCTTTTGAATCACCTTTTCTCCAAGTTCCCTTATTGATGGAACCAGTATATCAGACTAACAGTATATCCCTTTATCGATGGAACCAGCTGTGCACTAGGTACCTACTAGGATGGATGTGGTCTGCACCGGTGCGTCTAACAAAGTTGATGAAGACGCGACCAAACTTGAATGGCAGACAACGAGCAGCTCCGGTGAAGGGAGCGGGGAGGATAGTTCTAGTGACGACAATCCTTGTCCTCCTATACCTCCAAGGAAGAAAAAACATCAGATGAGCTTGATGCCGACTATATTCCCAACGATGAAGAGGTAAATAGAAATATGCTGACTATATTCTAAAATAATGTTCATATATGAAAGGCCATTAATTGTTTCAATATATAGATTTCAAATGAAGAGAAGAAAGAGGATGCATGTTCTACACAAAACACGGAGGATGCTCCGATGCCTGAATCATCCATTTCACATAAGCGGAAACGAGGGCGACGAGGTCCCAATCAGATGAAAGAAGGTGCAGTTATGTACGTAACAAAACTACATGCAGAGGGGTTTCCTGAAGAACCACTTGACGTGGTTACAAAGTTTCGAAATTCCTGCAGGTCTACTGTTAGAGATATAGTGCCAATCACACTTCAAAAATGGAAGGATTTAGATGAAGACACCCGCAATAAGCTATGGGCTAAGTTGTCTGAGTCATTCAAGTTCCCAAAAGGCACAGAGGATGCAGTAAGGAAGTCAATGCTCTCTGCTATGGCCAAGATGTTTCGTGGGTGGAAGGCCGAGATGAATAGGGAATTTGTTAAGAAGAATAAGGTTCCTCCACCCAAGAAAATGGGGAAAATCACTCAAGCTCAGTGGGAGGAATTTGTTCGTCAGAAGACCGAACTGAAGGCCAAAGAACTGGGCGAAACTAATTCTTAGAGAGCGAAGATGAACAAACACCCCCATCGCCTGGGGTCAACCGGATATCACCATAAAGTTGTGCAGTGGAACAGGATAATCGAGGAAGCTATAGCTAACGACACTTTGGACCCAATATTAAAAGATATCAATGAGCGAGCTATTCGTTGGATCTTAGGTCGGGCAGGTTTGAGTGAGGACGACAAACTTTTGCATCCAGAATTGGTAGGCAAAGTTTCGACAAAAATTCAAGAATATGCAGATAAGAGAAAGAAGGGCGAATTTAAGCCTCGAAGGGAGAATGACATACTAACTGCAGCACTAGGCAATCCTGAACACACTGGACGGGCTCGGGGAATCTCTTCTAAGATTTCCTGGAGAGAGGCGTTTCGAGAGTATGCGTCGTCATATAGGAAACACGAGAAGTCGGAAAGGACCCTTGAAGAGACTATTGATGAAAGGGTACAAAAGGCTATTAATGACGTGATGAACAAAATGAAGAAAACAGAATGCATATCATTTGAACTCAAGCCAGGCCACATGAGTCCACCTATAGTCCCTAGCAGCATAGGATCTATGCAGGACTTCACCAAGTACCCTGTAGACGATATTGTTGAGGACAAGCCTTGCTTTCTTCATATTCCAATCAATCGATCTGGGACAAAAACAAAACAAGCTGCTACTGGTTTGGTAAAACCAGGACTTGTTAACTACAAGGATAATCCTGTCCCGCCACACTATGCTGTGGTCCAAGTTCTAGAGATCACAGATAGTGGTTGTGAAGATTGGGAGATAGACTTTCCAGTTGAGGGGATCATAACTTTGCAGGAGGCAATGAACGAGTTGGTCCTTTGGTATCGACGCGACATCAAGTTGGGTGATGAGCCGATCTTAAGCCGTGTAACGCGTCATAAGTCACCAACACCGAATTCAACACCAATGCAAAAGAAAGATAGTTCGATCATTCCATACCCCATGGTGCTGGAAAATATGACACCGACCTCCACAAAAATCGTTGTAACTTTCATATCACCTCTTGCGAAGGAACTCGACGAGGGGGACGTAGACAAAATTGTTCCTCAGAATGTCGATGCAAACATCAAAAAGGAAGCAAAGGTTGACACCAATGTTGAAGGGCCAACTATTTCAAAGAAAATTCATCAGCGAATCGCCATTGACGATGTCAAGAAACCGTCAGAATCAGTGGCACGCTACCTGCATAAATTGCGGAGAGTTATGACAAATCAATCAAAAGCGGAATCAGCATCTCATGGAGTACGCACATGGTCCCAAATAGACAATTTCGAAGTATGGGAAGAAGATGGAATGATTCATACTCGAGAATCATTATGTCTTAAAACCAATATCTCGATATACAAGAAGGAGGATGTTCCTCCTAAATTTGTGAATGGGAGGCCATTCTTGACGACGGTGCAACTTTCTAAGTTGTCAACTCCGGAGATTAGAATGCATGAGTGGTACATGGTGGCTAGCAAAAAATACAAACTTGAGGACTTCACATTTGTTGTGCCAGAAGATGCGTTTTGGAGCAATGATAATATAGATCCTGTGCGGCATTTATTCTTTGACGATCTTTGGTCGTTGTACCACCGACAAAGGATGGAAACCAACTACTTAATCCTCTTTTGCTTGTAAGTACCTCTAAACTTTCATATTTGTTAGTTTTGTACACGCACACATAAACGAGAGTCTAACGATTAACACTTTTACACGTAGGATGCAATACATGGATGATAAGAAGAAACAACTTAAGACAGGGTTTCTTGACCCGTTGATGATATCCCAAGCTCGCTACAAAGAAGTTGCTCGGAGACATGGAGAAGAATACAAAGACTTGGATGATGCTGAATTTGAGAAAGCCGTCAAACAGAATCAGAGAAAGAAAATGAAGGTCATGGCAGCATTCATTGGACGAGCCATGTATAATCATGTACAACATGGCAAGGACTTAATAATAGCTCCACACCACTTTAAGTAAGTTCTCGACATGGTTTTGAACTATAAATTATGGCAATCGTGATCTTAACATGTGTTTTCGTCTATGTCTATATAGTGACCACTACATTTGTATCATGATCTTTCCAAAGCATGGTAAAGTCGTGGTCTTCGACTCACTGAGAATGGAAAAGGCTACGTATAATGACTTCTTGAAGATTTTAGATAAGTATGATTATTATTACACACTTGTACTTATTACAACTTAATAAATGTATTCTTAATCTCACAATGCTATTCTTATATGCAGTGCATACCGTTTTTATTGGAAAGGTCTTGGCGGCGAACATCCAGAGGACAAGCCTAATTTGTCAATATCATTATTTCCATATGGTGACAAACAACCTCCGGGTACTGTCCTGTGTGGTTATTATGTATATGAATGGTGTCGTGTCACCTTTCATTACATGGTAAATCGTGAGGATGTAAGTTCGCTATCATTGTCTATGTTGCAATTTTTATGTTATATTGTTGCTCATCACATTACTCTTAGTACTGCTTGCTTTTTGCTTTCATTGCAGGTTCCTAAATCCAAGATCAATGTTGAATGGTTAGAAAGAGATATGGTTTCCGTCGGCGTGGCTAAGGTTGTAAAAGACTTGCTTTACTTTATGCGCCGTGAAGTTCTTCATCAACAAGGGCTATTCTACAATACAAATGGAAATTTGCAACAATTCCCAGAACTAAGTTTGTACACGATATCACACAGTGTTTAAATCTTTAGTTAGGAACTTTAGATGTTTAGTTGTCTATGGAACTTTGAGATGTTGAGTTGTTATGCAACTTGATATGTGTATAAATCTGTGTATGATGGAACTTGATATGTGGATGAATATGTGTATGGAACCTGTTATGGAACTTGATAGGTATAAATCTGTGTATGGAATCTGTGTATTATGAATCTGTGTATGGAATATGTGTTTGAATCTGTGTTTGAATCTGTTATTAATTCTGTATATGAATATGGAATCTAAATATGAATCTGGAATCTGTATATTGAAATACAGTCGGACTTATATTTAAAACCGCATGTGATGTGTGTCTATCACAGGCGGTTCTTTTAAACTGGACCGCCTGTGATGTGTGTCTATCACAGGCGGTTCTTTTAAACCGGACTGCCTGTGATGTGTGTCTATCACAAGCGGTTTTTGATTGACCGCCTGTGATGTTGTTTTACATCATAGTCGGTGCACCACAAGCCGCCTGTACAGAGGTTTACTATAGTAGTGCGGTTTTGGAAGGTAAACCGAATGTGAACCATGTACGTGCCAGGATCAAGAACTCACGTACACAGCGATTACATAATTGGACATCATCACACAATGCTCGAAATAAATAGCGGAAAGGTACTTTATTACCTCGAGATGTCCAAAACATCCACAGAGTCTAATACATAACCATTGTTCAACATAAATATCAGAGTGCGGAGTTACGAAACGTAGATGCTAAGCCTACACAGGCAGCTGACTAGGGGTTTGCCACTAAGAAAGAACTAGAACTCGTCATATTCCTGGAACTCCTCGAAGTCATCCATGTTGCTAGCATCACCTCCTGAGCATTGAGAACAGTGGGGACAACCTGGGGTGGGTTGGTGTGTAAAGCAAGGGTGAGTACACATCAACGTACTCAGCAAATGTCCCATTTGGCTAGAGTGGACTAGCTATATATGGGGTTGGGGTCAAGCAGTTGCTTTTAGTTGGTCAAATATTTATTATTATTAGTAGAGCCAAGTTTTAGTAATAAACCCAGTTATTACCCAAAAGTACTTCCTCAAACGAAGAAATACCAAAGATCAGATTTTATAGCATCATTGTTAATCATCATCATAAAAGTATCCAAAGTTCTTCTAATCAAAGAGGATCCCAAGGCTGCTCTTCCGTGAGCTCGACTGATATACCAGTTTTTAAAACTCTGTAGAGGTTGTACACTTTACCCACAAGTCGTGATCCCTTTCCAGCCTGGGTTGTACAGACCCGATCTTCACTACCAAGGTGAATGGCCAGGGATACACTACGTAGCCTTTGCAAAGACTCCCCTGGTGCATAGCTGCTCGTTAGATTTTGCCAGTCGTACAAATGCAGTACACCTCCCCAAGGTGGGTGACTAACAAAACCAAATCGAAAGAACCTCTGCACCCCAACCTTGGCAGAGCGAGCACTACGCCCCGGCCCCCATTGACGGCCCTCCAGCAAAGCCAACTACACCCCCAGGTTCATCTAATTAATCAGCTAAGGGCATCCCATTCCACCCTCATGGTTGTACTGTTATCCCGGGTGGTCACTCCATGAACAGGTCCTTACGGAGAGGTACTCAGGAAAAAGGCCTGAGTCCCCTAAGGTATCACAAGATCATTCACATAATCAGGATAACAGTATCGTATCATAAATGTTCACATCATGTTCATTGATTAAGTTAAGGCAATAACAACATGCTAACCATGATAACCTAAAAGGTAAACAAGGATAAGTGAATATAGACTAGTCAATCCTTAGGTTTCATAAAGTAATGCGGGATAGTGAATCATAAAGTATGTAGGACATAATAGGTCAGAGGACACTTGCCTTCACCAAGTGGTTGCTCAGGGAGGTCTCCAACAACACACTCAGGAACCTCGGACTGTTCGTTGTCAAAATAAAGCGAGCATGCATTCAATACATTTGGAAAGTACAAATGAACAACACACCACACATGTACAAACATTGGATCACATCTTAAAAGGACACAATACTACATAGGGAATAATGAATTCAAAGTATAACATAAACTATAACATACATTAACTTTATTTGAAAATAGGTTATTATTTCCCCTAAGTGTTACTTACAAGTACATAACATAGTTCAATTTATTTTATTGTGACCTAAATTTAGACCAGAGATGATTTCATGTAATACACATTATTAGTCTCACAAGATTAAACAGGTTTAAATCTCTAGGGTTCTCCTTTTATTTATTTTATTAAGTAAATAAAAATACATCTACCTTAGTTCATATTCCATCCTAAAAATTAGAGTGTGTAGACAGTAAATGAAACCATTTTATTCAGACAGAGAATAATTCTATGAACATTTTGCAATTTGAATCACTAAATTTGGAGTTCATATGCAAAAGTTATGAAATAAACAAGTTTGGGGATTCAAAATATGAAATTAGGGCTAATTCTGTGAATATTTAAAAGTCTAGGGCTAAATCTGTAAGATTACAGGGGCCTGCACGCGAAAACCAGGGACAGCGGGTTGATTTCCAATAAACCGAGGGTCTCTTTATGAAAACTACCGCGCGAAGGGGTATCGGGTGAATCTAACCGTCAGATCTAAAACCAACGGCTGAGATTAGATCTGCGGCCGAGGGCGCGCACGCGGGAGAGCGAGCACTGACAAGCGGGCTAGGGGCGTCAGCGGCAGAGGGGGAGGGCGCACTGACCGAGCGGGCCTAGCGCCAGAGGACTTGGGCGCTGATAGGCGGGCCTGGGCGTCAGGGCGCTCATGCGCGAAGCGGTACCTACGGTCCGAGCCGTTCGATCTGAATCGGACGGAGGGGACCAGACCAGAGGGAAACAGACGGTTGCGAGCGGCGAAGCGTTATCCGGGGTCCGAGCCGTTCGATCTAAATCGGGCGGAGGGGATCAGACCAGGGGAAACAGACGGCTGCGGGCGGCGAAGCGTTATCCGGGGTCCGAGCCGTTCGATCTGAATCGGACGGAGGGGATCAGACCAGGGGGAAACAGACAGCTATAGGCGGCGCCGCTCCTCTCCACGGCGGTGAGGTCACTGAAGTTGAGGCTGGCACAAGCTAGGGTGGCTCCGAGGTCGCTGGAGTTGGGTAGAGAGGGAGAGGGCACCACGACGAACTCAATGGCGGGGAAGAGGCCATGAATCCACGGGCAGAGAAGGGAGAACGACGGTGAGAAGGTCTCGGGCGGGCTGGAGTAACTCCGGTGAGCCATTCCAGCCACGAGGAGGGGACTTAAGGCGCGCTAAGGTCTGGGATAGCTTCAGTAGAGGCAGGGGTGACACAGGGACCTACTCCGGGGAACTAGACCGGGCTAAATCGGTCGGCCACCGCGTGAGCACGACGGACCGCGCGGCCGAGCGCCGATGAAGGCGAAATTGGTCGAGCACAGTGCACAATAAGGGAAATTAGGCATGGGGACGGGTGTCTCACCTCGGGGCGGAGCTCGGGGAGGCTTGGAGCGGTCTCCGGCGAGCTGGATGGCCGGGAACGCGGGCGCGGGTCTCCGGCGGCGGCTGGCGGCGTGGGCAAAGCGCGAGAGAGGGTGAAGCTGCGCGAAATGAGGTGAGGGGTGTGCGCGGGGCACTGGCAGGGCTCTATGAAGGGAGCTGGGCGTGTGGGTGGGCGTCGTGGCCGAGAAATCCGGCGACGTGCGCGAGTGCACACGCGCCGGTCCACGGCGAGCGCGGAGGGGGCGGAACTGACAGGTAGGGTCCATGGCACAGAGAGAGGAGAAAGGGGCATGCGGGGCAACGACTCGGTGACTGGCGGACCGAGCCCGCGAGACAGAGACAGAGGGAGCGCATGGGGAAGAAATCTGGCACCGACAGGCTGGCTCCACTAGGCAGCGAGCGAGAGAGGAAGGGCGCGCACGAGGGAGAACTGCTGCTGACAGGCGGGGTCTGCCTGTCAGGCGGCACGGGCGCGCGGCCTGGCTGGGCCGACTAGGCTGGTTTGGGCTGCTTTCTCCTTTTCTCTTTCTCTGAATTTTCTAATTCCTTTTCCATTTCTTTTTCTATAGGGTTTTTCAAATCCAAATTCAAACTAGGTTTCAAATTCAAATAAATTCAAACTTGTGCAACACTTCAAAGAATATTTTAAACTCAGCATGATGCAACATGTCATGACTCATAAGGTTTTGGCAAAAATAAATAATTAACCTCCACTAGTTTAGGCTATCTCTAATCAAAAAGGAAAAAGGGAGAATGAATCTAGAGAGAGAGAAAATCTAGAGTGAGAAAAAGAAGAGTAACACATGATTTTGGGTGATAATTAGAAAGAAATTTTATACCCCCAAAATCAGGGTGTTACATTAGGTTTTGATAAAGTAATGCGGGACGGTTGATTATGAAGTAAGTAGGACATAGTAGGTCAGAGGACACTTGTCTTCACCAGGTTGTTGCTCAGGAAGATCTTCGGCAACACACTCAAGAACCATGGGCTGCTCGTTTTCTAAACAAAGCGATCATGCATTCAATACATTTGGATGAAGAAAAGGAACAATACACCAAACATATACAATCAAGTGAACACAAGTTTGACAGAACAGTATAAACACAAAAGGTAAACTCAGGTTCTAGGGTGAACTAGCACACTTAGAAGTTTGTGATTCTCTAAGTATTATCTATCTCTATAGATTACATAATTTAATTCCACTTGTTTTAATGAGACACAAAAGTTATACTAGGGATAGATTCATTCATTACATATTATTAATCTCACAAGGTTAAACATCTAATTACCATTAGGGTTTTCCTTTTTATTTTCCTTATTAATAAATAAACCATTACTTAAACTAACCTATAATTTAGACATAAAATTAATATGTGCAGACAATGAATGATTATAATTTACTTAGATAGAGAATAACCTTATGAACATTTTGCAATTTGAATAACTCAATTTGGAGTTCATATGCAAAAGATATGAAATAAACAAGTTTTGGATTCAAAATACAAAATTAGGTCTAAATATGTGATTAATTAAAAGGTCAGGGGTATGTTTGCAAAAAGATAGGGGCCTGCGCGTGAAACTGAGGGACGGCGAGTTGGTTTTTGTAAAACCCAGGGTTTCTTTAGCAAAACGGCCTCACGAAGGGGTATCGGGTCTCCTCAGCCGCTAGATCCACGATCAACGACCGAGATTAGATCCGAGCGCAAGCGTGCACGAGCAGACGGACGAGTGCGGTTGATAGGTGGGGCAGGGGTGGCAGCGACCTGGGGTCAGTAGGACTGACAGGCCGGGCCTAGCTGCAAAGCGCGAGCGAGGGCGCGATTCTGAGTGGCCAGATCTACATCGAACGGTTGAGGTCGGGTCGGGTTAAATAGAAACCAGGCCGTTAGATCCTAGATGGACGCTTGAGATGTGATGGCGGGCTCGGGCTAGGTGGTTGGCCTGCTCGCGGCGGCGCCACCCGTCTCCGCGGTGAGGTTTCACCAGAGGCGAGGGCACAGCCACGGCAAAGGTCTAGGGCACTGGGGAAGGGCTCAGGCACACTCAGGGTGACACGGTAGACTCAAACATAGGCACGGCACCTGCGCGGGGCACAAGAGGGCGTAGTTCGCCATGGTGCGGCCCAACGGCGGCGTAGACCCGCTCCGGCGAGCAATTGCGCGAAAGATAGGTCAACACACGGGGAACTAAGGGTGTGGGGGAGTTGCTCACCTCGAGTGAAGACTCTAGAGCATTTGAGCAACAACGGGAACGCAGGGAGGCCTCAAGTCGAGGCGATGGAGCTCCGGCTGCATAGTGAAGAAGCTAGTGAGCGTGGACCGAGCGAACCAGAGGGGCTGGGGGCAAACCAGAAGGTGTCCCACGTTGTTGGCTAAGGGGCAAAACTCACCAATGCAACGGGTGCGGCAGAAACTCAACGGCGGCCACAAAACGGGCGGCGGACCACGACGAGCTTCATGGGCGCGCGCACAGAGCGAGAGAGAGGGCAAGGGTGTTCGACTTAGGGTGCAACTAAGAGGGGGAGGGCGAGTGAGTGTGGGCGGGCTCCAGAAAAGGCTCTGGTGAGTGGGGGCGTGG
This sequence comes from Zea luxurians, assembly GCA_029449295.1. Taxonomy (NCBI): domain Eukaryota; kingdom Viridiplantae; phylum Streptophyta; class Magnoliopsida; order Poales; family Poaceae; genus Zea; species Zea luxurians. The sequence goes on from JAOPSE010000010.1 coordinate 50,010,757, forward strand.
CCGGGAAACGTGCGGTCGTGGGCACGTCCACGGTGGAGAGCACAAACGGTTTGGGGGGGATGGTTTCGACAGGCGGGGCCCACAGAATAGAGAGAGCAGGCGAGCGAACGAGCAGCAGAGCTGACGAGCGGGGCCCGTGGGACAGCGAGAGAAGGCGCACGTGCATGGAGGGGACTGGTGCCGAAAAGTTGGCCCCACCGGGCAGCGAGAAGGAGAGAGGGGAGCGCGTGGGCACGGGCTAGCACCGACAGGCGGGGACCACCTTTCAGAGGGGGGCAGGCGCGCACGCGCACAGGGGCTTAGATGGGCTAGACTGGGCCAGCTTGGGTTGAACTGGGTTTGCCCTTTTTCTCTGAATTTCTAATTGCTTTTCTTTTTGTTTTCTCTAGTGAACTCAATTCAAATTCAAACACAAATTCAAATTCAAATAATTCAAACATATGCATCAAACAAAAGAACAATTTAGGCTTAGCATGATGCAACAATTCATGACTCACATAGTTTTGACAAAATAAATAATTAATCCCTCACCTAATTAACCTAATTCTACTCAAAAGGAAAAAGAGAGGGTGTCTAGAGAGAGACAAGAGGTAATACCTGAATTTGGTAGGCATTTAGAGAAGAAATTTTATACCCCAAATTCAGGGTGTCACAAGCCTATCCCTCTTAAAAAGAATCTCGCCCTCAAGATTCAGGGTTGGCTAGCAAAGAGTTCAGGGTACTTGGCTTTTAGATCATCTTCTCTTTCCCAGGTTGCTTCTTCCTGAGTGATGGCCCCATTTGACTTTGCACATCCGGATGGTGCTTCTTCGAGTGACTTTGTCTGCTGTCTCCAGAATCTAAGTGGGCTTCTCAATATAAGTTAAATCTTCTTGAACCTCGAGATCCTCGGTTGGCAATTGCTCTTCTGGCACTCACAAGCACTTCTTCAGCTAAGAAACATGGAACACATCATGCACGACTGACAGACTTTCTGGTAGGCTAAGCTAGTATGCCACTTCTCCACATCTTGCTTGAATTTGGTACGGTCCGATGTATCGAGGTGCTAGCTTGCCATTGACTCCGAACCTTTTGATTCCTCTGATGGGTGACACCTTCAAGTAGACATAATCTCCTACTTCAAAACTCAGATCTCTTCTTCGGGTGTCAGCATAGCTTCACTGCCTAGACTGTGCTGTCTTCAGATTCTCTCGAACCATTCTAATGTTCTCTTCAGCCTCAAGTAAAATGTTTGGACCGAACACTTGCCTTTCGCCGGGTTGGTCCCAATGCAGCGGAGTTCTACAATTCCTCCCATAGAGTGCTTAGAATGGTGACATCTTCAGACTGGCCTGATAGATGTTGTTGTAAGAGAATTCTGCATACGGTATCCTTTTGTCCCTACCTAACTTGTCTTGCCACGCACAAGCTCTCAACATATCTTCAAGAATCTGGTTGGTTCTCTATGTCTGACCATCTGTCTGCGGGTGATAAGTTGAACTAAACTTTAAATGTGTGCCCAAAGCTTCATGCAACTGCTGCCAGAAGTGAGAAATGAATTGAGTACCTCTGTCAGATACCATCTTCTTTAGAACGCCGTGCAAGCATACAATCCGAGACATGTGTAGTGAAAGTCGCCTAGAGGGGGGTGAATAGGTGAAACCTGAAAATTATAAACTTTGACCATGCACTAAGTCTGGGGTTAGCGTTAGAATCAAATTGGAGTACAGAAGATAGTTCTCCTTGCTTAGAGTTGCTCAATTAGTGCGGATAACGTTTGGGAGCAAACTCAAATCAATATTAGCAAGGGAACTTTTGGAGAGAGAGGAAAGAAAGGAAAACAAATCAAGTGGAGATTAACACAAATGAACATGGTGATTTGTTTACCGAGGTTCGGTTTCAAAGAACCTAGTCTCCATTGAGGAGGCCACAAAGGCCAGGTCTATTCCAACCCTTTCCCTCTCTCAATCGGTCACACAGATCGGTCGAGGCTTCTCCTTAATCACTTGGGTCACTAAGATCCCGCAAGGATCACCACACACTTAGGTGTCTCTTGCTAGCTTTACAAAGCACTTAGAGAATTAAGAATGAGAAGGAGAAAGTAATCCAAGCAACAAGAGCAACAAAAGAACACAAAACACCCTCTCTCAAGTCACTAGGCAATTGAGTTGATTTGGAGGCTTGGAGAGGATTTGATCTATTGAATGTGTTTTGGAGTGTAGTCTTTTGCTCTTGCAATGAATGTGAAGTTCAGAAAACTTGGATCACTTGAATGGAGGTGGTTGGGGGGTATTTATAGCCCCAACCACTATTCTAGACGTTGCTGTCGATGGCGCACTGGACAGTCCGGTGGTGCACCGGATAGGGCACTGTTCACTGTCCGGTGCGTGCCAAGTCAGCACACCGTTGGGGTTTGGAGCGGTTGACGGTTGAAGTTCTTTGTCTTGTAGCTACACCGGATAGTCTGGGGGCACACCGGACATGTCCGGTGCGTTCTGACTCCCTACTCTGACTTCTGCCTTCTATACTGTGCGCTTTTACTGTTCACTCAGTCGACCGTTGGCGCGTAGGTGACCGTTGCTCCGTTGGCTCACCAGACATGTCCGGTGCGCACCGGATAGTCCGATGAATTATAGTGGAGCATCCCTTGGAAAAAACCGAGAGTGGCATGTTTGAGTGCTGCTCGGCCTGGGGCACCGGACAGTGTCCGATGCACACCGGACAGTGTCCGGTGCGCCACTGGCAGCACCAATGCATGTCTTTACTCCAAACTTGGTTGAGTCCCCAACTTAATTTCTTTCTTGGTTTATGTTGAACCTTATGCACCTGAGATAAATGACAACTAGGCAAACTAGTTAGTCTACGTGGTTTGTGATGGATGTCAAACACCAAAAATCGATTATAGGAAATGGTTAAGCCCATTTCCCTTTCAATCTCCCCCTTTTTGGTGATTGATGCCAACACAAACCAAAGCAAATATAAAGTGCAAAAATGTAACTAGTTTGCAATTATGATAGATGTGCATATGTTATTTGGATTTAAACCAATTGAAAGACTTTCTACATAAGCCTAAGAATAAATGTGATTGCTTTCTTCTTTTTAACATTTTGGACCACATTTGCACCACTTGCTTGTTTTTGCAAATCTTTTCGAAGTCTTTTCAAATTCTTTTGCAAGTAGCCAAAGGTATAAGAGTATGATTTCAAGAAGCATTTTCAGGATTTGAAATTCCCCCCTGTTTCAAATGCTTTTCCTTTGACTAAACAAAAGCTCCCCCTAAAGAAGTTCTCCCCTTAGCTATCAAGAGGGTTTTCTAAATGATTTCCCTTTTGAAATAGATACCAAATGAAATTATACCAATTGAAATTTTAAAACCAAATGAAATACCAATTGAAATTTTGAATTTTGAAAATGTGGTGGTGCGGTCCTTTTGCTTTGGGCCTAATACTTTCTCCCCCTTTGACATTAAGCACCAAAAACGAAGAAACTTGAGAGGCCTTGAAATTGTCCCCTTTGGCAATCTATACTACTTATGAAGAAGGTAAGAGTAGTCTGCCGTTCTGCCCTCCCCATGTTCTGCCATTCTGCCCTCCCCCGTTCCGCGCGCAGAAAAAAAATCAAACCGTAGCTGCTCAGGGATTGAACCTTGGATCTATTGAGTAGAATGCCTAGCCTTCCACCCTCTAGATAACATGACTCATGTTGAATTGTGTACAACTTCAACTAAGACTTTATTTGTGTTTAACCCGCCGTCTACTCTGTATGCTCACTGAGTCTAGAAAAACATTTATAGCTTGGCCCATGATCTTTCTGAAATTTGGGACGCAGTCAAGGAAATAAAGAAAATAGGGAAAAGGAGTTTAGAAATTGATTTTTAGTTTAAAAATAATTGCAGAAACCCATTTAATTCATGGAAATTTCATATTAAATCCAAATGAGTTCATTCCAATTTCTATAATTCTATAATATTATTTTTTTATCACATAATACCTCTGTTTTGTCATGAAAACAACAATAAAATTGATTTCCTAATTAATCCTATATCAAATACATAGAAACTTTGGAAATTCGTAACTTCCCCATTTTAATTCCAAATTGAACCGTTCCAGTTGTGTTAGTCTCGTATGAATATTTACTACGCAGTAACAACATTGATTATACCATGTTTCATACTTTTATGATTAGATATTTATTTATCCTATGTTAATTGGGTTAATCTATGTCTATTGGATTAATTTATTTAATATATTAATATAGTATTCTAACTTTATGGTTATACGATGTTTGACCATTAGTCTTGCAAACACACACACTTACCTTTTTGTTTAAGCAAAAGCGTATGGTGGTACATGTCCGATGACTAATGATGTACGAGGGAATTTCTTCCGGTATGTGTGAAACGTGCTCTCCAATAATGAGACCATGCAAATCGTGACATATATCGAAGTCTGCATGATACTGATGGTTGCAATATAGTGGTGAAACAGATAGATTATAAATAACAAAATTTATGTACGGTCAGAATCACAAATTGATTATGAAACATTTTCTCATAACCTGCCTTTGACCCGTTCTGCCGTTCTGCCTCCGACGGTCGTAGTCGTACAGCCTCGCGCCAAAAAATCATCTTGCTGCGGCACCAGAGACGTTAGTCTGAGCAACAAACAATACACACCAACACTTATAAGTCACGTTTCGACGCTCTGTGTGGCCGGTATGGCACTAATCAAATAACACCATAGCAGTGCCTGTGTAGCGGTGTATGCGGCCCAACGATTGGTGCGGCCCATTCTGTAGCCCATCCTGTGAGCCGCTGCAACAGCTCCTGCAGATCGCGCGCCCGCGGCCACCCCGTGTCTGACGCTGTGATGAGCGCTTTAAATGGCAGCCGAGATTTCTTGTGATCCAACTGCCCGTTTCTTCCCTTTCCTGGTAGACGCACGATAATGCGGACACCCTAATCCCCGGATGCAACTGAAATGGGTCCAGATTCAATGAACTTTTTCTGCGGCCTCATGCAGCTCAGCAATTGCACGCGTGTAGAAAGGCGTCCGAGAGACTGGAATCAATGCGGGCACGAGCGCTCGACTTGACCGCCAAGTTTTTGCAGCTGGAAAAAATAAAAAAGAAACAACTCCAGTGAAGGTCTCATCTCATCACACAGGAGACGTGACGCTGAGCATCGGACATACACTGTACGGACTACTTTGTGCAGTTCCTGAAGGCGTACTTGCTACTCTGTAGTGTACTCTGTAATCGTAATGCAGCGGCAGTACAGGGTTTGGGGGGTAACGATCGACCGTTGCTAGATGATTTTCTATGGTGGTCTTCTTAGGACGCTCACATCTATAAATGAATTTCAGAGGAAGGCATTCTTTGTAACTATAGATTATATAATCTATATTACATAATTTGAACGTACCTATTTGGCAATCCAGCTTATTGAAATTTTGATTATTAATTTTAGTCAAGTGTTACGTAGCGAGAGCAAGGAAAAATAAATGAAATGTTTTTTAAAAGAGTGGTAATAGTGGTTAATTTCTTCTGAAGTTGAAATGGTATTGGGTCCTTTCCCAAAAAAAAATAATATCAAATAAACACCCCTTGAGTAGATTATGGGATTACGATAATCTAGCCTCCATATTATATAATCGGGCATAATAATCTAGATTATTCAACATAGATTATATAATTGAGATAGAATATAGTCTGAAACAAACATGCACTAAGCAACTAAAGAGGAGGGCATAGTGCGTGCGTGCCTCTAAAAATGACTCTTCAAATCTACTAACTATTAAGAGAGCACTGTAGACTGCCCCCGCCTCCTTACCCCGCCCGCCCGCCAGACGCGACAGCCACGATCCGCCCGCCCGCCGCAATCCCCGCCCGCCCTCCGCAATTCCCGCCCGCCATGTGAGGCATGCTGGAAGTCCATCAACCACCGGATCCTCTCCAGCCGTCTCACCCCCGCGGTCCTCCCCGATGAGCACGCGCTCGCGGAGTCCATCAAGCGCCGCCTCACCGCCTCAGGCTGCCCCGATGATGCGCTCTCATCCGCTGACCTCCACTCCAAGCTCTCCGTCCGTGCCCCCGAGCATCGCTGTGGCCGCTCCTCTACCTGCTCGACTCGCTCTCCTCGCAGTACCGCGCCGCCGCCGCGGCTTCATTCCTCCCAACTCTTCCCATCGCCACCCCACCACGGAATGCCACCTCGGGGAGAGCGAGTCGAGCAGGACAACTCTTCCCATCGCCGTCCGCCCGCTCACCGCTGACCACCCGCTCTGGCGCTCGGCCTTGGCCCCGTTTCTGCCCTCGCCCCTCAGCCGCCTCGGCGCCTGTTCGAGACCAACGTCCTCGCTCCATCCAGTCAGTTGACCAGCTCAACTGCTCTAGCTCGTGCTCTCCGTCCCCGACTTGATTTCTTCCTTTCAGCCCAACCCAGCCCAAAGCCGTTAGATCGTGGCACTCCGTCCAACCCTCCTGGGTACGACGACAACGATGATGAGGCCATCGTCACCCCCTCTGTCCCCTATGACCCAATGGCGCTAAGGAAGGCGTTCAAGAAGGCCGTGGTGAAGCGACTGATGACATACGTCCCGTTCGGCGTCTTGCTCTCCGGCGGGCTGGACTCGTCGCTGGTGGCGGCCGTCGCCGTTCGCCACCTCACCGGGACAGAGGCCGCTAGGCGCTGGGGCACCAAGCTCCACTCCTTCTACGTGGGCCTGGAGGGGTCCCCTGACCTCAAGGCGGCCAAGGAGGTGGCGGAGTACCTGGGCACCCTGTACCATGAGTTCCACTTCACCGTTCAGGACGACATCGACGCCATCGAGGACGTGATCTACCAAATGGAGACGTACGATGTCACCACAATCAGGGCGAGCACGCCCATGTTCCTCATGTCGTGCAAGATCAAGTCCCTCGAGGTCAAGATGGTCATCTCCGGCGAGGGCTCCGACGAGCTCTTCGGAGGCTACCTCTACTTCCACAAGGCGCCCAACAAGGAGGAGTTGCATCGAGAGACGTGCAGGAAGGTCTGTGTCAGTTTCTTTCACTGACTGACTGGCTGGCATTGGTGGATGGATGGATGATCGATTCTTGCTCTGCAGGTTAAGGCTCTGCATTAGTATGACTGCCTGAGAGCCAACAAGGCGACGTCGGCTTGGGGCCTGGAGGCTCGCGTCCCGTTCCTGGACAAGGAGTTCATGAATGCAGCCATGAGCATCGATCCTGAGTGGAAGATGGTACTTACTGACACTACCCTAGCTGAGAACGGAAAGAGAGCTCATTGCCTTTTCAATCAAACAAAGCAAATCAAAGTAGTATGTATATGTGACCAGATGAGGGCTTTAATTTGCAGGTCCAACCTGATCTTGGAAGGATTGAGAAGTGGGTGCTGAGGAAGGCATTCGACGACGAGGAGCAGCCATTCCTGCCCAAGGTGGTAGCCAACCTACGTTTCAGCTACTTCTACTGAATCTTCCCTAGCCAAAATTTGGACGTTCAGACAGTCATCTAAAAAGGTTTTGCCTTGCAGCATATCCTCTACAGACAGAAGGAGCAGTTCAGTGACGGCGTCGGGTACAGCTGGATCGATGGCCTGAAGGCTCATGCAACATCAAATGTAAATGCTGCCATGTCAATTTAAGGACAGCTCTATTTTTTTCTCTCTCTCCATGGATCATGATACATATACATACACTATTTGAATGTAGGTGACTGACAAGATGCTGTCGAATGCAAAGTTCATCTTCCCACACAACACTCCGACCACCAAGGAGGCCTACTACTATAGGATGGTCTTCGAGAGGTTCTTCCCACAGGTGGGTGGAGCTAATTTAAATTCGTTTAGGTTCTTAATAAATTCATACAATAATTGATATATGTTCATTTATTTGAATATAGACATAAAAATCAAGATCTAAACCCTTTACTAATTTTAGGAGGATGGGGGGACATTCTTCAGCCAGCAGACATTATCAACTAACATGTAAATATATTACTAAATCATTGGCCATACAGAAATATGCTATCCTGACGGTACCTGGCAGACCAACTGTGGCGTGCAGCACAGCCAAGGCCATCGAGTGGGACGCCTACAATAGGGTCTTATAGAGTAGTAATAGATTTGTGAGTCGTTGCAACGCACATACACCTAACTATCATATATATAGGTCTGCATGATATTGATGGTTGCAATGTAGTGGTGAAACAGGTAGATTAAAATAACAAAATTTATATGTATAGTCAGGATCACCAATGGATTACAAAATCTTCTCATAACAATATAACACATTTTTATATAAGTTATTATGATATTATATGTTCCCGTTGCAACGCACGGGCACACACCTAGTTAAAATATATGAGTGAAAGGTCATACCAATTTAAGATTTTCATGAGTAAAGGCAAAGGATAAATGATACCATCAGAGTTGAGTGAAAGCCTTGCCTTCGCCGAATACTCCATTTCCCTTCCAATCTAAGACTTAATCATAGAGATACTCATGGAAGCATATTAGTCTTAGCCTTGATACAAGAAGAATAAGAAATATGCATTTGTACCAAATGAAAGAGACATGATCAAAGGTATATACATGAGCAATGTGTGCAATGTTTCAATCAAAGTTCCGAGAATCTAAGATGTTTAGCTCATTCCTAAGCTTGCTAAAGGTCTTTTCATCTAGTGGCTTGGTAAAGATATCAGCTAATTGGTTGTGGGTGCTAACATAAGCAATTTCGATTCCCCCTTTTGTTGGTGATCTCTTAGAAAGTGATATCGGATGTCTATGTGCTTAGTGCTGCTGTGTTCAACGGGATTATCCGCCATGCGAATTGCGCTCTCATTATCACATAGGAGAGGGACTTTGCTCAATTTGTAGCCATAGTCCCTAAGGGTTTGCCTCATCCATAGTAGTTGTGCACATCAATGGCCTGCATCAATATACTCGGCTTCGGTGGTGGAAAGAGCTACCGAGTTTTGTTTCTTTGAAGCCAAAGACAGCATAGATCTTCCCAGAAACTGACAAGTCCCTGATGTGCTCTTCGTGTCAATTTTACATCTAGCATAATCGACATCGGAATACCCAATTAAATCAAAGGTAGATCCCTTGGGGTACCATAGCCCAAACTTAGGAGTGTAAACTAAATATCTCATGATTCTTTTCATGGCCCTAAGGTGAACTTCCATAGGATTTGCCTAGAACCTTGCACACATGCATAGAGAAAGCATAATAACTGGTCGTGAAGCACATAAATAGAGTAAAGAACCTATCATCGACCGGTATACCTTTTAATCTATGGATTTACCTCCCGTGTCGAGGTGGAGTTGCCCATTTTTTCCCCATGGGAGTCTTGATGGGTTTGGCGTTCTTCATTCCAAACTTCTTAAGAATATCTTGAATGTACTTAGTTTGGCTGATGAAGGTGCCCTCTTGGAGTTGCTTGATTTGAAATTCAAGGAAATACTTCAACTCCCCCGTCATAGACATCTCGAATTTCTGTATCATTATCCTACTAAATTCTTCACAAGATGACTTGTTAGTAGACCCAAATATAATATCATCAACATAAATTTGGCATATAAACAAGTCTTTTACAATTGTTTTGGTGAAGAGAGTAGGGTCAGCTTTTCCAACTTTGAAGCCATTAGTGTTAAGAAAGCCTATTAGGGAGGTTGCTTGAGCCCATTAAGCGCCTTTGAGAGCTTATAAAGCCGGGAGGTTGCTCAGCATATACCTCTTCCCTGATAGGGCCATTGAGGAAGGCACTCACGTCCATTTGATATAACTTAAAGCCATGGTAAGTAGCATAGGCAAGTAATATATGAATTGATTCAAGCCTAGCTACGGGTGCATAGGTTTCATCGAAATCCAAACCTTCGACTTGTGAATAACCTTTTGCAACAAGTTGTGCTTTGTTCCTTGTCACCACACCATGCTCATCTTGTTTCTTGCGGAATACCCACTTGGTACCTACAACATTTTTGTTAGGACGTGGAACTAAGTGCCATACCTCATTCCTTGTGAAGTTGTTGAGCTCCTCTTACTTTGCCACTACCCAATCCATGTCTCTTAGTGCATCCTTTATCTTGTATGGCTCAATAGAAGACACAAAAGAGTAACATTCACAAAAATGAGCAACTCAATATCTAGTGGTTACCCCTTTGTGAATGTCACCAAGTATGGAATTGATGGGGTGATCCCTTTGAAGTGCTTGGTGGACTCTTGGGTGTGGCGGTCTTTGATCCCGAATTTCTTAATCTCCCTTGTCTTGATCATCTTCATCTCCCCATTGATCAATGTCCTCCTCTTGAGGTGGCTCATCATCTTGATCTTCATCCTCTTCTGAGCCATGTCCTCATCTTGAGTTGGTGGAGATGCTTGTATGGAAGATGATGGTTGATCTTGTGCTTGTGGAGGCTCTTCGGATTCTTTTGGACACACATCCCAATGGACATGTTCCTTAATGCAACGCATAGAGCTTCTTCATCATCTAGTTCATCAAGATCAACTTGCTCCACTTGGGAGCCATTAGTCTCATCAAACACAATGTCACAAGAAACTTCAACTAATCCAGTGGACTTGTTGAAGACTATATATGCCCTTGTGTTTGAGTCATAACCAAGTAAAAAGCCTTCTACTGCTTTAGGAGCAAATTTTGAATTTCTACCTCTCTTAATAAGAATAAAGCATTTGCTCCCAAAAACTCTAAAATAAGAAACATTGGGCTTTTTACCAGTGAGGAGTTCATACGATGTTTTCTTGAGGATTCGGTGAAGGTAGAGTCGGTTGATGGAGTAGTAGGCGGTGTTAATTGCCTCTGCCTAAAACCGGTCTGGAGTCTTGTATTCATCAAGCATGGTCTTTGCCATATCCAAAGAGTTCTATTCTTCCTCTCTACTACATCATTTTGTTGAGGTGTGTAGGGAGAAGAGAACTCATGCTTGATGCCCTCCTCCTCAAAAAATCCTTCAATTTGTGAGTTCTTGAACTCCATTCCATTATCACTTCTAATCTTATTGATTCTCAATCCAAACTCATTTTGAGCTCATCTCAAGAATCTCTTTAAGGTCTCTTGGGTTTGAGATTTTTCCTGCAAAAAGAATACCAAAGTAAAGTGATAATAATCATCCACAATAACAAGACAATACTTACTCCCGCCGATGCTTATATAAGCTATCGGGTCGAATAGGTCCATGTAGAGTAGCTCAAGCGGCCTATCGGTCGTCATGATGTTCTTGTGTGGATGATGAACTCCAACTTGCTTCCCTACTTGACATGCGCTACAAATCATGTCTTTCTCAAAATGAACATTTGTTAGTCCTAAAATGTGATCTCCCTTTAGAAGTTTGTGAAGATTCTTCATCCCAACATGGGCAAGTCGGCGATGCCAGGGCCAGCCCATATTAGTCTTAGCAATTAAGCAAGTGTCTAGTTCAGCCTTGTCATCGTTAAAATCAACTAGGTATAACTGACCATCTAACACTCCCTTAAATGCTATTGAATCATCACTTCTTCTAAAGACAGTAACACCAATATCAGTGAAAAGACAGTTGTAGCCCATTTTACATAATTGAGAAATAGAAAGCAAATTGTATTCTAAAGAATCTACAAGAAAAACATTGGAAATGGAATGGTCAAGAGATATAGCAATTTTACCCAAACCTTTGACCAAACCTTGATTTCCATCCCCGAATGTGATAGTTCTTTGGGATCATCATTTTTCTCATGTGAGGAGAACATCCTTTTCTCCCCTGTCATGTGGTTTGTGCACCCGCTATCGATTATCCAACTTGATCCACCGAATGCATAAACCTACAAAACAAATTTAGGCCTTGTTCTTAGGTACCCAAACGGTCTTGGGTCCTTTTACATTAGAAACAAGCACCTTGGGTACCCAAACACAAGTCTTGGACTTCTTGTGTTTTCCCCCAATATATTTGGCAACTACCTTGCCTGATTTGTTAGTGAGCACATAAGATGCATCAAAAGTCTTGAATGAAATATTATGCTCATTTGATGCATTGACAATTTGCTTTTTAGGTATTTTGATATGAGTTGAATGCCTAGAGCTAGATGCCTCATTACTATACATATAAGCATGATGAGAAACAGTATGAGGTTTTCTAGCATGAATCCTTCTAATCTTATGCTTAGGATAGTTCTCAGGATATAAAATGTAACCCTCTCTATCCTGAACCATGGGAGTCTTACCCTTAACAAAATTAGACAATCTGTTCTTGGGGGCATTAATCTTGATGTTGCTTTGGCTCCCTTGTTGGAAGCCAATGCCATCCTTAATGCCAGGGTGTCTCCCATTATAAAGTATGCTACGAGCAAATTTAAAATTTTTATTTTCTAGCTCATGCTTGGCAATTTTAGCATTTAACTTAGCTATGTGATCATTTTGTTCTTTAATTATAGTAATGTGATCATTCATAGCATCAATATTAACATCTCTACATCTAGTGCAAATGGTGACATGCTCAATAGTAGATGTAGAAATATTGCAAGCATTCAATTCTTCTACCTTAGCATTTAAACTAGCATTTTCATCTCTAAGATAGGAAATTGAATCATTGCAAATGCTAAGCTCTTCAGATATGTTTTCACATCTTTCTATATCACTCCCGGATTTAAGGAACAAAGCCGGGTGCATCTCATATATGCGCCAGAGAAGACAACACATATAATAACAGAGTGCATAGAGATAAATGTCATAAATATCATAAATGTACTTATTACATAGCGGAAGTCTTACATAAATAAATGATAAAATAAAGTGACTAAATATTATTCCCTGGTGCCACAAAGCTGACTGGGAGACGCCACCTATATCAAGTCGAAAGCCTCAGTGTTAGGCGGCTCCTCTTCGACCACCTGTTCTTCTCTTGTGAGGGGTGTGAGACAGCAAGAGTGAGCTCACATACGTTCATAACTCAACAAGTTGTGAGGAATAATGTGCATGAACTCACCAAAGGTGGGAGTTCATGTGAAGTGTAAGGCTGATCAACAAAATAAAGGCTGAATCTGAGCATTGCTTTTACAAGTTGGTCAAAATTTTATTAGCAGTTACTAAGTGTAAGTGAATACCAAACCATAGTAATAATAAATAAAGTAATAAATAAATAAATAATCCCAATGCGATGCAAATGAAAAATTGAGCTTTAATTCCATAGATTAATCATGTGAGGGTCCGAGCTGCTCATGACCATGAGCACGGGTAGTATACCAGTTTTACACTCTGCAGAGGTTGCGCATCTTTACCCACAAGTCATGTTACCCATCTGCCAAGAGACGACCAATCCCATACACCTCTACCGAGGAGGCAAGGCAGGGTAACCCTACGAGGCCTTTATAAAGTTCCACTAGCTTCAGAAAACCCACTACAGTTTATAGGAAGCTCCAGTGCAGGGATACCTCGCCTGACTGCCATCATAGCAAAATCAACCCAAGGACCTCCCTACACTGACCACTCCTCTACTGCCCTTGCCCCTATCAGGTAAGGCAGTCATCCACTAGCTTTCCTAGTTAATCAGCCAAGGGCATCCCATACTACCCTTGTGGTAGCACTGTTTTCCCGGGTGGTCGCTCCATGTTCCTATTAACATAATGATCTTAACATGAACAGTAATAATAAAAAGATAATAAAAGTGTAATCATGAATAATGTATCTCCATACCCAAAACCACATAAAGCAATAGCAAGTACTACCCAAAAATATTCAGTAGCAAAACAAGGTATAAAGATAGCCAAAACTGGGGTAACCTATTGGATTCCATCAAAATTAACCTATGCAGACCATTATGATTAATAAGAACATGGCTAGGTAAAAATAAGTGATCAAAGGCACAACTTGCCTTCAATGAGCTCCTGCTCAGCAACTTCTATCTGCTGAACACCGGGATCCTCAGTAGCTTACTCGTCTACTCGCATCAACACAATACATACATAGTATAGCAAAAAATTAACATCATACCAAACATGTAAATAAAATACACAATAATAATCTACACATTAAATTAAGATTCTAGGAACAAGAATCATTAATTTTGGAGTTATGGATTTTAAGTTATGAATTTCTAAAGGTTTTATGTGCTTGAAATAGGATTAAATGAGAAATTAATTTTCTTACTATTTTCATGCCAAAACAGAGACTCTAGGTGATAAACATTAATATTACAAAATTTTAGAAATTGGAATGGATCAATTTGGACTTCATATGAATTTTCTATGATTTATACAAGTTATAGGAATTATTTTTATATTAAAAACTCACTTTCTAATTTATTTTCCTGATTTCCCCAAGTCCCTAGACTGCGCACCAAATTTCAGAGAGGTCAGGGGCGCCTAGGTAAAATTTTCAAGACACAGTGAACAACACCCACTGGACGGCGGGTTGATTCACTATAAACATAAGGGCTTATTTGACAAACGGACTCGACGAAGGGGTACGCACGACCCACGGCCGTCCGATCTAACTCCTACGCATCCGATTAGACTGAAGGTCGCCCAACTCCCCTGCCACCAGATCAGAATCCAAGGGCCCAGGTTCATCTATGCGGTGGCACGCTCAGGACCATTGATCTACCCATCAACCGTCTAAAACCCGCCTTCCCCCTTCGCTCATCTCCCCCCAAACTAAGAATGGCGCTCGCGCAACAGTGACGGCGACGCCATTGCCAGCGAGATGAAACCTCAACAAAGGCGCACTAACTTCAAATCAAACAGTTCTACTCGTTGCAGAACTGAAGGCGAATACGGGCAAGGGATCCATACTGAGAATCGTGCGCGTAGGCATGCAGTCCACGACGAAGCGCGGTCCACGGCGGCGGTGTAACAACGGCGAAAAATTCCCGCCGCTCCGTAGCTTCCCACGCCCGATTATGCCCTTGCGCACGATCAACACTTGCTTCAGGACCCCAGGGTTCGCTTCACAGGCGTTGGGAGATGACAATGGTGACGAACGACGACGGCGAATCTCACGGCTCGAAGTGGGTCTCGGTCAACAGAGGCCGAGAGGGTCGCGGCCGGAGGGGTTTTATATGCATGGTCCGAGTCTCCTCCAGCCCGCCCATAGCGCCGGTTTGATAGGGAAGTAGTTGCGCCCGCCAGGGAGATGCGGTGAACTAACGCCGCGTGAGACGGGGAGAAGAGGTACAGTGGTTCCAGGTCCCACCCGCTAGCTTCATGCGCGCGCTCATCTATTAGACTGTGCGGCTGCTAGGTAGGTCCGAGATGGCAGTGCAACGGTGCAGATGCGGGTTTCCAGCTGTCAAACGGACCCCGCACGTTAGCGACTGGAGCGGCTGCCCGTGGGCCCGGCTTGTCGGCGCAGAGACAGCGAATGGGCTGAGAGCGGTAGGGTGGACCAGATGGAGGGAAGGTCGGCCCAAGTAGGTCTCTTTCTCTTTTTCTTTTTCTTTTTAAATTTCTATTTTCCTCTTTTTTGAATCTCATTTAAATTTCAATTTAAATTCAAACTTGGTGGCTCATCATTTACAACCTATATTTGTGCAATTAAAAGTACTAAGTCTGAAGATATTTATTTATATATATTATTTATATTTTCATATCCCTTCTCTTTTTCTTATTTTCAAACCCTAATTTCAATTTAGGGTTTAATCCAACTTCTAGTCATTAATATATTATTATTATCCTTATTATTTTTATTTGATGCACAAACATAAAAACCCAACATGATGCATATTCTTTTTTTATCATTTGTTTTAATTCATCTCTCTTAATTATATGTATGCTCTTTTATGTTGAAAATATGGCACACAAAATGAGGAGATCCAATTTAGTATCACTGTATACATTTTGGGTATTACAAATCCTACCCCCTTAACAAGAATCTCGTCCTCGAGATTTAGGAAGGACTAAGAAAGAGGTGGGGAAAGTCTATGCGTAGTTCTTCTTCTCTCTCCCAAGTTGCTTCATCTTCTCCATGGTGACTCCATTGCACTTTACACATTTTGATCACTTTACTCCTTGTGACTTGAGTCAGTGTATCAAGAATCTTGATGGGATATTCTGCATAAGTCAGATCACCTTGAACACTAAGATCCTCCATTGGTAGCTACTTGTTAGGTACCCTGAGACACTTCTTTAGCTGTGATACATGGAAGACATCATGTACATTCGCAAGATGATCAGGTAGCTTCAATTGATATGCAACCTCTCCCACACGCTTTAGGATTAGGAAGGGTCCAATGAAGCGAGGAGACAACTTCCCTTTGACTTTAAATCTTCGCATACATCGAAGTGGTGACACCTTCAAATATACATGATCACCCTCCTTAAACTCTAATAATCTTCTCCGGGTATCAACATAGCTTTTCTGCCTTGACTGTGCAGTTCTCAAATTCTCCCTATTTGATGGACTTGTTCTTCAGCCTCTTATATAATCTTTGGTCCAAAGAATTGCCTTTCACCAGTTTGATCCCAATACAGTGGAGTCCTGCACTTTCTGTCATACAAAGCCTCAAACGGGGACATCTTCAAACTGGCCTGGTAGCTATTATTGTAGGAGAACTCCGCATACGGTAAACTCTTATCCTAACTACCACCATGTTTAAGAGCACAAGCTCTTAACATATCCTCTATTACTTGGTTGGTCCTCTCGGTCTACCCATCAGTTTGGGGATGGTAGGCCGAGCTAAAATTCAATCTTGTATCCAAGGATTCATGCAACTTCTTCCAATACCGAGAAGTAAATTGTGATCCCCGGTCTGACACAATCTTCTTTGGCACCCCATGTAAGCATACAATCCGTGCCATGTACAACTCTGCTAGCTTGGCTCCTGAATACGTGGTCTTCACTAGAATAAAGTGGGCTACTTTAGTTAGCCTGTCCACAATCACCCATATTGAGTCATACCTAGCAGATGTGCGGGGTAGCCCAACAATGAAGTCCATGCCAATCTCTTCCCATTTTCACTTAGGTATCTTAAGCGGGTGCAGTAAACCAGCAGGTCTTTGATGTTCCGCTTTCACCCTCTGGCAAACATCACATAGTGCAACATGTGAAGCAACATCCTTCTTTAATCCATACCACCAATACTTCTGCTTTAGGTCCTGGTACATCTTAGTACTACCAGGGTGGATAGAATAAACTGAGTCATGTGCCTCCTTCAATATGGTTTCACGAAGACTATCGATATCAGGAACACAAATCCGATTCTTGAACCATATCGTGCCCTGCTCATCTTCCGTGAAATCTAGGCCTCTACCCTCTGTTATCAGATCCTTGATCTCTTGAATTTTGGCATCACCGATCTGACCTTTTCGTATTTCTTGCTCTAAGGTAGGTTCCACATCTATGGTAATTCCTGCTGTATGAGCAACTATTCCTAGATTGAGCCTCTCAAAATCTTCTACTAACTCATTGGGTAACTGGGTGACAATAGCTGCATGGACCTGCCCCTTCTGACTCAAAGCATCCGCAACCAGATTCGCTTTGCCCGGATGATAGTGAATTTCCAGGCCATAATCTATGATGAGCTCCAACCATCGGCGTTGCCTAAGGTTAAGATCCTTCTGAGTGAAAATGTATTTTAAGCTCTTGTGATCAATGTAGATTCGACACTTGGTTCCCATAATATAGTGTCTCCAAATCTTGAGAGCATGCACAACGGCTGCCAGTTCTAAGTCATGAGTGGGGTAGTTCAACTCATGTTTCCGCAACTGGCGAGATGCGTAAGCAATGACGTGTCCTTCCTGCATAAGCACACATCCCAGGCCTTGGCGACTTGCATCACAATATATATCAAAATTCTTCTGTAGATCTGGCATAATCAACACTGGAGCAGCCATCAACTTAGATCTCAACTGATCGAAACTCTCTTGGCATTCCTCAGTCCACTTAAACTCCTTGCCCTTCTCCAACAATGAGGTCATAGGCTTAGCAATCTTGGAGAACCCTTCAATGAATCGCCGGTAATAATATGCGAGTCCCAAGAAACTCTAGATCTCCGAGACTATACTTGGTATCTTCCAATCATTTATCGCTGTTACTTTAGCCGGATCCACAACAATTCCTCCTTTGGAGATGATATGCCCGAGAAAATGCACTTCATCAAGCCAGAAGTCACACTTGGTAAATTTGGCATAAAGCTGATTATCCCGTAACTTCTGTAGCACCATCCACAAATGCTCCCCATGCTCACTATCATTCTTGGAATAAATAAGAATGTCGTCGATGAATAATACGACGAATTTATCGAGATACTCCATGAACACCTTATTCATTAGATTCATAAAATAAGTTGGTGCATTGGTTAAGCCAAATGCATGTCTGTGAATTCATATAGACCATATCGGGTAGAAAAAGCTGTCTTGGGAATATCAGATGGCCTAATCTTCATTTGATGGTAGCCCGACCTGAGGTCAATCTTAGAGAACACCCTAGCACCTCTCATCTGATCAAATAAGTCACCAATACGAGGTAACAAGTACTTGTTCTTAATGGTAACATCATTAAGTGATCTATAGTCCACACACATCCGTTGCGAACCATCCTTCTTTTGTACAAACAGTACCAGTGCTCCCCAAGGTGAGGAACTCGGACGAATGTACCCTGCCTCCTGCAATTCCGTTAATTGCTTCTTAAGTTCTTGTAACTCTTCTATGGACATTCGGTAGGGGTGTTTAGAAATAGGGGCTGTTGGGGACTTGTTCTCAAGTGCTATGAATTAAGAACAAGGCAACACAAAAAATGTTAAACGTTAAGGCCCTTCGTCCTTCGAAACATTATTTCCCTTGGGATATAATGATCTTCGGACGAAGGTTATGAATGACATACCTTCAGCAATATAACATATAATGATGAAGAAGAAATCATATAAAATGTAAATGATGGGATAAACAATTATATATCAACTCATTTCTATTTCATCATTATGGAAAAATAGAAATGATATCAAATTACAAATGTACCTTCGGCTTGAAAGGATGTAAGAGTACAAACGTGACGCGAAAGCAAAATGCCAAGTCAGCGTGCCCAGTATTGGGGTACTGTTCATCTATTTATAGGCATAGGACGTAGCCTGTGCAAAATTACATTTATGCCCTTTACAATCGACTACAATACTGGCACAAAACATCATGAGTCCTTAGGTCATTTCATCTTTAAGTCGGTTTCCCCCTTCGTCTTGAGATCTGTCACTGTGCCGAAGCTTTATAAGTGATGGCTTCAGTGCTGCTTCTGAGAGATCTGCCGAAGGTGCTTGTTGGAACTTGCTCTCAGTTGCAAGGGGATCCAACAAGGGTGAACAGTGACGTCAATAGGGCACTCGCGCTAGATGGTAAAAGCTCTGTTAATCTGGCCTCTCACGGGCACTGTACAGGGGTATTTATAGGTACCTGAGTGCGCAGCACCTCGAGCTAAGGACGCAAGTGCCCTCAGCTATCTAGATTATCCCTAGAATATTCCCATAAAGCGGGGTTACAGACCGTAATTACAGGAATGCTTTTACAAATTAGGCCCGTAACGCACGGTGCCAAGCGGGGCCCGTTACAATGGGCCGGATTGCACGTGGGCCTCCGAGCTGGACGAGGCCGCACCGTGGGATGCCCTTCGCCGCCAGTCTTCATCTGGTGCGGAAGGAGCGAAGGGTGTCCCTGCCTGTTTTGTTTCTGTTAGTTCAGCTGCTGCAGCGAAGGCTTCGAGCGAAGGGTGGCGCCTTTGCCTTCGCCCCAACATTTGCCCTCCGAGGGACCAGTTCGACAAAGTCACCTGGTGCCGAAGACGTCGTTAGATGGCGGAGACGCTGCCCTCGCTCGAAGTGGTTCCGCGGGGGTTTTTGATATGACCGTTGATTGACGGCGTACTGTTGGATTGCGGGTTTCCCGAAGCGCCGCGCCCTATTGGATTGCGGGTTTCCCGAAGAGCCGCGCCCTGTCTATAAAAGGGGGCAGGGGTCGGCGCTTTTTGAACTTCACCTTCCGCGCTCCGCGAAAACCCTAGCTGCCCTTTCCGCCGTCTTGCTGCTCGTCTGCCCGCCGTGCGCTTGTTCGTCGGAGATCTGGCTCGAGTGAAGCAGACCGCCCGCCGCCGCCGACGGTACGTAGCGATGCCGTCCTCGTCTTCTTCCGCTGCCGCTACACCGCCGGCCGTTCCCTCGTCGCCGGCCACCGCCTCGTCTGAGGAGACGCTGAGTAGTTTAATGGCGGAGGAGTTGTGCGCCGGCGATTCTGTTGATTTTGGCGTATCGCGGATGTCGTCGGCCCGCGTGCAAGATATGCAGCGGTTGGGTTACTTCGGCGGCGGAGTTGGTCGAGTCCCGGGGACGGAGAAAGTCCCCGAGCCAGAGGGCGAGTTGGTCGTTTTCGAGGCGTTCTTCGCCGCCGGACTCCGCTTGCCTGCGCACCGATTTGTTGGCGAAGTCCTGCGCAGGTTCAACGTTCAAATACATCAACTGACACCGAATGCCATAGTGGCTCTGTCGAAGTATGTCTGGGCGACGACTTCGTACGGCGAACAGCCATCGGTGGAAGTTTTTGCGAAGTATTATTGTTTGCATTGGCAGAAGAGGATGATTGGAGGCGAAGTTGCTCAGTTTGGATCCTGCACATTCACGCCGAAGACCGGCAAAACCACGATGCAGGTAGTCGAGTTGGTTCCTTGCGCCCGCAACAAGTGGGGCAACTAGAATGAATTTTGGTTTTACGTTGCTGAGGGTACCGTCGAAGGCCATGAGGGACTCCCCGTGTCCGCGATGTGTTCTCATTTTTACTCAGCGTACCCGCCCTTTGAAGTGGCGGAGGGGGATGAGGACGAAGGGGCTCTTCGGTGCGCCGCCGGCCTGAGCAGTGGGCGCGACTTGGTTGAAGAATTTGTGGCGTACGGGGTGTGGCCATTGGCGCATGGCTGGGCGTTGGGCGAAGTATGCCCTCACCAGATGCCTTTTCATGGTGGAAGGGTGGTGCGGAGTCCCGCCTTCGCCCTGAATCTGCAAAACCGCGATCCGGCCGCCGTTGTGCGTGAGGCGGAGGATGGGGCGGTGCGGCTTGTTGGACGCTACGTGCCGAGGACAGAGGGCCAGCGCAGCTGGGATATCCGCGGGTCGAATGACCGCTTGAACAGGGTTTTGGAATTAAATCAATTGCCATATGACGGCTACCCTGGTCAAGACGATGCGGACCGCCGTGGGAAGAAACCGGCGGTGGAGACCGGAGACGACCCTGCGCCGGCGGTCGCCCCATCCTCTAAAAAGAGAAAATTAGGTACTGCTATGGGAGGACTTGGGGTTTTTGATCGTTTTGCTAGAGAGTTGATGAGGACGTGCGCGGCCCCGGGGGAAAGGATGTCTTCGCCCGAGCTCCGGGAGTCTTCGGCTCGGATGCTGAGGGTTACCGGGGGTTGCTGGCCTAGGAACGTTCCTGTCCCCCGCGCGGCTGGCGAGGACTTTTTTACATCTCGCATGGTTCGTGAATGGAGGGTATTTCCTTACGGGCGGAATATTGCTGCTGTTGTGTCAGCAGTGATGGACAAGGATCGCCAGGGAGCTGCACAGAAGCGCCAGGCGGCTGTCAGGCTCGTTGATGCCAGGCCGAAGAGGCAGCGGGGGGCTGCGAAGGCTGCGGCCCCCGGCGGAGGCCGGCCGCCGCTGGCGGTGAAGTCGGGCGTCCCTGCATCAAGCAAGGCGCCGGAGGCAACGGCAGGCGCCGGAGGCTCGAAATCGGCGAAGGCGGTGCCGCCGTCCAGTGGAGTGGCGGAGGTCGCGAAGGCGGCCCGAGCGTTGCCGTTGGCGGGCAAACGTGTCGTCGACTTCGTCACCGATATTAGTGTGGACGACTATCTCGGTGGTAATTTGTTGACTTGGCTTTTTTTTTGATTGGTTCGTTGGTACGTTGTAGGGTTGGGCGAAGGCCAACTTGCTATGGTTGCGCCTGCCGCGGCGACCACGACGGCTGCCGCAGTGCCGAAGGCGAAAGGCGGGGCTCATAGCGCCGGAGGCGAGGCGTCGGCCCTCGCGGTTGTCCTGGATGAGGCGGGCGCTGCGTCCCGCCGGCTGATGGAGGTGACGGAGGCGCTACGTCAGGTCCGCTGAGTTGGACTTCGTCCCCTTTTTTTCTTTTTTTTCGGCTTGCTGGGGCCGCGGTCTTACAATTGCTCTGCAGGTGGCTGACTTCGCCAGCCGCACTGCGTCGGGGGCCCTCATGGCAGCTGTGGCTGCCGAAGTCGAAAGACTTCGGACACAACATGCTGACGCCGTCCATGAAAAATCGGCCGCCGACAGCAAGTGTCGCAAGCTGGCGGACAAGGTGGCCACACTGGAGGACGAGAAGGCCGCCCTCCGGCGCCAGCTGGCGGGGGAAAGGAGGGAGACCAACGAGGCCCTTGTCAAGGCGCAGGCTGCGCAGGCGGAGGCCAACCTGGCACGGGCGGAGGGCAATCTTGCTAGGGAGCACGCCGAGCAGCTGCAGGAGCGGCTCACCGCCCTGGAGAGCCGCGTGAAGGGGGCCGAGGCCGCGTCACGAGTGGTGGCAGAGCGGACGCGCCAACTGCTTGTGGATACATACCGTGGCCTGGGCGCGGGGACCGGTGAATTCGAAGTGCCGGACCGAGAGCTGGACTTCGGTGCCTGGAGTGGGTGCAGGAGGAGTTGCAGGCGCTCCCCACTGTCGTGGAGGGGTTTATGGCGTATGCCTCCCTGGTCACCTGCGAGGGGGCGATGAACGCGCTCTCCCGCGAAGGGTGCCGGCACTTCGAGGTCTTCGACCAAGTCGAAGAAGATTTTGAGCAAGATATCTTCAAGGTTGAGGACCCCGTAGTGAAGGAATCCGCCGGAGCTATCTTCGACCGGCTGTGGGGTCCACACGGTCGCGAGGTGGTCAGGGAGCGCGCCGAGACGACGAGGGCTCAGGTAACGTTTTCGCTTGTTTGGTATTTGTTGGACGTGGGCTGTGTGTGTGTTTGATGAATTTTGTGTGTTTTGGCTTAGGCGGCGCGTGGCGAGAGGGTCGACGACTTCGGGGCGCTGAACAGCATGCTGACTGACCCGGAGTCGACCCCGGCGGAGGCCGTGTCTGGGGTCGCCCTGGAGCCGACCCCGGACGCTGCGGGGGACGCGCCGGGTGCCCCCGCATCCGCTGCGGCCGGCGAAGACCTGCCCCCAGAGGTCGCCGAAGGCGCGCCTGATGCTTCCGCAGCTGCCGCGCCGAGTGCTGAAGATCCCGCAGCGGTAGCGGCGGAGATAACAGCGGAAGCAACGGCGGAGCCAACAGCGGAGGCTCCCTCAACGTTAGGGCCGTCGCAGGTGGCGTAGTGGGTGTAGAGGGTTGGGGGAATTTGTACATGTTACTGAATTTTGGTTGCTGCGCAGGTTCAAGATTTAGGGCCTGCGCACACAACCGCTACTACTAAATTTTTGGCGGCTTCGACCGCGGAAGATGGTAATGAATGTGGTGGGTCTGCATCTGAGTTTTTTGATTGTGCTGACTCTGGGAGCTCGATTGAGTGGACTGAGGAGTCGTCGGAGGACTTGGACTACTTCGCGGCCTTGGATGTGGCTGCGGCGGAGGCTTCGCCGCACGCCGCGGACGCAGGGGATGTGCCAGGTCCTAGCACCGGGCGACGGCGACGAAGGGCAGTTGCGAAACGTAGAGTTAGTGGGGCGGAGGGGGCTCGGCTTCGTGTGAGTGGGGCTGGCCGGCAGGAACTGTTGTCTTTGCCGGCCGCCGAGAATACAGGTGAAAGGGAACTGCGAAGTCTTTTTGCGGGTGAGGAGCTTAGGATAATGTTATTTAATTATAGGGAGATGGGAATTATTCCTAAGGTTGAGCCGATGTAGAGTGTGGTGCCCTCGCTTGAATATGTAGAGGCTTGTATGATGAAATTGTGTGCCCTCGCTTGCATATGTGTGCGAAGGCGTTGTGTACTTTATCTGGTTTGTTTTGTTGTGCTGTGTTGGTGTGATTAAAGTTGGTCTTGGCGTGGACAGTTTGATGTTGTCGTTTCTGCCTTTGTTGTGCTAGTCCGGTTGCACCCTTAGGTGTCTTCTGCGCGGATAGTCTTTGCGATAGACTTCGATTTTTTCGCACTTGTTGTGCTAATCCGGCTGCACCCTTAGGCGACTTCTGCGCGGATAGTCTTCGCGATAGACTTCGATTTTTTCGCACTTGTTGTGCTAATCCGGCTGCACCCTTAGGCGACTTCTGCGCGGATGGTCTTTGCGATAGACTTCGATTTTTCCGCACTTGTTGTGCTAATCCGGCTGCACCCTTAGGCGACTTCTGCACGGATAGTCTTCGCGATAGACTTCGATTTTCTCGCACTTGTGCTAATCCGGCTGCACCCTTAGGCGACTTCTGCGCGGATGGTCTTCGCGATAGACTTCGATTTTTTCGCACTTGTTGTGCTAATCTGGCTGCACCCTTAGGCGACTTCTGCGCGGATAGTCTTCATGATAGACTTCGATTTTCTCGCACTTGTTGTGCTAATCCGGCTGCACCCTTAGGCGACTTCTGCGCGGATAGTCTTCGCGATAGACTTCGATTTTCTCGCACTTGTTGTGCTAATCCGGCTGCACCCTTAGGCGACTTCTGCACGGATTTGTCGCACGCGAGGGTGGCTAGCGCTTAGCCTCGTGGTGACCTCGTGTTGGTCGAATGTCGAAGACCGTCGTCGCGGTCTTTTTCGACGCATGTCTTTGCGGGGGATTTTTCACACATATATTACATGGCTCCGCCTCGTTAAAAACCTCACCCCCCTGGAGGAAAAGAGTGCGGGCCGGTACAAGATTGTTTTTGCGAATTACAAGGGCGAAGATGACCCTGAGGAATCAAACAAAAAATTTGCGGAGGTTGTCGATGTTCCAGGAGTGCTCCAGGTCCTCGCCGTTTGGCGTTGTGAGCCTATAAGCGTTGGGGGAAGCTTTTGTCTTGACTATGAAGGGGCCCTCCCACCTGGGCTCCAGCTTGCCCTTGGACTCCGTCCGAGCTGTTCGAACGAGTACGAGGTCCCCCTCGCTGAACTCCCTCGGGATGACTGAGTGGTCGCGCCATGCTTTGGTCTGGGCTTGGTATTTGTTCAGGGCCTGTAGGGCGAAGACTCGGTCTCCGTCGATGAGATCCTTTGAAGTTGGCTCGTCCACATCGGGGACGGCAGACGGACCTGTTCGCGGGGACCCGTGCTTTATTTCTTGCGGGGTCATGGCCTCCGATCCGTATAGAAGGCGGAAGGGAGTAAACCCGGTCGCCCTGCACTCAGTCGTGTTTAGTGCCCAGACTGCCTCAGGTAACAAATCGGTCCATCTGCCCTTTTTTTCATCAAGGAGCATTTTCTTGATAGCTGTGAAGATTTTCCCGTTGGCGCGCTCCACGACCCCGTTGGACTGCAGGTGATAGACTGAGGCGAAGGCAAGCTTGGTGCCAATGGAGAAACAAAAATCCTTGAAGTCTTGGTTGTCAAACTGCTTGCCGTTGTCAACTGTTAGTTCGGACGGTACTCCGAAGCGGCAAACGATGTTCTGCCAGAAGAATTTTTGGACAGTCTTTGATGTTATTGTAGAAACAGCCCGCGCCTCGATCCATTTGGTGAAGTACTCGACCGCGACGAAGGCGAACTTAAGGTTCCCCTGAGCGGTGGGCAGGGGCCCGACAATGTCGAGGCCCCAGCGCTGGAGAGGCCATGTATGGGCGATCAGCTTTGTATACTGCGAGGGGCCGCCTGACCGAGGAGAAAACTTCTGGCAGGCTTCGCAGGACCATGTGACCCGATTTGCGGCGCAAATCATTGCGGACCAGTAAAAGCCCTGGCGGATCACCTTAGCAGCAAGGGCCCTCGGCCATGCGTGTGAGCCGCACGTGCCACTGTGGACTTCACGTAGAATCTGCATGCCTTCGGCTTCGGTGACACACTTAAGCATTGGCTGACTGACCCCTTTTTTGTAGAGTTGGCCTTCAATCAGTGCGAAGTCTCGGCTTCGATGTCTGAGACGCTTGGCCTCACTGATGTCGGCTGGATGATAATACCCCTGCAGGAACAGGGTTATGGGTGCCCGCCAGTCTTCGGTCATGATAAGGTTGACTGTGCGGTGGCCCTCGCTGTCATTTGTTATTTGGAGCCCTTCAGGGCTCCGGACTGCTGGCGTGCCGATGACATGAAAGAACACGTCGGAGGGCAGAGTTTCGCCCCTGGCGGCGGCCTTGGCCAATGCATCGGCCTCCTCATTCTTGGCCCGATCCACATGTTGCAAGGTGAACCCCTTGAACTGCCTCTCAAGACTTCGGATGGCCGCGAGGTACTACATGAGCGCGGGGTCCTTGGCTGCATAGTCTTTCTCGACTTGGCCGACAACTACCTTGGAGTCTGTTTTGATGATGCAGGTGGTGACTCCGAGGGCCCTTAGCTTGCGGAGGCCGAGGATGACTGCTTCATATTCTGCTATGTTATTTGTGCATCTGTCAGATTCCAGATTGAAGCTGAGTCATGCTGCATATCTGTGCTTGACCCCAACTGGTGAGGTGATGACTGCAGCGACGCCTGCCCCCGCATGGCACCATGCGCCGTCGCAATGGATCGTCCAAGTCTTCTCTGCGGACGGATCTGGCTGTGTTGTTGGCACAGTCCAGTCGACGACGAAGTCTGCCAGGACTTGAGACTTGATAGCTGTCCTGGGCTCGAAGCAGATGTGGTAGCCGGAGAGTTCGGCCGCCCACTTGGCAATCCTCACCGACGCCTCCGGGTTTCTGAATAATTCGCCGAGTCCCCTGTTTGAGGTGACTCGGACCTTGAATGCTTCGAAGTAATGGCGCAGTTTGCACGACGACATGACGACTGCGTAGGCAATCTTCTCCAGCTCTGTCATGTTGCACTTGGACGGTGTCAGCACTTCGGAGACATAATACACGGGGCACTGCCGGACCACGCCCTCGACAGTCTGCTCCTGCACTAGTGCCGCGCTGACCGCATGTGGCGAAGCCGCGACGTAGAGCAGCAGGGGGAGCGAGGGGTCGGGGCTGGTAAGGACGGCCAACTCTGTCAGGTACTGTTTTAATGAGGCGAAGGCCGCCGCCTGCTCTGGTCCCCAGGCGAAGTCTTTTGCACCACGGAGTGGCTTGAGGAAGGGGAGACTTCGCTCGGCGGACCTGGAGATGAATCTGTTGAGAGCGGCCAATCTGCCTGTCAGGCGCTGGACGTCCCTGACGGACTGCGGAGGCGCCATGTCCAAGATGGCCTAAATCTTGGTCGGGTTGGCCTCGATGCCGCGGTGTGATACCAGGTAGCCCAATATTTTGCCTTGGCGAATGCCGAAGATGCACTTTTCCGGGTTTAGGCGGAGTTGTGCATCTCGCATGTTCGCGAATGTTTCGGCGAGGTCGGCGAGGTGGTCCTCCTTGCTTTTGCTGGCGACGACAATGTCGTCTACATATGTGAATATGTTTCTGCCGACCTGCCCTTCGAGCACTGTTTTGGTAAGCCTGGAGAAGGTGGACCCGACGTTCTTGAGTCCCTCCGGCATTCTGTGGAAGCAATATGTGCCGAAGGGTGTTATAAAGCTGGTGTTGGCCTTGTCTTCTTCCTTCATGTATATCTGGTGGTAACCGGAGAAGCAATCGAGGAGGGACATGACCTCGCATCCGGCCGCGCTATCGACTATTTTGTCGATCCGCGGCAACGGGAAATTGTCCTTTGGGCAGGCTTTATTGAGACTGGTGAAGTCGATGCACATTCGCCACTTCCCGCTCTTTTTCTGCACCATCACGACATTGGAGAGCCATGTGGGGTAAGCCACCGGCTCGATGAATTTGGCCTCCAGGAGGCGGTGCACCTCTGCCTTGGCGGCCTCCGTCTTTTCGTCGGACATCTTGCGAAGCCGCTGCTTTTTCGGCCGTACCGAAGGGTCGATTCCCAGACTGTGCTCAATTATTGAACGGCTGACCCCGACCAGATCGAGGGCCGACCAGGCGAAGACATCTTTGTTCTTGGACAGGCAGCAGAGGAGCTTTTCTTCTTCATGCAAAGTAAGGCCTTCGCTGATAATGACTGTCTGCCTGAGTGTGGCCTGGTCGAGGGGGACAGTCTTGGTCCCGTCGTTGCTCTGCAGCTGCGCCTTGTCGTGTTGCTTATCAGTTGGGCTGGCAGGCGCGGGGACCTCGCGTTGGGCCGTGAGGCAGTGCACGTTTCTTTGACCGGGCACGAAGTCCCGCTCTATGTTACGCGCAGTCTGTTGATTGCCGAAGACTGTGATGACGCCTAACGGACCTGGTATCTTCATACATAGGTACAGTCCGTGAATGGCTGCTTCGAACTTATTGATGGAGCCCCGGCCCATGATGGCATTGTAAGGATATACCATGTCCACTATGTCAAAGGTTATTTGCTCGCTTCGGGCATTGGGTGCTACACCGAAGGAGAGAGGCAGCTCTATTTTGCCGACGGGGAAGGTGCCCTTGCCGCCGAAGCCATACAACGGGTTGTCCGAAGGCTTAAGCAGGTTGTGGCTTATGCCCATGCGATCGAAGGCGTGGAGGAAGATGATGTCCGCCTGAGTGCCGTTGTCAACGAGGACCTTGTGCAGGTCCCAGCCTGCCACGCTGCAATTGATAACCATGGCGTCGCAGTGGGGGGCGCTGCGCAAGTCGACGTCCCATGCGTCGAAGGTTAGCGGTATGTGGGACCACTTTGTCTGCACGACTGGGCCCGTGACGGCGACATGGTTGATGCTGCGGTAGTGGTCCCGCTTCTGCCGCTTGGTGTCGAAGTCAGTGCTGGACCCCCCAGTTATCATGTGGATGACTCCGCGATATGGTTGATCGGCAAAGTCTTCCTGCTTTGGGGCATGGGGGATGTTTTGATGTTGCTGGTGTGGTGGTGGGGGTGGAGGAGGTACGATTTGTACTTCCTGATGGTGTTGGTAAGCGTGGTGCGGTGGATGCAGGGCGGGAGCGTGGATATATGGTGGAGGGGGTTGCTGGTAATTGTGCGCGACAATTCTAGGGTTGTCGGCTGGCTGCGCCCGTGCCATTCTGTCTCTTGTAGCCTTCGTTTCGGGGTAGTCTTTGGTTTGGTGGGCGCAGTCTTCGCCATGGAAGAGGCAGTAGAATCGGCACGGCGGCTGCGCACGCCCTCGGCCCCTGCCACTAGTGTCGTTTCCGCGGCCCTGGGGGGGATATTCCTGGCGACGAGGGGGGTCAGCAGCGGGATGCTGGTTGGCGATGTTGTGCACTTGCTGCTGATTGCGGCCGTCTCGACCGGAGTCTGGCTGCGGAGTCCTTGTCCACGTGCGGCTGGACTGTGGAGCATCTTTTGGCTTCCTTTGGGACTCAATCTTGCTGGTGGAGCTCTTCGGATCTGGCGTACTTTTCAAACAGCTGATATAACTCTTGGAGGTTCTTTGGTGGATCTCTGATGCAGTGGCTGTAAAGGACGCTGGCGCGAAGGCCACTGATAGCATAGTGGATGGCAATCTGGTCATCGACTGAGGGCAGCTGTGACTTGAGTGTTAAAAATTTGCGGTAATACTCCCTCAGAGTCTCCTTTTCTAGCTGCTTGCAGAGCGAAAGTTCGGCCAGGGCGTCGGTGTCTGGGCGGTACCCTTGGAAGTTGAGCAGGAACTTGTCCCGGAGACTTCTCCAGGAATCAATGGACAGCGGAGGCAACCTGGTGAACCAGGTGAGTGCGGGGCCCTCGAGGGCGATGATGAAAGACTTCGCCATTGTGGCGTCGTCCCCTCCGGACGATGCAACGGTGACCTGATAACTCATTATGTATTGAGCCGGGTCGGTGCTGCCGTTGTACTTGGGATAGGTCCCTGCCCGGAAGTTGGCCGGCCACGGCGTCACTTGCAGGTGAGGCGCCAGGGGACTTCGCTCATCGAGATAGTTGACCCCTTGGAATGGTGCGGCGTGTGGGAAGGTGTGGTCGCGTTGAGGGAAACGCGGGTCCTCCGGTTGCGCGCGGTGTTGCAGGGGTGGCCCATGCTGCAGGCCGGGGTGGCCTTCGCGCGTGTCTTCGAGTTGTGCGCGCTGCTGGAGGGGTGACTCGTGCTGCAGGCCGAGGTGGCCTTCGCGCTGCATCAGCGCAATCTCCCGCTCGAGTTCCTAGGCCTTTTGCTCTTCGTCGCGTATCATTTGCCGCACTTTGGCTAGTGCGGACACACGTTGGCGCTTGGCCTCCAGTATCTCCTTCTGCCTCTGGAGATTGCGGTTCTTGAGGCGCAGGGCGCGCAGCTGTAGCTGTTCTTCTGCTAAGACATCGAGGACTTCACCGTCCTCGGCGAGGTCCGCGCCCTCCGGTGGTGCGAAGCCTGAAGGTGGCTGCGGTTGTCCCTCAGGGTCGCAGGTGCGGAGGGTGTCATCTTCGCATGCGCGAGGGACATCGTCTTCAGTGGCCTCTTGGTGGGTGGATTGGGTGAGGGCGAGGGCCTTGCCCTTTCTTGCGGCGAGCAGTGCTGCCTTCGTAGCCTCGTCAGCCTTCGGGTTAGCTCTCTTGGGTGCCATCGCGGGTGGTTTTCTCGTAGCACGAACGGTGGGCGCCAAATGTTGGAACTTGCTCTCAGTTGCAAGGGGATCCAACAAGGGTGAACAGTGACGTCAACTGGGCACTCGCGCTAGATGGCAAAAGCTCTGTTAATCTGGCCTCTCACGGGCACTGTACAGGGGTATTTATAGGTACCTGAGTGCGCAGCACCTCGAGCTAAGGACGCAAGTGCCCTTAGCTACCTAGATTATCCCTAGAATATTCGCATAAAGCGGGGTTACAGACCGTAATTACAGGAATGCTTTTACAAATTAGGCCCGTAACACACGGTGCCAAGCGGGGCCTGTTACAATGGGCCGGATTGCACGTGGGCCTCCGAGCTGGACGAGGCCGCACCGTGGGATGCCCTTTGCCGCCAGTCTTCGTCTGGTGCGGAAGGAGCGAAGGGTGTCCCTGCCTGTTTTGTTTCTGTTAGTTCAGCTGCTGCAGCGAAGGCTTCGAGCGAAGGGTGGCGCCTTTGCCTTCGCCCCAACAGTGCTCTTCTCTCTTTAGGATCTTCGGCTACGAAGCATACCCCCAACAGTAGCCCCTTCGCGGTGCTAGATCGTTTTTCGTAATGAGCTTGATCCGTGAAAAAATCTTCTAGGCTTCGGGATGCCGAAGATCCGAAAAACACCTTCCCTGAGCTCGTTGGCGAGAAACGATTAAAATAATCCGGGCGTGAGGTGGCCCCATCTTGCAGCAGTTATGCACGCCCCGGTGATTCACCTTATCGGACCCTGTGGCCCACCGTTCAGTGAGTGCGGGTGGCTGTTTGTCTGGTGCGGAAGGCCTTGACGATTCACCTTCCCACCTGCGGCACTATATAAACAGACGGATAGGTGTGAAGTTACCATAGCATTCATTGCTATTGCACTGTTTTGCTGCCAAAATATTGACCAAAGCCGAAGCTTGCTTGCTGCATCCTCAACCGAAGCTATTTGCTTTGCTCAAGCTTCGTAAGAAAGAGCTTCGGCAAAATAAAGAAAAATTTTCAACTTCATTGAAAAAACAAGAAATTCAATCATTAGATGGCCAGAGTGCGTTCCACAGCTAGGGTTACATACGACAGAGAGGAGGCCGAAGGTGCTGAAACTGCCCCAATCTCCGAAGTGATGAAGCGCTCAAGGCTGGTAACATCTGAAGATGCACCTGCCGCTAAAACAAAATAGGCTGATGTCGAGGGGACTGACTCTGAAGATGATTACAGCGCGGTGCCAAGCAAACCCAGCCACCTGGATTTCGGAAAATCCACCATCTCCAAAGATGATTTGCCTAAGCTATTGAAATTGGGCTATTTCAGTGAAGCGAAAAAAGAGCTAGTTCGTTTTGGTGGGGAAGAGACTACTCCGAAGCCAAGAAAGGATGAAGTGGTAGTGTTCAAAAGTTTCTTTAAGGCTGGCTTAAGATTTCCTTTGAACAAGATGATTGCTGATGTATTGCAGAAGTTTGGGATCTACCTTCATTAGCTAACTCCTAACGCTATTGTCCGGCTTAGCGTTTATATCTGGGCCCTCCGCAGCCAAGGGGTGGAGCCATTTGGCGAAGACTTCTGCTGAGTGTACGAGCTTCATTATCAGACGAAAGCTAGAGGAGATGGGCTACATGAAAATTTTGGCTTCTATAATTTTGCCTATCGCAAGAACACAAAATTTCTAGTGATTAGCTACCGAAGCAAGTGGCCGGCTGGCTGGAAGTCTGAGTGGTTTTATGTCAAAGTTGACGAAGACAAGGAGAAGCTGGTCCAGAGTCCACTAGAATTGATCTTCAGAGAGACCATACCCCAATGCAACATGACACCAGGGAGTCCAAGCCAAATTGCCCTAGCTAAATTTTGAATTATTGCAGACCATATCGGCACTAGGGACTTAGTGCAAGAATTTTTGGCCTTCATAGTGTTCCCAACTTGGAAGGAGTGGGACATGCCGAAGCTGAAGGGGGAAAAGAAGAAGGGGGAACTTATTCGGTTGCCTTACCATTATAAATTCAAAAAACGTTTCAAAGTGCCTTGCCAAGAGTGGCTGGACACGATCGAAGTAATGTGCAATGAAATACTAGGCAATTATTCTAAAAAAGAAGATCAATTAATGACTGCGGCCTTTGGCACCCGTCCGAAGCGAAGGCTAAATCGAGTAATGGATGCTTTGGACTTAGAGTATCCCGACTACGAGTGGTTAGACAAGGATGCGGAAGGGCAAAAGAGAAAGAGAGTGGCTAGTGCTCTGAATAAAAACGATGAAGAACAATTAAAAAAGAAAAAGCCAAAGCCTGAGGCACAAACAGATGCTTCGAAGAAGAGAAAAGCTACAGCTCCGAAGCAAAAGGCAATTGATGATGAAGAAGAAACTGCTGCGACACCCTCTACCACCAACGTGGAGGAAATTCTAAAGGTAATGACTGAATCTTTGCCTGTCAAGCTAAGTCCACTAGGGCCGCATCTGACGAAGCTTTTTCATAAGTAAAAGGAGCTGGAAAAAATGAAGGCATCTAGGCCGAAGAAACAAAGAATCATTACAGTGACGGAAGTCATCGAAGGGACACCACCAGGAGCTTCAGCTCCGAAGGGGCCAGCTGTTGAGAGCACGACAGCCGCCAAAGCTGCACCTGCAGAAGCCACAGCTACCAAAGCTGCCGCTGCCGAAGTACTCATTTAGAGTGCACGATTGCCGATATTGATAAGATACTGCAAAACATGGCTGCAGAAGAAGCTGCTGCAGCCACCGAAGAAACTATGACCCTAGAACCCGGGAAGGAGAAAGAAATAGCTGAAGACACTTCGGAAGACGAAATTTTTAACTTTCGAAACTTAGTTGGTCAAGAGCTGAGAAAGGCTGAAAAAGAAGAGTTAAAAGAATACGCTATGTCTTGCGGATATCAGCCAGGAGCGCTTCTCTTCGGTGGCATCGATGACGAAAAATTGGGCTGCATCTGGGATCAGACCGGAGCGAAGGTTATCGGCACTCTATCAAAGAGTATTGGTTTCCAGAAGCTTGAAACAGATATTAGCCGCTACCGACGACAACACATCGTCGGTAGTTTATTCTATTGCAATTTCAAGGTAAACTTTTCTTTAACTTTTATTATTTCAATAACAAAGATGTTTTCTAACAAAGGTTGTTTATATGCAGAGTATGCTACTGAGTAAAGCTTTGAAAATGCAGCAAGATTTGGAGGATAAAAACAGGAAGTTATAATTGAAAACTTAGAAAGCAAGATAAAAGACCAATCAGCTGCTCTTGAAAAGAAAGACTTCGAGCTTCAGACAACCGAAGGCTTATTGGCAGAAGCTGAAGCTAAAATAGCAGAATTAAATACGAAGCTTCTGTCCCAGTCAGAAAGCTTCGAACAAGAGAAGCAGAAACTTAATGCAAAATTTGAAGCCGAGGTCCAGAAAAGTCCAGATTTGAAAAAATCATTGGCAAGCCTTCAAAACAAATGTCTGGAATTCAGTAATCGATGTGTTCAACGGCTGAAGCAAGTCTTCTATTCGGTTGGAGCCAGCAGTGAAAAATTCAATCCTTTGTCTGAGGACATGCCGGGGGCCTTCGAACATATCGAAGGTGAAATTGATGACCTTGAAGAAGTTATAGCTAGACATGGTGACTTTTGTGCCCTGGTAGCTTCTCGGGATACAGCTGTCGCCTTCCTGAAATCTGGCTGCGAACATGGAAAGATTATTAATAGACCCAATTTCAGCTTATCACCAGCAGACCTGGATGATATTCCCAACCTTGCCCGAAGCATAGCAAATAGATTTATAAAACTGGTATGGACAAAGGGTGGTCGAAGCAAAGCTGGTGATGAGGCTCGAAGTCATCTTAAGCTGGTAACAAAATCATACCTTGTGCTTACCTCTTCCTTTGAACTTGAATTTTGCTTACAACACTTGAATACGTACAGGATGACAAAGCCGAAGCTAAAGATTGAGAAGATGAAGCCAAAGTTTAATGGATGACGAAGTCGAAGCCGAAGCTCAATGGATGCTAATGAAGCTTGAATAGATGACTGTAGAAAAAACTCTAAAAACCCTTGTAACAACCTTTGTAAAGAACAATGTAATTAATTTTTACTTTGTAAACTTTGTTCATACCTTGTAATATATTCTTGCCTTTCCATCAATGTATAAAGTGCTTTGGTGTGAACGAAATTAGCATTTTTAAACCGAAGGCGAAAAACACCTTCCCTTCTTTTCGTACACAGCGAAGCGTAAAGACTGCTTCTTTTTCTTTTTGCCGAAGCCTTATTTTTAGAGCCGAAGCAACTGCTTGTGTTATGATGATGATCCTATGTATGTCTAAATGAATGTTTATGAATGCAAATGTATGATGTAATGTATGGTGCAAATGAATGTCCAAACACACACATACGAAGCCACAACCATATCCTTCATTCCCTTAGGAATAACCAGTCTCTTTGCCGTTTATTTTTCGGCTTCACCGCTTATTTTTCGGTGTATCAGCGCTGACTTTTTGCTGTAAGTTCTGCATTTCCTTAGGAACGTCTTTTGAACTTCTTCGCCTTCTATTTCGGCGGAATCGCGATGACTTTTCGCGCTTCGCCTTATATTTCGGCGGAATCAGCGTTGACTTTTCGCTGTAAGCTCTGCATTCCCTTAGGAACGACTTTTGAGCAGAAAACTTACACTGCGCTCCCTTAGGAACGGCTTTTTGTAGCTTTGTCGTGCTCTGCATCCCCTTAGGGACATCTTTCGAGCTTCTCCCTGTTTTTCTTTTCTCTTTGCACTCGATGGTGCATGCTCAGCTTTTACATTTACATCTTTGGGGGATGTTGCTCTTGTAGAGCTGAATTAAGAAAAAAGAGAAATTACATGCTATGGCCCCATTAAAAACCTTTCTCCCCCTTTGGAAAGGAAAAGGGTGCCATAGGAAAAAATAAAAAACAAAAAGATTACATTAAGCTACACATAATATCGCCGAAGCTCATCCGCATTCCAAGATCTAGGAATGTCGTTGCCGTCCATATCCTTCAATCTGTAGGAACCGGGTCTTGACGAAGATACTACCAGAAAAGGTCCTTCCCACTTCAACTGTAATTTGCCTACTGTATCTGGGTTGGCAACTCTCCGAAGTACCAAGTGCCCTGGCCTGATATTTTTTAACCGAACCTTTCTGTCACGCCATTTTATTGTTTTGGCTTGGTATTTATTGATGTTCTCCACAGCCCGAAGCCTGATCCCTTCTATAGCATCTTTTGCCACAGAATAATCAGCTTCGTTCTCTGCCGAAGCCACTGTTCTTATTGATCCTGTTTTAGCTTCTTCCGGGGTTATTGCTTCGTCACCAAACAATAATTTGAATGGTGTAAAGCCTGTTGACCTCGACACCGTTGTGTTGTGGCTCCACACCACTTTAATCAATTCATCTGGCCACTTTCCTCTGGGCTGATTGAAGATTAACTTCATTATTCCTGTCATTATAATGCCATTAGCTCTTTTGACAAGTCCATTTGACTCCGAATGTCTAACCGATGCAAAATGGATCTTCATGCCAATTTGTTCACAGAACTCTTTGAAAGCTTCGGCATCAAACTGTGTTCCGTTGTCCACAGTAATAGCCTTCGGCACTCCGCAGTGACAAACAATATTTTGCCAGAAAAATTTCTGAATGGTGACCGAAGTTATTATGGCTAAAGGCTTCGCCTCAGTCCACTTGGAGAAATACTCTACCGCCACCACAACATATTTTAGATTTCCTTGTGCTGGTGGAAGTGGGCCTAACAAATCAAGGCCCCACCTTTGCAACGACCAAGTGGGCTGTATTAGCTGAGTCAGAGATGAAGGCTGTTTTTGATCTCTTGCATATTTTTGACAACCTTCACACTTTTGGACTAATTCTGCTGCATCCGAAGCTGGCTTCGGCCAATAAAATCCTTGACGAAAGACTTTTCCCAGCAAAGGCTTAGACCCAATGTGAGATCCACACAGACCTGCGTGTATTTCCTTCATCAATTCTATACCTTCAGCTCTGGATAAACATTTGAGCAATGGAGAACAGAC
The DNA here is from genome assembly GCA_029449295.1 of Zea luxurians. Taxonomy (NCBI): domain Eukaryota; kingdom Viridiplantae; phylum Streptophyta; class Magnoliopsida; order Poales; family Poaceae; genus Zea; species Zea luxurians. Next base: position 50,047,219 of record JAOPSE010000010.1, read on the forward strand.
TCCATGTTTGTATAACTCCCCTTCTATTATTACATATGGTCGGGCTCTTGCCTCTATTCTCTTATTATAAGCTTCGTCATCTGAAAGACAATTGCCCTAGAGAAAGGATATAATCTCAGTTCTCCAATCTTCACTATGAACAGGGGATATATTGAGCACTGCTCTTTCAAGAAGTTCCACTGAAGGTGCTCTTATTGTCTCAAAGAATACCTCCGAAGGTAAAGGCAGCCCCTGTGCCGCTGATTTGGCTAATAGATCAGCGTGCTCATTTTCTCCTCGTGGAATATTCTTGACAGAAAACCCTTCGAAAGAAGCTTCAAGCCTTTGAACTATATCCAAGTATTTCTCAAGCTTCGGATCTCTTTCTCTACAACTCTTGTCAATATGCCCAGAAATAACTTGGGAATCGGTTTTAAGAACCGCCCTTCTTATCCCCATTGCCTTTAACTTCCGAAGCCCCAAAAGCAAAGCTTCGTATTCAGCAATATTATTTGTGTAGCTGAAATCAAGTTTCACTGCATAACATGTTTTGACTTTGGAAGGTGCAACTAAGACAGCAGCTGCACCTGCCCCGAAGGTTCCCCAGGAACCATCGCAGAACACTATCCAAGCTTCGGCATCTTTACTTGCTTCTTCTTCCTGAGCCCCTGGCGTCCAATCAGCGATGAAGTCTGCTAACGCCTCGGACTGGATCGAGGATCTATGTACATAATCAATGGTGAATTTGTTGAGCTCCGCAGCCCACTTTCGAATTCTTCCAGTAGCTTCTCTGTTCCTCATAATATCCTTCAAAGGCTGTGAAGAAGGAACAATTATATGGAATGCTTGAAAGTAATGTCGAAGCTTCCTGGAGGCCATTAAGACAGCATATAGCACTTTCTCCAATTCTGTATCGTTTTTCTTTGATAAGCTGAGGACCTCAGAGACGAAGTATACTGGGGCTTGCTTTTTTATTTGTCCTTCAAGCTTTTCCTGCATAAGCGCTGCGCTTACTGCAGAATGCGAAGCTGCCACATATAATAACAGAGGAGCCCCTGGCATGGGTGGAGTTAACGTTGTTAGGTCTATCAGATACTGCTTCAGCTCTTCGAAGGCTTTTTGCTGAGCTAATCCCCATTGAAAGACTTCGGCCGACTTCAGCACTTCAAAGAATGGTAAATTTCTCTCTGCTGATCTAGATATAAATCGATTCAGAGATGCCAGTCTTCCTGCCAGCCGTTGGGCTCCCTTCTTTGTGCTTGGCGGCTCCATCTGAAGAATAGCTTCGATTTTATTTGGATTAGCTTCGATCCCTTTTATTGAAACTAAACAACCAAGGAATTTTCCCTTCTTTACTCCAAGGACACACTTTTCTGGATACAACTTCAGGCCAGCTTGCCTAAAGTTGGCAAATGTTTCCTGCAAATTAGCAATGTGATTTTCTTGCTTCGTGCTTTTTACTATGATATCATCAACATATGTTAGCACATTTCTGCCTATCTGGGAATGAAGGACTTTTGCTGTCATTCTGCTGAAGCTTCCTCCAACATTCTTGAGCCCCTCAGGAATCCGAAGATAACAATATGTACCATTAGGGGTTATGAAGCTGGTTTTTGGCTCATCTTCCTTCTTCATCTAGATTTGATGGTAGCCTGAATAACAATCTAGTAGACTCATGAGCTCCTACGAAGCTACTACATCTACTAGAGAATCTATCCTCGGTAATGGAAACTCATCCTTCGGACATGCCTTATTAAGATCAGTAAAATCGATGCACATTCTCCATTTACCATTGGCCTTCTTCACCATAATAGTGTTAGCTAGCCATTCTGGGTATTTTACTTCTCTGATGACTCCAGCACTAAGAAGTCTTTTCACTTCATTGCGAGCACCTTCGGCTTTGTCATCAGACATTTTCCGAAGCCTGTGCTTTCTGGGTCTGAAGGATGGATCAACATTGAGCGAGTGTTCAATGACATCCCTGTTGACACCACAGAGATCGTTGGCGGACCATGCAAAGACATCTTTGTTGTTGAACAGAAACCTTATCAAGTTTTTCTCCTGTTCCTCAGACAATTGAGATCCCAGCAACACCTTCTGCTCTGCTATATCTTCACATAACAACATGGGCTTCGGCTGATCGGCCGAAGTAGCCTTCTCCCTTCTGTACTTGTATTGCTCACAAGCTTCGGCTCCATCTATATTATGGATTGCTTTTGAATCTATCAAGTTTCCTTCAGCCTTTCTGGCAGCTTCCTGGCTTCCATGAATAGCAATAGGCCCTTGATCCGAAGGTATCTTCATGCAAAGATTGTTGGATGAAGAATTGCTTCAAAAGCATTGAGTGTCCCATGACCAATGATTGCATTGTTGGGGTACTCCATGTTGACAATATCAAACACAATTTGCTCAGTTCTTGTATTGTTGACAAATCCGAAGGTCACTAGCATCGTGATCTTGCCGAGCGCTACAATCTGTCTTCCCCCAAAGCCGCAAAGAGGGTGTGTAGCATCATGAATCTTATCCTCTGGCTCTTGCATCTGTCTGAAGGTCTTAGCAAATATAATATCCGCTGCACTGCCTGTGTCAACCAGAACATTGTGAACCAGAAATCCTTTAATAACACAAGAAATAACCATAGCATCATTGTGAGGGTAATCCTTGAGCTGAAGGTCCTCTTGGGAGAAGATAATTGGGATGTGGGACCATCTTGACTTGATGAAGGGTCCCTGTACCCCGACATGCTGTACCCTTCTCTGTGCCTCCTTCTGCCTCTTGTTGGCCGACTCTGAGGATGAACCGCCTGTTATCGGGAGTACCAGCTTCGAAGCCGAAGCAGCTCCAGCTTGGTTGTTGAACGAAGCCATCAGCTCAAAAAGTGGAAGTGAGTTCACCGGAGGTGGGCGCCATTGTTGGGGACTTGTTCTCAAGTGCTATGAATTAAGAATAAGGCAACACAAAAAATGTTAAACGTTAAGGTCCTTCATCCTTCGAAACATTATTTCCCTTGGGATATAATGATCTTCGGACGAAGGTTATGAAGGACATACCTTCAACAATATAACATATAATGATGAAGAAGAAATCATATAAAATGTAACAGATGGGATAAACAATTATATATCAACTCATTTCTATTTCATCATTATGGAAAAATAGAAATGATATCAAATTACAAATGTACCTTCGACTTGAAGGAGGTAAGAGTACAAACGCAACGCGAAAGCAAAATGCCAAGTCAGCGTGCCCAGTACTGGGGTACTGTTCATCTATTTATAGGCACAGGATGCAACCTGTGCAAAATTACATTTATGCCCTTTACAATCGACTACAATACTGGCACAAAACATCATGAGTCCTTAGGTCATTTCATCTTTAAGTCGGTTTCCCCCTTCGTCTTGAGATCTATCACTGTGCCGAAGCTTTATAAGTGATGGCTTCAGTGCTGCTTCTGAGAGATCTGCCGAAGGTGCTCTTCTCTCTTTAGGATCTTCGGCTATGAAGCATACCCCCAACAGGGGCAGTCCCAGGTAAGAGATCAATGACAAACTCAACTTCTCTCTCCGGTGGCATCCCTGGTAACTCCTCTAGAAAGACATCTGGAAAATCCCTAACCACACGGGTGTTGTCACCAACAAACTCCTCAGCTATAAAGAACATCGCACGTCTGGAAGAGGTGGTTACTGCAATTTCAACTTGAAATCTTTCTCCTTTAGGGCTGGTGAGTTCTATAGTACCCCTACCACATAGTATACTGGCCTTTGCCTTTCTTAACCATGACATACCAAGGATCAGATCTATACTGCTTGCCTCTAATATTATAGCGGTAGCCTAGAATTCTCTTCCCATAATTGTTAATGTCAATCTATGTGTCATATGTTTTGCCTCAACAGGCCCTTTAGGTGTAATTACTATCATTGCTGTTTTCATATTTTGCAGTGGTATCTCATTTGTGTTGGCATATCGAGCAGACATAAATGAATGTGTAGCACTAGAATCAAATAATATGGTTGCAGGAATAGCATTAATATAAAACATAGCAAGTGCGATGTCAGCACCATTAGGAGTAGCATCAACGCTGACTTGATTAACCCTGTCAATAGAGTATCCCTTGCCAGGAGTCTGTTGCTTGTTCTGAGCTGGTGTACCAGAATTACCCACCGGATAAGCATTAGCATCGTGCCCAACCTGACTGCAGTTGACGCATGTAGGGCCTTGCCGGGGTGCCAGTGGGGGCAGCCTGACGAGTGGGAGGTGTCCGTGGAGACCCCTGTGGAGTGTACTGAGCTGGGCGTGGTCCTCCTCCTAGACGAGCTGGGGTACCCTGAGGCAGAACGTAGCAAGGACGAACACTGCTGCTACCCTGCCCCTGGGTAATGGCCTTCCTCTTCAAGTCACCTAGTTGAACACGCTTGTGTTCAATAGCAAGAGCCTTATCCAGCAGTCTTTGAAATGATGGAAATGTGTGAGCAACCAGAGCATATTGTAGGGGCCCACTGAGTCCTTCTATGAAGTGCTCTTGCTTCCTTTCATCATCTGCCACCTCATCAGAAGCATATCTAGACAGCTGAATGAATTTGTCTCGGTACTCGCTGACAGACTTGTTGCCATGCTTCAATGATAGAAACTCCTTCTTCTTGATCTTCATCAATCCAGCAGGAATGTGGTAGTTTCTAAACTGAGTTGTGAATTCCACCCAAGTAATAGTATCAGCAGCATCATGGGCAGCATCATGGGAAGCATAAAGAACCTTCTCCCGGTCAGAGCATTGGGCGATGTTCAGCATCTTCTCAATTGACTTCAGCCAATCATCAGCATCTAGTGGATCTGGCGAACTGGTGAAGGTCGGCGGCTTGTGAATCATAAATTCCCGGTGCTTGTCCCTGGGTGGAACTGATGGTGGAGGTGGAGGCAGTGGTGTTTGCTGCTATTGTTGTTGTTGCTGCTGTTGCGCCCTTCTCTCCTAGGGTATCTCCTCTCGCTCTTAGCGCATCTCCTGACGTATATCCTCTCTCTCCTGGCACATCTCTTGGCGTTCCTACCGCATCTGTGCGTGCATATCCGCCATGGTGTTAGCCATCTATTGCATTATTGTCATCTTTGCTGCAACAGTGAGGTCAACGCCGGCTGGTGGAGGCTGTGGAGGATCCATCTCAGGTTGTTGTTGTGGTTGTCTGAATATCCTCCAAGTGTGTCGATTGGGAGGTAGATCAATTCCACCACCCTTCCTGGTATTGACCATCTGAGTTAGAAACATATGGTAAGAAAGAAAGGATTGTAGACAAGGCAAGTAATTACGAAGCATGTTACTTTGGGGGATTTATTAGCTAAGTGTGTTGCTACTAAAGCTAATTCATTACCTTATGGTGGTACATGCTAAGATGCCCATCTATACTATTTCAATCAATCAAATAAGCAAATCAGACATTGATCATCAGAACAATCAACCAACATTTTTTTAATAGAGAAAATAAATTTAATTTTTGTCTTAGGTCTCCTATCTCTTAAAAAGGTCATAAATGTAGGATTCCAAGGTGTGAAATCCTCCTTGTCTTAGAATAGAAAAGATAAGAATAATCAGAGTGGAACAGTAGAAGGTGAGATAGGATCAAGATAAGTATAGAAAGAATTTGAGTAAGGTAAGTAGGTAAGTGAAAGTCGCCTAGAGGGGGGGTGAATAGGGCGAAACTGAAATTTACAAAGTTAATCACAACTACAAGCCGGGTTAGCGTTAGAAATATAATGCGAGTTCGAGAGAGGGCGTAAAAACAAATCGCAAGCGAATAAGGAAGTGAGACACAAGGATTTGTTTTACCGAGGTTCGGTTCTCTCAAACCTACTCCCCGTTGAGGTAGTCACAAAGACCGGGTCTCTTTCAACCCTTTCCCTCTCTCAAACGGTCCCTCGGACCGAGTGAGCTTCTTCTTCTCAATCACACGGGACACAAAGTCCCCGCAAGGACCACCACACAATTGGTGTCTCTTGCTTCGGTTACAAGTGAATGAATCTCACGAAAGAATGAGAAAGAAAGAAGAAATCCAAGCGCAAGAGCTCAAATGAACACAAACAATCACTCTCTAATCACTAAAGCTTTGAGTGGAATTTGGAGAGGATTGGATCTCTTTGGTGTGTCTAGAATTGAATGCTAGAGCTCTTGTAAGTAGTTGGAAGGTGAAAACTTGGATGCCATGAATGTGGGATGGTTGGGGTATTTATAGCCCCAACCACCACAAAGTGGTCGTTGGAAGGCTGTAGTCGCATGGCGCACCGGACAGTCCGGTGCGCCACCGGACACTGTCCGGTGCACCAGCCATGTCAGCAGACCATTAGGGTTCGACCGTTGGAGCTCTGTCTTGTGGACCCGCCTGGCTATCCGGTGGTGCACCGGACAGGCCCTGTAGGCTGTCCGGTGTGCCACCCGCGCGTGCTCTGCTCCTCTACGCGCTCTGGCGCGCATTAAATGCTTATGAAGGTGACCGTTGGCGCGAAGTAGCCGTTGCTCCGCTGTCACACCGGACAGTCCGGTGACTCACCGGACAGTCTGGTGAATTATAGCGGAGCGGATTCCCGAAGCTGGCGAGTTCAGAGACGCTCTCCCCTGGGGCATCGGACACTGTCCGGTGGTACACCGGACAGTCCGGTGAATTATAGCGAAGCGCCTCTGACGTTTCCCAAAGGTGAAGAGTTCAGCTTGGAGTCCCCTGGTGCACCGGACACTGTCCGGTGGCACACCAGACAGTCCAGTGCGTCAGACCAGGGTGCCTTCGGTTGTCCCTTTGCTCTTTTGTTTGAACCCTTTTTCTTGGTCATTTTATTGACTTTTTGTGAACCTTTTGCACCTGTAGAACTTATAGACTAGAGTAAACTAGTTAGTCCAATTATTTGTGTTGGGCAATTCAACCACCAAAATCAATTTAGGAAATAGGTGTAAGCCTAATTCCCTTTCAATCTCCCCCTTTTTGGTGATTGATGCCAACACAAACCAAAGCAAGTATAGAAGTGCATAATTGAACTAGTTTGTAAAATGTAAGTGCAAAGGTTACTTAGAATTGAGCCAATAAATATTACTTACTTGACATGCATGGATTGTTTCTTTATTTTTAACATTTTGGACCACGCTTGCACCACATGTTTTGTTTTTGCAAATTCTTTTTGTAAATCCTTTTCAAAGTCCTTTTGCAAATAGTCAAAGTTAAATGAATAAGTTTTTGCGAAGCATTTTCAAGATTTGAAATTTTTGCCCCTTATTTTAAATGCTTTTCCTTTGACTAAACAAAACTTCCCTTCAATAGAATTCTCCTCTTAGTGTTCAAGAGGGTTTTAAGATACCAATTTTGGAAGTTGCTACTTTCTCCCCCTTTATAACACAATGAGATAGCAATTTTTGAAAATCATAAGTTTTAAAAGTTGGTGGTGGTGCGGTCCTTTTGCTTTGGGCTTAATACTCTCCCCCTTTGGCATGAATTGCCAAAAACGGATGTTTGAGTGAAATATAAGCCCTTTCATGAACTACTTTCTCCCCCTTTGGCAAATAATATGAGTGAAGATTATACCAAAAGACGGAGAGATGCTCAGAGCGACGGCGAAGGAAGAGTGATGGAGTGGAGTGGAAGCCTTTGTCTTCGCCAAAGACTCCAATTCCCTTTCAATACACCTATGACTTGGTTTGAAATTCACTTGAAAACACATTAGTCATAGCATATAAAAGAGATATGATCAAAGGTATATTTATGAGCTATGTGTACAAGACATCAAAAGAAATTTCTAGAATCAAGAATATTTAGCTCATGCCTAAGTTTGGTAAAAGTTTGTTCATCTAGTGGCTTGGTAAAGATATCGGCTAATTGATCTTTAGTTTTAATATATGCAATCTCGATATCCCCCTTTTGTTGGTGATCCCTAAGAAAATGATACCGAATGGCTATGTGTTTAGTGCGGCTATGCTCAACGGGATTATCCGCCATGCGGATTGCACTCTCATTATCACATAGAAGAGGAACTTTGGTTAATTTGTAACCATAGTCCCTAAGGTTTTGCCTCATCCAAAGCAATTGCGCGCAACAATGGCCTGCAGCAATATACTCGGCTTCAGCGGTTGAAAGAGCCACAGAATTTTGCTTCTTTGAAGCCCAAGACACCAAGGACCTTCCCAAGAACTGGCAAGTCCCCGATGTGCTCTTTCTATTGATTTTGCACCCTGCCCAATCGGCATCGGAATAACCAATTAAATCAAATGTGGATCCCCGAGGGTACCAAAGCCCAAACTTAGGAGTATAAGCCAAATATCTCAAGATTTGTTTTATGGCCGTAAGGTGAGATTCCTTTGGGTCGGCTTGGAATCTTGCACACATGCATACGGAAAGCATAATGTCCGATCGAGATGCGCATAAATAATGAACCTATCATCGACCGGTATACCTTTTGATCTACGGATTTACCTTCCGTGTCGAGGTCGAGATGCCCATTGGTTCCCATGGGTGTCTTGATGGGCTTGGCATCCTTCATCCCAAACTTGTTTAGAATGTCTTGAGTATACTTCGTTTGGCTAATGAAGGTGCCCTCTTGGAGTTGCTTCACTTGAAATCCTAAGAAATACTTCAACTCCCCCATCATTGACATCTCGAATTTCTGTGTCATGATCCTACTAAATTCCTCACATGTAGATTCGTTAGTAGACCCAAATATAATATCATCAACATAAATTTGGCATACAAACAAATCGTTGTCAAGAGTTTTAGTAAATAAAGTAGGATCGGCCTTGCCGACTTTGAAGCCATTAGCAATAAGGAAATCTCTTAGGCATTCATACCATGCTCTTGGGGCTTGCTTGAGCCCATAAAGCACCTTAGAGAGCCTATAGACATGGTTAGGGTACTCACTTTCTTCAAAGCCCGGAGGTTGCTCAACATAGACTTCTTCCTTGATTGGTCCATTGAGGAAGGCACTCTTCACGTCCATTTGATAAAACTTGAAGCCATGGTAAGTAGCCTAGGCTAACAATATGCGAATTGACTCAAGCCTAGCTACGGGTGCATAGGTTTCACCAAAATCCAAACCTTCGACTTGGGAGTATCCCTTGGCCACAAGTCGAGCTTTGTTCCTTGTCACCACACCATGCTCATCTTGCTTGTTGCGGAAGACCCATTTGGTTCCTACAACATTTTGATTAGGACGTGGAACTAAATGCCATACCTTGTTTCTAGTGAAATTGTTGAGCTCCTCTTGCATCGCCATCACCCAATCTGAATCTTGGAGTGCTTCCTCTACCCTGTGTGGCTCAATAGAGGAAAAAAAAGAGTAATGTTCACAAAAATGTGCAACACGAGATCTAGTGGTTACCCCCTTATGAATGTCGTCGAGGATGGTGTCGACGGGGTGATCTCGTTGGATTTCTTGGTGGACTCTTGGGTGTGGCGGTCTTGGTTCTTCATCCTTCTTGTCTTGATCATTTGCATCTCCCCCTTGATCATTGTCGTCATCTTGAGGTGGCTCATCATTTTGATTTTCTCCTTCATCAACTTGAGCCTCGTCCTCATTTTGAGTTGGTGGAGATGTTTGCGTGGAGGAGGATGGTTGATCTTGTGCTTGAGTGGGCTCTTCGGATTCCTTAGGACACACATCCCCAATGGACATGTTCCTTAGCGCAATGCACGGAGCCTCTTCATTACCTATCTCATCAAGATCAACTTGCTCTACTTGGGAGCCGTTAGTTTCATCAAACACAACGTCACAAGAAACTTCAACTAGTCCTGAGGACTTGTTAAAGACTCTATATGCCCTTGTGTTTGAATCATATCCTAGTAAAAAGCCTTCTACTGTCTTAGGAGCAAATTTAGATTTTCTACCTCTTTTAATAAGAATAAAGCATTTGCTACCAAAGACTCTAAAATATGAAATGTTGGGCTTTTTACGATTAGGAGTTCGTATGATGTCTTCTTGAGGATTCGGTGTAGATACAACCGGTTGATGGCGTAGCAGGCGGTGTTGACCGCCTCGGCCCAAAACCCATCCGGCGTCTTGTACTCATCAAACATGGTTCTTGCCATGTCCAATAGAGTTCTATTCTTTCTCTCCACTACACCATTTTGTTGTGGCGTGTAGGGAGAGGAGAACTCATGCTTGATGCCTTCCTCTTCAAGGAAGCCTTCAATTTGAGAGTTCTTGAACTCTGTTCCGTTGTCGCTTCTTATTTTCTTGATCATTAAGCCGAACTCATTTTGAGCTCGTCTCAAGAATCCCTTTAAAGTCTCTTGGGTTTGAGATTTTTCCTACAAAAAGAACACCCAAGTGAAGCGAGAATAATCATCCACAATAACTAGACAGTACTTACTCCCGCCGATGCTTATGTAAGCTATCGGGCCGAATAGGTCCATGTGTAGGAGCTCAAGTGGCCTGTCAGTCGTCATGATGTTCTTGTGTGGATGATGAGTGCCAACTTGCTTCCCTGCTTGGCATGCGCTACAGATCCTGTCTTTCTCAAAATGAACATTTGTTAATCCTAAAATGTGCTCTCCCTTTAGAAGTTTATGAAGATTCTTCATCCCAACATGGGCTAGTCAGTGGTGCCAGAGCCAACCCATGTTAGTCTTAGCTATTAAGCAAGTGTCGAGTTCAGCTCTATCAAAATCTACCAAGTATAGCTGACCCTCTAATACTCCCTTAAATTCTATTGAATCATCACTTTTTCTAAAGACAGTGACACCTACATCAGTAAAAAGACAGTTGTAGCCCATTTGACATAATTGAGATACGGAAAGCAAATTGTAATCTAATGAATCAACAAGAAAAACATTGGAAATGGAATGGTCAGGTGAAATAGCAATTTTACCCAAACCTTTGACCAAACCTTGATTTCCATCCCCGAATGTAATAGCTCGTTGGGGATCTTGATTTTTCTCATAGGAGGAGAACATCTTCTTCTCCCCTGTCATGTGATTTGTGCACCCGCTGTCGATTATCCAACTTGAGCCCCCGGATGCATAAACCTACAAAACAATTTTAGTTCTTGACTTTAGGTACCCAAACGGTCTTGGGTCCTTTAGCATTAGAAACAAGAACTTTGGGTACCCAAACACAAGTCTTGGAGCCCTTGTGTTTGCCCCCAACAAACTTGGCAACTACCTTGCCGGATTTGTTAGTCAAAACATAAGATGCATCAAAAGTTTTAAATGAAATGTCATGACCATTTGATGCATTAGGAGTTTTTTTCTTAGGCAACTTATCCCGGGTTGGTTGCCTAGAGCTAGATGTCTCACCCTTATACATAAAAGCATGATTAGGGCCAGAGTGAGACTTTCTAGAGTGAATTCTCCTAATCTTGCTCTCGGGATAACCGGCAGGGTACAAAATGTAACCCTCGTTATCCTGAGGCATGGGAGCCTTGCCCTTAACAAAGTTAGACAATTTCTTAGGAGGGGCATTAAGTTTGACATTGTCTCCCTTTTGGAAGCCAATGCCATCCTTGATGCCACGGCGTCTCCCACTATAAAGCATACTACGAGCAAATTTAAATTTTTCATTTTCAAGTTCATGCCCGGCAATTTTAGCATCTAATTTTGCTATATGATCATTTTGTTGTTTAATTAAAGCCACATGATCATGAATAGCATCAATATCAACATCTCTACATCTAGTGCAAATAGAAACATGCTTAATGGTAGATGTAGAGGGTTTGCAAGATTTTAATTCTACAACCTTAGCATGTAATACATCATTTTCACTTCTAAGGTTAGAAATAGTAATATTGCAAACATCAAAATCTTTAGCCTTAGCAATTAATTTTTCATTTTCATTTCTAAGGCTAGCAAGAGAATCATTCAATTTTTCAATCATAGCAAGCAAATTGGCATTATCATCTCTAAGATTGGAAATTGAATCATCACAAACATTAGAATCAACCTTAGCAATTAATCTAGCATTTTCATTTTTAAGGTTGGCAATCGAATCATGGCATGTGCTTAGCTCAGTAGTTAATTTTTCACATTTTTCAACTTCCAGAGCATAAGCATTTTTAACCTTAACATGCTTCTTGTTTTCCTTGATTAGGAAGTCCTCTTGGGAGTCCAAGAGTTCATCCTTCTCATGGATGGCACTAATTAGTTCATTTAGTTTTTCTTTTTGTTGCATGTTGAGGTTAGCAAAAAGAGTACGCAAATTATCGTCCTCATCACTAGCATTATCATCACTAGAGGACTCATATTTAGTGGAGGATTTGGATTTAACCTTCTTCTTTTTGCCGTCCTTTGCCATGAGGCACTTGTGGCCGACGTTGGGGAAGAGAAGTCCCTTGGTGACGGCGATGTTGGCGGTGTCCTCGTCGGAGGAGGAGTCGGTGGAGCTCTCGTCAGAGTCCCACTCGCGGCACACATGGGCATCGCCGCCCTTCTTCTTGTGGTACCTCTTCTTTTCCTTTCTTCTCCCCTTCTTGTCGTCGCCCCTATCACTGTCACTAGAAATAGGACATTTGGCAATAAAATGACCGAGCTTACCACACTTGTAGCAAACCTTCTTGGAGCGGGGCTTATAATCCTTCCCCCTCCTTTGCTTGAGGATTTGGCGAAAACTCTTGATGATGAGCGCCATTTCCTTGTTGTCGAGCTTGGAGGCGTCGATGGGTTGTCTACTTGATGTAGACTCCTCCTTCTTTTCCTCCGTCGCCTTGAATGCCACCGGTTGTGCTTCGGGCGTTGAGGAGGTACCTTGCTCGATGATTTTCTTTGAGCCTTTAATCATTAGCTCAAAGCTCACAAATTTTCCTATAACCTCGTCGGGAGACATTAGCTTGTATCTAGGATCACCTCGAATTAATTGAACTTGCGTAGGGTTAAGAAAAACGAGGGATCTAAGAATAACCTTGACCATCTCATGGTCATCCCATTTTTCACTCCCGAGGTTGCACACTTGGTTCACCAAGGTCTTCAAGCGGTTGTACATAGCTTGTGGATCTTCCCCTTGGTGAAGCATGAAGCGACCGAGCTCCCCCTCGATCGTCTCCCGCTTGGTGATCTTTGTCACCTCGTCTCCTTCGTGTGCGGTCTTGAGTACGTCCCAAATTTCCTTCGCACTCTTTAACCCTTGCACCTTATTATACTCCTCTCGACTTAGAGAGGCGAGGAGTATAGTGGTGGCTTGGGAATTAAAGTGGTGGATTTGGGCCACTTCGTCCGAATCATAGTCTTCATCCCCTATGGATGGTACCTGTACACCAAATTCAACAACATTCCAAATGCTTGTGTGGAGTGAGGTTAGATGATGCCTCATTTTATCACTCCACATATTATAATCTTCACCGTCAAAAACCGATGGTTTGCCTAATGGAACGGAGAGCAAAGGAGTACGCTTTGAAATACGGGGGTAGCGTAGGGAAATCTTACTATACTTCTTGCGCTCATGGCGCTTAGAAGTAACGGACGACGCGTCGGAGCCGGAGGTCGATGGTGATGAAGTGTCGGTCTCGTAGTAGACCACTTTCCTCATCTTCTTGTGCTTGTCGCCTCTCCGATGCGACTTGTGGGAAGAAGGTTTCTTCTCCTTCCCCTTGCCTTTGTTGCGGGACTCTTCCGATGAAGCCTTCCTGTGGCTTGTAGTGGGCTTGTCGCCAGTCTCCATCTCCCTCTTGGCGTGATCTCCCGACATCACTTCGAGCGGTTAGGCTCTAATGAAGCACCGGGCTCCGATACCAATTGAAAGTCGCCTAGAGGGGGGGGGGTGAATAGGGCGAAACTGAAATTTACAAAGTTAATCACAACTACAAGCCGGGTTAGCGTTAGAAATATAATGCGAGTTCGAGAGAGGGCGTAAAAACAAATTGCAAGCGAACAAGGAAGTGAGACACAAGGATTTGTTTTACTGAGGTTTGGTTCTCTCAAACCTACTCCCCGTTGAGGTGGTCACAAAGACCGGGTCCCTTTCAACCCTTTCCCTCTCTCAAACGGTCCCTCGGACCGAGTGAGCTTCTTCTTCTCAATCACACGGGACACAAAGTCCCCGCAAGGACCACCACACAATTGGTGTCTCTTGCTTCGGTTACAAGTGAATGAATCTCAAGAAAGAATGAGAAAGAAAGAAGCAATCCAAGCGCAAGAGCTCAAATGAACACAAACAATCACTCTCTCTAATCACTAAAGCTTTGAGTGGAATTTGGAGAGGATTGGATCTCTTTGGTGTGTCTAGAATTGAATGCTAGAGCTCTTGTAAGTAGTTGGAAGGTGAAAACTTGGATGCCATGAATGTGGGGTGGTTGGGGTATTTATAGCCCCAACCACGACAAAGTGGCAGTTGCAAGGCTGCAGTCGCATGGCACACCGGACAGTCCGGTGCGCCAGCCAAGTCAGCAGACCGTTAGGGTTCGACCGTTGGAGCTCTGTCTTGTGGACCCGCCTGGCTGTCCGTTGGTGCACCGGACAGGCCCTGTAGGCTGTCCGGTGTTCCACCTGTGCGTGCTCTGCTCCTCTGCGCGCTCTGGCGCGCATTAAATGCTTCTGCAGGTGACCGTTGGCGCGAAGTAGCCGTTGCTCCGCTGTCACACCGGACAGTCCGGTGACTCACCGGACAGTCCGGTGAATTATAGCGGAGCGGATTTCCGAAGCTAGCGAGTTCAGAGACGCTCTCCCCTGGGGCACCAGACATTGTCCAGTGGTACACCGGACAGTTCGGTGAATTATAGCGAAGCGCCTCTGAGGTTTCCCGAAGGTGAAGAGTTCAGCTTGGAGTCCCCTGGTGCACCGTACACTGTTCGGTGGCACACCGGACAGTCCGGTGCATCAGACCAGGGTGCCTTCGGTTGTCCCTTTGCTCTTTTGTTTGAACCCTTTTTCTTGGTCATTTTAATGACTTTTTGTGAACCTTTTGCACCTGTAGAACTTATAGACTAGAGTAAACTAGTTAGTCCAATTATTTGTGTTGGGCAATTCAACCACCAAAATCAATTTAGGAAATAGGTGTAAGCTTAATTCCCTTTCAGTAAGGGTTTTTTCCATTTCTATCTAGGTTTCGTCCAACAGTCAACATTTCCTCTAATACCACTTTTGTCACTCCCGGATTTAAGGAACAAAGCCGGGTGCATCTCATATATGCGCCAGAGAAGACAACACATATAATAACAGAGTGCATAGAGATAAATGTCATAAATATCATAATGTACTTATTACATAGCGAAAGTTGTAACACCCCTGGTGTTACTGTAACTAAAACTTGAGCATGTCATCATAAACATTGGCATTGCATATGTTTGACACACCTAGAGTGCATTCACTAGGTAAAAATTTCAAACAAGTTGTATTGTTCTGGTGTTATGCAAATAAGACCCTGGAATAGGATACTTAACCCTAAATAGGGTTTAAATAGGTAAAACATAACCCAAATTGAGAAAACCCAAAAGCTTTAGTGGAATAGTCATAAAATGCTCCTAAGAATGAATTTGAATCACATTTATACCCCTGAGATACTAGAAACCCTAATTGAAACCCTGGAAAACCATAAATCTAAACCCTAGGGGCCTATGTGCAAAAACAGTGCACATTTGGACTAAAGTGTAAAAACTACAATGTTAAAGTATATAAAGTCATTTGGTTCACAAATGTGTGGACTTGTAAGCCAAATATTGGATTTTGGACTTAATTGCAAAAAGGACCTCATTTGAGTTCTATACTAAGTCTGAAAATCAGTGTTATGAGCTCAATTTTGGAGCTTTATAACTTTTAAATTAGTAAGAATTTGCCCTAGGTCACCACATCAAAAGTGTAGACCTAATAAAGGAGAACAACTTTGCTTAAGAGTATAAGCATAGTTGTTAAGAAGAAACTGGAGATAATTAAGTCTAAAGTCTGGCTATCAGGCTGATACAGTCTGAATCTCAGACTAACAGTGACTTTGATCCAAGTTTAAGAGCCTTTTCGACCAAGATCCAGTGAGAATCTACCTAGGGTTGCTATAACAAAGTTGTAGAGCTACTATAGAGGAACAACTTTGCTGCAGAGATTTGGACATGTTGCCATGGAAATTTGAGAGAAAATTTAGCCCAAACATTGGCTGTCAAGTGCTCTGATGGAAGCTCACGATGGTACAGTGCCTGGTCGGATCAGACCGCCAGTGCAGGGAGTCCTCACCGCCGATGACCGATTCTTCGCTGCGATTCATGTCACCGGCGACTGGATTCGTGCCTGGAGTTGATGGATAGTGTCACGGGGTGATGGATCATCGCCGTCGGTGAGCTGGACGTCACTCCGGCTAGCCGCGGTACCTCTCCCCTCACTCACCACCCT
Organism: Zea luxurians; assembly: GCA_029449295.1. Classification (NCBI taxonomy): domain Eukaryota; kingdom Viridiplantae; phylum Streptophyta; class Magnoliopsida; order Poales; family Poaceae; genus Zea; species Zea luxurians. The sequence goes on from JAOPSE010000010.1 coordinate 50,063,460, forward strand.
CGGATAAGGATTCTCACCGCCGTTAAGCCGTCGCCGTTGTCCGCCGCGTGTCTAACTCTTTCCATCGCATCGTCGTAGCCTGCTCTCGCTATCCGTTGATCACCGGAGCGATTGCCACGGTGTAGGACACCAAGCCACTGCGCCAGTGCTCTTCTCCTTCCTCCGACCGCCGCGCGTCCCCACTGAAATTCCCGGTCACCGCCGTTGATCCCTATAAATTGAAGCCCCTGCCAGCTCCGTAGGGTAGTCAAGAACCCAGCCACCAAGAATCATCGTCAGTCGATCGCCAGTGAGCCCCAATTTTGAACTTCCCCCAAATCAAGTCTCCGCCACCGTGAAAAGCACCTCGCCGTGGCCAGCGCGATACAGGTTAGTTCATCCCTGCTACTCTTGTGTTTGAGTGACCTTAGGTGCTCGTGATGCTTGTCGACCCATTTGATTGAACTAAATTGCCACCAATCACCGAGAACACGTTCATCTGTCCGCAACACCCTCGGTCACCGCGGCCAGAGCGAATTGGAGCACCATTTCTGAAATTAAGTTAGGGGAAGTGATCAGGAATGGTTCAATCCCATGTCCGCTGCTCGGGAGCGCCGGTCTTGGCTTTCTCTGGCCAGTCTAGCTCACCAGAGCACAGCCCTGCACTGCTCGCCGTCGTGGACTTCAGTCGGTAAAGGAATAGAACTTCAAGGGCCTTAGTGCAAACTGTCAGTGACTCTGAGTAACACTGAAGGAACCCGTTCCCAGTTAGCGAAAACCCCGAGGGCCTTTCTGCGAAATTTCCACCGCGGGTGTGGGCGCACCCCGATTCCCTGTGTTGTTGGGCCGTCTGGGCTAGAATCGTCCCAGTACTATTGCAAGTTTTTCTTTTTCTTTTTCTGCCAGAGATAAACAAATTCTAGAAAATGGTAGAAAAATCCTAAAAATGTCAAACCAATTTTGTTAGATTCCTAATTTTCCATAGTATTTAATAAAAATAGTTTCATGATTTTTAGATTAAAATGCCCAAACTTTTTATATGAACTCAAAACATTATTTTGAAGCCTTGGGTAGAGTTTGGTTTGATTTGGACCTTGTTTGCTAATTAGAACCCACAAACCCCACCCTTGCCCTTTGAATTCCTTTACTGACTCCGGAAACCCTAGTTTTCCGGTGAACCGTGAAGGAAAATTGTATTCCAGAACCTTAGATAATAAATTCTTATTATCTTTGCACTCTCATGAGCATTACATGGTATTCCTTCTTATATACACATATATATGGTGATGTTTAGAGAACGAAGAGAATTCGAAGTAACTGAAGAGAAGACACCACCACCACCTTCAGACTCTCAGGCAGGAAATTGTTTCTACTTTGATATCTGCGGATCCGAGCCTGACTCACCTATCAACGAAGGCAAGCCCGGTGCATTTGCCACCTTACTTGATGTTTTTAAAATCTTTCTCACTTGATTAATGCATTAGGTGATAAGAGTTGAATGCTTAAACAATTCCTGCATTACCCTCCTTGAACTTGATTACCTTCTTTGAAACCCTGTTTTTACAAAAGGTTTTACTATGCTTAGTATTGCTCTAGCAAAACAAAAGATTTGTTTTACAAAAGATGATTGGCAAAGTGGGAAGGATGTTTTTGAAAATAAAACTTGATGGTGGATCCATCATGGCCGTGATGGGTTCAACATCAGAAAAGATGTACCTCTGCCAGGTACCAAACTTTGGGTTTTAAATGATTAAGCTGAGACCGGGCGGGTGACTTGCACGAGAAGAGAGTCTCAGTGTAGTGTCTCCGTCTGAGTCGATTAAGGACCGTGTCGATGTAGGCTTGCTGACCGAGGACCCTTTAACTGGTCATATGCCTCGTCATGGTAAGCCTTGCCTCGGGCAGACTAAGGCCAGAATAAGATAACACGGAATGGGCGTGGAGCGGTGGCGAGAGTAGCGTGTACCCTCCATGGCAAGAGGCTGGACGGTGGTGTATCTGTGCTCTCGGTTCGCGTGAACCTGATCTGGTCTTAAGAATCCCGGTGGCGGGTTGACATATGCAAGGGTTAAGTGCTACATATGTCGTGTGATTGGAGATCCTCAGCTGAGTATAATCGATTCGGATCGCCGTACCTTCGTGGTCATGAAGACTTGGTCACTGCCCTATACGTAGAACTCCAGTAGAGATGAAAGGTTTGTTAAGAAATTGGCTAGTACAGAACAAGTGTTGAACTAGGGTAGAAAGAACTCTAGATGCAGGTAATTTTACCTAACCTGAAAATAAAATTGGATTTTTAAGGATCCACTTTTAGAAAGCATTTATGCAAAACAGAGCCTTTGATCATTGAGAAACCTTACCTTGACTCCCTTATAACCAGCATGCCCTTGAGAGTCTTTTCTTTAGTCGGGTAAGACTTGCTGAGTAATTCCATACTCAGGGTTTTATTCCCTATTGTTTTTAGGTGAGGAAGCAACAAACTTTTGTTGCTTTTGTACCAAGGTGGTGTCAAACGAAGAAAAGCAAGAATGAAGCTGCGGGAGGACCTAGTACTCCATAAGAACTTTTATGTAAGAACTTATCGGGAGGAGTTTTTACCTCCCTTGGTATTGTAATAATAAGTACTCTGCACTCGTGTTTACATGCAAGTTATGTAATCGCTTCCGCATTTCTGTATATCCGATGTTCTGTAATGTCTGCATGATGGGTAAAACGCTCTTGGGAAAAGTGAGAAAAGTAGATACTGAACTTGTCAAGTGATTCAGGGGCATCTACAGGGTTGTCTGAGGTCCATTGGACAAGGACAACTGTAGGTGGGCCTAATGACTTGGGAGGTTCCGTCACAGAAGTCTTACATAAATAAATGATAAAATAAAGTGACTAAACATTATTTCCTGGCGCCACAAAGTTGACTGGGAGAGGCCACCTACATCAAGTTGAAAGCCTCAGTGTTAAGCGGCTCCTCTTCGACCACCTGTTCTTCTCCTGTGGGGGGGTGTGAGACAGCAAGAGTGAGCTCACATACGTTCATAGCTCAACAAGTTGTGGGAAATAATGTGCATGAACTCACCAAAGGTGGGAGTTCATGTGAAGTGTAAGGCTGATCAACAAAATAAAGGTTGAAGCTGAGCATTGCTTTTATAAGTTGGTCAAAATTTTATTAGCAGTTACTAAGTGTAAGTGAATACCAAACCATAGTAATAATAAATAAAGTAATAAATAAATAATCCCAATGTGATGCAAATGACAAATTGAGCTTTAATTCCATATATTAATCATGTGAGGGTCCGAGCTGCTCATGACCGTGAGCACGGGTAGTATACCAGTTTTACACTTTGCAGACGTTGCGTATCTTTACCCACAAGTCATGTTACCCATCTGCCAAGAGACGGCCAATCCCATACACCTCTACCGAGGAGGCGAGGCAGGGTAACACTACGAGGCCTTTACAAAATTCCACTAGCTTCAGAAAACCCGCTACAGTTTATAGGAAGCTCTAGTGCAAGGATCCCTCGCCTGACTGCCCTTGCCCCTATTAGGTAAGGTAGTCATCCACTAGCATTCCTAGTTAATCAGCCAAGGGCATCCCATACTACCCTTGTGGTAGCACTGTTTTCCCGAGTGGTCGCTCCATGTTCCCATTAACATAATGATCTTAACATGAACAATAATAATAAAAAGATAATAAAAGTGTAATCATGAATAATGTATCTCCATACCCAAAACCACATAAAGCAATAGAAAGTACTACCCAAAAATATTCAGTGGCAAAACAAGGTATAAAGATAGCCAAAACTAGGGTAACCTATTGGATTCCATCAAAATTAACCTATGCAGACCATTATGATTAATAAGAACATGGCTGGGTAAAAATAAGTGATCAAGGGCATAACTTGCCTTCAATGAGCTCCTGCTCAGCAACTTCTATCTACTGAACACCAGGATCCTCAGTAGCTTGCTCGTCTACTCGCATCAACACAATACATACATAGTATAGCAAAAAATTAACATCACACTAAACATGTAAATAAAATACACAATAATAATCTACACATTAAACTAAAATTCTAGGAATATGAATCATTAATTTTGGTGTTATGGATTTTAAGTTATGAATTTCCAAAGGTTTTATGTGCTTGAAATATGATTAAATGAGAAATTAATTTTCTTACTGTTTTCATGCCAAAACAGAGACTCTAGGTGATAAACATTAATATTACAAAATTTTAGAAATTGGAATGGATCAATTTGGACTTCATATAAATTTTCTATGATTTATACAAGTTATAGGAAATATTTTTAAATTAAACTCACTTTCTAATTTATTTTCCTGATTTCCCCAAGTCCCTGGACTGCGCACCAAATTTCAGAGAGGTCAGGGGCGCCTAGGTAAAATTTTCAAGACACAGTGAACAACACCCACTGGACGGAGGGTTGATTCACTATAAACATAATGGCTTATTTGACAAACGGACTCGACGAAGGGGTACGCAGGACCCACGACCGTCCGATCTAACTCCTACGCATCCAATTAGATTGAAGGCCGCCCAACTCACCTGCCACCAGATCGGAATCCAAGGGCCCAGGTTCATCTATGCGGTGGCACGCTCAGGACCATTGATCTACCCATCAGCCGTCTAAAACCCGCCTTCCCCCTTCGCTCATCTCCCTCCCCCCAAACTGAGAACGGCACTCGCGCAACAGTGACGGCGATGCCATTGCCGGCGAGATGAAACCTCAACAAAGGCGCACTAACTTTAAATCAAACGATTCTACTCGTTGCGGAACTGAAGGCAAATATGGGAAAGGGATCCATACCGAGAATCGTGCGTGCGGGCGTGTAGTCCACGGCGAAGCGTGGTCCGTGGCGGCAGTGTAACAACGGCGAAAAATCCTCGCCACTCCGCAGCTTCACACACCCGATTATGCCCTTGCGCATGATCAACACTTGCTTCAGGACCCTAGGGATCGCTTCACGGGCGTTGGGAGACGACAATGGTGACGAACGACGATGGCGGATCTCACGGCTCGAAGTGGGTCTCGGTGGTGGCGCCCTAGGTATGCCCAACAGAGGCCGAGAGGGTCGTAGCCAGACGGGTTTTTATGCGTGGTCTAAGTCTCCTCCAGCCCGCCCATAGCGCCGGTCTGATAGGGAGGTAGTTGCGCCCGCCAGGGAGATGCGGTGAGCTAACGCCGCGTGAGACGGGGAGAAGAGGAACAGTGGTTCCGGGTCCCACCCTTCAGGTTCATGCGCGCACTCATCTATTAGACTGTGCGGCTGCTAGGTAGGTCCTAGATGGCAGTGCAACGGTGCGGATGCGGGTTTCCAGCTGTCAAACGGACCCCGCATGTCAGCGACTGGAGCGGCTGCCCGCGGGCCCGGCCTGTCGGCGCAGAGACAGCGGATGGGCTAAGAGCGGTAGGGTGGGCTAGATGGAGGGAAGGTCGGCCCAAGTAGGTCTCTTTTTCTTTTTATTTTTAAATTTCTATTTTCCTCTTATTTGAATCTCAATTTCAATTTAAATTCAAACATGGTGGCTCATCATTTACAACCTATATTTGTGCAATTAAAAGTACTAAGTTTGAAGATATTTATTTATATATATTATTTATATTTTCATATCCCTTCTCTTTTTCTTATTTTCAAACCCAAATTTCAATTTAGGGTTTAATCCAACTTCTAGTCATTAATATATTATTATTATCCTTATTATTTTTATTTGATGCACAAACATAAAAACCCAACATGATGCATATTCTATTTTTATCATTTGTTTTAATTCATCTCTCTTAATTATAGGTATGCTCTTTTATGATGAAAATATGGAACACAAAATGAGGAGATCCAATTTAGTATCATTGTATACATTTTGGGTATTACATTCTACTTCTAGAGCATAAGCATTCTTCAACTTAACAATTTTTTTATTTTCCTTAACGAGCAAGTCCTCTTGGCATTCCAAGAGATCATACTTCTCGTTAATGGATTCTATTAATTCATTTATTTTCTTCTTTTGATCTTTAGTAAGGTTAGCAAAAAGAGAAGTTAAGTCATCTTCATTATCACTAGAGCTACCCTCATCATTGGATGTAGTATATTTGAGGGTATCTCTAGAATGTACCTTTCTTCTTTTTGCCTTCCTTAGCCATTATGCACTTGTGGCCGACGTTTGGGAAGAGAAGCCATTTGTTGATGGTGATGTTGGCGGCGTCCTCGTCGGAGGAGGAGTCAGTGGAGCTCTCATCGGAGTCCCATTCCCACCCTATGTGCGCCTCGCCAACCTTCTTTTTGTAATATCTTTTCTTCTCCATCTTCTTCTTCCCTTTCTTGTCGTCGTCCCTGTCACTATCACTTGTATATGGACATTTCGCAATGAAGTGACCGGACTTACCACACCTATAACATACCCTCTTGAAACGGGGCTTATAGTCCTTCCCCTTCCTTTGTTTGCGGATTTGCCGAAAGCTCTTAATGATAAGAGCCATCTCCTCGTTGTTGAGCTTGGAGGCGTCGATTGGAAGCCTACTTGGTGTAGACTCCTCCTTCTTTTCTTCCATTGCTTTGAATGCAACGGGTTGCACCTCGAGTGTGGAGGTGGCGCCTTGCTCCAAGTTGACAATATGTTTGGAGTCTTTGATCATAAGTTCATAGCTCACAAACTTGCCAATTACCTCCTCAGGAGACATCTGTTTATATCTTGGATCTCCACAGATTAGTTGTACTTGTGTGCGATTACGAAAAATGAGAGATCATAGAATAACCTTGACAATTTCATGGTCATCCCATTTGGTGCTCCTGAGGTTGCGCACTTGATTGACCATCGTCTTGAGCGGGTTGTACATTGCTTGTAGCTCATCTCCTTTGTTGAGGACGAATCGACTTAGCTCTCCCTCGATCATCTCATGCTTGGTGATCTTGGTCACCTCATCCCCTTCATGCGCCGTTTTGAGGACGTCCCAAATTTCTTTGTCAATTTTCAACCCTTCCACCTTATTATACTCCTCTCGACACAAGGAGACGAGGAGTATAGAAGTTGCTTGAGAATTAAAATGCCTAATTTGGGTGGCCTCATCCGAGTCGTAGTCCTCGTCACCCACCTATGGTGCCTGCGCTCTAAACTCAACAATATCCCATTTGCTTTCGTGGAGTGAGGTTAGATGGTGCCTCATTTTATCACTCCACATACAATAATCTTCACCATCAAAATATGGTGGTTTGCCTAGGGGTACCGAAAGTAAAGGAGAGCGTTTAGGAATGCGAGGATAGCGTAGAGGCATCTTACTATACTTCTTGCACTCGTGGCGCTTCGAAGTTGTAGACTCGGCGCCAGATGTGGAAGGTGATGAAGAGTCGGTCTCGTAGTAGACCACCTTCTTCATTTTCTTTTTCTGCTTGTCACCCTTCCTATGTGACTTGATCGAGGAAGAGGATTCCTCCTTGTATTTTTCAATGGACTCCCTTGATAGAGTCCTTTCTGAGCCTATGGCCTTGTCATCGGTGATAATCTCTCTCTTGGCGTGATCTCTAGACATCACTTCGAGTTTGTTAGACTCTTAATGAAGCACTGGCTCCGATACAAATTGAAAGTCACCTAGAGGGGGGTGAATAGGCAAAATCTGAAAATTATAAACTTTGACCACACACTAAGTCCAAGGTTAGCGTTAGAATTAAATCGGAGTACGGAAGATAGTTCTCCTTGCTTAGAGTTGCTCAATTAGTGCATATAATGTTTGGGAGCAAACTCAAATCAATATTAGCAAGGGAACTTTTGGAGAGAGGAAAGAGGGGAAAATAAATCAAGTGGAGATTAACACAAATGAACACGGTGATTTGTTTACTGAGGTTCAGTTCCAAAGAACCTAGTCCCCGTTGAGAAGGCAATAAAGGCCGGGTCTATTCCAACCCTTTCCCTCTCTCAATCGGTCACACAGACCGGTCGAGGCTTCTCCTTAATCACTTGGGTCACTAAGACCCCATAAGGATCACCACACACTTAGGTGTCTCTTGCTAGCTTTACAAAGCACTTAGAGAATTAAGAATGAGAAGGAGAAAGCAATCCAAGCAATAAGAGCAACAAAAGAACACAAAACACCCTCTCTCAAGTCACTAGGCAATTGAGTTGATTTGGAGGCTTAGAGAGGATTTGATCTATTGAATGTGTCTTGGAGTGTAGTCTTTTGCTCTTGCAATGAATGTGAAGTTCAGAAAACTTGGATCACTTGAATGGAGGTGGTTGGGGGTATTTATAGCCCCAACCACTATTCTAGCCGTTGTTGTCGATGGCGCACTGGACAGTCCGGTGGTGCACTGGACAGGGCACTGTTCATTGTCCGGTGCGTGCCACGTTAGCACACCGTTGGGGTTTGGAACTGTTGAAGTTCTTTGTCTTGTAGCTGCACCGGACAGTTCGGTGGCACACCAGACATGTCCGGTGCGTTCTGACTCCCTCTGACTTCTGCCTTCTGTATTGTGCGCTTTTACTGTTCACTCAGTCGACCGTTGGCGCGTAGGTGACCGTTGCTCCATTGGCTCACTGGACAGTCTGATGAATTATAGTGGAGCGTCCCTTGGAAAAAACCGAGAGCGGCCTGTGGGTCCAGTGCACACTGGACAGTGTCCGGTCCGCCACTGGCAGCACCAATGCATGTCTTTGCTCCAAACTTGGTTGAGTCCCCAACTTAATTTCTTTCTTGGTTTATGTTGAACCTTATGCACCTGAGATAAATGCCAACTAGGCAAACTAGTTACTCTACATGGTTTGTGATGGACGTCAAACACCAAAAATCGATTATAGGAAATGATTAAGCCCATTTCCCTTTCATATAGCTCTACCAACACTGCACTATTATATGTGGTCTTAACTGGTATGAAATGAGCCGCCTTTGTTAAACGATCCACTACTACCCAGATGGAGTCATAACCGGCTCGAGTGTGCGGCAGACCGACTATAAAGTCCATCCCAATCTCATCCCATTTCTACTGAGGAATCTGCAATGGCTACAACAAGCCTGTGGGCCTCTAGTGTTCTACCTTGATTCTCTGACAAATGTCGCATATGGCAATATACTCTGCTATCTCCCTTTTCATTTCATACCACCAGAATCTTTTCTTCACGTCTTGGTACATCTTCTCACTGCCGGATCGATTTGATGTTGGGAACGCACAACCTATCTTTAAACCACACCATGACTTCTGTGTCTTCACGGAAATCTTTGCCTTTCCCATCTATGATCAGCTGCCGAATCTCATAGATTTTCTCATTATCTTTCTGACCATCTTTGATTTCTCTCTCTAAGGTGGGTTCCAGCTCCACTGTCACTCCTTGGGTGTTGTTTAGAAATCTAAGACTCAGCTTGTCAAATTCCTTTGCTAGCTCATATGGCATCGAGTGAGCGACCATCATGTTGACTTGGCTCTTTTGGCTCAAAGCATCTACAACCACATTAGCTTTGCCTTGGTGATAATGTATCTCCAGCTCATAATCTTTGATTAGCTATGGCCACCTTTGCTGCTCATGTTCAATTATGACTGGGTGAATATGTACTTGAGACTCTTGTGATCTATGTAGATATCACACTTCTGCCCATACAAATAGTGCCTCCAGGTATTTAGTGCATGAACCACTATTGCTAACTCCAGATCATGTGTGGGGTAATTCTTCTCATGAATCTTCAACTGTCGAGACGAGTACAGCACTACTCTCCCTTCTTGCATTAACATGCATCCCAGTCTGGTGTACGAAGCATCACAATATACTGAGTATTGGGGGCCTTCCTCTTCCGAAGGTCCTCAAAAATGTGACTAACCATATGTTTTCAGCATGATTATGAGTAGTTACAGGAAGCTTCGGCTTTGGGATGAAGAACTTCTCTCATGACGGAATGAAGGGAGATAAAGGGTGGGCGACAAAGCTAAAAGCCAAGGACCTTCGACCTAACATATTGACGAAGCTCAAGCATGAAGATGACTGAAAGGGGATAAAGACCTTATAGTCCTCAATAATTCATGTTAGGATTATAGGTAGTTACCAGGGATATAAATGTACTTTTATCCGGGCTGCGTCCCGTGCCTACAAATAGATGAACAGTAACACCGTACAGTTCACGCTGAATTGTGATCGCTCTCGCGCCATTCTCGTTCTCCCACCTTTTGGCAAGCCGAAGGTACCATTGTAATATGAATATTGTTAATGCTTATTCATGTTTGATGAAGATAATAATAAATGAATCATTGATATATAGTAGTTATTATCTTCAGTCCTCTGTATTCCTCCACTTTCTTATTTGTATTGACGATTATATAATAAAATGATGAAGGTGTGTCCTTCATGACCTTCGTTTGAAGATCATTATATCCGAGAAGAAATAATGCTTCGAAGGGCGAAGGTCTTTAACCATTAACAATTGTGTTGCCTTGTTCTTGATTTATAGCATTTGAGAACAAGTGACCAACATTGGCGCCCAGCTCCGCTGAACTCACTTCCACAACCTTTGGAAGAGCATCCATCTTCGACATGCCGCCAAAGAAGGAAACGGTGCCAAGGGCTGCCCTGCAACCACTAGACACAAATCAAGATGCTCTCTCTCTCTCTCTCTCTACGAAAGGCCAGGAACCAAAAGAGAAAGGCCACCAGCCCAACTCTTCAGGAGGAGCAAATTGATCAGGAAATCAGGTACCTAGAGGCCATCCATCAGCAAGTGCAAAGGAAAAAAGGAGAAGATGGCCTGGCTGGCTGACCTTCAGAAGAAGATTGACGAAGCCGCTGAAGAAATGTGTCATCTTACTCAAGATGACCAGGACCGAAGGCCTCAGCACAGGGAGCTTCGTCAAGAGAGCTCATTCAACGAAGATGAATGGTACGATGACTTTCATCATGGTAATTTTACTTTTGATGATGCTTCTCCTCTAGCAGCAAAATTGTAGGCTATCCCATGGCCACAATCCTACAAGCCACCCTAGTTGCCCATGTATGATGGGCACTTGGATCCAAAGCAATTCTTGATGAGCTACAAGGCAACAATATCCTCGTATGGGGGCAACACCGCTATCATGGCAAATCCTTCGTAATGGCAGTCCGAAGTGTGGCCCAGACATGGTACTCCTCCCTTCGGCCAGAAACAATTACATCATGGCAGAAGCTCAAGGATATGCTAGTAACCAGTTTCCAAGGTTTTTAGACGAAGCTAGTTACTGCTCAGGCCTTGTTTCAATGCACGCAAGACCACAAGGAGTATCTTCAGGCATATGTCCGAAGGTTTTGCGTCTGAGAGCACAAGCGCCCACAGTGCCCAATGAAATTGTCACTGAGGCCATGATCAAGGGACTTCGGCCAGGACCTACAGCCCAATATTTTGCTAGGAAGCCTCCACAAACCCTAGAGAAGCTCCTTCAGAAGATGGATGAGTACATCCGTGCCGATAATGATTTTTGCCAAAGAAGGGAGGAAGCCTACAGGTTTTCTAAAATGACCAGGGGCTTCGGAGGGAGACATCACCCTAGGCATGTCTGATCAATTCATAACTCTAGTGCTAATGATGAAAGGGCTAGCAATGTTCAGCATAGCCATCACAGTTCTCAGTCTTCGAGCATGCAACAGACTTCTTTCAGAACACCGGCTCCGAGAGGCAGAGGAGGAAGGAGTTTAAGTGGAGGAAGGTTCGGCAATCAACCTAGAAAGTTGTACTACCTTTTTTGTGGCGAGGACAAGGGCCACACAATAAGGATATGACAGGTCACAATTTAGAAGCAAAAGGAAATTGCTGAAGCCGAGGCGCGGCAGAGTCAGCCGAAGCAAGTCCTCCACACTACTTTGTGTTATTCTCCATACATCCCAGAATACGTAGGCAATCAACAACCTATGACTTATGTTGCTTCGGCAAGCCATTCCCGAACTTCCTAGCCTCAGTTGCCACCACCACCACCGCTGGTCCACAATCAGCAGCCAGAAGGGCGCAATCATACTCAGCAACAGCGTGACCTTCGGGAGGAGTCTGAAGCTCGCACAGTCAACAACACGGTGCCTAAATCGGAGCATATTTACTAAAAGGACTACAGTGGCTCGGCCAAGGAATATGTTGATCTAATGTATCTTAAATCTTTCTGCCTTTATATTTTCTTGAAAGAAAAACAATATATGATGGATTAATTTTCAACTCGATGTAATAATATTGTCGTTACACCATCGAGTGTGACAAAAATTAAGTTCTAAAGATACAAAGCCATTGCTAAGGGAGCACAGAGTAAGTTCTAAAGCTACAAAGTCGTTTCTAAGGCAGCGCAGAGTACGTTCCGAAGCTCAAAAGTCGTTCCTAAGGGAATGCAGAACCAAAATGCCACCTAAGTAAAAGGTGAAGAAGCTCCAAAGTCGTTCCTAAGGGGATGCAGAGCTTAAATACCACCTAAATCAAAGGTGAAGAAGCTCCAAAGCCGTTCCTAAGGGGATGCAGAGCTTAGCTCCAAAGTCGTTCCTAAGGGGATGCAAAGCTAAAATACCACCTAAGTAAAAGGTGAAGAGACTCCAAAGTCGTTCCTAAGGGAATGCAGAGTCCGAGTGTGTTTTTGTGTGGGTGCTCATCTTCAACATAAACATCATACTGCATCATACCATCACATCATTTCGCATAGCATTACATCATACATCATATCGCATCAGCGAGAAAATTGTGGAGAAGGAAAAATGATCCTCCAAAAATATTTGTGGGATTATGAAGCAATGTGCTGAAGCACAAAGTATACCGTCGGCAGACATAATTTTATACAGCAAGGAAATCTTCGTCAGCAATGTTATTATACAACAGCCGTGGCAAAGTGAGGTATTCAATCAATAGAAGAGCAATGTTTGTTTGCGAAGCATGAAAAGAAGGGAAGGTGTTTTTTCGCCGAAGGCTCAAAAATGGTATGTACACAAATTACATGCATCACAAAGAAACACATTACATTAATATGCATACAAATATTTGATGTTTGACCCATACACAAATATGACATTTCCTAGTATACAAGAATTTAGTCTTCCTTCAGTATCCGTTCGGCGGCTTCATGTTGTCGGGTACCATAATTAGGGGTACCCCCAACACTCCTAATCACGGCTGGTAAACACCCTCTGACCAACTGACGGGCGCGGTTCAAGTCAAGGCTTCGTCTACCCAAGGGATGCGACCTCGCCCGAGCCTAGCCTCGGGCTGGAGTATTAGTCCCAGACGAGTTCACGCCTCGCCCGAGGGCCTCCTTAGGCGGCGGGCACCCCCTCGGCTCTCCCGAAGCCCGGCTCGGGCAGGCTTTGTTGTGAAGCAACCTTGGCCGGACTGCCTCACCAATCGACCGCTTCGCAGGCGCATTCAATGCAGGGGACGCCTGACGCCGTATCCTGACACACGCGCCTCAGTCGGCTAGGCCGAAGTGACCGCAGTCACTTTGCCCCTCTCTTTTACTGTCCGATATGACGGGAAAACAGCGCTGCTCGCCCCGCTCCGACTGCCGTGCCAACCACCCAGGCAAAGCTGACAACAAGTCACAATCAACCACCAAGTTCGGTCTCGGGCGCAACAGAAAGCTCCGCCTCGCCCGACCTCAAGCTCCGGCCTCGGGAGGAGGTCTCCGCCTCGCTCGACCCCCGGACTCGGCCTCGGCCTCGGTCTCAGGAGGAATCGCGTCCTCGCCTGACCCCAGCCTTGGCCTCAAGAGAAGTCTCCGCCTCGCTCGACCTTGGGCTCAGACCGACCACGCCAACAGGGGATCCATCATTACCCTATCCCTAGCCAGCTCAGGCTACAAGGACAAGACCGGCGTCCCATCCGGCTTACCCCGACGACGGGTAATGATGGTGCCGCGCGTGCAACCATGACGCCGGTGGCTCTCAGCCCCTTACGGCAGCAAGGAGACGTCAGCAGGATCCTTGCCGCACTGCCAGCTATGCTCCTACAGGGCTCAGACGCTTCTCCGACGGCCACGCTATCATGTGTACAGGGCTCACACTCTCCCCTGATAGCCACGTTGGCATGTACACAGGGCTTAGGCATTTCTCTGCCGGGCATGTTAGCACATAGCTACACCCCCATTGTACGACTGGACCCTCTCCTTGCGTCTATAAAAGGGAGGTCTAGGACCATTCTGGGGGGGGTTCGCGCGGGGGAAGGAGCGGATGAACAAGCTTCCTCTCTCTCTCTCTCTCTCCCTCTCGCGACGTGCTTGTAACCCCTACTATGAGCGGCACCCCTGGTGCAGGATAATACAAGGCTTGTCCCACTTCTTGTGTTCCATCCCGCGCCAACCCATCTGGGTAGGGGCACGTAGCGACAATCTCACTCGTCAGTCCAGGGACCCCCCCGGGTCCGAAACGCCGACAGTTGGCGCGCCAGGTAGGGGCCTGCTGCGTGTTAACGAACGCCTTCCCGTTGAGTTCCAGATGACGAGTCTTCAGCAACCTCTTCAGCCCGGGACGGTGCTCCGCTTCGGGAGTCTCGAGTTCATGTCCCTCGACGACAGCTACGACATGGTACTCCTCCCCTCGCGGCGCGATGACAACGATGGTCTTCGACTCGCCTGGCGGCGGCGAGCTCGGCGATAACATCTCCCCGCGGCAGAAGAGGAGCACTCCGGTCGTCCCCGCCACCCTCCTCGCCGGAGGAGGCAGAGACGGGGAAACCATGGCCACGCAGGAGGCGACACATTGTCGGCTGTCGCACCAGAGCGAGTTGACGACGCCAGCACTCCCCCGGGGGACATGTCGGGCAATGTCCTCGCACCTGAGACGACAGCATGTGTCACTTCCCCGCAACGTGTCAACCCCAAGAGGATTGATGACGCCAGCACCCTCGCAAAGGATCTGCTTGGCGTTACCCTCGTACCTAAGATGACGGTGTGCTCCGCCCCTGACGCGACTTCACCACCATCCATCGACCAAGAGGTACCGTCCGTTTTTCATCCCGTACCCTTTCGATTCAGCTTCGATCCACCTAGCGACCCCTCTACGGTGAGCACCTTCATAAAGGCGTATCCAAACCTTCTGGGGTACCATATGTGGTCGACCTGGGACCGACTGATAGCCGTCTCAACCTACGGACCGGCGGGTTTCGAGGAAGAGGACGGCCCCGACTTCGGTTGGGAATTCTCTGGCCTCAATGACCCCGGTCCCATGCGGGGCTTCATGTCCACATGTGACCACTGCCTCTCCGGTTGTTCAGACGATGGCCACGGCCTTGACAACGAGGGTTACGGCCCAAGTCACGAATGTTTCCACATCGATCAGGGAGATCACAACGAAGGCAACCACCTTGGTATGCCGGAGGTTGACGATCCCCCTGGGCCCGCATCTCGCGTTGACATCCCGTGGGAGCTAGCTGTGGTCCCAGTCCCTACAGGGGGTCAGGACATACAGCTCGAGCAAATCCGTGAGATGCAAGCCCGGGTCGACGGGGAAGCAGGCTGGCTTGTGCAGCTCCGACAGAACATCGAACAGGAGTGGGTAGGCCGGACACTCGCTGGAGGAGCCTGTCATCGGGCCCAAGACATCCAGCGCCGCATTGTCGACAATGCCAGGGCAGCGCTGCCCCCGGCCGTCAGCGTGTCCGGCCAGGACCTAGCTGCAGCGGCGATGCTACTTCGAGCCATGCTAGAGCCATCCACCACCGAGGGATAGCGTATCCAGGGCGAACTCAAGGATCTCTTGGAAGGCGCCGTGGTTCGACGAGCCGAGAGCTCTGCCTCCCGGAGGCGAGCTGACCCCTCGGAGCATCGTGGGGTGTCCTCCCGACACATGCGGGAAGCCTCGGTCCATCTCGAGCGCACGCGGGTTGAGGCGCCTGCCGCCCGGGATCGCCTCGGCAACGAGCACCACCATCTCGATCGTCGAGCCCGCCTCGATGAGAAGGTGAACCGAGGCTACCATCCCAAGCGTGGGGGACACTGCGACAGCGAGGAGGATCGCAACCCCTCGCTCGAACCACCTGGTCCGCGAGTCTTCAGCCGGGCCATACGAAGAGCGTTGTTCCCTGCCCGTTTCCGAGCCCCGACTACCATCACCAAGTACTCGGGGGAGACGAGGCCGGAGCTGTAGCACGCGGACTACCGACTGGCATGCCAGTTGGGAGGGGCGGATGATGACAACCTCATCATCAGTAATCTACCCCTTTTCCTCTCCGACGCCGCCCAAGCCTGGCTGGAGCATCTGCCTCCTGCGCAGATCTCTGACTGGGACGATCTGGTTAAGGCTTTTGCGGGAAACTTCCAAGGCACATACGTGCGCCCTGGGAACTTGTGGGATCTCCGAAGTTGCCGCCAGCAGCCAGGGAGTCCCTCCGAGAGTACATCCAGCGGTTTTCAAAGCAGCGCACCGAGCTGCCCAATGTTACCGACTCGGATGTCATAGGGGCTTTCCTTGCCGGCACCACTTGCCGAGACCTGGTGAGCAAACTGGGGCACAAGACTCCCACCAGTGCGAGCGAACTGATGGACGTCGCCACCAAGTTCGTCTCGGGTCAGGAGGCGGTCGAAGCCATCTTCTGAAAGGACAAGCAGCCTCAGGGAGAGCCGAAGAAAGACGCCCCCAACGCGTCCGCCCAGCGGGGCATGAAAAAGAAGGCCAAGAACAAGTCGCAAGCGAAGCGCGACGCCGCCGACGCGAATCTTGTCGCTGCGGCCGAGCACAGGAACCCTCGGAAACCTCCTGGAGGGGCCGGCACGTTCGACAAGATGCTCAAAGAGTCGTGCCCCTATCACCAGGGCCCCGTCAAGCACACCCTCGAAGAATGTGTCATGCTCCGGTGCTACTTCCAAAAGACCGGGCCTCCGGCAGAAGATGGCAAGGGCCATGACAACAACAGGAACGAGGGCGGCAAGGAAGAAGAGTTCCCGGAGGTCCACAAATGCTTCATGATCTACGGCGGGCAGGCGGTGAACGCCTCGGCTCGGCACCGCAAGCAGGAGCGCCGGGAGGTCTGCTTGGTGAAGGTGGCAGCGCCAGTCTACCTAGACTGGTCCGACAAGCCTATCACTTTCGACCGAGGCGACCACCCCGACTTTGTGCCAAGCCCAGGAAGGTACCCGCTCGTTGTCGATCCGATCATCGGCAATGTTAGGCTCTCCAATGTCCTCATGGACGGAGGCAGCAGCCTTAACATCATCTACGCCGAGACCCTGGAACTCTTGGGGGTTGATAGGTCCGAGGTCCGGGCCGGTGCGGCACCCTTTCACGGGATCACACCCAGAAAGCGAATCCTGCCCCTCAGATGGATCGACTTACCCGTCTGCTTCGGGACTCCCTCCAACTTCCGAAAGGAAGCTCTTACCTTCGAGGTCGTCGGGT
Source organism: Zea luxurians (assembly GCA_029449295.1). Lineage (NCBI taxonomy): Eukaryota > Viridiplantae > Streptophyta > Magnoliopsida > Poales > Poaceae > Zea > Zea luxurians. The sequence goes on from JAOPSE010000010.1 coordinate 50,080,742, forward strand.
TCCAAGGAACCTACCATGTGGTATTGGGAAGGCTGTGCTACGCCAAGTTCATGGCCGTCCCCAACTACACCTACCTCAAGCTCAAGATGCCGGGCCCAAACGGGATCATCACCGTCGGATCCACGTACCGCCACGCGTACGAATGCGATGTGGAGTGCGTGGAGTACGCTGAGGCCCTCGCTGAGTCCGAGGCCCTCATCGCCGACCTGGAACGCCTCTCCAAGGAGGCGCCCGACGCGAAGTGGCACGCCGGCAACTTCGAACCAGTCGAGGCGATCAAGTCCGTCTCTCTCGACCCCAGCAACGACGTCAGCAAGAAAGTCCAGATCGGCTCCGAGCTCGACCCCAAATAGGAAGCAGTGCTCGTCGACTTTCTCCGCGTAAACACCAAAGTCTTTGCGTGGAGTCCCTCGGACATGCCCCGCATACCGAGGGATGTCGCCGAGCACTCGCTGGACATCAGAGCTAGAGCCTGACCCGTGAAGCAAACCCTACGCCGTTTTGACGAAGAAAAGCGCAGGGCCATAGGCGAGGAGATCCACAAGCTACTCGCGGCAGGGTTCATCAAAGAGGTATTCTATCTCGAATGGTTAGCCAACCTTGTTCTTGTAAGGAAGAAGGATGGGAAATGGAGGATGTGTGTAGACTACAGTGGTCTAAACAAAGCATGTTCGAAAGTTCCCTACCCTCTACCTCGCATCGATCAAATTGTGGACTCCACTGCTAGGTGCGAAACCCTATCATTCCTCGATGCCTACTCAAGCTATCACCAAATCAAGATGAAAGAGTCCGACCAGCTCGCGACTTCTTTTATCACACCTTTTGGCATGTACTGCTACACTACAATGCCATTTGGTTTGAGGAATGCAGGCGCCACCTACCAGAGGTGCATAAACCATGTGTTCGGAGAACACATCGGTAGGACGGTCGAGGCTTACGTCGATGACATTGTTGTCAAGACAAAGAAAGCCTCCGACCTCTTCTCTGACCTTGAAATGACATTCAAGTGTCTAAGAGCAAAAGGCGTGAAACTCAATCCTGAGAAGTGTGTCTTTAGAGTCCCCCGAGGCATGCTCCTGGGATTCATCATCTCCGAGCGGGGCATCAAGGCCAATCCGGAGAAAATCGCGGCCATCACCAACATGGGACCGATCAAAGATTTGAAAGGAGTATAGAGGGTCATGGGATGCCTTGCGGCTCTGAGCCGCTTCATCTCACGCCTTGGCGAGAAAGGCTTGCCTCTATACCGCCTCTTAAGGAAGGCCGAGCGCTTCACTTGGACCCCCGAGGTCGAGGAAGCCCTCAAAAACCTTAAGGCGCTCCTTACAAATGCACCCATCCTGGTGCCCCCCGCAGTAGGAGAAGCCCTCTTGATCTACGTAGCCGCAACCACTCAGGTGGTCAGCGCCGCGATCATAGTCGAGAGACGAGAAGAAGGGCATGCACTGCTCGTCCAGAGGCCAGTCTACTTCATCAGCGAAGTGCTTTCCGAGACCAAGATCCGCTACCCACAGATCCAGAAGCTGCTCTACGCAGTGGTTCTGACACGACGAAAGTTGCGACACTACTTCGAGTCTCATACGGTGACTGTGGTGTCATCCTTCCCCCTGGGGGAGATCATCCAGTGCCGTGAGGCCTCGGGTAGGATAGCAAAGTGGGCAGTGGAGCTCATGGGCGAAACGCTATCATTCACCCCTCGGAAGGCCATAAAATCCTAGGCCTTGGCAGACTTCCTGGCTGAGTGGACTGACACCTAGTTACCAACAACTCCAATCCAACCCGAGCTTTGGACCATGTACTTCGATGGGTCACTCATGAAAACAGGAGCAGACGCTGGCTTGCTCTTCGTTTCACCCCTCGGAAAGCATCTTCGCTACGTCATACGGCTCCATTTTCCGGCATCAAACAACGTGGCCAAGTACGAGGCTCTGGTTAACGGGCTGTGCATCGCCATCGAGCTAGGGGTCCGACGCCTTGACGCTCGTGGCGACTCGTAGCTTGTCATCGACCAAGTCATGAAGGACTCCCACTGCCGCGACCGGAGGATGGAAGCCTACTGCGACGAAGTTCGGTGCCTGGAAGACAAGTTCTATGGGCTGGAGCTCAACCACATCGCCAGACGGTACAATGAGACTGCGGATGAGCTGGCAAAGATAGCCTCGGGGCAGACGACAGTTCCCCCGGATGTCTTCTCCAGAGACCTACATCAACCATCCGTCAAGATCGACGACACGCCCGAGCTCGAGGAAGCCTCGGCCTAGCCCGAGGAGGCCTCGACCGAGCCCGAGGTACCCTCGGCCATCGAGGAGGAGGCCTTGCCCGTCGAGGGGGAACAGAAGGTGGTCACACCAGATCCGAACTGGCAGACCCCGTACCTGGAATATCTCCTCCGAGGAGAGCTTCCCCTCGACAAGGCCAAAGCTCGGCGACTGGCTCGGCACGCCAAGTCATTCGTCTTGCTGGGTGATGAAAAGGATCTCTATCACCACAGCCCCTCGGGCATCCTCCAGTGATGCATATCCATCGCCCAAGGACAAGAGCTATTGCAAGAAATACACTCGGGTGCTTGCGGCCACCATGCAGCACCTCGAGCCCTCGTGGGGAATGCCTTCCGACAAGGTTTCTACTGGCCAACCGCGGTGGCCGACGCCACTAGGATTGTTTGCTCCTGCCGGGGGTGTCAATTCTACGCAAAGCAGACACGCCTGCCCGCTCAGGCCCTGCAGACGATACCCATCACCTGGTCGTTTTCTGCGTGGGGTCTAGACCTCGTCAGTCCCTTGCAGAAGGCACCCGGGGGCTTCTCGCACCTGCTGGTCACCATCGACAAATTCTCCAAGTGGATCGAGGTCCGACCCTTGACCAGCATCAGGTCCGAGCAGGCAATGGAGTTCTTCACCAACATCATCCATCGATTTGGGTTCCCAAACTCTATCATCACTGATAATGGCACGCAGTTCACCAGAAAAAAGTTCCTGGACTTCCGCGACAACCACCACATCCGTGTGGACTGGGCCACCGTAGCTCACCCCATGACGAATGGGCAGGTGGAGCGTGCTAACAGTATGATTTTGCAGGGACTCAAACCGAGGATCTACAATGACCTCAACAAGTTCATCAAGCAGTGGATGAAAGAGCTACCCTCAGTGGTCTGGAGTCTGAGGACGATGCCGAGCCGTGCCACGGGTTTCTCGCTGTTTTTTCTAGTCTATGGGGCCGAGGCCGTCCTCCCCACGGACTTAGAATACGGCTCCCCGAGGACCAGGGCGTACAACGACCGAAGCAACCAGACCAGCCGAGAGGACTCGCTGGACCAGCTCGAAGAGGCTCAGGACATTGCCTTACTACATTCGGCACGATACCAGCAGTCTCTACGACGCTACCACGCCCGAAGCGTTCGGCCCCGAGGCTTCCAAGTGGGAGACTTGGTGCTTCGTCTGCGACAGGACGCCCGAGGGCGCCACAAGCTCACTCCTCCCTGGGAAGGGCCCTTCATCATCGCTAAGATTTTGAAGCCCGGAACATAAAAGCTGGCCAATGACCAAGGCGAGGTCTACAGCAACGCTTGGAACATCCAACAGCTACGCCGCTTCTACCCTTAAGATGTTTTAAGTCGTTCATGTACCTCGTTTTCTTTACATACATGAAGTCTAACCGTCAAGGAAGGGTCGGCCTTGCCTCAGCAAAGCCTGACCCTCCCTCGGGGGCTAAAAGGGGGGAACCCCCTCTGCGTCGAAATTTTCCTCAGAAAAATTTTCTACCAAAACGACCTTTCGTGCTTTCGACTTCTGTATCGATAGCAGAATCCTGAAAACGACGAGAGTACACGTAAGCGTCAAGGCTGACCGAGCCGAGGAACTCCTACGCCTCCGGGATACGGATACCTCACTCATCACCTTCCGCGAGAAGTAACTCACACTCCGATAAGCGATCCTGCTACCGAACAAGTCCAAACACTTAGGTAGAAAACGACTTTTGTGCCTTCTCGACTGTATCGATAACGGAATCCTACGACCAAATGAGAGTGCACGTAAGCGGCAAGGCCGACCGAGCCAAGGAACTCCTACGCCTCTGGGATACGGATACCTCACTCATCACCTTCCGCAAAAAGTAACTCTCGCTTGGATAAACGATTCCGCTACTGACAGACAAGTCGTGATGCTCGATACGAGAGAAAAGAAAACACAGCTTTTTAACACGACGATAAAGTGTTTAGGCCTCGGCGGCCGCGAAAAAACATGCGCATGCTACAGACAAACTGTTCCTGCAGGTTCAGGCATCGGCAGGGGAGCAGCAGCACCCTCGATGTTGTTTCCACCCTCAGCGGAACCTAGCCCGGCCTTGGACAGCGACCCGGGCAAAGGGACCTCCACCCAAGGGAGGACGCCAGCATCGCGCCAGCGGATGTTTTGGCCAAGCTCCAGCTGCTGCTGCCACATCTTCCTTGGCCTGGGAAGCCGCCAGCTCCAGGGCCGATGAAGTCTCTTTTCGAGCCGACTCCGCCTCTGTCCGCGCCAACACCACTGCCTCCGGCTCCGGCTCATCGCAGAGCAGCCGAGGGTTCTAAAAAACTGGGCGAGAGAGGCCTAGAGCGGCAAGGCCGACCGAGCCGAGGGACTCCTATGCCTTCGGGATACGGATACCTCACTCGTCACCTTCCGCGAAAGGCAACTCACGCTCGGTTAAGTGGTTCGGCTAGCCAACAAGCAAGTCCCAGTGCTCGAAATGAGGAAGAAACGCAGCTTTATACTCGAATACCCAAATGTTCAGGCCTCGACAGCCACAAAGAACAAACACATATACTTGGGGTAACTATGCTACACAGGCTTAGACATCGGCAGAACCCTCGGCGGTTATCCCGTCCTACGACAAATGTCTAAGTCCTTGAAGCGGTTACATTTTGCTCCGACAAAAACCCAGTATATCCGCTTACAAACGGGACTCCGGTTCCACTCCCGCGGGTATGAACAACCTCCACACCAGAGGGCTTGCAGGATAACAAACTCCGAGTGGCTCGCCGGCAACCGCTCCAGCAGCAGCGACAACGACCTCCGTCTCGGGCGGCTAGACAGCTGCAGCAACAGCTTCAGGGCAAACGCTGCAGCGGAAAAGCCCTCACCCACGAAGGACGAGAACCAGCCATTAAAGCCAAAGAGACGGAGGTCCGGGGTGCAGGCGGCGCTGGCGGTCTCGTCGGCAGAGACAACCTCCTCTGGCTGCCACCGCCTCAGCGCCGACGGCCACCTGCTCACCAACACCGCACCGGCGTACGGCGTCCACTCCGAAAGCGCACCAGCAGGTCCTCGCTCCTGTCCTTGCCACATGAACGAGAACGGGGCCGTCCTAGAACACGAACGCCGCCCTCGCAGCGTACGACATGTTGGGCGACCCCCCCAACAGTCGGCGGCGCAGCGAGGACCGGCGGTGGGGGGCGACACCGGAAGCAGCGCCAGAGCCGCTCGTGCCGGGGAGCCAAGCGCCACAGGCGGCGAACGACCTTCTCCCCAGATCACTGAGGGAAGGAGCGGGCCGCTGCCTACGCAGAGGCAGGCCCCGGCTCAGCTCGCCCTCCGCCACAGCAAGGATGACGAAGATCCTTGAAACTGAGGGCAGGGCGGAGGCTGCAGCCCGGCTGGCTTCTCCCCACCAAACTGACCATTGGTGAGGGAATGCAGCCGGGCTGCACGACGAAAATCCTTGAAGCCGAGCGATGGCTGAAGGGCGCCGATCTCCACGAGGCCGCGCTCCTCCAACAATAGCAAGAAGAAGGCGACGCTGGTGCACCCCATCCGGGGGCTCGAAAGGTGGAAGGGCGCAATGCATGAGGGGAGAACGAAGGCATGGCCACTGCCCGGGGGATCGATCGACTTTTATAGGCAGACCTCCTCACTTGCACCCCTTAGCGTCACGGGCAAAGTCTCCACTAACATACTCCAGGGTTCTCCCCCTACGACACGGGGGCTGGGTCCCACACGTCATACAAGCTGATCCGAAGCGCGAGGAAGGCGAACGGCCGCACGCGAGGCATGCAACCACCCCACGGTTACAGGCGCTCTCTCATCTTCGCAGAAACCGGTGGCCGAAAGGATGGACTGCCACACGACAGGCATCCAACCGCACCGTGACTGTGCGCCCTTTCGGCTTCGACCACATCCGGTGGACCAGCGCAAAGGAAGCGGGCCCGCATGTCATGTAACCGGCGCGCCGGTTACGACGTGCAAAGAGCCGCACTGCCACCTGCGCCAATGCCACGCCTCCTCGGCTGCGGAACCAGTACCGCGACTCGAGGCGGCCCCGCGCATGACCCACCAGTGCCAATTGAAGGCGACGGCCACGGGACAGTCAGCCGCGGGGATAGGCACAACGGTTGGCATGGCCAAAAGTGGGCCGGCAGTAACTACAGCGGCAGACGAGCGGTAGCAGCGGTCAAATCACCTGCAGGCTCGCGTCCCCTCCTGAAGCGACAGGAGAGCCCTCTCCCACGGCGTGAAGACGACGCACCCGTGTTCCGTTCCTCGAACGGCTCGCACGCGCGACGGGCGCCACGCGAATCGCCCGTCCCATCGCATTAACTCCCGAACAGAGCAAGCGACACCACTGGCAGGCGAGGCGCGCATCATTTCGCCTCCACCAAGACGACCGCGTCGAAAAAGGTGCGCCACCTTATTTAAATTTGTATCCTTCCCCTCCTCCTCTCTCTCTCTCTCTCTTGCTGCAGGGACCGGGAAAGGGGATGTTGTGGAAAGGATCCTTCTCGACGAAGGAAGCGGGCCCCGAGCCCTCCTACTGATCAAGGGTTCGAAGGCTGGCCCCTCGGAAGGGTTTCGACAGCCGCCCCAGAGCACTCGGGCTTCAAGCCCATTATTGATCAGGGGTTCGAAGGCTGGCCCCTCGGAAGGGTTCGACAGCCGCCCCAGAGCGCTCGGGCTCCACGCCCATTACTGATCAGGGGTTCGAAGGCTGGCCCCTCGGAAGGGTTTGACAGTCGCCCCAGAGCACGAAGAGTGAGGGATGACTCTGGGTACGTCCGATACATGGCCAAGGCTCGGGCTATGCTCCCGAGGTACCCTAGGACATTTCTGAGACCGGCGGGAACGATTTGTAACGGAATCCCATCGGAGGGAGGCATCGAGCCCTCGGACCCTATCGAAGGGGTCCGGGTCCGGCGAATCACCCGCAGGTACTTTTGGAGCACGCCTCTGGGCCACCAGCCGACCCCTAACGAACGGGGCACAGGTGTCCACTCGGATCACCCGTTAGCAGCTTACTGGAAACACCATGTTCGGCGCCCTCCGAGGGCAACATGGCGCTTTCCCCCCCTCCTCCTTGCGGAAAGGCGACGTAGGGGCGTATGATAAAAGTCGGGAAAGCCCTTGATCGTCCTCTCGCTCCGTGCAGAGGCTCAGGGGCTGCTCTCGCACCCGGCTATGGCCAAACTGTTGACAGCGTCAACCTACCAGTGTGATAACTTGGAACCTGACCATGCGCCCGGGCTACGGCTAGGCCGCATGAGGGAACGATCAGACCGGCCGAGGCACCACAAAAAGCATTAAGACCTCAAAGGAGTCAAACCACTCCTCCGAGGCCTCGGGGGCTACACCCGGCGGGTGCGCTCGCGCGCACCCACCAGAACAAAGCAAAACCGAGAAAGGCCGGTCCCCTCACCGAAAATGCGGCAAAAGCCTCCAAGCGAGTACCAACACTCCCTTTGAGGCTCGGGGGCTACTATTGGGTACCATAATTAGGGGTACCCCCAACACTGCTAATCACGGCTGGTAAACACCCTCTGACCAACTGACGGGCGCGGTTCAAGTCAAGGCTTCGTCTACCCAAGGGACGCGACCTCGCCCGAGCCCAGCCTCGGGCTGGAGCAGTAGTCCCAGACGAGTTCACGCCTCGCCCGGGGGCCTCCTTAGGCGGCGGGAACCCCCTCGGCTCTCCCGAAGCCTGGCTCAGGCAGGCTTCGTTGTGAAGCAACCTTGGCTGGACTGCCTCACCAACCGACCGCTTCGCAGGCGCATTCAATGCAGGGGAGGCCTGACGCTGTATCCTGACACACGTGCCTCAGTCGGCCAGGCCGAAGTGACCGCAGTCACTTTGCCCCTCTCTTTTACTGTCTGATATGACGGGAAAACAGCGCTGCTCGCCTCGCTCCGACTGCCATGCCAACCACCCAGGCAAAGCTGACAACAAGTCACAATCAACCACCGAGTTCGGTCTCAGGCGCAACAGGAAGCTCCGCCTCGCCCGAGCTCAAGCTCTAGCCTCGAGAGGAGGTCTCCGCCTCGCCCGACCCCCGGACTCGGCCTCGGCCTCGGTCTCGGGAGGAATCGCGTCCTCGCCGACCCCAGCCTCGGCCTCAAGAGAAGTCTCTGCCTCGCTCGACCTTGGGCTCGGACCGACCACGCCAATAGGGGATCCATCATTACCCTATCCCTAGCCAGCTCAGGCTACAAGGAACAAGACTGTCATCCCATCCGGCTTACCCCGGCGACGGGTAATGATGGTGCCGCGCGTGCAACCATGACGCCGGTGGCTCTCAGCCCCTTACGGCAGCAAGGAGACATCAGCAGGATCCTTGCCGCACTGCCAGCTGTGCTCCTACAGGGCTCAGACGCTTCTCCGACGCCCACGCTATCACGTGTACAGGGCTCACGCTCTCCCCCGACAGTGTGACGGAACCTCCCAAGTTATTAGGCCCACCTACAGTTGTCCTTGTCCAACGGACCTCAGACAACCCTGTAGATGCCCCTAAATTACTTGAAAAGTTCGGTATCTGCTTTTCTTGCCTTTCCCAAGAGCGTTTCACCCATCATGCAGACATTACAAACCATCGGAGATACAGAAATGCGGAAGCAATTACATAATCTTACATTTATTGAAAGTAAGATTGAGTTAGTTATTACAGACCAGTATATAAACACGAGTGCAGAGTACTTAATATTACAATACCAAGGGAGGTAAAAACTCCTCCCGATAAGTTCTTACATAAAAGTTTTTATGGAGGACTAGGTCCTCCCGCAGCCTCATTCTTGCTTCTCTTCATTTGACACCACCCTGGTACAAAAGCAACAAAAATTTGCTCATTCCTCACCTAAAAACAAAAGGGAATAGAACCCTGAGTATGGAATTACCCAGCAAGTCTTACCCGACTAAAGAAAAGACTCTCAAGGGTATGCGGGTTATAAGGGAGTCAAGGTAAGGTATCTCAAGATCAAGGCTCTGTTTTGCATAAATGCTTACTAAAAGTGGATCCTTAAAAATCCAGTTTTATTTTCAAGTTAGGTAAAATTACCTGCATCTAGAGTTCTTTCTAACCTAGTTCAATCACTTCACCTGCACTAGCCAATTTCTTAACAAGTCCTTCATCTTTACTGGAGTTCTACTTATAGGTCAGTGGCCAAGTCTCCATAACCACGGAGGTACGGCGATCCAAATCGATTATACTCAGCGGATGGAAGGGGGTTTGAGTAGGGGTCAGGCGCGTGGGTAGTGGCCAGGATTTGCACGGACATCGGCGCGGCCATGGCGAACGCACGGACTGGAGGTTAGAGAAGGGGGAGAGCTGACAAGCATGGCCCACAAGACAGCGACACATACGTGTGGTCTTTGCAACGAGAAGAGGCGTCGACAAGCGGAGCCTGCTGAATAGAGAGCGCGCGGATGCGTGAGGAAAAGCGCCGACACACGGGGGCTAGATGGCAGAGGGCGGGAAGGAGAGAGCGCGCGAGCGCGAGGACTACCGATGATAGGTGGGGCCCACCTATCATGCGGCGCGCGCATGGCTCTGCTAGGCTAGACTGGGCCGACTGGGCTGAAAGTGGGTTTTCCTCTTTCCAGGGATTTTCTAAATGCTTTTTTTTTATTTTCTCTAGTGAACTCAATTCAAATTCAAACACAAAACCAAATTCAAACATGTGCATCAAATCAAAGAATAATTTAGGCTTAGCATGATGCAACAATTCATGACTCACATAGTTTTGACAAAGTAAAATATATAATCCCTCACTAAATTAAGTGAAAGTCACCTAGAGGGGGGGTGAATAGGGCGAAACTGAAATTCTCAAAAATAATCACAACTACAAGCCGGGTTAGAGTTAGAAATATAATAGAGTCCGCGAGAGAGGGTGCAAAACAAATCGCAAGCAAATAATGAAGTGAGACATGCGGATTTGTTTTACCGAGGTTTGGTTCTCTCAAACCTACTCCCTGTTGAGGAGGCCACAAAGGCCGGGTCTCTTTCAACCCTTACCCTCTCTCAAACGGTCCCTCGGACCGAGTGAGCTTTCTCTTCTCAATCACTTGGAACACAAAGTTCCCGCAAGGACCACCACACGATTGGTGTCTCTTGCCTCAATTACAAGTGAGTGTTTGATCACAAGAAAGAATGCCAAAGAAAAAGAAGCGATCCAAGCACAAGAGCTCAAATGAACACTACAAATCACTCTCTCTAGTCACTAGGGCTTTGTGTGGAGTTGGGAGAGGATTTGATCTCTTTTTGGTGTGCTTTGTAATGAATGCTAGCTCTTGTATAGTGGTTGGAAGCTGGAAAACTTGGATGCAATGAATGGTGGGTGGTTGGGGGTATTTATAGCCCTAACCACCAAACTAGCCGTTTGGTGAGGCTGTCTGTTCGATGCCGCACCGGACAGTCCGGTGCACACCGGACATGTCCGGTGCGACAGCCACGTCACCAAAGCCATTGGGATTCGACCGTTGGAGCTCTGTCTCTGGGCCCGCCTTGATGTCCGGTGGCGCACCGGACATGAACTGTAGATTGTCCGGTGCACCTGCTCCCGCGTGCCTGACGCCTGCGCGCTTCTGGCGCGCATTAAATGCGTCGCAGGTAGCCGTTGGCGCCGAAATAGCCGTTGCCCCGCTGTTGCACCGGACAGCCAGGTGTACACCGGACAGTCCGGTGAATTATAGCGGAGTGGCCGAAGTGAATTCCCGAGGCTGGCGAGTTCCTGAGGCCGCTCTTCCTTGGAGCACCGGACATGTCCGGTGTACACCGGACAGTTCGGTGAATTATAGCGGAGTGGCCTCTGGAAATTCCCGAAGGTGAGCAGTTTGGAGTTGGAGTCCTCTGGTGCACCGGACATGTCCGGTGGCACACCGGACAGTCCGATGCGCCAGACCAGAGGTGCCTTCGGTTGTCCTTTGCTCCTTTGTTGAACCCAATACTTGGTCTTTTTATTGGCTAAGTGTGAACCTTTTGCACCTGTATAACTTATACACTAGAGCAAACTAGTTAGTCCAATATTTGTGTTGGGCAATTCAACCACCAAAATTATTTAGGAACTAGGTGTAAGCCTAATTCCCTTTCAATCTCCCCCTTTTTGGTGATTGATGCCAACACAAACCAAAGCAAATATAAAAGTGCATAATTGAACTAGTTTGCATAATGTAAGTGCAAAGGTTGCTTGGAATTGAGCCAATATAAATGCTTACAAGATATGCATGGATTGTTTCTTTATTTTTAATATATTGGACCACGCTTGCACCACATGTTTTGTTTTTGCAAACTCTTTTATAAATTCTTTTCAAAGTCCTTTTGCAAGATAGTCAAAGGTAAATGAATAAAATTTGAGAAGCATTTTCAAGATTTGAGATTCTCTCTCCTTGTTCCAAATGCTTTTCCTTTGACTAAACAAAACTCCCCCTCAAATAAATTCTCCTCTTAGTGTTCAAGAGGGTTTTAAGATATCAAGTTTTGAAAATACTACTTGCTCCCCCTTTAGAACATAAAGAGATACCAATTTTGAAATTTTCCATCCAATTGAAAACCTCCAAATTTTGAAAATTAGGTGGTGGTGCGGTCCTTTTGCTTTGGGCTCATATTTTCTCCCCCTTTGGCATGAATCGCCAAAAATGTAATCATTAGAGCCCAACGAAGTACTTTCTCCTCCTTTGGTCATAAAATAAATGAGTGAAGATTATACCAAAGTTGGAGAGTGATGCGGGGCGACGGCGAAGGATGAGTAGTAGAGTGGAGTGGAAGCCTTTGTCTTCGCCGAAGACTCCAATTCCCTTTCAATATACCTATGACTTGGTTTGAAATACACTTGAAAACACATTAGTCATAGCATATAAAAGAGACATGATCAAAGGTATACTTGTGTGCTATGTGTGCAAATTAGCAAAAGAAATTCCTAGAATCAAGAATATTTAGCTCATGCCTAAGTTTGGTAAAAGATTGTTCATCAAGTGGCTTGGTAAAGATATCAGCTAATTGATCTTTAGTGTTAATGTAAGAAATCTCGATATTCCCCTTTTGTTGGTGATCCCGAAGAAAATGATACCGAATGGCTATGTGTTTAGTGCGGCTATGCTCAACGGGATTATCCGCCATGCGGATTGCACTCTCATTATCACATAGAAGAGGAACTTTGGTTAGTTTGTAACCGTAGTCCCGCAGGGTTTGCCTCATCCAAAGCAATTGCGCGCAACAATGGCCTGCGGCAATATACTCGGCTTCGGCGGTAGAAAGAGCGACCGAATTTTGCTTCTTTGAAGCCCAAGACACCAAGGATCTTCCCAAGAACTGGCAAGTCCCCGATGTGCTCTTTCTATTAATCTTACACCCCGCCCAATCGGCATCCGAATAACCAATCAAATCAAATGTGGATCCTCGAGGGTACCAAAGCCCAAACTTAGGTGTGTAAGCCAAATATCTCATGATTCGTTTTACGGCCGTAAGGTGGGATTCCTTAGGGTCGGATTGGAATCTTGCACACATGCAAACTGAAAGCATAATGTCCGGTCGAGATGCACATAAATAAAGCAGTGAACCAATCATCGACCGGTATACCTTTTGATCGACGGACTTACCTCCTGTGTCGAGGTCGAGATGCCCATTTGTTCCCATGGGAGTCTTGATGGGCTTGGCATCCTTCATTCCAAACTTGCTTAGAATGTCTTGAGTATACTTGGTTTGGCTAATGAAGGTGCCCTCTTGGAGTTGCTTGACTTGGAATCCTAGAAAATACTTCAACTCCCCCATCATCGACATCTCGAATTTCTGTGTCATGATCCTACTAAATTCTTCACATGTAGATTCGTTAGTAGACCCAAATATAATATCATCAACATAAATTTGGCATACAAACAAATCATTGTCAAGAGTTTTAGTGAATAAAGTAGGATCGGCCTTGCCGACTTTGAAGCCATTTGCAATAAGGAAATCTCTAAGTCATTCATACCATGCTCTTGGGGCTTGCTTGAGCCCATAAAGCGCCTTAGAGAGCCTATAGACATGGTTAGGGTACTAACTATCTTCAAAGCCGGGAGGTTGCTCAACATAGACCTCTTCCTTGATTGGTCCATTGAGGAAGGCACTCTTCACGTCCATTTGGTAAAGCTTGAAGCCATGGTAAGTAGCATAGGCTAATAATATGCGAATTGACTCAAGCCTAGCTACGGGTGCATAGGTTTCACCAAAATCCAAACCTTCGACTTGTGAGTACCCCTTGGCCAGGAGTCGAGCTTTGTTCCTTGTCACCACACCATGCTCGTCTTGTTTGTTGCGGAAGACCCACTTGGTTCCTACAACATTTTGGTTAGGACGTGGAACCAAATGCCATACCTCGTTCCTTGTGAAATTGTTGAGCTCCTCTTGCATCGCCATCGCCCAATCCGAATCTTGTAGTGCTTCCTCTACCCTGTGTGGCTCAATAGAGGAAACAAAAGAGTAATGCTCACAAAAATGGGCAACACGAGATCGAGTGGTTACCCCCTTATGAATGTCGCCGAGGATGGTGTCGACGGGGTGATCTCGTTGTATTGCTTGGTGGACTCTTGGGTGTGGCGGCCTTGGTTCTTCATCCTCCTTGTCTTCATCATTTGCATCTCCCCCTTGATCATTGCCGTCATCTTGAGGTGGCTCATCTCTTGGATCTTCTCCTTCATCAACTTGAGCCTCGTCCTCATTTTGAGTTGGTGGAGATGCTTGCGTGGAGGAGGATGGTTGATCTTGTGCATGTGGAGGCTCTTCGGATTCCTTAGGACACACATCCCCAATGGACATGTTCCTTAGCGCGATGCATGGAGCCTGTTCTTCACCTATCTCATCAAGATCAACTTGCTCTACTTGAGAGCCGTTAGTCTCATCAAACACAACGTCACAAGAAACTTCAACAAGTCCTGAGGACTTGTTAAAGACTCTATATGCCATTGTGTTTGAGACATATCCTAGTAAAAAGCCTTCTACAGTTTTAGGAGCAAATTTAGATTTTCTACCTCTCTTAACAAGAATAAAGCATTTGCTACCAAAAACTCTAAAATATGAAATATTGGGCTTTTTACCGGTTAGGAGTTCATAGGATGTCTTCTTGAGGATTCGGTGTAGATATAACCGGTTGATGGCGTAGCAGGCGGTGTTGACCGCCTCGGCCCAAAACCGATCCGGTGTCTTGTACTCATCAAGCATGGTTCTTGCCATGTCCAATAGAGTTCGATTCTTCCTCTCCACTACACCATTTTGTTGTGGGGTGTAGGGAGAAGAGAACTCATGCTTGATGCCCTCCTCCTCAAGAAAACCTTCAATTTGAGAGTTCTTGAACTCCGTCCCGTTATCGCTTCTAATTTTCTTGATCCTTAAGGCGAACTCATTTTGAGCCCGTCTCAAGAATCCCTTTAAGTTCTCTTGGGTATGAGATTTCTCCTGCAAAAAGAACACCCAAGTGAAGCGAGAATAATCATCCACAATAACTAGACAGTACTTACTCCCCCCGATACTTATGTAAGCGATCGGGCCGAATAGGTCCATGTGTAGGAGCTCCAGTGGCCTGTCACTAGTCATGATGTTCTTGTGTGGATGATGAGTGCCAACTTGCTTCCCGGCTTGGCATGCGCTGCAAATCCTGTCTTTCTCAAAATGAACATTTGTTATTCCTAAAATGTGTTCTCCCTTTAGAAGCTTATGAAGATTCTTCATTCCAACATGGGCTAGTCGGCGGTGCCAGAGCCAACCCAAGTTAGTCTTAGCAATTAAGCAAGTGTCGAGTTCAGCTCTATCAAAATCTACCAAGTATAGCTGACCCTCTAACACACCCTTAAATGCTATTGAATCATCACTTCTTCTAAAGACAGTGACACCTACATCAGTAAAGAGACAGTTGTAGCCCATTTGACATAATTGAGATACGGAAAGCAAATTGTAATCTAAAGAGTCTACAAGAAAAACATTGGAAATAGTATGGTCAGGTGATATAGAAATTTTACCCAACCCTTTGACCAAACCTTGATTTCCATCCCCGAATATGATAGCTCGTTGGGGATCTTGGTTTTTCTCATATGAGGAGAACATCTTCTTCTCCCCTGTCATGTGGTTTGTGCACCCGCTGTCGAGTATCCAACTTGAGCCCCCGGATGCATAAACCTACAAAACAATTTTAGTTCTTGACTTTAGGTACCCAAACGGTTTTGGGTCCTTTGGCATTAGAAACAAGAACTTTGGGTACCCAAACACAAGTCTTGGAGCCCTTGTGTTTGCCCCCAACAAACTTGGCAACTACTTTGCCGGATTTGTTAGTTAAAACATAAGATGCATCAAAAGTCTTAAATGAAATGTCATGCTCATTTGATGCATTAGGAGTTTTCTTTCTAGGCAACTTGGCACGGGTTGGTTGCCTAGAGCTAGATGTCTCACACTTATACATAAAAGCATGGTTAGGGCCAGAGTGAGACTTCCTAGAATGAATTTTCTTAATTTTGCTCTTGGGATAACCGGCAGGGTACAAAATGTAACCCTCGTTATCCTGAGGCATGGGAGCCTTGCCCTTAACAAAGTTAGATAAGTTTTTAGGAGGGGCATTAAGTTTGACATTGTCTCCCCTTTGGAAGCCAATGCCATCCTTAATGCCAGGGCGTCTCCCATTATAGAGCATACTTCTAGCAAATTTAAACTTTTCATTTTCTAAGTTATGCTCAGCAATTTTAGCGTCTAATAATGCTATATGATCATTTTGTTGTTCAATTAAAGCCATGTGATCATGAATAGCATTGATATCAACATCTCTACATCTAGTACAAATAGAAGTGTGCTCAACGGTAGATGTAGAGGGTTTGCAAGATTTTAATTCTACAACCTTAGCATGCAACATATCATTCTTAGTTCTAAGGTCGGAAATAGTAGCATTGCAAACATCAAAATCTTTAGCCTTAGCATTCAAATTTTCATTTTCTACTCTAAGGCTATCAAGAGAATCATTCAATTCCTTAATCTTAGCAAGCAAATCATCATTATCATTTCTAAGATTTGGAATTGAGACATCACATACATGAGAATCAACCTTAGCAATTAATCTAGCATTTTCATTTCTAAGGTTGTCTATAGTGTCATGGCATGTGCTTAGCTCACTAGATAATTTGTTACTTTTTTCTACCTCTAGAGCATAAGCATTTTTAACCTTAACATGCTTTTTGTTTTCCTTAATAAGGAAGTCCTCTTGAGAGTCCAAGAGATCATCCTTCTAATGAATAGCACTAATCAATTCATTTAATTTTTCCTTTTGTTGCATGTTAAGATCGGCAAAAAGGGTACACAAATTATTCTCCTCATCACTAGCATTATCATCACTAGAGGATTCATATTTAGTGGAGGATTTAGATTTAACCTTCTTCCTTTTACCGTCCTTTGCCATGAGGCACTTGTGGCCGACGTTGGGGAAGAGGAGTCCCTTGGTGACGGCGATGTTGGTGGCGTCCTCGTCGTCGGAGGAGGAGTCGGTGGAGCTCTCGTCCGAGTCCCACTCCCGGCAAACATGGGCATCGCCGCCCTTCTTTTTGTAGTACTTCTTCTTTTCTCTCCTCTTTCCCTTCTTGTCGTTGCCCCTGTCACTGTCACTAGATATAGGACATTTTGCAATAAAATGACCGGGCTTACCACATTTGTAACACACTTTCTTGGAGCGGGGTTTGTAGTCCTTCCCCCTCCATTGCTTGAGGATTTGGCGAAAGCTTTTGATGATTAAAGCCATCTCCTCATTGTCGAGCTTGGAGGCGTCAATTGGTTGTCTACTTGGTGTAGACTCCTCCTTCTTCTCCTCCGTTGCCTTAAAAGCCACCGGTTGTGCTTCGGACGTGGAGGGTTCGTCAAGCTCGTTGATCTTCTTTGATCCTTTAATCATGCATTCAAAGCTCACAAAATTCCCGATTACTTCCTCGGGAGTCATTAGTGTGTATCTAGGATTACCACGAATTAATTGAACTTGAGTGGGGTTAAGGAAAATAAGAGATCTTAGAATAACCTTAACCACTTCATGGTCGTCCCACTTTTTGCTCCCGAGGTTGCGCACTTGGTTCACCAAGGTTTTGAGCCGGTTGTACATATCTTGTGGCTCCTCCCCTTGGCGAAGACGGAAGCAACCGAGCTCCCCCTCGATCGTTTCCCGCATGGTGATCTTGGTGAGTTCATCACCGTCGTGCGCGGTCTTGAGTAGGTCCCAAATCTCCTTTGCATTCTTCAACCCTTGCACCTTGTTGTATTCCTCCTTGCTTAGAGAGGCGAGGAGTATGGTTGTAGCTTGGGAGTTGAAGTGCTCGATTTGGGCCACTTCGTCCGTATCATAGTCTTCATCCCCTATAGATGGTACCTGTGCTCCAAACTCAACAACATTCCATATACTTTTGTGGAGTGAGGTTAGATGAAATTTCATTAAATCACTCCACCTAGCATAATCTTCGCCATCAAAAGTTGGCGGTTTGCCTAATGGAACGGAAAGTAATGGAGTATGTCTAGATGTACGAGGATAGTGTAAGGGGATCTTACTAAACTTCTTGTGCTCTTGGCGCTTAGAAGTTACGGACGGCGCATCGGAGTTGGAGGTCGATGTTGATGAAGTGTCGGTCTCGTAGTAGACCACTTTCCTCATCTTCTTGTGCTTGTCGCCTTTCCGATGCGACTTGTGGGAAGAAGATTTTTCCTTCTTCTCTTTGTGGTGTGAGGAAGAAGATCTTTTCTCCTTCCGTTTGGAGGAGTCCTTCTTCCTCTCCTTCCTCTTGGTGCGGGACTCTTCCGATGAAGTGCTCCCTTGGCTCGTAGTGGGCTTGTCGCCGGTCTCCATCTCCCTCTTGGTGTGATCTCCCGACATCACTTCGAGCGGTTAGGCTCTAATGAAGCACCGGGCTCTGATACCAATTGAAAGTCGCCTAGAGGGGGGTGAATAGGGCGAAACTGAAATTCTCAAAAATAATCACAACTACAAGCCGGGTTAGCGTTAGAAATATAATAGAGTCCGCGAGAGAGGGTGCAAAACAAATCGCAAGCAAATAATGAAGTGAGACACGCGGATTTGTTTTACCGAGGTTCGGTTCTCTCAAACCTACTCCCCGTTGAGGAGGCCACAAAGGCCGGGTCTCTTTCAACCCTTACCCTCTCTCAAACGGTCCCTCGGACCGAGTGAGCTTTCTCTTCTCAATCACTTGGAACACAAAGTTCCCGCAAGGACCACCACACGATTGGTGTCTCTTGCCTCAATTACAAGTGAGTGTTTGATCACAAGAAAGAATGCCAAAGAAAAAGAAGCGATCCAAGCGCAAGAGCTCAAATGAACACTACAAATCACTCTCTCTAGTCACTAGGGCTTTGTGTGGAGTTGGGAGAGGATTTGATCTCTTTTTGGTGTGCTTTGTAATGAATGCTAGCTCTTGTATAGTGGTTGGAAGCTGGAAAACTTGGATGCAATGAATGGTGGGTGGTTGGGGGTATTTATAGCCCCAACCACCAAACTAGCCGTTTGGTGAGGCTGTCTGTTCGATGCCGCACCGGACATGTCCGGTGCGACAGCCACGTCACCAAAGTCGTTGGGATTCGACCGTTGGAGCTCTATCTCTGGGCCCGCCTTGATGTCCGGTGGCGCACCGGACATGAACTGTAGATTGTCCGGTGCGCCTGCTCCCGCGTGCCTGACGCCTGCGCGCTTCTGGCGCGCATTAAATGCGTCACAGGTAGCCGTTGGCGCCGAAATAGCCGTTGCCCCGCTGTTGCACCGGACAGTCCGGTGAATTATAGCGGAGTGGCCGAAGTGAATTCCCGAGGCTGGCGAGTTCCTGAGGCCGCTCTTCCTTGGAGCACCGGACATGTCCGGTGTACACCGAACAGTCCGGTGAATTATAGCGGAGTGGCCTCTGGAAATTCCCGAAGGTGAGCAGTTTGGAGTTGGAGTCCTCTGGTGCACCGGACATGTCCGGTGGCACACCGGACAGTCCGGTGCGCCAGACCAGAGGTGCCTTCGGTTGTCCTTTGGTCCTTTGTTGAACCCAATACTTGGTCTTTTTATTGGCTAAGTGTGAACCTTTTGCACCTGTATAACTTATACACTAGAGCAAACTAGTTAGTCCAATATTTGTGTTGGGCAATTCAACCACCAAAATTATTTAGGAACTAGGTGTAAGCCTAATTCCCTTTCATTAAGCTAATTCTACTCAAAATAAAAAGGGAGAGAGAGACAAAGGGTAACACCTGAATTTGGTAGGCATTTAGAGAAGAAATTTTATACCCCAAATTCAGGGTGTTACAGCTATCCTCGCCTCCATCACCTGTCGTTCCCTCCTCTCTTCTTCTAGCTAGGTCTGTAATATTCCAAGCCAATGTTATAGTAACTCAAAGAGAAGGTATATAACTCAAGAAATAACAAGTTACAGAAGCACTAACTTGGAGTTGTTGTATCTAATTATGTGAGTTGTCCTGCCGAGGTCGTATGGCTAGGCTCGACCTCTTGCTCCTTGCTCGCACCTGAGACAGAGTGGGAGTGGACGATGAGTCGATTGCCCCATCGGCAATCCAGTACCACACATGTATCTTGCCTCCTCTGACCCTCATGAGGACATCTCTGTCGATGTCGTCGGTCCTCCAATCGTAATCTAGCCCATGGACCTCCTCTGCCATGGCGGTGTACTGACTCATGAAGGCGGCTGTAGACAGCACGGTTGCTATACGCCTCAGGCCCATCATCCGGGTTGTAGGTGACGTCGGACGTCACCTTGCCCTTGTGAGCCATAGCATAAGCCGAGAAGATGGAGTAAGTGTAACACCCCTGGTGTTATTGTAACTAAAACTTGAGCATGGCATCATAAGCATTGACATTGCATATGTTTGATACACCTAGAGTGCATTCACTAGGCAAAAATTTCAAACAAGTGTATTGTTTTTGGTGTTTTGCAAATAGGACCCTGGATAGGGAACCTAACCCTAAATAAGGCTTAAAGGGGTAAAACTTAACCCAAGATGAGAAAACTTAAAGGCTTTAGGGAAAGAGTCATAAAATGTCCCCAAAAACAAAGTTGAGTCACATTTATACCCCTGGGATACCAAAAATCTCAATTAGAACCCTGGAAAACCCTAAATCCAAACCCTAGGGACCTATGTGCAAAATTAGCCCACTTTTAGGCTAAAGTGCAAAAACCAAGTCAAATAAGTATTTTAAGTCATTTGGTTCACAAATGTGTGGACTTGTAGGTCAAACATTGGGTTTTGGACCTAAATGCAAAATGGACCTCACTTAAGTTCTATTCTGAGTCTGAAATTCAGTGTTCGGGGCTCAACTTTGGAGCCTTGTATCTTTCAAATTCTAGGGTTTTTGCCCTAGGTCACCACATCAAAATTGTAGCCCAATCATAGGAGAACAACTTTGCTTAAGAATGCAAGCCATGTTCTTATGAGAAATTTGGAGATAATTCAGCTCAAAGTTGGACTGTCAGGCTGATGGGTCTGAAATTTTCAGACTAACAGTAAACTACCACCAACTTCAAGCCCCATTTCAGACATGATCCAATGATTTTCTGTGGCAACACCATATGGCAACATTGTAGATGGTACATTACTCTACAATTTTTCTATAGAGCTTGACATGGGTCACCACTAAGAATTGAGAGCAAAATCGAACCAAACATTGACTGACACGGTAGTGATAAGCAGTTCTTCGATGGTACAGTGCCACCAGGGAGATCAGATTGCCAGCGCAGCCACCTTACCGCTGGCGACCGATTGTCGCCGTGATTCGTGCGACCGCCAGCCCACTTTGTGCTCTGAATGGTTGGATAGTGTCGTGGGGTCAAATATCTTCACCGCCAGTGACCTAGGAGCCACTCCGGCTAGCTGTAGTTCATCTCCCCAGGCTCACCGCCCGCGGGTAAAGTGCTCACCGTCGTTGTGCCATCTCTGTGCCCGTCGCATGTCTGAGCCTTTCCACGGCACCGCCGTGATTCCCTACTGCCGTCCCATCATCGCCGATGAGCTCGCCACTGCTGGGAACACGTAACCACGACGCCAGACTTCTTCCTCATCTCTGGCCGCCAGCACAACCTGCTCGAATTGACCGCCACCGCTTGCGACGCCTATAAATTGAGCCCTCCCCTAGCTGCATTAGATTATCGCGAACCCAGACACGAAGAATCGTTAGCTATCATCCCCCAGTGAGTCCCAATTTCCAATTTCCCCCAATTCAAGCTTCCGCCACCGTGAAACGAGCTTCACCGTCGCCAGCCCTTTTCCGGTCAGACCCTGTCCCCTGCTTCCTCGTTTAAGCTTTTTCACATGCCTACGATGCTTGCTGAACCACCAATTTGAACTACGGGCTCACCAATCACCGGGAACACGATCAACTGTCCGCCACCCATTCGGTTCACGCGGACAGAGCTTGATAGCTCACCATTTGTGCAATTAGGTTAGGGGAAACACTCGGGGTAGGTCCGATGTGATGTCCGCCACTCCGGAGCGCCGGTCGTCGCCTTAATCGGCCGGTACAGGTGCTCGCCGGAGCGCTGCCGTGCGCGGCGCCGTCGGGGACTTGGCCGTGCGAAGAAATAGAAGTCGGAGGGGTTTTCTGTAAACCGTCAGTGGCACAGAGAAACAATAAACAAACCTAATTCAAGTTAGCTAATAAACCAAGGTCCTCTGTGCAAAGCTGCCGCGAGCGCGCGCGCGCGTGGACGTGTTTCTGCTGTAGTTGGGCCGACGTGGACTGATTTCGGCCCAAGTCTGTTCATTGTTTTTCCTTTTCTATTTTTAGCCAGCTTTAGAAATCTGTAGAAAAATGTAGAAAAATCCTAAAATTGTGAAACTAATTTTCCTAGGCTTATTATTTTCCCTAGAATTTAATAAAAATAGTTTCATGATTTTTAGGTTAAATTAGGAATTTTGAGGTGTTTTAAATAGCTTAAGATAGTAGTTCTGGATTTTTAAAAGATTAATGGTAATCCCAAAAATGCTCAAAATTTTTATATGAGCTCCTTATATTATTTAGAAGCCTTGGGTAGAATTTGGGTTGATTTGGACCTTGTTTGATCACCAAACCCCAAAACACCCCCCTGCCCTGTGAACTCCTTTACTCACTCCGGAAACCCTAAGTTCTCGGAGTTCCATGAAGGAAAGTTGTATTCAAGACTTAGATAATAAGTTTATATTATCTTTGCATCCTCATGAGCATCCCATGGCATTCATTTTTATACATATGTATGGCTATGTTTAGAACACGAAGAAGAAGTGGAAGCCACTAAAGAACAAGTACCACCACCCTTGGAAACTCAGGCTGAGAATTGTTTCTACTTCGATATTTGTGGATCTGAGCCTGACTCACCCATAAACAAAGGCAAGCCCCGGTGCATTTGCCACCCCCCTTATGTTTTAAAATCTTTCTCACTTGCTTGATGCATTAGGTGTTAGGAGTTGATTGCTTAAACAATTCCTGCATTACTTTCCTTGGATTTGATTACCTTCCTTGATACCTTGTTTTACAAAAGGTTTTATTATGCTTAGTATTGCTCTAGCAAAACAAAAGGATTTGTTTTACAAAAGATGTTTGGCAAAGAGGGAGGGTTGTTTTCAAAATAAAACTTGATGGTGAATCTGTCAAAGGCCTTGATGGATTCAACATCGGAAAAGATGTACCTCTGCCAGGTACCAACCTTTGGGGTTAAAAGATTAAGCTGAGACCGGGCGGGTGACTTGCACGAGAAAGAGAGTCTCGGTGTAGTGTCTCCGTCTGAGTCGATTAAGGACCTTGTCGATGTAGGCCTGCTGACCGAGGACCCTTTAACTGGTCACATGCCTCGTCATGGGTAAGCTTTGCCTCGGGTGGACTAAGGTCAGAATAAGATAACACGAAATGGGCGTGGAGCGGTGGCAAGAGTAGCGTGTACCCTCCGTGGCAAGAGGCTGGACGGTGGTGTATCTGTGCTCTCGGTTTGCGTGAACCTGATCTGGTCTTAAGAAACTCGGTGGCGGGTTGACATATGCAAGGGTTAAGTGCTACATATGTCGTGTGATCGGAGATCCTCAGCTGAGTATAATCGATTCGGATCGCCGTACCTCCGCGGTTATGGAGACTTGGCCACTGACTTACACGTAGCAATCCAGTGAAGATGAAGGGTTGATAAGAAATTCGCTAGTGCAGGTCAAGTGATTGAACTAGGGT
This sequence comes from Zea luxurians, assembly GCA_029449295.1. NCBI lineage: Eukaryota > Viridiplantae > Streptophyta > Magnoliopsida > Poales > Poaceae > Zea > Zea luxurians. Next base: position 50,104,156 of record JAOPSE010000010.1, read on the forward strand.
AGAAAGAACTCTAGCTGTAGGTAATTTTACTTAACCTGACAATAAAATTGGATTTTAAGGATCCACTTTAGTAAGCAATTCTGCAAACAGAGTCTTTGATTATTGAAAGGCCTTACCTTGACTCCCTTAACCAGCATACCTTTGAGAGTCTTTTCCTTAGTCGAGTAAGACTTGCTGAGTAATTCCATACTCAGGCTTTATTCCCCCGTTGTTTTTAGGTGAGGAGACAACAAACTTTTGTTGTTTTTGTACCAAGGTGGTGAAAAGTGAAGATAATCAAGACTGAAGCTGCCGGAGGACAGGGTCCTCCTTAAAAACTTTTATGTAAAGAACTTAATGGGAGGAGCTTTTACCTCCCAGGTATTGTAATAATACTTTTCAGCACTCTCTGGTCTGTACAAATAACTTACTCTTACTTTTAAATAAATGTAAGTTATGTAATCACTTTCGCATTTCCGCATCTCCGATGAACATAGTGTCTGCCAGACGGGTGAAACGTTCCTGGAAAGGTAAGGATAAAGATACCGAACTTGTCAAGTGATTCAGGAACATCTATAGGGTTGTCTGATGTCTGTTGGACAAGGACAACTGTAGGTGGGCCTAATGAATTGGGAGGTTCCGTCACAGCTGGTATCGGAGCGTAGCCCTTCTTGACAGATATTATGTAGCATCTTCAAAAGGATTTTCTTAGACTTATCTAGAAAATTTCTTCTCTTCTTACCTAAGCATTTCTGAAGAGTTTATTTCAAAGACCAGATAGAAAGAGTGCGATGTATAGGAGGTTGAATCGACTAAGGTTGATTCTGTAATTACTCATGCATCATACTAAGAATTGTACTAATAAATTTCCCCTTAGCAAATGCTGCCGCGTACAAGGAAAACGGCGCGAAAGCATACTGTACCTATCGGTGTACCTCGACACCAACTTGCTCCACGGGAGCAAGATAGCAGTAGCGGGAGCAACGATCCTATTGGTGATCTCGAAGCTCGTGTGAATCAACTTCAAGCAGAGTTACAACGCAGGACCAATCTCTGGGTTGCGGACGGTGACCAAATTAATGAATTAAGAAGTTACATCCGTACCCTGCAAGATCAACTAGCTGATCGAGATTTGGCGCTTGATTGGGCAGTACAGTCTCGTTCAGTAGCTTGGGCTAAGGAAGCGAAGGCTCGAGCACGAGTCGACGAGCTTAGCACTGCTATTGATAACTTGCAGGTATATTGCAATACTTTACATGAGGAAGTTCATGTACTGTATTCGCAATTACACCCAAATGTCCCTGCGGATCCTGTCAGGTCAGAAGCCGGACCCTCGCTTAATGCGGGAGAAGCGCTTGGTGGGGAGTTAGACCTTTTTAGGCCCCCTCCTTCTTTGAGGCTGGTCGACGTATGGTCTCCCACACCTGACAATGAAGCTGCCAAGAGCAATCAGAAGCAGGAGTAGTAGTGTAGCTTGTAGAAGTAGAAGTAGTATGTTGTATAATAGGTTGAACTCTTGTATAATGGGTAATGTATCCTGTTGTATAACATCGAGTCTGTATCATTACTTTTTATAGTAATGTAAAATGGAAAGTTTCTCTGGCATATTATGTTTACTTCAAATGTTCTTTGCCTTAGATGCCTACCAGGACTCGAGGACAGGATGCAGCAGGAACTTCTGGGGGAAGGGATGTCACCCCAAATCCACCTCCGGTTCCTCCCACATTGGCTGAGGCGATTGCCGCCTTGGTGAACGCAACTGCAGACAATACCCGCTTTCTTAGAGAAATGGCGGGCCAACAATTCCAGCAGCAGGGTGGAAGGGGTTATCAGCAAGGCCCCTGTGAAACCACCTATCGGGATTTCTCTGAAACCCGTCCACCACTATTTGTCAAGGCTGAGGACCCGTTGGAAGCTGATGAGTGGATACGGGTTATTGAACAAAAATTTGGTCTTCTCCGCTGTTCAGAGACGTAGAAGCCGTTGTTCGCAGCGCAACAACTACGCGGCCCTGCCAGTACCTGGTGGGGGAATTTTGTGGCTATTCAACCTGCCAACCATCAAGTCACATGGGAAGAATTTAAAGTGGCCTTCCGCGAGCACTACATACCCGAAGGTGTTCTGCATATGAAATAAGAAGAGTTCATGAAGTTGAAACAAGGGGGAGATACCGTCAATCAGTATCTCAACAAGTTTAATCACCTGTCGCAGTATGCCATCGATCAGGTGAATACTGACTTGAAGAAGAAGAACTACTTTATGAGGGGTCTGAATGATCGATTGCAGAGAAAAATGGCCACCTGCATAGATCTCATATATGGAAAGGCTGTCAGCACAGCCCTATCTGTTGAAGCAAAATATGCAGGTTCGGGCAAGAACAAGGGATTTGGTGGTGAGAAGCCTAATCAGGGCCAGGCGAAGAGGCAACGGTTGGTGATCCGGCCTTCTAGCCAAAATCGTTCTTTTTCTCGACCGCCCTCATTTCCCTTTAAGCAGCCAATCATTATTCGCCCCAACAATGCCCCCACTACCCCAAATCAGCCGGGTGCCCCGGGCACTCGATTCCTTGCTTTGCCCAGCTCCTCAACCGGGTGTTTTAATTGTGGCAAGTCTGGACATTTCATCAAAGACTGCCCATATCCCAAGCAGAATCAATCAAATGCTCAGCAAGGATCTAGGAAGTCAGCTCAGCCTAAGGGAAATAATGTGGGAAAGACTGCAAAGAAGACGGGGCGGGTATACTATACTCAAGTGGCCACTACACTGGAAGGAGAATCGGTGATGATGGGTACATTTCTCGTGGCCAGTCACCCTGCAATTATTCTTTTTGATTCTGGTGCTTCGCATACATTTATTAGCAATACATTTGTGGAGCAACATCACATTTCATGCCATGAATCAAAAGAAGGATTTAAAATTCATTCACCTGGGGGATACATTTTTACTAGAGAAGTGGCCTATGAAGTGCCAGTAACAATGGCCGGATGGAACTTTCCTGCTAACATGATTGTTCTGAAAGGCCAGGATATAGATGTGATTTTGGGTATGAATTGGTTAACACAACACAAGGCAATTCTCAACACTGAACTCAGAACCATCAGGTTGAGCTATAATCAAGAAGAGATTCTTTTGTCTCTCCCCGTAACCAATCCAGCCAAAGCTTCTGGTAGAATATATGAAGCCATTGTACCGGAGATCAAGGATATTCTGGTAGTATGTGAGTTTCCAGATGTATTTCCGGAAGATTTGCCTGGACTGCCCCCTGAAAGAGATGTATAATTTGTAATTGAGCTAAAGCCCGGTACGACTCCCATTTCCCGAAGATCGTACCACATGCCTCCTAATGAGTTGGCGGAATTGAAGATTCAATTACAAGATCTACTGAATAAAGGATTTATCCGGCCAAGCTCGTCTCCATGGGGTTGCCCCGCCATTTTTGTTAAGAAGAAGGATCAAACCTTGCCAATGTGCGTGGATTATCGACCCCTGAATGAGGTCACCATCAAGAACAAGTACCCTCTTCCGAGGATTGACATCTTATTTGATCAACTGACTGGAGCGAGGGTATTTTCCAAAATTGATCTCAGGTCGGGCTATCACCAAATCCGTATTCGGCCCGAGGATACACCGAAGACCGCGTTTAATACGCGGTATGGTCTATTTGAATATTTGGTAATGTCCTTTGGGCTAACAAATGCTCCTGCCCATTTCACTTATTTGATGAACTCGGTGTTCATGCCCGAGTTGGACAAGTTCGTGGTGGTCTTCATCGACGATATTTTGATATATTCTAAAAATGAAGAGGAGCATGCTCAACATTTGCGGATTGTATTAACGCGCCTAAGGGAACATCAGTTGTATGCCAAGTTCAGCAAGTGCGCGTTTTGGCTGGAGGAAATTCAATTTTTGGGGCACGTGTTATCTGCCAAGGGAATTGCGGTAGATCCTAGCAAAGTCAAGGATATTCTGGAGTGGAAACCCCCAACCACTGTTCACCAAGTCCGGAGTTTTCTTGGACAAGCTGGATATTATCGCAGATTCATACCAGATTTTTCTAAGCTTGTGAAGCCAATCACAAGTTTATTGAAGAATGACATTAAATTCAATTGGTCTTCTAAGTGTAATGAAGCCTTTGAGCAATTGAAGACATTATTAACCACTGCTCCGGTATTGGCTCAACCGGACATCACCAAACCTTTTGATGTATATTGTGATGCATCAGGCAGTGGACTCGGCTGTGTATTAATGCAAGAGGGCCGAGTAATTGCATATGCTTCAAGGCAGTTGCGCCGACATGAGGAGCATTACCCAACTCATGATCTGGAGCTAGCTGCTGTGGTTCATGCCCTGAAAATTTGGCATCACTATCTACTGGGAAATATCTGTCATATATATACAGATCATAAAAGCTTGAAGTATATCTTCACCCAGTCAGAATTAAATATGAGACAAAGACGATGGCTTGAGCTTATTAAAGACTATGAATTGGAAATTCACTATCACCTAGGCAAAGCCAATGTTGTGGCAGATGCACTGAGCCGTAAGGCTTCCTGCCACTGTATTATGGTGAAAACCTCTGACAACACTTTATGTCAAGAGATGGAAAAGCTAAACCTGGGGATGGTCCAACAAGGAACCCTGAATCAGCTAAAGCTTGAGTCTATCATCTTGCAAAGGATAATTGATGCTCAAAAGAATAATGTGGGTATGAAGCACATACGGGAGAAAATAAGGGCTGGAACAGCCAAATGTTTCAAGGAAGACGATCAAGGTGTGATATGGTTCAATAACCGCATAGTAGTGCCAAAGAATGAAGAACTCCGCCAGCAAATCTTAGATGAAGCGCATCTTAGTCGCTATTCTATTCATCCGGGAAGCACTAAGATGTATCATGATCTAAAGCAGCACTACTGGTGGACGAAGATGAAAATTGAAATTGCACGCTATGTGGCTAAGTGTGACACTTGCAGACGTGTCAAAGCCATACACATGAAAACTGCTGGTCCATTACAATCTTTGCCGATCCCAACATGGAAATGGGAAGATATAAGTATGGACTTTATCGTGGGATTGCCCAGGACCGCAAAAGGGTATGACTCTATTTGGGTTATCATTGATCGACTTACCAAGATCGCCCACTTCCTCCCTGTCAAAGTAAAATATCCCGTCATTACCTATGCGGAGTTATACATTGCTCGTATTCTTAGTCTGCATGGTGTTCCGAAGACCATTGTGTCGGACCGTGGATCCCAATTTGTAGCCAAGTTTTGGGAAGCACTTCACAAATCCTTGGGTACTAAGTTGCTCCATAGTTCGGCATATCATCCACAAACCAGTGGACAGACCGAGAGGACTAATCAAGTACTCGAAGATATGTTACGAGCATGTGTCCTGGACTTCTCACCAAAATGGGATGAATGCTTGCCTTTGGCGGAGTTTTCATATAATAACAGCTATCAAGAAAGTATCAAGATGGCACCTTTTGAAGCTTTATATGGGCGACGGTGTCGAACTCCGCTAAATTGGTCTGAACCTGGAGAAAGGTACTTCTTTAGGCCTGATATTGTGAAGGAGGCCGAGGAAAAGGTTCAGAAAATTATTCATAACATGAAGAAAGCACAAGCCCGTCAGAAGGGTTATGCAGACAAACGACGAATGCCCTTGTATTTTCATGAAGGAGACTATGTCTACCTGAAAGTTTCACCCATGAAGGGAGTATCGCGTTTCGGGGTTAAAGGGAAACTTGCACCCAGGTACATTGGTCCATTTCCGGTACTTGAGCAATGTGGACCAGTGGCGTATCGACTGCAACTCCCCGAAATTTTGTCTGCTATCCATAATGTGTTCCATGTGTCACAATTGAAGAAGTGTCTTCGGGTTCCCGATCGAACCATTGAAGTGACAGATGTTGTCCTAGAACCAGATTTAACATACTCGGAACATCCTATTCGAGTTCTGGATCAAAAGGACAGGGTTACCCGGAAAAAGACTCTTAAGTTCTACAAGATACAATGGAACCAACATTCTGAGGAAGAGGCTACATAGGAAACCCAAGACTTTTTAGATAAGAATTTCCCAGGCTTTCTAGCCTCATGTAATTTGTAAAGTGTATTTAGTTACTGAATAAAGGAGTGAACCCCCACACCACCCCTGCCTTGTACCAGAAATAAGGGAATAAAGATGTGACACATTTCCTTTTCCATTCCTCACCCTAGGACTTTAAATCTCGGGACGAGATTCTTTTATGGGGGGAAGGATGTAACACCCCTGGTGTTATTGTAACTAAAACTTGAGCATGGCATCATAAGCATTGACATTGCATATGTTTGATACACCTAGAGTGCATTCACTAGGCAAAAATTTCAAACAAGTGTATTGTTTTTGGTGTTTTGCAAATAGGACCCTGGATAGGGAACCTAACCCTAAATAAGGCTTAAAGGGGTAAAACTTAACCCAAGATGAGAAAACTTAAAGGCTTTAGGGAAAGAGTCATAAAATGTCCCCAAAAACAAAGTTGAGTCACATTTATACCCCTGGGATACCAAAAATCTCAATTAGAACCCTGGAAAACCCTAAATCCAAACCCTAGGGACCTATGTGCAAAATTAGCCCACTTTTGGGCTAAAGTGCAAAAACCAAGTCAAATAAGTATTTTATGTCATTTGGTTCACAAATGTGTGGACTTGTAGGTCAAACATTGGGTTTTGGACCTAAATGCAAAATGGACCTCACTTAAGTTCTATTCTAAGTCTGAAATTCAGTGTTGGGGGCTCAACTTTGGAGCCTTGTATCTTTCAAATTCTAGGGTTTTTGCCCTAGGTCACCACATCAAAATTGTAGCCCAATCATAGGAGAACAACTTTGCTTAAGAATGCAAGCCATGTTCTTATGAGAAATTTGGAGATAATTCAGCTCAAAGTTGGACTGTCAGGCTGATGGGTCTGAAATTTTCAGACTAACAGTAAACTACCACCAACTTCAAGCCCCATTTCAGACATGATCCAATGATTTTCTGTGGCAACACCATATGGCAACATTGTAGATGGTACATTACTCTACAATTTTTCTATAGAGCTTGACATGGGTCACCACTAAGAATTGAGAGCAAAATCGAACCAAACATTGACTGACACGGCAGTGATAAGCAGTTCTTCGATGGTACAGTGCCACCAGGGAGATCAGATTGCCAGCGCAGCCACCTTACCGCCGGCGACCGATTGCCACCGTGATTCGTGCGACCGCCGGCCCACTTTGTGCTCTGAATGGTTGGATAGTGTCGCGGGGTCAAATATCTTCGCCGCCAGTGACCTAGGAGCCACTCCGGCTAGCCGTAGTTCATCTCCCCTGGCTCACCGCCCGCGGGTAAAGTGCTCACCATCGTCGTGCCATCTCTGTGCTCGCCGCGTGTCTGAGCCTTTCCACGGCACCGCCGTGATTCCCTACTGCCGTCCCATCATCGCCGATGAGCTCGCCACGGCTGGGAACACGTAACCACGATGCCAGACTTCTTCCTCATCTCCGGCCGCCAGCACAACCTGCTCGAATTGACCGCCACCGCTTGCGACGCCTATAAATTGAGCCCTCCCCTAGCTGCGTTATATTATCGCGAACCCAGACACGAAGAATCGTTAGCTATCATCCCCCAGTGAGTCCCAATTTCCAATTTCCCCCAATTCAAGCTTCCGCCACCGTGAAACGAGCTTCACCGTCGCCAGCCCTTTTCCGGTCAGACCCCGTCCCCTGCTTCCTCGTTTAAGCTTTCTCACATGCCTACGATGCTTGCTGAACCACCAATTTGAACTGCGGGCTCACCAATCACCGGGAACACGATCAACTGTCCGCCACCCATTCGGTTCACGCGGACAGAGCTTGATAGCTCACCATTTGTGCAATTAGGTTAGGGGAAACACTCGGGGTAGGTCCAATGTGATGTCCACCACTCAGGAGCGCCGGTCGTCGCCTTAATCGGCCGGTACAGGTGCTCGCCGGAGCGCTGCCGTGCGCGGCGCCGTCGGGGACTTGGCTGTGCGAAGAAATAGAAGTCGGAGGGGTTTTCTGTAAACCGTCAGTGGCATAGAGAAACAGTAAACAAACCTAATTCAAGTTAGCTAATAAACCAAGGGCCTCTGTGCAAAGCTGCCGCGGGCGCGCGCGTGTGGACGTGTTTCTGCTGTAGTTGGGCCGACTTGGACTGATTTCGGCCCAAGTCTGTTCATTGTTTTTCCTTTTCTATTTTTAGCCAGCTTTAGAAATCTGTAGAAAAATGTAGAAAAATCCTAAAATTGTGAAACCAATTTTCCTAGGCTTATTATTTTCCCTAGAATTTAATAAAAATAGTTTCATGATTTTTAGGTTAAATTAGGAATTTTGAGGTGTTTTAAATAGCTTAAGATAGTAGTTCTGGATTTTTAAATGATTAATGGTAATCCCAAAAATGCTCAAAATTTTTATATGAGCTCCTTATATTATTTAGAAGCCTTGGGTAGAATTTGGGTTGATTTGGACCTTGTTTGATCACCAAACCCCAAAACACCCCCCTGCCCTGTGAACTCCTTTACTCACTCCGGAAACCCTAAGTTCTCGGAGTTCCATGAAGGAAAGTTGTATTCAAGACTTAGATAATAAGTTTATATTATCTTTGCATCCTCATGAGCATCCCATGGCATTCATTTTTATACATATGTATGGCTATGTTTAGAACACGAAGAAGAAGTGGAAGCCACTGAAGAACAAGTACCACCACCCTTGGAAACTCAGGCTGAGAATTGTTTCTACTTCGATATTTGTGGATCTGAGCCTGACTCACCCATAATCTAAGGCAAGCCCCGGTGCATTTGCCACCCCCCTTATGTTTTAAAATATTTCTCACTTGCTTGATGCATTAGGTGTTAGGAGTTGATTGCTTAAACAATTCCTGCATTACTTTCCTTGGATTTGATTACCTTCCTTGATACCCTGTTTTACAAAAGGTTTTATTATGCTTAGTATTGCTCTAGCAAAACAAAAGGATTTATTTTACAAAAGATGTTTGGCAAAGAGGGAGGGTTGTTTTCAAAATAAAACTTGATGGTGAATCTGTCAAAGGCCTTGATGGATTCAACATCGGAAAAGATGTACCTCTGCCAGGTACCAACCTTTGGGGTTAAAAGATTAAGCTGAGACCGGGCGGGTGACTTGCACGAGAAAGAGAGTCTCGGTGTAGTGTCTCCGTCTGAGTCGATTAAGGACCTTGTCGATGTAGGCCTGCTGACCGAGGACCCTTTAACTGGTCACATGCCTCGTCATGGGTAAGATTTGCCTCGGGTGGACTAAGACCAGAATAAGATAACACGAAATGGGCGTGGAGCGGTGGCGAGAGTAGCGTGTACCCTCCGTGGCAAGAGGCTAGACGGTGGTGTATCTGTGCTCTCAGTTTGCGTGAACCTGATCTAGTCTTAAGAAACTCGGTGGTGGGTTGACATATGCAAGGGTTAAGTGCTACATATGTCGTGTGATCGGAGATCCTCAGCTGAGTATAATCGATTCGGATCGCCTTACCTCCGCGGTTATGGAGACTTGGCCACTGACTTACACGTAGCAATCCAGTGAAGATGAAGGGTTGATAAGAAATTGGCTAGTGTAGGTCAAGTGATTGAACTAGGGTAGAAAGAACTCTAGCTGCAGGTAATTTTACTTAACCTGACAATAAAATTGGATTTTAAGGATCCACTTTAGTAAGCAATTCTGCAAACAGAGTCTTTGATTATTGAAAGGCCTTACCTTGACTCCCTTAACCAGCATACCCTTGAGAGTCTTTTTCTTATTCGGGTAAGACTTGCTGAGTAATTCCATACTCAGGGTTTATTCCTCCGTTGTTTTTAGGTGAGGAGACAACAAACTTTTGTTGTTTTTGTACCAAGGTGGTGAAAAGTGAAGATAATCAAGACTGAAGCTGCCGGAGGACAGGGTCCTCCTTAAAAACTTTTATGTAAAGAACTTAATGGGAGGAGCTTTTACCTCCCAGGTATTGTAATAATACTTTTCAGCACTCTCTGGTCTGTACAAATAACTTACTCTTACTTTTAAATAAATATAAGTTATGTAATCACTTCCGCATTTCCGTATCTCCGATGAACATAGTGTCTGCCAGACGGGTGAAACGTTCCTGGAAAGGTAAGGATAAAGATACCAAACTTGTCAAGTGATTCAGGAACATCTACAGGGTTGTCTGATGTCTGTTGGACAAGGACAACTGTAGGTGGGCCTAATGACTTGGGAGGTTCCGTCACAGTAAGGCTTGCCACCATATGACTCCAAATGCAAGAAAACTAACGAGATAGTTAGAAATAATATCTAATCCAATGTTATATACCTAAATAAAAAAGAGGGTGCATGCTTCTGCATATTTGCCTAGGCTGCGGCTGCCTTGGTGGTGGGAGGGACCTTGCATCATCAGACACCATTCTTGGCTAGCGTTGTGCGCCTCGTCCCACTCAGACGAGCACCACCTATCACCATCTGCTCCTACCACTTAGGATGTGCGGCGCACCAATAATTAATCATCTACAAAGTAAAAAAAGTACACTGCATATCAGAAGATAAAATTAAGGAAAAATTTTGTCACGGATATTTAAGTGTTGTATTTACCTACAAGTACTTGTCCCTAGTCAATGACATGGTTTGGGCTTGCTACTTTGTCACCTCCACCCTAAGGACGGAGCCGTAGTAGCTGATGATGGCCTGGATTCATGCCTCGTAGTGCATGTCCACGACGAGCTTCTTACAGCTCGTGGTGGCCACTAAATCCACCCTAGCCTCGTATCCAGCCTCGTATCTAAAGAAATCCTGCATACAAAGACGATGTATCCATACATTATTTCAAGAATGTGCAACGAATGCAACATATTTTACATTATAGTAAAACTTAGTAAGACTTACCCACAGCTCTTGCTTCACCCGTTCTGCCTTATTGTTGAATTCCCTGTAGTCCAGGTCTACTGCATTGGGGGCGACGGTGTAGTGGTTGAAGGTATAGGCTGGGCCCATCACTCCAGCGTACTCAACCAATCCAAGGAAGTTTTCCCTGCACAGTAGGCCGAGGATATCATTGGGGTTGCAGTCTTGACCCCAGCATTCTCCACAACCTTCCAAGACATATCCAAGTGATAATACTCATAACAGACAACATAATACATTTGTACAAATACTCATAAAAATTGATATTTACCGTGGAGATCGTCGAGTAGGGGATCGTCGATGGTAGGGTTGGCGGTGCCGGGGCCGGGGAGTGCGCGGGCGTGAGGTTGGCGGTGCCAGTGCCGGGGCCGAGGAGCGCGCAGTGGTGGAGGGCGCGGGCCGGTGTTGGCGGCAGTGGTGGCCGGCGCCCAAACGGCGGGGGTCGCTGGGACCAGGCGTGGGCGTGGCAGCGGGCCGGGTGGCGGCGGCGGACGACGACTGACAGCGGCGGCCGCACCCCCGTACGAAAATGGTGGGTGTGGGTGTGTGTAAGAAATGAGGAAGAGAGAGGCCAGTCCGGTTTACAAAAACCTTCTTTGCCAAGTGTCGTGATCTGGCACTCAACAAAGTTTTTTTTAATTTAAAAATATACTTTGTCGAGTGCCCACGATCTAGCACTCGACAAAGATGTTTTTGCCGAGTGCCCCATGACACGCACTCAGCAAAGATTTTTTAATATTTTTAAAATATACTATGCCGAGTGTCGGTCCATGTGACACTCGGCAAAGCAAGTTTTGCCAAGTGTCTTACTGGGACACTCGACAAAATATATTTTCATTTTTATCTTTTTCCAGCCAAACTTTTTGTGGTTTGTTCCTACACTATATGGACTTACATGTTCCATTTTTGGCACAATTATAAAAGTGTTTGCTATAACTATTAGATTTTGTTCATTTAATTGAATTTCCTCTGATAATTCAGATTTGAACTGCAAGTCACTCAAAAATGGAAAACGGTGAATGCAAAAACGATATCCACGTTAGGTAACACAAGTTACGACCAATTTCAGGAATAAACCGGACTTTTCGAGCACCATGCTCACTAAACATGACCGTGAACTTGTCATCAAGTTGTTTAAAAATTGTATAAAACACAAACAAAGTCAGAAAATCATGAAACTTGTCCACATGTCATGATATCATATGTAGAGACTGTGATAAAAATTTGAGAATGTTTCGAAAAAGTTGTGATGCATTATGTGTATAAACCTAAGTGGCCTACACATGAAATCATAGAGTTTCAATGTAGACCAGCTAGGTTTCTACACATAGTGTGTCACAACTTTATTGGAACATTCTTAAATTTTTATCATAGCCTCTACATATGATATCATGACATGTGGACAAGTTTTATAATTTTTTGACTTTGTTTATGTTTTATACAATTTTTAAACAACTGGATGGCAAGTTCACGGTCATGTTTAGTGAGCATGGTGCTCGAAAATTTCGGTCTGCTCCTAAAATCGGTCGTAACTTGTGTTACCTAACATGGATATCATTTTTGCATTCACGGTTTTCTATTTTTTGAGTGACTTGCAGTTCAAATCTTAATTATCCGAGTAAATTCAATTAAAATAACAAAATCTAATAGTTATAGCAAACACTTTTATAGTTATGCCAAAATAGAACATGTAAGTCTATATAGCATAGGAAAACACCACAAAAAGTTAAGTTGAAAAAAATATACTTTGCCGAGTGCCATCCTAGGACACTCGGCAAAGTATGGCTTGCCAAGTGCTGGACTTGAGGCTGCTTTCCCAAGTGCCAATTCTAGACTCTCGACAAAGATAATGGCCATCAGCTATAGACGGCAGCTGACAGCGCTTTGTCGAGCATCGGCCTTCGCCGAGTGTCTATGTGTGCCGAGAGTCCTGCTCTCGGTAAACGTAGTCGTTACCGAGAGCAGGACTTTGCCGAGAGCGGCATTCGACAAAGAAGTCTTTGCCGAGTGCTCGACAAAAAGCACTCGACAAAGAGCCCTATTCCGGTAGTGTACCTGGCAGGCTAGTTTCGAACATATCTATATTCATACCTCCAATACCTAATAGTAAAATCTAAAATTTCAAACTTCTTTGTTTGACCTTTTCTAACTACCACCCCATTCACAAATACTAGTCGGTTGCCCGTGCGTTGCGACGACTCACAACAATACCCACGTAAACTATCTACCAAAAAGATCTCAAGATTTTTTTTGGTTGTCTCCGCTCTTCGCATAATATATATTTTATTTGACTAACTGATGTTGTTGTTTACTCCATCCAATATGTCTTCGTACAACACGGCCAATGAAGGGAGCAATTAGAAGAGAATTCACAATGACTGACTGAACGAACAAAGATTATAGAATGACATAATTCCACCATACAGAGACCAAATAAGAGGAAGTTTGTGAGCTCAAGTTTCTAAAATAAGTCACATGAACTCAAACTTATAAAAAAGATAGATCAAAATATGGAGTGGTTGCTAAAGTCAGGCATCAATAAAAAGTGGATGCGCTCCATACAAATTATGGTACTTCGTAGCAATTACTAACATTTAAAACCAACAAATAACCTTTCCTTTTACTATTAGCGTGACAAGTCATTGCTGCTCCATCCAATTTAGCAACCTCAAACACCATGGAGTCCATTGCGCCAATGTGGTCTCAGAAACGACCTAATGCATGCAATAGCCAAGAACACAAGGGACGAGCACCCTATGGTAGTGCTCACATGGATCTCCAAATCCTAATACATATTTTGCAGGATCCTTGAGCCATCATCAAAAGAACACAAACCATGTGCAGACAATAAATAAAGTTATATTTTGTCCTTAGCACAACAAAAAAACTAACACCCAAAACAACAGAGGAACAACACAATAATTTTTGCAAAGACAAAAGGATGGGTGAAAGATACATAGAAGTGGTAGAAGCATACCGAGTCGACACCGTGGTAAGGGAAAGACCATTGTAACACCCGGTTTTGGAAGGTAAACCAGATGCGAACCATGTGTGTGCCAGGATCAGAAACTCACGTACACATCGATTACATAATTGGACATCATCACACATTGCTCAAAGTAAATAGCGGAAAGGTACTTTATTACATCAAGATGTCCAAGGCATCCACAGATTCTATAACATAGTCATTAACATAATCAAAGTGTGGAATACAAAATGTAGAAGATAAAGCCTTCACAGGCAGCTGACTGGGGGTTTGCCACTAAGATAACTAGAACTCATCGTAATCCTGAAACTCCTCAAAGTCCTCCATGTTGCCAGCATCTCCTCCTGAGCATTGAATACAGTGGGGACAACCTGGGGTGGGGTGGTTGTTAAAGCAAGGGTGAGTACACATCAACGTACTCAGCAAATGTCCCGTTTGGCTAAAGTGGACTAGCTGTATGTGGAGTTAAGGTTAAGCAGTTGCTTTTAGTTGGTCAAATATTTATTACTATTAATAGAGCCAAGTTTTAGTAATAAGCCCAATTATCACCCAAATGTACTCCCTCCAAGAGGAAATACAAGATATCGTAAATATATATAACCATCATCATTAAACATCATAATAAAAGTAACTAAAGTTCTTCTAATCAAAGAGGATCCCAAGGCCGCTCTTAACTGTGAGCACGACTGATATACCAGTTTATAACACTCTATAGAGGTTGCACACTTTACCCACAAGTCATGATTCCCATTCTGCCCAGAGATCATGACTCTCCATTGATCACTACCAAGGTGACCTAGCAGGGTCTCACTATGTAGCCTTTACAAAGATTCCCTAGAGGTCATAGTCGCTCGTTAGGTTTCAACGATTTGATAAACACAGTACCTCTCCCCAAAGGAAGGGTGACTAACAAAAACCAAATCAAGAACCTCTACAACCAGCCTTAGCAGAGCAAGTACTGTGCCTGAACCCCATTGACGGCCCTACGGTGAAGCCAACTACACCTCAGGTTCCTCTAATTAATCAGCTAAGGGCGTCCCATTCCACCCTCATGGTTGCACAATTATCCTGGGTTGTCACTCCCCAAACATGTCCTTACGGAGAGGTACTCAGGAAAATGGCCTGAGTCCCCTAAAGTATCACATGATCATCATCGGGATAACATCATGTTCATTGATTAAAGTAAAGCAATAGCATAAAGCTAACCATGATAACCCAAAAGGTAAACAAGGATAAGGTAAATACAGACTAGTCAATCCTTAGGTTTCAATAATGTAATGCAGGACAGTGAATTATAAAGTACGTAGGATATAATGGGTCAAAGGACACTTTCCTTCACCAGGTTGTTGCTCAGGAAGATCTTCGGCAACACACTCAGGAACCATGGACTGCTCGTTGTCTAAATAAAGCGATCATACATTCAATACATTTGGAAAAGACAAATGAAACACCAAACATGTACAATCAAGTGAACACAAGTCTGGCAGGACATTATAAATACCAAAGATAAACTTAAATGCTAGGGATTAGTATATTTAGAGATCACTGATTCCCTAGACATTATGGATTATGTAGTTTAGTGCCACTAATTTTTAGTGAGACACAAAATTATACCAGGGATCAATTCATACACAACATTTTATTAATCTCACAAAATTAAACATCTAAGTACCATTAGTTTCCTTTTTATTTATTTTATTAAACAAATACATTATTACATAAACTTAACCTATATATTAGGCATAAAATTAAAGTGCACAGACTGTGGATGAACATAATTGATTTGGATAAAGAATATTCCTATGAACAATTTGCAATTTGAAACACTAAATTTGGAGTTCATATGAAAAAGATATGAAATAAACAAGTTTTGAAGTTTGAAATATAAAACTAGGTCCAATTTTGTGATTATTTAAAAAGCCAGGGGTCTGTTTATAAGAGTTCAGGGGCCTGCGCGCAAAACCTAAGGACAACGTGTTGATTCTCGGAAAACCGAGGGGTTCTTTAACAATTTTACCACGCGAAGGGTTACGGGGCTATACTGACCATCCGATCCCCGATCAAGGCCCATATTAGATCCTGTAGACGAGCGCTGACAGGTGGGCTCAGGGTGTCAGCGACCTAAGGTAGGGCTGAGAGGCCGGGCCCAGCGGCAGGGGCGCGTGTGAGGCTGCGAATCCGAGCGGTTGGGTGTGAATCAGATGGTTAGGATTAGATTGGGTTTGATTAAATCCGGGCCGCCTGATCTCAGACGGACGCCTGAGATCTACCGGCCAGGTCATTGGTCGCCAGCGGTGGCGCCGCTCGCGACTACGGCGGGGGCTCACCGGAGATGAGGGTGCAGGCGCGTTGGGACCCTCGGGACACCGGGAAGGCTCTAGGAGGTTCTGGGGAATGTAGCGAACGTGGTCATGGGCACAACAACGGCGTAGAGACACTGGAGAACAACTGTCTGCGGCAGGATGGCTGGACAGCGGCACAACTACTCTCCGGTGAGCAATCACGCTCAGACGAGAATAGGGAAAAGGTAAATTGGGGGCGGGACAGGTTGGTTACCTTAAGAAGAGACTCTGGGACCCTTGAATGGCGGAAGACACACGACGAAGGCTTGGGTCGATGGCGGCGGTCATCCTGGGCGCACGCGTAGAGCGAGAGAGAGAGAGAGAGAGGAAAGGAGTTCGGCTGAGTGCGCAAATGAGCGAGGGGAGTGGTTGTGCGGGGTGCGGGCTCAAAAAGGAGGCCGGGTGCGTGCAGAGGTGGCTGGGAAACGCACGACGTGGGCGCGTCCGCAGCGGGGTGTGAGGGTGAGAGGTTAGGGAAGCAGAGGGGACTGATGGGTGGGGTCCGCGGGCCAGCGTGAGAGAACTCGTGAACGGGCGGTCAGCGCTGACAGAAGGGGTCCACCGGACAGTGAGAGAGAACGGGCGTGTGCGTGAGGGGATTTGCGCCGACAGATCGGCCCCATCAGGCAGCGAGAGAGAGAGGAGAGAGCAAGGGCTGGCGGCAACGAGCGGGGGCCGCCTGCCAGCGAACGCGGGTGCGCGCGGTGGGGGGGGGGGGTTAGCTGGGCCGGCTTGGGCCAAAAGGCCGGGGGGAAAGGGAGTTCAGGCTGCTTTTCCTTTTTCTTTTATTTTTTGAATTTCTAATCCTTTGCATTTTATTTTCTCTAGGGTTTTCAAATCAAATTCAAACCAAAGGCAAATTCAAATTATTTCAAACATGTGCATCAAGCAAAAGGATAATTTAGGTCTAACATGAGGCAACAATTCATGACTCACATTGTTTTAACAAAATAAATAACTAATCTGACTCCTAATTAGCTTTATTCTAGCCAAAAGAAAAGAGAGAGAGAGACTAGAGAGAGATAAGAGTAACACCTGAATTTGGTAGATATTTAGAAAGAAATTTTATACTCCCAAATTCAGGGTGTTACAAACATATCCCCCTTAAAAAGAATCTCGCCCTCGAGATTCAGGGTTGGCTAGCAAATAGTTCAGGGTACTTGGCTTTCAGATCATCTTCTCTTTCCCAGGTTGCTTCTTCTTCTAAATTATGGCCCCATTTGACTTTGCACATCCTGATGGTGCTTCTCCGAGTGACCCGATCTGCTGTCTCCAGAATCTGAGTTGGCTTCTCAATATATGTTAGGTCTTCTTGAACTTTAAGGTCCTCTATTGGCAACTGCTCTTCTAGTATGCATAAGCATTTCATTAGTGAGACACATGGAACACATCATGCACAGCTGACACACTTTCTGGTAAGATGAGTTGATATGCTACTTCTCCACGTGTTCCTTGAATCTGGTACGGTCCGATGTATCGAGGTGCTAGCTTACCTTTGACTCCGAACCTTTTGATTCCTCAGATAGGTGACACTTTCAAGTAGACATAATCTCCCACTTCAAAACTTAACTCTCTTCTTCGGGTGTCAGCATAGCTTCGCTGCCTGGACTATGATGTCTTCGGATTCTCTCGAACCATTCTGATGTTCTCTTCGGCTTCAAGAAAAATATCTAGACCGAACACCTGCCTTTCACCGGGTTGGTCCCAATGCAATGGAGTTCTGCAATTCCTCTCATAGAGTGCTTGAAATGGTGACATCTTCAGACTGGCATGTTAGCTGTTGTTGTAGGAGAATTCTGCATACGGTAGCCTCTTGTCCCAACCTAACTTGTCTTGCAATGCACAAGCTCTCAACATGTCTTCAAAAATCTAGTTGGTTCTCTCAGTCTGACCATCTGTCTGTGGGTGATAAGCTGAACTAAACTTCAAGTGTGTGCCCAAAACTTCATGTAACTACTACCAAAAATGAGAAGTGAACTGGGTGCCTCTGTCTGATACTATCTTCTTTGGAACGCCAAGCAAGCATACAATTCGAGACATGTATAATTCTACCACACTGCGCTGCTATAGGTGGTCTTGACTGGTATGAAATGGGCCGCCTTTGTTAAACGGCCCACTACTACCCAGATGGAGTCATAACCTGCACGAGTGCGAGGCAAACTAACTATAAAGTCCAACCCAATCTCATCCCATTTCCACTAAGGAATCTGCAACGGCTGCAGCAAACCTGCGAGCCTCTGATGTTCTGCCTTGATTCTCTGACAACTGTCGTATGTAGCAACATACTTTGCTATCTCCCTTTTCATACCATACCACTAGAATCTTTTCTTTAGGTCTTGGTGCATCTTCTCGCTACCAGGGTGTATAGAATATGTTGTCTCATGAGCTTTCTTGAGAATCAGTTCTCGGATCAATTTGATGTCAGGAATGCACAACCTATCCTTGAACCATACCACTCCCTCTGCCTCTTCACGGAAATCAGGGCCTTTCCCATCTATGATCAACTGTCGGATCTCATTGATCTTCTCAATGTCTTTCTATCCTTTCCTGATATCTTGCTCTAGAGTGGGTTCCAGCTCGACTGTCACTCCTTAGGTGTTATTCAGAAATCCAAGACTCAGCCTATCGAATTCCTTTGCTAGCTCATACGGCATCGGGTGAGTGGCCAACATATTAACTTGACTCTTTCTGCTCAAAGCATCTGCAACCACATTTGCTTTGTCTGGATGATAATGTGTTTCCAGCTCATAATCCTTGATCAACTCTAGCCATCTTCGCTGACTCATGTTTAATTCTGACTGAGTGAATATGTACTTGAGACTCTTATGATCCGTGTAGATATCACACTTCTGCCCATACAAATAGTGTCTCTAGGTCTTTAGTGCATGAACCACTTCTGCTAACTCCAGATCATGAGTAGGGTAATTCTTCTCAAGAATCTTCAATTGGCGGGATGAGTATGCCACTACTCTCCCTTCCTGCATTAACACACATCTCAGTCTGGTGTATGAAGCATCACACTATACTGAGAATGGCTTGTGAACATCTGGAAGAATCAATACCGGCGCTATTGTCAACTTCTTCTTCAATGTCTCAAAGGACTCTTAGCACACTGGGGTCCACTTGAACTCAACCTTCTTTGCCAGCAAGGCTGTCATTGGCCTAGCAATCTTGGAGAAACCCTCAATGAAACGCCGATAGTAATCGATCATTCTAATGAAATTCTTGATTCCTCGGACATCTTTTGGTGCTTTCCAGTCTAGAATCGTTGCTACCTTCTTTAGATCCATAGCTAGTCCATTTTGGTTTATGATATGACCCAAGAACAGAACTTCACTGATCCAAAACTCGTATTTTCTCAGCTTAGCATACACTGACAATCTCGTAGCCTATGTAGTACTTTCCTCAAATGCTCTTCATGCTCTTGTTCATTCTATGAATATACAAGGATATCATCAATGAACACCACTAGAAACTTGTCGAGGTAGTCCATGAATATGTTGTTCATCAAGTACATGAAATAAGTGGCGCATTCGTTAGACCAAATGACATGACTATGAACTCATATAGTCCATACTTGGTGATAAATGTTGTCTTTGGTATATCCGAAGGTCGGGTCCTGAGCTGATGGTAACCTGACCTCAAATCTATCTTCGAGAACACACTGGCTCCTCTCAACTGATCGAATAGATCTTCAATTCTAGGCAGGGGGTACTTGTTCTTGACAGTGACTTTATTCAAAGATCTGTAATCAATGCACATCCTCTTTTTACCATCATTCTTCTCCACAAATAAGACTGGGGCTTCCCAAGGCGAGGTACTTGGTCTGATGTAGCCTTTCTCTAACAATTCATCAACCTGCTTCTTGAGTTCCACCAATTCTGGTCCAGACACTCGATAGGCTCTATTGGAAATAAGGGCAGTGCCTAGGATAAGCTCTATGGCAAATTCAACTTTCCTTTCAAGTGGCATGCCTGGTAACTCCTCAGGGAACATGTCGAGAAATTTCGACACAATTCTAATATCCTCAATAAGGTTGGCCTCCTTGTCATCTACCAACAAATAGTGATAGGCTCCTTCTTCTAGTTCAGGCATGTACAACTCAGTTATTACTTCCTTTCCGGATGGGGACACTAACTTGACTGTCATCTTGTCACAACTAACAGTGGCTTTCTGTACAACCAATTCATCCCTAGGATGACATCTAACCCTTGAGTACCCATTACCACTAGGTTAGTGGGGAAGTCTATCCCCCTTATTTCAATCCTTAGATTCGGACACATCTTATCAGACTGAACTTTTCCCCCAACTGAATTAACTCTTAAAGGTGGAAACATTGGTTCTATGGGGATATTATGTGCTTCTACCCATGATGTAGAAACAATATAATGCGTGGCACCAGTATCAAATAATACTTTTGCTGGACAGGATTCGATTGGAAACATCCCTACTGCCACAACCTGAGCATCCTGGATTGCTTCGACCTTCAGGTGGTTCACCTTTCCATGGTTGTAGTCCTGACCACGGCCTCCTGGTGCTTGTTGTGGTGCTCCTTGTCTTGCTGAAGGGTTGACTGCTAGCGATTGCTGAGTTGCCTTCTTTGGGCAGTGCTTCGCCCAGTGGTTTTGTTCCCCACAATAGAAGCATGTGCGACCTCCTACTTGAGCTGGAGCTGCTTGATTGTTCTGGCTGTTTGCTGGAGCAGGAAGGCGAGGTGCCTGGTTGTTCTGACGCTAGTACTGATTTCCTCCCTGATGGTTGTTCTGACGGTACTGCTGCTACTGCTGAGGAAACTGCCTCTAAAACTGGTGCTGCTGGTTCTGACGCTAATGCTGGTGCTGGTGCTAGTGACCTTGTGGGTGACCTTGCTTGAACTGCTGAGGTGGGTTGCCTGAGTAGCGGGGACGACTGCTACTCTCGGTCTGAGATCCACAAATCTTGTGTTTCCTGTCCTCCATCTCCTAATGCTTCCTTTCAGTCATTATGGCTCTATCAATCAAATGCTGGAAGGTAGGGAAAGTGTGGTTCATCAGCTGGTAATGAAGGGGGTCAACCAAACCTTTTAGAAAACGATACTGCCTCTTAGCATCTGTATTGACATCTTCTGGTGCATAAGGTGATAGCTACAGAAACTTGTCCCTGTACTCACTAACAGACAGGGGTCCTTGCTTCAAAGCTAGAAATTCCTCCTTCCTTACTATCATCAGTCCTTCAGGCACATGGTAATGACGGAAGTTGTCCCTGAACTCCTCCTAGGTGATGGCTTCAGGGTTGGCATGGGTGGCGAGGTAAGACTCCCACCACGATTATGATGCTCCCCTTAGTAGACGGGGACCATACAGAACCTTCTCGCGATTGTTGCACTGAGCAGTGTGCAACTCACGCTCCATAGTACACAACCAATCTTCGATGTCCATGGGATCAATAGAATGGGCAAAGACAGGAGGATGGCCCCTCATGAACTCTGTCTGCTTATCTCTAGGCACCTGTGGCATCTGAACTTGCACTTGGGGTTGAGGTGGGGGTTGCTGCTGCTGCACCTGGTGCATTGCTGCTAAGGTCTGACCAATCGCTTGGACTGCTTGAGTTTGCATCAGGAACATCTGCTCAATAGTCATCGGGGGTGGGGTGGCAACTGCTGCTAAGCTGCCTCCTCCTGGGGTGCCTACTGCTCCTGCTGAGCACGCCTTACACCTCGACGCCTATTCTCAGACATCTGTAGAAAGCACACACACACATCAGATCTAACTCTGCAGTCTTTTAGCATAAGAAAATATATATGGAAATCTTCATAGCACTCAACAATTGATCATCTTCACTGACTCTCAACACAGCTTCTCAGATAAAGAGGAAAATGGAAATAAAGGGATTGCCCAACTAAATAACTGACTTCATTAATAAATACACCAAGTGGTAGGGGATACCCACACCTTGGTGACAATCATTACAAAGATCCAACTTCATTACAAGTCCATCACAACAAGCATCCAAACATATGATAAGCAATCTAACTCTAACTAAGACAGACTAAGACTAAGACACTGAATTAAGCATTATTACAGACTCCGACTTTGTCGATCTATGGATCCAAATCTATCTGGGTCCTACAGTCAGGGGTGCCATAATTGAAGCAACCATGGGGTGGCGAACGGTAAGGGTGCTGAATCCTGATAGGAGCGGGAGAATCACCATCCTGATAGTGGCACGCTGCATGCTCAGCACGCAATTCTGCAATCTCCGCCCGAACCTTGCCCAACTCGTCAAGGGCGTGGTCCTGCTTGGTGTTGAGCACGGCGACCAAGTTGACCATACAGTTCAACCTGGGATTACCCTCACCAACGGGCGAGACAATCACACTTCCAGCACTGCCGGTCGAATGGCAAGGGTAGTACTTCAGGTAAAGGCCATCAGCTACCCCGCTGAACAACGAGCAATACTGCGAAAGTGCACATCGTGCATCATCTTGCATGGCTGCCTTAGCAGTATCCCTCTCGGTAATAGAATAATACTCTAAGAAGGCCTCTGCACCCAGGAGATCATCGTCCGGATCGTGCACCAAGAAAGTAGCCTCCCACTGGTCTAGGTATAACCCACGACGATGTTGGTAGACTACAGAATGGTACTCGATAGACCAAGTGTGTCGGTCGAAGGCCCAACACAGCAAGGTGTCAAGAGCATTGTGGAAGTGACACCCGCGAGCGGCGTCACGAGTGATGGGTCTAGCGATCCATCCCTCTGACTCCTACTCATCTGAGACTTCCATGCTGTGGCTCGAACTGCCATCGACGTCGTTGTCATCTCTGTCTCCGTCAGGGTCTCCTCCAGCAGCCGAGATGCCCTGTGGTGGTGCAAGGGGCATCTCTGGCTGAGGTGTAGGGGAAGGCTGCCTCCCAGACTCCACCTCCTGCTGAGGTAGGGGGAAGAGTCCTGTTGCTCCTGCTCCTGGCATTGGCGCTCCTGCTCCTTGTGCAGGTGACGATGCAGTCTCTCCAGGTGGCTAGACTGACCTGTCACTGTGCGGTGCAGTGGGCGCTCCGCCAGGCGAGAGGGCAAAAAGGGGATCACTGACTTACATGCAGTGCATCTAATACAAGCTATCTACAAAAGACATCGTAAGCACAAGAGTGAGAGTAGAACTATATGACCAACAAGTAAACAGAAAGAAAAGTGAGATAAAATTTTGTAAGATGAGTAATAACATAGAATTGGTCAAGATGACCAACTTTTGAAATGACACTAAAGGTCAAGATAAGGGTAGAGGTATATAGTCCTTAGGACGACCATTCTAGTCTAGGATAGCGGTCCTACAGTCAGCAAGGCTTTGATAGCACTTATCTCACACTCGGTTTTGGAATGTAATCCAGATGCGAACCATGTACGTGCCAGGATCAGAAACTCACGTACACAGCGATTACATAATTAGACATCATCACACATTGCTCAAAGTAAATAGCGGAAAGGTACTTTATTACATCAAGATGTCCAAGACATCCACAGAGTCTATAACATAGTCATTAACATAATCAAAGTGTGGAATACGAAACGTAGAAGATAAGGCCTTCACAGGTAGCTGACTGGTGGTTTGCCACTAAGATAACTAGAACTCGTTGTAATCCTAAAACTCCTCGAAGTCCTCCATGTTGCTAGCATCTCCTCCTGAGCACTAAATACAGTGGGGACAACCTGGGGTGGGATGGTTTTTAAAGCAAGGATGAGTACACATCAACGTACTCAGCAAATGTCCCGTTTGGCTAAAGTGGACTAACAGTATGTGGAGTTAAGGTTAAGCAGTTGCTTTTAGTTGGTCAAATATTTATTACTATTAGTAGAGCCAAGTTTTAGTAATAAGCCCAGCTATTACCCAAATGTACTCCCTCTAAGAGGAAATACCAGAGATCATAAATATAACCATCATCATTAAACATCATCATAAAAGTATCCAAAGTTCTTCTAATCAAAGAGGATCCCAAGGCCGCTCTTAACCGTGAGCACGGCTGATATACCAGTTTCTAACACTCTACAGAGGTTGCACACTTTACCCACAAGTCTTGATTCCTGTTCTGCCTAGAGATCATGACTCTCCATTGATCACTACCAAGGTGACCTAGCAGGGTCTCACTACGTCTTGAGACAAAATTATACCATGGATCAATTCATACACAACATTTTATTAATCTCACAAAATTAAACATCTAAGTACCATTAGAATTTCCTTTTTATTTATTTTATTAAACAAATACATTGTTACATAAACTTAACCTATAGTATAGGCATAAAATTAAAGTGCACAGACTGTGGATGAACATAATTTATTTGGACAGAGAATATTCCTATGAACATTTTGCAATTTGAACCACTAAATTTGGAGTTCATATGAAAAAGATATGAAATAAACAAGGTTTGAAGTTTGAAACATAAAACTAGGTCCAATTCTGTGATTATTTGAAAAGCTAGTGGTCTGTTTATAAGAGTTCAGGGGCCTACGCGCAAAACCTAAGGACGGCGGGTTGATTCTCGAAAAACTGAGTGGTTCTTTAACAATTTTACCACGTGAAAGGGTGCGGGGCTATACTGACCGTCTGATCCCCGATCAACGGTCCAGATTAGATCTCGCAGATGAGCGCGCGGGCGTGGGCACGCATGCGAGCGCTGACAGGTGGGCTCAAGGTGTCAACGACCTAAGGTAGGGCTGACAGGTTGGGCCCAGTGGCAGGGGCGTGGGTGAGGGCACGAATCCGAGCGGTCGGGTGCAAATCGGACGGTTAGGATTAGATTGGGTTTGATTAAATCTAAGCTGCCCGACCTCAGACGGACGCCTGAGATCTACCGTCCAGGTCCCTCGGCCGCCAGCGGTGGCGCCGCTCGCGTCTATGGCAGGGGCTCAGCGGAGATGAGGGCGCAGGCACGCTGGGACCCTTGGGACGCTGGGAAGGCTCTAGGAGGTTCAGAGGAATGTTCCCATCGAGCAGCGAGAGAGAGAGCAGGCTGGCGCCGACAGGCAGGGCTCGCCTGCCAGCGAATGCGGGCGCGCGCAGGGGGGTAGCTGGGCTGGCTTGGGCCGAAAGGCCCAGGGGAAAGGGAGTTCGGGCTGCTTTTCCTTTTTCTTTTATTTTCTGAATTTCTAATCCTTTTCCTTTTATTTTCTCTAGGGTTTTGAAATCAAATTCAAACCAAAGGCAAATTCAAATTATTTCAAACATGTGCATCAAGCAAATGGATAATTTAGGTCTAACATGATGCAACAATTCATGACTCACATTGTTTTAACAAAATAAATAACTATGACTCCTAATTAGCTTAATTCTAGCCAAAAGAAAGAGAGAGAGAGAGAGTGACTAGAGAGAGAGACAAGAGTAACACCTGAATTTGGTAGATATTTAGAAAGAAATTTTATACCCCCAAATTTAGGGTGTTACAACCATGTAGACAGGCGATGCTGAGCCATCGAACGGGTACCATAGGTAGCAAATCAGGGACCCCCATCCCTCATCTCCCCCACTTCCAAGGTTTCGTAGAGCAGGAAGGGAAGGGAAGAGTCGGGCATACCTATTCGTTGCCGGAGAAGGACACGACGAAGACCTAGGCATTTGGACGCGACATAGGTAGTATACCGCTAGATACATGTAGAGAGAGAGAGAGAGCATGCAAGCTGAGAAAGAAGCCCAACCGGAGCAGCTCCAAATCGAGAGGCACCCACACCATGCGTCAGTCCGAGAAGGGAGAGAGAATGTGAGTGCCTTCCCAGCCATGGACCCGTCGAGGCGACACAACATAACCACCAACTCCATGTTGTCCAATATCTCAAACCTAGACTCCTCATCGCTAAGATAACCTAAGCGTGGCAGGCGCCACCGCATCCTCCTCGGCGGCACGCACGGAAAAAGGCCAGGAGCAAGACCGACTCGCCCCGTACCCGCGTTGACGAGCGTCGGTCGTCTTGTAGCTGCGACCATGGGCGGGGGCAGCGGGTTGGGGAGGAAGAACAGGGCGAAGGTCGGGAAGACAAACGGGATGTCTGATGATGGCGAAAACGATGGTGCGCGCATGGTGTAAAACGTCCTCGTGGACGTGCAATAGCCACTGCATGGGTCGGTGTCGGGGCTGGTGCGGAGGCATGAGGGGAGAGAGAAAAGAAGCAGGATGACGAACGAGGTGGCGACAACTGAGGCGAGTACCATCATTATCGTGTGCAGGTATAGATGGCCAAATGGGCCGTGTCTGGTGGGCCGGCCTGAGGCACGACCCATTTAATAGCGCCTGGGCTAGCTTCGCATGAGCATCGTGCCATGCTTGGACCGTAGTCTTGGCCCGTAGTGCTGGCCCGGCCCGGCACGATTATATTTTTTATTTTACAAAAAAAAACATATATACATGTGTAAAATTTATATTCAATATTAAAAACACCTGAGTACGCTGTTCTACTGGTTAGACGGCTTCACCTAGTGTCTCCCGCCCTTCTTCTATCTAGGTGTGGGTTCAAACCTCACCTCCTACACCGCTTTTTATAACATTTTACGCTAATTTAACCAAATGGAGCGAGGGGCTAACGGGCTGGCCCGACACGGTCGACGTGCCTGGGTCGGAGTTGCGGCTTGCGTGCGTCGGGCCTAGCGAGCCCGTGTCAGGCTACTGTTTGGCCATCTATTGTGGAGGTGTGGTTTGGGACGTGGAGGTTGATTTCGTGGAGAGAACGGGTGTACAACAGGTTAATTTGAAATAGATGTGAGGGGTTATTTGTAAAAAGATGACGCGGAACGATCGTTGAAACTGGTGCTTTAATATAGTAGAGATAGAGAAGAGATATGACACCGTTGACTTTTTTCGAAAACTTTGACCACTCATCTTATTCAAAATATTTATTCAAAAATATAAATGATAACTCATTATATTTTTAAATAAGATGAGTGGTCAAAGTTTTTTTAAAAAGCCAACGGTGTCATATATTTATGAACGGAGGGAGTACTTGTGAAGACGGTGGAAGCCATCAAACCGGCGCACCGGTCAAGGGTGGATTCAAAATCTGATCACGTACTAGACTGATCATTATATATAATTTTCTTTTAATATATTTTTTATAAAAAACATTAAATATTAAAGATATATAGATCGTGCCCAGAGTCACATACCAGGTGGCCCAACTACCCAAGGCCTGTATCTGCCACTGGCTACCAGTATATACACATGTTTTTCTATCCATGACTTTGTCTGATTTTGGTTCGTATACGCACTACCGGACTCGCCTTCTTTGTCGAGTGTCCTAGACACTCGGCAAAGGTCATTTTACCCTCGGCAAAGCCCAAAGAATACTCAGTAAACATTTTATCGGCAAATAGTTCTTTACCGAGTACTTTTTTCGACACTCGGCAAAGAAAAGCACTCGACAAATTAAGAATCACAAAGAACCCTCAAAAACATCAAAATATTTTTTAAAATTATGGGAACAACTCTCCAACCACTGTCATTGTCCTACCCATCGCCCTAGCATTTTCACTATTTTTTGAATCAAATTTACATATTTTGTGAATGGTGAGATTCGAACTCACAACCTCTCTCTCGCGTGATTTGTCTCAATTCTTTCTGTTTTGCTCCTGAGATTCTCACGATCCACCATCTTTTTTCATACGTGAGATCGTGATCTAATAGGCCGGCCAGGGTTGCATCAATGGTTAGATCGGACCATAGACTTGTTTGTGTTAGGATTTATGGCTAGGCCCAATTGAAAAATTCAAATAAATCTCAGGAAAATCTCAAAAGCCCATATAAGTATGGCTAGAGAATGGTGGAACCAATAGCACCATATTGCTAGTCCTAGTGAAGTGGAACTAGTTTAAATATGGAAGCCACACTCACTCACCAAGTCATGGATGAGAGGAGAGAGTGTGGAGAGCCATGGATGACATACACGTGAATGGTCTACCGAAATCCAGCCTCTCACCTTGTGGGGGCGTGGCTTCCTTTTGCCGTTTGAATTTTTTGGTTACTTGGCTGTTAAGTTTAGAATCCTAACCTATCGCTATAAAATCTAAACTGAACGCGAGATTTTCGTGGGCGGATAAGATCGAAGATAGGCATCTGGTCACGGACTCGGCCCTATAAAAGGCGCCTGGCAACCAGCATCCAAATCATCCCAGTTTTCGTTTTTGCCTCTCTTCACAACTGAGCCGCCTTCAGTTCCCTTCATCCCGACCACCGACGTGCATCTGCGATCGGGAGAGCAGGTCTCCGGAACCCTTCGCCCTTCGAGATCCTGCATCGGTAGAGGGTGAATAAGGTTTTTGGGAAGCGTCCTCATGCGGCTGCTCGCTGATTCTGCTGATCATCAACCCCGTTGCTTCGACATCGCCGACCCTGCTGATTCTGGCCCACGCCATCTATCAGTATGTTTAATCAGTACGCATCATCTGATTTAACTTTTTATTTCAGTTCTTCTGATTTGGTCATGATTTATATTCGGAGTTTAATCTGGAAATTGTCTAATTACTCAACAATCCAAAAACCTTATTGTAGACAATTTCCTAGTTTTTTATGGCTGCTTTTGCCGACGCGCTGAAGCCAGAAAAGTTCAATGGTATGCACTTTAAGAGGTGGCAAGTCAAGGCCACACTCTGCTTAGTGCTATGAATGTGTTCCATGTTAATAAAGACAAACTTGAGGGCACACTGACTCCTGAACAGGAGAAAGAGTACGACCATGCCAATACTATCTTTACGGGAGCAGTTCTTAGTGCCCTTGTTGACCGTCTCGTTGATGCGAATTGTCGGGGACCATAATTAGGGGTACCCTCAAGACTCCTAAATCTCAGCTGGTAACCCCCATCAGCACAAAGCTGCAAAGGCCTGATGGGTGCGATTAAGTCAAGGATCGGTCCATTCGAGGGACGCGATCACGCCTCGCCCGAGCCCAGCCTCGGGCAAGGGCAGCCGACCCCGGAGGATCTACGTCTCGCCCGAGGACCCCCTCCAGCAACGGACACACCTTCGGCTCGCCCGAGGCCCAGTCTTCACCAAGAAGCAACCTTGGCCAAATCGCCATGCCAACCGACCAAATCGCAGGGGCATTTAATGCAGAGGTGGCCTGACACCTTTATCCTAACGCACGCCCTCCAGTCGACAGAGCCGAAGTGACCGCAGTCACTTCGTCGCTCCACTGACCAGTCTGACAAGAGGACAGCGCCGCCTGCGCCGCTCCGACTACTGAGCCACTCGATAGAGTGAGGCTGACAGCAGCCATGTCCAGCCCTAGGCGCCATGGGAAACTCCGCTTCGCCCGACCCCAGGGCTCGGACTCGGGCTCAGCCCCGGAAGACGACGAACTCTGCTCCGCCCAACCCCAGGGCTCGGACTCGGGCTCAGCCCCGGAAGACGACGAACTCTGCTCCGCCCAACCCCAGGGCTCGGACTCGGGCTCAGCCCCGGAAGACGATGAACTCCGCTTCGCCCGACCCTAGGGCTCGGACTCGGGCTCAGCCCCGGAAGACGACGAACTCCGCTTCGCCCGACCCTAGGTTTCGGACTCGGGCTCAGCCCCGGAAGACGACGTACTCCGCTTCGCCCGACCCCAGGGCTCGGACTCGGGCTCAGCCCCGGAAGACGACGAACTCCGCTCCGCCCGACCCCAGGGCTCGGACTCGGGCTCAGCCCCTGAAGACGACGAACTTCGCTCCGCCCGACCCTAGGGCTCGGACTCAGGCTCAGCCCCGGAAGACGACGAACTCCGCTTCGCCCGACCCCAGGGCTCGGACTCGGGCTCAGCCCCGAAGGACGACGAACTCCGCTTCGCCCGACCCCAGGGCTCGGACTCAGCCCTGGCCTCAGCCTACGGTCTCCGCCTTGTCCGACCCGGGGGCTCGGACTCGACCTCGACCTTGGAAGACAGACTCGACCTCGACCTCGGAGGAGCCTCCACCTCGCCCAACCTAGGGCATGGACCGACCACGTCAAAAGGAGGCGCCATCATTACCCTACCCCGAGCTGACTCAGGCTACGGGGAACAAGACCGGCGTCCCATCTGGCTCGCTCCACTATACGAGTAATGATGGCGCCCCGCACGCTCTATGACGACGGTGGCTCTCAGCCCCCTTACGGAAGCAAGAGGACGTCAGCAAGGACTCGACAGCCCCGACAGCTGTCCTTCCGCCAGGCTCCAGCGCTCCTCCGACGGCCACGACACCACACAAACTGGGTGCCAAAACCTCTCCGGCTGCCACGATGGCATGTACTTAGGGCGCTAGATCTCCTCCGCTAGACACGTTAGCACACTGCTACACCCCCCATTGTACACCTGGATCCTCTCCTTACGCCTATAAAAGGGAGGTCCAGGGCCCTCTTACAGAGGGTTGGCCGCGCGGGGAAGGACGGGACGGCGCTCGCGCAAGGCCGCTCACTCCCTCCCGCGTGGACGCTTGTAACCCCCTACTGCAAGCGCACCTGACCTGGGCGCGGGGCTAACACGAAGGCCGCGGGTTCCACCTCCCACGCCTGTCTCCCTCCGACTGCTCTCCCCCCTTCGCGTTCCGCCTCGCGCCGACCCATCTGGGCTGGCGCACGCGGCGACAATTTACTCGTCGGTCCAGGGACCCTCCGGGTTTCGAAACGCCGACAGTTGGCGCGCCAGGTAGGGGCCTACTGCGTGTTGACGAACAGCTTCATGTCAAGCTCCAGATGGGCAGTCTCCAGCAACCTCTCCAGCCCGGGATAGTGCTCCGTTTCGGGAGTCTTGAGTTCATGTCCCTCGACGGCAGCTACGACATGATACTCCTTCCCCCGCCATGCGACAGCGACAATGGCGGTCGACAACCCGCCCGCCGGCGGGGAAATCGACGACGCCTTCCCCACGTGGTGGAAGGACGACATTCGGGCTTGTCCCGTCCCCTCCCCCGCCGACGGAGGAGGAGGCGGGGCAACCAAGGCCAAGCAGGAGGCGGCACCTCATTGGCTGTCGAGCGAGTCAACGGCGCCGGCGCCCCAACGGAGAGCGCGTCGGGCATCGGCCTCGCGTCTGAGATGAAGACGAGCGTTGTCTCCCCGCAACACACCAACCTCAAGCAAACGAACGACGCCAGCACGCTCGCGAAGGACTTGCTAGGCGTCACCCTCGTACCTGAGACGACGGTGCAGTCAGTCCCTGACGTGACTTCGTCACCGCCCGTCGACCAAAAGGTATCGACCGATTCCCATCTCGCGCCTTTTGGATTCGGCCTCGACCCGCCAAGCAACTCCGCTTCGGTGGACATTCTCATAGAGGCGAGTCCAAACCCTCTGGGGTATCGTGTGCGGTCACCCTGGGAGCGGCTGACGGCCGTCTCGACCTACGGGCCCTCGGGGTCCGAGGAAGATGGCGAGCCTGACCTCTGTTGGGATTTCTCCGGACTTGGTAACCCTAGTGCCGTGCGGGACTTCATGACCGCATGCGACTACTGCCTTTCCGACTGTTCCGACGGTAGCCGCAGCCTCGGTGATGAGGACTGCGGTCCAAGTCACGAATGTTTCCACGTCGATCTAGGGGGTCCCGGCGAAGGCAACCATCTTGGTATACCGGAGAACAGTGATCCCCCTAGGCCCGTGCCTCGCGTTGACATCCTTCGGGAGCTAGCTGTGGTCCCCGTCCCGGCGGGGGGTCATGACCCACAGCTCGAGCAAATCTACGAGATGCAGGCCAGGCCCGACGAGGGAGCAGGAACGCTTGAGACGATCCGCCGGGACATCGGCCAGGAATGGGCGGGCCAACCTCTGTAACACCCCTGGTGTTATTGTAACTAAAACTTGAGCATGGCATCATAAGCATTGACATTGCATATGTTTGATACACCTAGAGTGCATTCACTAGGCAAAAATTTCAAACAAGTGTATTGTTTTTGGTGTTTTGCAAATAGGACCCTGGATAGGGAACCTAACCCTAAATAAGGCTTAAAGGGGTAAAACTTAACCCAAGATGAGAAAACTTAAAGGCTTTAGGGAAAGAGCCATAAAATGTCCCCAAAAACAAAGTTGAGTCAAATTTATACCCCTGGGATACCAAAAATCTCAATTAGAACCCTGGAAAACCCTAAATCCAAACCCTAGGGACCTATGTGCAAAATTAGCCTACTTTTGGGCTAAAGTGCAAAAACCAAGTCAAATAAGTATTTTAAGTCATTTGGTTCACAAATGTGTGGACTTGTAGGTCAAACATTGGGTTTTGGACCTAAATGCAAAATGGACCTCACTTAGGTTTCATTCTAAGTCTGAAATTCAGTGTTGAGGGCTCAACTTTGGAGCATTGTATCTTTCAAATTATGGGGTTTTTGCCCTAGGTCACCACATGAAAATTATACAGCAAACTAGGGAGAACAACTTTGTTTAAAATTGTAAGTTCACTTGTTAAGGAAATATTGGAGATAATCAAGCCTAAAGATTGGCTGCCAGGCTGATTCAGTCTGAAATTCAGAGGTTCAGTGTAATGGAGCCAACTTTAAGTATGAATTCAACCTTGATCTAGTACTCAAATGTGTTCAAGCCCTATAGTCGAATTGTAGCTGGTCTATAACTCTGCAACTTTGCTAAAGAAAGATGATGAAGTTCTTATGAAAAATCTGGAGAAAGGTTGCTTGGAAAATGCTCTGTCAGACACACTGAATAAGCCTCCGATGGTACAGTGATCTGCTATAGATCAGATCGCCAGCGCGACTGACCCACCGCCGGTGACCCCCCCCCCCCCCCCCGCTGTGATTCGCGTCGTCGGCGTTATGATTCACGCTCGGGGTAAGTTGATAACGTCGCGGGGTCAAAAGATCATCGTCGCCGTTGAGCTGGAAGCCACCCCGACCGACCACGGTACCCCTCCCCTTTGCTCACCGCCGTAAATAAAGCTGCTCGCCGTCGGCATGCCATCTCTATGCCCGCCGCATGTTCGAGCCTTTCCACGGCACCGCCGTGATTCCCTACTGCCGTCCCATCATCGCCGATGAGCTCGCCACGGCTGGAAACACGTAACCACGACGCCAGACTTCTTCCTCATCTCCGGCCGCCAGCACAACCTGCTCGAATTGACCGCCACCGCTTGCGACGCCTATAAATTGAGCCCTCCCCTAGCTGTGTTAGATTATCGCGAACCCAGACACGAAGAATCGTTAGCTATCATCCCCCAGTGAGTCCCAATTTCCAATTTCCCCCAATTCAAGCTTCCGCCACCGTGAAATGAGCTTCACTGTCGCCAGCCCTTTTCCGGTCAGACCCCGTCCCCTACTTCCTCGTTTAAGCTTTCTCACATGCCTACGATGCTTGCTGAACCACCAATTTGAACTGCGGGCTCACCAATCACCGGGAACACGATCAACTGTCCGCCACCCATTCGGTTCACGCGGACAGAGCTTGATAGCTCACCATTTGTGCAATTAGGTTAGGGGAAACACTCGAGGTAGGTCCGATGTGATGTCCGCCGCTCGGGAGCGTCGGTCGTCGCCTTAATCAGCCTGTACAGGTGCTCGCCGGAGCGCTGCCGTGCGCGGCTCCGTCGGGGACTTGGCCGTGCGAAGAAATAGAAGTCGGAGGGGTTTTCTGTAAACCGTCAGTGGCACAGAGAAACAGTAAACAAACCTAATTCAAGTTAGCTAATAAACCAAGGGCCTCTGTGCAAAGCTGTCGCGGGCGCGCGCGCGTGGACGTGTTTCTGCTGTAGTTGGGCCGACATGGACTGATTTCGGCCCAAGTCTGTTCATTGTTTTTCCTTTTCTATTTTTAGCCAGCTTTAGAAATCTGTAGAAAAATGTAGAAAAATCCTAAAATTGTGAAACCAATTTTCCTAGGCTTATTATTTTCCCTAGAATTTAATAAAAATAGTTTCATGATTTTTAGGTTAAATTAGGAATTTTGAGGTGTTTTAAATAGCTTAAGATAGCAGTTCTGGATTTTTAAAAGATTAATGGTAATCCCAAAAATGCTCAAAATTTTTATATGAGCTCCTTATATTATTTAGAAGCCTTGGGTAGAATTTGGGTTGATTTGGACCTTGTTTGATTACCAAACCCCAAAACACCCCCTGCCCTGTGAACTCCTTTACTCACTCCGGAAACCCTAAGTTCTCGGAGTTCCGTGAAGGAAAGTTGTATTCAAGACTTAGATAATAAGTTTATATTATCTTTGCATCCTCATGAGCATCCCATGACATTCATTTTTATACATATGTATGGCTATGTTTAGAACACGAAGAAGAAGTGGAAGCCACTGAAGAACAAGTACCACCACCCTTGGAAACTCAGGCTGAGAATTGTTTCTACTTCGATATTTGTGGATCTGAGCCTGACTCACCCATAAACAAAGGCAAGCCCCGGTGCATTTGCCACCCCCCTTATGTTTTAAAATCTTTCTCACTTGCTTGATGCATTAGGTGTTAGGAGTTGATTGCTTAAACAATTCCTGCATTACTTTCCTTGGATTTGATTACCTTCCTTCATACCCTGTTTTACAAAAGGTTTTATTATGCTTAGTATTGCTCTAGCAAAACAAAAGGATTGGTTTTACAAAAGATGTTTGGCAAAGAGGGAGGGTTGTTTTCAAAATAAAACTTGATGGTGAATCTGTCAAAGGCCTTGATGGATTCAACATCGGAAAAGATGTACTTCTGCCAGGTACCAACCTTTGGGGTTAAAAGATTAAGCTGAGACCGGGCGGGTGACTTGCACGAGAAAGAGAGTCTCGGTGTAGTGTCTCCGTCTGAGTCGATTAAGGACCTTGTCGATGTAGGCCTGCTGACCGAGGACCCTTTAACTGGTCACATGCCTCGTCATGGGTAAGCTTTGCCTCGGGTGGACTAAGGCCATAATAAGATAACACGAAATGGGCGTGGAGCGGTGGCGAGAGTAGCATGTACCCTCCGTGGCAAGAGGCTGGACGGTGGTGTATCTGTGCTCTCGGTTTGCGTGAACCTGATCTGGTCTTAAGAAACTCGGTGGCGGGTTGACATATGCAAGGGTTAAGTGCTACATATGTCGTGTGATCGGAGATCCCCAGCTGAGTATAATCGATTCGGATCACCGTACCTCTGCGGTTATGGAGACTTGGCCACTGACTTACACGTAGCAATCCAGTGAAGATGAAGGGTTGATAAGAAATTGGCTAGTGCAGGTCAAGTGATTGAACTAGGGTTGAAAGAACTCTAGCTGCAGGTAATTTTACTTAACCTGACAATAAAATTGGATTTTAAGGATCCACTTTAGTAAGCAATTCTGCAAACAGAGTCTTTGATTATTGAAAGGCCTTACCTTGACTCCCTTAACCAGCATACCCTTGAGAGTCTTTTCCTTAGTCGGGTAAGACTTGCTGAGTAATTCCATACTCAGGGTTTATTCCCCCGTTGTTTTTAGGTGAGGAGACAACAAACTTTTGTTGTTTTTGTACCAAGGTGGTGAAAAGTGAAGATAATCAAGACTGAAGCTGCCGGAGGACATGGTCCTCCTTAAAAACTTTTATGTAAAGAACTTAATGGGAGGAGCTTTTACCTCCCAGGTATTGTAATAATACTTTTCAGCACTCTCTGGTCTGTACAAATAACTTACTCTTACTTTTAAATAAATGTAAGTTATGTAATCACTTCCGCATTTCCGCATCTCCGATGAACATAGTGTCTGCCAGACGGGTGAAACGTTCCTGGAAAGGTAAGGATAAAGATACCGAACTTGTCAAGTGATTCAGGAACATCTACAGGGTTGTCTGATGTCTGTTGGACAAGGACAACTGTAGGTGGGCCTAATGACTTGGGAGGTTCCGTTACAGCTGGTATCGGAGCGTAGCCCTTCTTGACAGATATTATGTAGCATCTTCAAAAGGATTTTCTTAGACTTATCTAGAAAATTTCTTCTCTTCTTACCTAAGCATTTCTGAAGAGTTTATTTCAAAGACCAGATAGAAAGAGTGCGATGTATAGGAGGTTGAATCGACTAAGGTTGATTCTGTAATTACTCATGCATCATACTAAGAATTGTACTAATAAATTTCCCCTTAGCAAATGCCGCCGCGTACAAGGAAAACGGCGCGAAAGCATACTGGACCTATCGGTGTACCTCGACACCAACTTGCCCCACGGGAGCAAGATAGCAGTAGCGGGAGCAACGATCCTATTGGTGATCTCGAAGCTCGCGTGAATCAACTTCAAGCAGAGTTACAACGCAGGACCAATCTATGGGTTGCGGACGGTGACCGAATTAATGAATTAAGAAGTTACATCTGTACCCTGCAAGATCAACTAGCTGATCGAGATTTGGCGCTTGATTGGGCAGTACAGTCTTGTTCAGTAGCTTGGGCTAAGGAAGCGAAGGCTCGAGCACGAGTCGACGAGCTTAGCACTGCTATTGATAACTTGCAGGTATATTGCAATACTTTACATGAGGAAGTTCATGTACTGTATTCGCAATTACACCCAAATGTCCCTGCGGATCCTGTCAGGTCAGAAGCCGGACCCTCGCATAATGCGGGAGAAGCGCTTGGTGGGGAGTTAGACCTTTTTAGGCCCCCTCCTTCTTTGAGGCTAGTCGACGTATGGTCTCCCACACCTGATAATGAAGCTGCCAAGAGCAATCAGAAGTAGGAGTAGTAGTGTAGCTTGTAGAAGTAGAAGTAGTATGTTGTATAATAGGTTGAACTCTTGTATAATGGGTAATGTATCCTGTTGTATAACATCGAGTCTGTATCATTACTATTTATAGTAATGTAAAATGGAAGGTTTCTCTGGCATATTATGTTTACTTCAAATGTTCTTTGCCTCAGATGCCTACCAGGACTCGAGGACAGGATGCAGCAGGAACTTCTGGGGGAAGGGATGTCACCCCAAATCCACCTCCGGTTCCTCCCACATTGGCTGAGGCGATTGCCGCCTTGGTGAACGCAACTGCAGACAATACCCGCTTTCTTAGAGAAATGGCGG
The DNA here is from genome assembly GCA_029449295.1 of Zea luxurians. Lineage (NCBI taxonomy): Eukaryota > Viridiplantae > Streptophyta > Magnoliopsida > Poales > Poaceae > Zea > Zea luxurians. The sequence goes on from JAOPSE010000010.1 coordinate 50,141,293, forward strand.
GCCAACAATTCTAGCAGCAGGGTGGAAGGGGTTATCAGCAAGGCCCCCGTGAAACCACCTATCTGGATTTCTCTGAAACCCGTCCACCACTATTTGTCAAGGCTGAGGACCCGTTGGAAGCTGATGAGTGGATATGGGTTATTGAACAAAAATTTGGTCTTCTCCGCTGTTCAGAGACGTAGAAGCCGTTGTTCGCAGCGCAACAACTGCGCGGCCCTGCCAGTACCTGGTGGGGGAATTTTGTGGCTATTCAACCTGCCAACCATCAAGTCACATGGGAAGAATTTAAAGTGGCCTTCCGCGAGCACTACATACCTGAAGGTGTTCTGCATATGAAACAAGAAGAGTTCATGAAGTTGAAACAAGGGGGAGATACCGTCAATCAGTATCTCAACAAGTTTAATCACTTGTCGCAGTATGCCATCGATCAGGTGAATACTGACTTGAAGAAGAAGAACTGCTTTATGAGGGGTCTGAATGATCGATTGCAGAGAAAAATGGCCACCTGCATAGATCTCACATATGGAAAGGCTGTCATCACAGCCCTATCTGTTGAAGCAAAATATGCAGGTTCAGGCAAGAACAAGGGATTTGGTGGTGAGAAGCCTAATCAGGGCCAGGCGAAGAGGCAACGGTTGGTGATCCGGCCTTCTCGCCAAAATCGTTCTTTTTCTCGACCGCTCTCATTTCCCTTTAAGCAGCCAATCATTATTTGCCCCAACAATGCCCACACTACCCCAAATTAGCCGGGTGTCCCGGGCACTCGATTCCCTGCTTTGCCCAGCTCCCCAACCGGGTGTTTTAATTGTGGCAAGTCTGGACATTTCATCAAAGACTGCCCATATCCCAAGCAGAATCAATCAAATGCTCAGCAAGGATCTAGGAAGTCAGCTCAGCCCAAGGGAAATAATGTGGGAAAGACTGCAAAGAAGACGGGGCGGGTATACTATACTCAAGTGGCCACTACACCGAAAGGAGAACCGGTGATGATGGGTATGTTTCTCGTGGCCAGTCACCCTGCAATTATTCTTTTTGATTCTGGTGCTTCGCATACATTTATTAGCAAGACATTTGTGGAGCAACATCACATTTCATGCCATGAATCAAAAGAAGGATTTAAAATTCATTCACCTGGGGGATACATTTTTACTAGAGAAGTGGCCTATGAAGTGCCAGTAACAATGGCCGGACGGAACTTTCCTGCTAACATGATTGTTCTGAAAGGCCAGGATATAGATGTGATTTTGGGTATGAATTGGTTAACACAACACAAGGCAATTCTCAACACTGAACTCAGAACCGTCAGGTTGAGCTATAATCAAGAAGAGATTCTTTTGTCTCTCCCCGTAACCAATCCAGCCAAAGCTTCTGGTAGAATATATGAAGCCATTGTACCGGAGATCAAGGATATTCCTGTAGTATGTGAGTTTCCAGATGTATTTCTAGAAGATTTGCCTGGACTGCCCCTGAAAGAGATGTAGAATTTGTAATTGAGCTAAAGCCCGGTACGGCTCCCATTTCCCGAAGATCGTACCGTATGCCTCCTAATGAGTTGGCGGAATTGAAGATTCAATTACAAGATCTACTGAATAAAGGATTTATCCGGCCAAGCTCGTCTCCATGGGGTTGCCCCGCCATTTTTGTTAAGAAGAAGGATCATACCTTGCGAATGTGCGTGGATTATCGACCCCTGAATGAGGTCACCATCAAGAACAAGTACCCTCTTCCGAGGATTGACATCTTATTTGATCAACTGACTGGAGCGAGGGTATTTTCCAAAATTGATCTCAGGTCGGGCTATCACCAAATCCGTATTCGGCCCGAGGATATACCGAAGACCGCATTTACTACGCGGTATGGTCTATTTGAATATTTGGTAATGTCCTTTGGGCTAACAAATGCTCCTGCCCATTTCACTTATTTGATGAACTCGGTGTTCATGCCCGAGTTGGACAAGTTCGTGGTGGTCTTCATCGACGATATTTTGATATATTCTAAAAATGAAGAGGAGCATGCTCAACATTTGCGGATTGTATTAACGCGCCTGAGGGAACATCAGTTGTATGCCAAGTTCAGCAAGTGCGCGTTTTGGCTGGAGGAAATTCAATTTTTGGGGCACGTGTTATCTGCCAAGGGAATTGCGGTAGATCCTAGCAAAGTCAAGGATATTCTGGAGTGGAAACCCCCAACCACTGTTCACCAAGTCCGGAGTTTTCTTGGACTAGCTGGATATTATCGCAGATTCATACCAGATTTTTCTAAGCTTGTGAAGCCAATCACAAGTTTATTGAAGAATGACATTAAATTCAATTGGTCTTCTAAGTGTAATGAAGCCTTTGAGCAATTGAAGACATTATTAACCACTGCTCTAGTATTGGCTCAACCGGACATCACCAAACCTTTTGATGTATATTGTGATGCATCAGGCAGTGGACTCGGTTGTGTATTAATGCAAGAGGGCCGAGTAATTGCATATGCTTCAAGGCAGTTGCGCCGACATGAGGAGCATTACCCAACTCATGATCTGGAGCTAGCTGCTGTGGTTCATGCCCTGAAAATTTGGCGTCACTATCTGCTGGGAAATATCTGTCATATATATACAGATCATAAAAGCTTGAAGTATATCTTCACCCAGTCAGAATTAAATATGAGACAAAGACGATGGCTTGAGCTTATTAAGGACTATGAATTGGAAATTCACTATCACCCAGGCAAAGCCAATGTTGTGGCAGATGCATTGAGCCGTAAGGCTTCCTGCCACTGTATTATGGTGAAAACCTCTGACAACACTTTATGTGAAGAGATGGAAAAGCTAAACCTAGGGATGGTCCAACAAGGAACCCTGAATCAGCTAAAGCTTGAGTCTATCATCTTGCAAAGGATAATTGATGCTCAAAAGAATAATGTGGGTATGAAGCACATACGGGAAAAAATATGGGCTGGAACAGCCAATTGTTTCAAGGAAGACGATCAAGGTGTGATATGGTTCAATAACCGCATAGTAGTGCCAAAGAATGAAGAACTCCGCCAGCAAATCTTAGATGAAGAGCATCTTAGTCGCTATTCTATTCATCCGGGAAGCACTAAGATGTATCATGATCTAAAGCAGCACTACTGGTGGACGAAGATGAAAATTGAAATTGCACGCTATGTGGCTAAGTGTGACACTTGCAGACGTGGCAAAGCCATACACATGAAAACTGCTGGTCCATTACAATCTTTGCCGATCCCAACATGGAAATGGGAAGATATAAGCATGGACTTTATCGTGGGATTGCCCAGGACTGCAAAAGGGTATGATTCTATCTGGGTTATCATTGATCGGCTTACGAAGATTGCTCACTTTTTACCGGTCAAGACGAATTACCCGGTTACTGTCTATGCCCAATTGTACATTGCTCGTATTCTTAGTCTGCATGGTGTTCCGAAGACCATTGTGTCGGATCGTGGATCCCAATTTGTAGCCAAGTTTTGGGAAGCACTTCACAAATCCTTGGGTACTAAGTTGCTCCATAGTTCGGCATATCATCCACAAACCAGTGGACAGACTGAGAGGATTAATCAAGTACTTGAAGATATGTTGCGAGCCTGTGTCCTGGACTTCTCACCAAAATGGGATGAATGCTTGCCTTTGGCGGAGTTTTCATATAATAACAGCTATCAAGAAAGTATCAAGATGGCACCTTTTGAAGCTTTATATGGGCGACGGTGTCGAACTCCGCTAAATTGGTCTGAACCTGGAGAAAGGTACTTCTTTAGGCCTGATATTGTGAAGGAGGCCGAGGAAAAGGTTCAGAAAATTATTCATAACATGAAGAAAGCACAAGCCCGTCAGAAGGGTTATGCAGACAAACGACGAATGCCCTTGTATTTTCATGAAGGAGACTATGTCTACCTGAAAGTTTCACCCATGAAGGGAGTATCGTGTTTTGGGGTTAAAGGGAAACTTACACCCAGGTACATTGGTCCATTTCCGATACTTGAGCAATGTGGACCAGTGGCGTATCGACTGCAACTCCCCGAAATTTTGTCTGCTATCCATAATGTGTTCCATGTGTCACAATTGAAGTGTCTTCGGGTTCCCGATCGAACCATTGAAGTGACAGATGTTGTCCTAGAACCAGATTTAACATACTCGGAACATCCTATTCGAGTTCTGGATCAAAAGGACAGGGTTACCCAGAAAAAGACTCTTAAGTTCTACAAGATACAATGGAACCAACATTCTGAGGAAGAGGCTACATGGGAAACCCAAGACTTTTTAGATAAGAATTTCCCAGGATTTCTAGCCTCATGTAATTTGTAAAGTGTATTTAGTTATTGATAAAGGAGTGAACCCCCACACCACCCCTGCCTTGTACCAGAAATAAGGGAATAAAGATGTGACACTGAAAGTCGCCTAGAGGGGGGGGGGGTGAATAGGCGAAACCTGAAAATTAAAACTTTATCCCCCAACTAGATCCCTTGATTAGTGGTTAGAACAAGATATACAAATATCGGAGAATATAAACTAAGTTCTTGCTTGAAGAGAGTATTGCTAAATAATGCGTAAGTGATAAATCAATACAATTAGTAAGTTATAGAATAACAAAGCAACAAGCCTTAGATGAGAAGAGCACTAGGACAAGTTCTTTCTTGCAACGTGTTGCTTCACTAAATGGGAATTTAACTTGAAGCAACACCAAATGATATTAGCAAATAAAGATGCAAGAAAACTTAGAGCAAGGGAACACAAACAAATCACAAGCAATAAACACAATGGACACGGGTGATTTGTTTTACCGAGGTTCGGCCCTCGAAGGCCTAGTCCCCGTTGAGGAGTCCACTTAAGGACGGGTCTTTTTCAACCCTTTCCCTCTCTCCCCCGATCACACAAGGATCGGTGAGCTCTTCTTCTTCTCAAGGATCACTCTCGATCCCACAAGGACCACCACAATCTTTGGTGTCTCTTGCTAGCTTTTACAAGCCTCCAAAACTTTGGAGGAAGTTCAATGGGAGTCAAAACTCCACGCGCAAATGAACACAAAGATGAAGCACACACTATCTCTCGATGAATCTCACAAGGCACTAGTGCTAAACTCAGATGAGTAGCTCTCTTTTGCTTGCTCTTTCTTTTGTGGCACTTGTGTTGGTTGTAGTGGTCTAAATCTTGTGTATAGGATGGATCAATGAATATATGTGGTTGGGAGGGCTTGAGTATGTCAATTATATGACTTGGAATGTTGCTTGGGCTCCCACACCTTGAAGTGGCCGGTTGGGGTGGTATTTATAGCCACCAACCAAAAACTAGCCGTTGGTGAAAGCTGTCTGTCGCATGGTGCACCGGACAGTCCGGTGCACACCGGACATGTCCGGTGCGCCAGCCACGTCACCCGACCGTTGGATCCTGACCGTTGGAGCTTCTGATTTCGGGGCCCGCCTGGGTGTCCGGTGCACACCGGACATGTACTGTTTGATGTCCGGTGCACCGGTATGGGCACGTCTGACGTCTGCGCGCGCATTAAATGCACCGCAGGGAGCCGTTGGCGCCGTAGAGAGCCGTTGCCCCGCTGGTACACCGGACAGTCCGGTGCACACCGGACAGTCCGGTGAATTTTAGCGGAGCAGCTGCCGCGCGAACCCGAGGCTGGCGAGTTCTGGAGACCGCGCATCCTTGGAGCACCGGACATGTCCTGTGCACACCGGACAGTCCGGTGAATTATAGCGCGCCGGCTTCCGAGAATTCCCGAGAGCGAAGAGTTGGAGTTGGAGTCCTCTGGGCGCACCGGACACTGTCCGGTGCCTCCAGCCAGAGGTGCCCTCGGTTGCCTCGTTGCTCCTTTGTTGAATCCAAAACTTGGTCTTTTTATTGGCTAAGTGTGAACCTTTTGCACCTGTATAACTTGAGTACTAGAGCAAACTAGTTAGTCCAATATTTGTGTTGGGCAATTCAACCACCAAAATTATTTAGGAACTAGGGGTAAGCCTAATTCCCTTTCAATCTCCCCCTTTTTGGTGATTGATGCCAACACAAACCAAAGCAAATATCGAAGTGCATAATTGAACTAGTTTGCATAATGTAAGTGCAAAGGTTGCTTGGAATTGAGCCAATATATACTTATATGATGCGCATGGATTGTTTTCTTTGTTTTTGACATGTTGGACCACATTTGCACCAAGAGTTTTGTTTTTGCAAATTCTTTTGTAAATTCTTTTCAAAGTCATTTTGCAAGATAGACAAAGGTAAATGAATAAGATTTTGCAAAGCATTTTTAAGTTTTGAAAGTTTCTTCCTTTGTTCCAAAATGCTTTCCCTTTGACTAAACAAAACTCCCCCTAAATGAGATTCTCCTCTTAGGGTTCAAGAGGGTTTTGATTTAACATTTTGAAAAACTACTTCCTCCCCCTTTAGAACATAATAAGATACCAATTTTGAAATTGACCAATTTGAAAATCTCCAAAATTGTAAAATTTTAAGTGGTGGTGCGGTCCTTTTGCTTTGGGCTCATATTTTCTCCCCCTTTGGCATGAATCGCCAAAAACGGAATCATTAGAGCCCAATGAAGTATTTTCTCCCCCTTTGGTCATGAAATGAATGAGTGAAGATTATACCAAAAATGGAGAGGCATTGTGGAGTGATGGCGAAGTGTAGATAATATCGATAGAGTAGAGTGGAAGCTTTGCCTTCGCCGAAGACTCCAATTCCCTTTCAATGTACCTATGACTTGGTTTGAAATTCACTTGAAAACACATTAGTCATAGTATATAAAAGAGATATGATCAAGAGGATATATCAAATTAAGCATGATCATAGTTCTATATAACATAGATTGCTCCCCCTAAGTATGTGCATGGAGAGGAACACATATTTTGGTCTTAAATGCCAATTGCACATAATTAGGTAAATGAGAACATATCTATATCATACAGAATGTGAAGTGCATTGTGTCATAGTATAAGTGTGATGCTCATGATAGGTTATGCACTTACGAAAGCATGTTGTAAACTATTTAAGCATTTTCCCTTAAGGATTTCAAAGAGACTTAAGGACCATCCACCTTTGAAACAAAGGCAGCTTATCCTCGTTACAAGGTTAAGCTTTAAGCTTTTTGACAATAAAAGTACCTCATCTATTTTTACCAGAGATGCACTAAGCAGGAATGAATTTTGGGAAATTAAACTAGGTATGAAGCAGGGATAATACATGGACATGCTTTCTCTTCCTTTCATACAAGATATGCAAAGAATGTATAGAAAAGGAAGATTTAGGTACAAGTTTAAATGAAAGGAGATAGTTTTACCTTTTTGTACCTTTACATAGGGACGCTCTCTTCATTGTGCTTTGTCCTTAGTCTTAGATGCTTAAGACCTATTCTTAATGACAATATATGGAAATATTTTGCACAAGAGAGAGTTCTACAACTAGTGATCTTTTCAAGTTATTGTTAGCATATATCAAATGGATCACAAGTTGCATAAATGTATCATGAAATCTCCTTTTTTTATTTGAGAGTCCTCCCTTTGCAGTGGCTTCTTTTTCCTTTCAAACTTATTGAAAATACTCAAGAAGAATGTTAGTAATACAAGGGAGTATATAATGATGGATGATTTCTTTTAGATAGGAAATAAGCATAATTCATCATCCATGAGTCACATAGACATGAAGTAAATTCCTTAACGTTAGTGCACATTAACAGAAAAGAGGAATGAGCACCTTTTTAATCATTTTTGATTAATCAAAGGAATTTCACTTTTTCATATTGAATTTATTATCATGACTTAGAAGCACATCAATATGAGAATGGATATAGCAAAGACATGAATTAGATTCTAATGGACAAGCGCATTTATGAAAATGATATTGAATGCACACTTAGTTAATTTCGATCCAATAAAGAATCTATTCCTCACAAGGGTAGAATATGATAATTTAGATTAAATACCCATTGAGATGGGAACCAAACTTAAGAAGATGAGTTCCCATACCTTGGCTTTTACTTTTCTTCCTTTGGGTGAAGATCAACCCATGAGGCTTGTGCACTTTCTCTCTTGTAGATTTTCATAATTAAACTCAAGAGAAATGTTAGTAGCAACACAAGCTCTAGTTTCTATTTTTGTAATCATTTTGATAAGGAATGAGAAGCTAGATTACTAAAAGCATGGAAACTTCATAGCATTAACTAGATTATCCATAGATGATGTTATGCTCAATTTTAACTCATAAAACAAGCATAAATAATCCTTTAAGATTAAGGGAATAAATCTAATTCATGATATGGAAAGCGATAAATGTGAAAGAATCAAGTCCAATTTAAGTAAGTAGAAGCACATCATAAGTCATTGGATTGATTTTTCTTTTTATGTTAGATTACATGCTTTTCCAAAGAGAAACCTATTCTCTATAAGTGAGACTACTTGGGTTACTTAGATAAAATCATTAATCTCACTATTCTAGTTATAGAGAGAGTTTTCCTTTTATAAGTGTCCTAAGGATTTGAATTCCTTACAAGACACCTTAATCTTTTAAGAACTTAAAAAATCTCTCTATATCTAGAATCATGGCAATAATAGAATGACTAGCGAAAAAACATGCCATGAGGTACTTTCAACAATTTAAAGCATGTAGATTGCCATAGAATGGAAATGATAAGAATGCAATCTACCATATGAGAGGAAATTCTTTCAAAGAATGGTAACATAATTTTAAAGACATTTGAAGTGCTATATATTTCTATGTGACTACACAAGACACATAAGAAATGATAGTTTAAAATACTTGCACTTAAGAGCATAGAAGTTGCCATCCTTTGATTTTCCTTCATGTTGTAGGCCTTGATTTTCGCACATGATATTTCTTCATTTCCTACAACATCAATATCTTTCTCGAGATGATATGAGTTTAAGACATAGTAATTTAAAAAAATAACCTTGGGTCAATCATGAATGTAGATCATTGACGATTGATAGCTCGAGTGGACTCTCTCAAGCACACCAAGGCTTCATATCATCTCCTTCCCCTACAAAGCTTGTCAAGTATATTTTGGTACCCATCGCTTGACGGGTCCATCACGGTTAGTCAACAAAGATCTAGGAACCCAAAAGTCCTTTGTGTTAGCATTAGGTAAACTCATTACCTTTCTAGCACAAGTTGCAATTTTGGGTTGCCTAGTTACATGAGAAGTAATTGACAAGCTAGGAGTGGAAGATTTACCTATGGGACAATCCTTGCATTGATGTCCCTTCTTTCGGCATATGTAGCATAGGCGATCTTCAACTCTTGAAGATTTCTTCCTTCCTTGTTTCTTGCTTGCTACATGGTTAGTGAATATTTTCTTTTCTAACCCTATGCCTTTTTGTTTTAAATGGGGACAAGATCTAAGCAAGTGTCCCTTCTTGGAGCATTTAAAACAAAGTCTATCATCCTTGTTAATAATCAAGCCATTTTTAATGTAGGGACATGACCTAATCAAGTGCCCCTCTTCAAAGCATTCACTACACCTCTTAATGTGAAGTGTGGCTTGATCATTACCTTGGATGTTACCTTTTGTGGAGGCGTGGTTGAGGCTTTTGGAGGAGGTGTTGAATTTCATCTTTTGTTTCTTCCTCTTGGTAATCCTCAAATCCTTGACATCTTCTTTAAGGGATGTAGTGCATGCCACGGTTGTTCCCGTCTCAAGCTTCTTCACCATGTGATCACGGTTATCTTGAGAAGGTTGGGCAATGCATTTCCCTTTTAGTTGTGTCAAGCTCATCTTTAGCCTCTCATTTTCTTCTTTGAGCTTTTGATATGTATCATCATTTGTTCCTGCAAATTCTAACTCAAAGGAAGATTTGCTTGTCGATGGACAACAAGCATTAGCACATGGTAATATAGCATCAATTTGAATGCATGTGCATGAGTGAGGTTGTTGGGATTTTAAGTTTTCTATCACAACCTCATGAGTCAAATTCAATATGATATGATCATCCATAAGATTTTCATGAGAACATAGAAGCATATCATATTTTTCTTGAAAAGCTAGATTTTCAATTTTTAGCTTTTCTACTTGGTCCTTAAGCAAGGTATTCCTATTTACTAATTGAGCAATACAATGTAAAGCGTTATCATGCTCAATTGAAACAGTTTCATACCTTTGGACCAAATCAACATGAGAGAACTTTAGCTCCTCATGTTCTTTAGTCAACTCGTCAAAGTGTAGCATTTTCATGGAGAGAACATCTTCTAGCCTTTGACGAGCTTCGCCTTGCTCTCTCGCTCTTTCTAGAAGTTTGAGCATGACCGCCTTATCTTCTTGGCTTAGGCGAGCGTAGAGTTGCAAGAAGCTTCTTTCTTCCTCCTCATCCTCATTTGTCCTTCCGCTATAATTTACATTAGCCACACAACACATGTGGGAATCGAAATGGGAAGACAGACCTTTTGGAGAGGTGGATTCATCGTTTGGTCTCCATCGTTCATTTTCTTCTTCTTCCTTGCAAGGGTTAGTATCACAAATACCAAAGGAAGTAGAAGTACAAAAAGAACTATTATGTTTGGACTTATTAAATTTGCTTTTAATTCTAGTCCAAATATCATGCACATCACAAATGGGTTTGTCATATTTTATTATGAAGGCATGATAATCTTCTTTGCTAAGGGATTTACTTAAGATGTCATAAGCTAGATAGTTTAAGTGTATACATCTTAAATCTTCTTCGGAGGCATTTTCCCTAGCATAGTTAGGAGGGATAATACTCTTGTCTAAAATTTGTTCTAATTGCGGGTCTACCGTTCTAAAAGCATTTATTACTCTAGTAGACCATGAATCATAATTAGAACAATCGGAAAGTAATATCTCAAGAGTTACCTCCTTGGTCTCCTGGGTCTTCTTGTTCTTTTGGGATCTTTTACGAGCCATCACTTCGAGTTGTTAGACTCAAGATGAAGTGCCTAGCTCTGATACCAATTGAAAGTCGCCTAGAGGGGGGGGGGGGTGAATAGGCGAAACCTGAAAATTAAAACTTTATCCCCCAACTAGATCCCTTGATTAGTGGTTAGAACAAGATATACAAATATCAGAGAATATAAACTAAGTTCTTGCTTGAAGAGAGTATTGCTAAATAATGCGTAAGTGATAAATCAATACAATTAGTAAGTTATAGAATAACAAAGCAAGAAGCCTTAGATGAGAAGAGCACTAGGACAAGTTCTTTCTTGCAATGTGTTGCTTCACTAAATGGGAATTTAACTTGAAGCAACACCAAATGATATTAGCAAATAAAGATGCAAGAAAACTTAGAGCAAGGGAACACAAACAAATCACAAGCAATAAACACAATGGACACGGGTGATTTGTTTTACCGAGGTTCGGCCCTCGAAGGCCTAGTCCCCGTTGAGGAGTCCACTTAAGGACGGGTCTTTTTCAACCCTTTCCCTCTCTCCCCCGATCACACAAGGATCGGTGAGCTCTTCTTCTTCTCAAGGATCACTCTCGATCCCACAAGGACCACCACAATCTTTGGTGTCTCTTGCTAGCTTTTACAAGCCTCCAAAACTTTGGAGGAAGTTCAATGGGAGTCAAAACTCCACGCGCAAATGAACACAAAGATGAAGCACACACTATCTCTCGATGAATCTCACAAGGCACTAGTGCTAAACTCAGATGAGTAGCTCTCTTTTGCTTGCTCTTTCTTTTGTGGCACTTGTGTTGGTTGTAGTGGTCTAAATCTTGTGTATAGGATGGATCAATGAATATATGTGGTTGGGAGGGCTTGAGTATGTCAATTATATGACTTGGAATGTTGCTTGGGCTCCCACACCTTGAAGTGGCCGGTTGGGGTGGTATTTATAGCCACCAACCAAAAACTAGCCGTTGGTGAAAGCTGTCTGTCGCATGGTGCACCGGACAGTCCGGTGCACACCGGACATGTCCGGTGCGCCAGCCACGTTGTAAGACCCAAAATTAGTAGAGGAAAAAAAAATATAAACCAAGTATCATAATGCTTTGGAAATTAGGAAAATAAGAAAAATGATGAAAAAAGGGATTTTTCTTTTAAAGGAAACATTTATACATCCCATGAAATAGATAACAAGGAGAATAAAACTTAAATTAGTAATAATAAAATAATATGGTTTATATTCACCTTTGGATTTCAATTGATACATTTGAAAAATCTGAAAAACTAAAATAGAAATATAAATTTGAATTTGGAATAGAAAATAGAAAATAAAAGAAAAGGGGAGAACTAAGAAAAATACTACATAAAATAAAATAAAAAATCAGAATAAACATCCTTCACACTTATATTATTAAATTATACCTTTCAAACTGAGGACAAGTTATTCACAAAGTTTGAACTCAAACTTGAATTCAAATTGGATTTGAAAATGGAGAAAAGAAAATAGAAAAGAAAAAGAAAAAAAAAATAAAAACCCTAACTGGGCCGGCTACCTCCTATTCAGCCCACTGGGAATTCCCCTCCCGCGCGGCCCATCTCCAAATCCTGGCGCCGACACGCGGGTCCCACCTGTCGTCCTCTCGCGCGCGCGCCAGCCCATTCTTAACCCGGCGCCGACATGTGGGGACTCCCTGCCAGCCTCTCAATCATCACTGCGCCTTAACTCGCTGCCATGTGGGTCCCACGTTGTCAGCTCGTTCTTCTCCCCGGTAACAGACCGCGCGACTCGCTCGCCACGTTTTCCTCCGCGCTGATCGGGAGCTCGTTCGCATGGGTCGCTCGGACTTGCTCCCAGCCCGCGATAAATGCCTGGCCGCCGCTCTTACCGAATTGCGCCACCGGTCGGTCGCACCCTGCGGCATAGAAAACACCGCGCCACCGCACCGATTCGCACCGCCGCCGGCTAAATCCGTCCCGCGGGACAATCCGGCCGTGGCAAGGCGTCCTGCGTGGTCGGGGGCAACTACTGAAACCGTCCGTGGGCGTATCTGGGAGAGCTGATCACGGAGGCGGCCTGAATTCCTCGCCGTACTTCGTACCTCCGCCACTGTCCGCCGCGCGTCGCGACCAGCGTCACCGAGGCGTCGATCTCTGGTAACCAGCCCATCCCTGCCTTCATTATGTAATGCGCAATGTGTAGCTGCGATGAATTGGAAAATGGGGTAGGGGTTCACCGTTGGGCGGATGGCCGGACTTCTCCACCGCGCGGTGGGTGCACGCCGCCGCCCAGGGAAGACGGAGGTAGGCGATGGGATCCTGGCCTTTGGATCTGGACTGTGCGGCTAGGATTAGAAGCTGGATACCTCTTCGTCGTATTAAACCCTCGGCCGCAGGATTGTGATCGGAGCGTTGCGGTCAGATCTCGGGATCGTAGGATGTGGGCCGTTGGATCAAGATCCAAAAGCTCTCGGTTCGTAACGATTCATTAAGATGTACATCTAATCACCACCGTCGGTTCTCGATCGGACGGCCCTGAGATCACGATACCCCTTCGCGAGTCCATTTTACTTAAGAGCCCCTCGGTTTCACAGAAATCAACCCGCCGTCCACCTATCACTGTACACTGAGTCTAGGATTTTATTCGCGCAGCCCCCTGTGCTTCTGTTTAATTGAGGCCCAGTCCAGAGACATTTAAAAACAGAGAAATAATATTAGAAATTCATTTTTAATACAAAAACAAATCTAGAAACTTGTAAAATTCATAGAAATTCCATTTTTGGTCCAAATTGAACCATTCCAATTTCTAAAATTTTGTAATAATATTCTTCACCATTTAGTGTCTTTTGTTTTGACATGAACTCTGTCAGAAAATTTATTTATCATTTAATCATATCTTAATCACATTAAACCTTAGGAAAATCATAACTTGAATTCTACAACTCCAAAATTAATAATTCTTTATCCTGTGATCTTATTTTAATATGTAGATTATTAATATGTATTTTGCATATATGTTTGGTGTAATGTTAATTTTGCCTATACCATGTATGTTTGTATTGCTACGACTAGCAGTGAGGTCACGAGGATCTGAAGAATCATCCTGGTACCTGGATTCTCAAGGCCCAGGCAAGTTGTACCCTTGATCACTTCTTTTTACCCAGCCATGTTCTGATTAATCATAATGATCTGCATAGGTTAATTTTGATGGGACCCAATAGGTTACCCTAGTTTGTCTATCTTTATACCTTGTTTACCACTGAACTTTCTGGGTAGTACTTGCTAGTGCTATATGTGGTTTTGGGTATGGAGATACACTGTTCATGGTTACACTTTTGTTATCAGTTGTTATATATTGTTCATGATGAGATCATTATGTTAATTGGAACATGGAGAACCACCCGGGAAAACAGTGCTACCACGAGGGTGGAATGGGACGCCCTTGGCTGATTAATTAGGAAAGCTAGTGGAAGACTACCTTACCCGAAAGGGGCAAGGGCAGTAGGGGAGAGGTCAGTGTAGGGAGGCCCTCGGGAGGATTTTGCTGCGATGGCGGTCCTGCAAGGGATTCCTGCACTGGATCTTCCTATAAACTGTAGCGGGTTTTCGGAAGCTAGTGGAACTTTGTAAAGGCCTCGTAGTGGATCCCTAGCCATTCACCTCGGAAGTGTCTAAGGGCTTTGCAAACCCTGGCGACATGGGATACACGACTTGTGGGTAAAGATGCGCAACCTCTGCAGAGTGTAAAACTGGTATACTAGCCGTGCTCACGGTCAAGAGCAGCTCGGACACTCACATGATTAATTTATGGAACTAAATTCAATTTGTCATATGCATTGCATAGCAGGTGGTGTTGTTACTTTTGTTCTATTACTTAATTGGGTTTGGTATTTACTTATACTTAGTAACTGCTAATAAAATTTTGACCAACTTTAAAAGCAATGCTCAGCTCTAACCATCTTCTTTGGTAAGCCTTACACTTCACGTGAGCTCCCACCTTTGGCGAGTTCATGCACATTATTCCCCACAACTTGTTGAGCGATGAACGTATGTGAGCTCACTCTTGCTGTCTCACACACACCACAGGTCAAGACCAGGTACTGCAGGATGATGCTTATGGAGGATGCTGCGATGAGTTCGTGAGAGGTCTAGGTCGTCGTCTCCCAGTCAACTTTGGGTTGCTGGACCGTTGTCTCCCTATAATGTAATTATTTATTTTGTATAGAACTCCTGTTATATATAAAGTTGTGACATTCGATCCTGTGCCACTATACATCATATGTTTGAGACTTGGTCCCAGCATACCTGGTGTTTATGTTAACCCCGGGTTTTGGACCCCTAAAATCCGGGTGTTACAGAAGTGGTATCAGAGGAATGTTGACTGTAGGACGAAGCCTAGATAGAACTGGACAACCATTATCTACTTACCTTTGCTACTCTGATCATTTCTAAACTTCTCTTAATCTTTCTCATCTATTTCCGCTATACTCTGATTATTCTTACCTTTTCCCTTCTAAAGACAAATGTGGATTTCACACTTTGAAATCCTGTGCCTAAAGTGACTTTAGGAATAGGAGACCTAATCCTAGGAACAAAAACAAAACTATTTTTATAAGTGTCTATGTATTTGAATGTTTGTTCTTATGATACTTGCCTGATTTGGATCTTTGATTGAGTGTGATGAGTTGTGGAGTAATGTCCACAATTGCATCTGCATATATACATAGGTATAAAAATATATTTATAAAATAATTAGACAACCTAGAGTGTCCCCATTGAAACATACCTAGCTTAAGAGATTTATCTTATCCTAAAAGATCTCATTCTAACCAATTCATCTTATCTTAAAAGATTCTCCCTTATCTTAATAGATCCATCTCATCTTAAAAGATACTCATCTTATCTTGAAAAGATTCTATCCTATCCTAATAAATCTAACTGACCTCGAAAGACTCTATCTTATCTTATGGATTCATCTTGCCCTAAATTGAATATTTATTCCCCTCTAGAATAACAACCATGACCTAATCAAAATTAATGAGATTCTATCTAGTCTAATCTGGTTATACCAATCTAACTTAAAATTGATGCCCTAGATTAACTTGACCATATACATATGCAACTACCTTACCCATCCAATAGATGCATAATCCCTCTGTGTTAACCTAATAGAGCTTCTGACCTACCTACACCATATACCCCATCCTATTTCAAAAGATTCTAACATATCCTAACAAGATATATCTTACCCTGATAAATCTAGCTAACTTAAACTAATCTAATCTAGATCATATCTAATTTAATATGGTCTAATCTAGTGTGAGTTACTTAATGCTGGTAGAAAAAAAAAATAAGGCCATACTCCTAAATTACTTAAACCTAATTTGGAGACTTATATCAACTTGGCCATACCCAACAACTTGACCTATATAACAAGTTACATAACAACCCAACCAATAGAGTAATGATGGATTGCATAGTCTATTCAACCCCTACCTAAAACAAACTTGTAACCTACATCATGTAGTCTATCTCATCCATACCTATATTAACCATATTCCCCAGCCAATAATATACACTAACTCCTAATCAATGAGATAAGACCAAAGAAGATGATCAACTTCATCAAGGAAGGATGAACACCAACCCAAGTCTTCAAGGATCAAGTGAGGTCACCAAGATGAGTCAAGATCCACAATCTAGGATGAAGTCTTTTCTTATCCTACTCTTTCTTACCCAAACCTATATATGCCCTAAAGACATCTTCTATTCTATAATAAAGTGGACATACATATATACACCCATGCTTTCCTAACCACCAGTTCCACCAAGATACATAAACATATTTATATATTACTACTATTTGTAAGATCTAAGTGTTACCTTAGTTAGCAGCTAGTATTTTACTATATTGAATAATAATAAAGTCTATCTGACCCCATGTGTTGCTAATAAATAATGCATCATGCTGAGATTTTGTTTGTGCATATGTTGGAGATAACATAAGTTATGCACCCTTTTCTTACAAATCTCGAGGACGAGATTATTTTTAAGGGGGGTAGGATTTGTAAGACCCAAAATTAGTAGAGGAAAAAAAAATATAAACCAAGTATCATAATGCTTTGGAAATTAGGAAAATAAGAAAAATGATGAAAAAAGGGATTTTTCTTTTAAAGGAAACATTTATACATCCCATGAAATAGATAACAAGGAGAATAAAACTTAAATTAGTAATAATAAAATAATATGGTTTATATTCACCTTTGGATTTCAATTGATACATTTGAAAAATCTGAAAAACTAAAATAGAAATATAAATTTGAATTTGGAATAGAAAATAGAAAATAAAAGAAAAGGGGAGAACTAAGAAAAATACTACATAAAATAAAATAAAAAATCAGAATAAACATCCTTCACACTTATATTATTAAATTATACCTTTCAAACTGAGGACAAGTTATTCACAAAGTTTGAACTCAAACTTGAATTCAAATTGGATTTGAAAATGGAGAAAAGAAAATAGAAAAGAAAAAGAAAAAAAAATAAAAACCCTAACTGGGCCGGCTACCTCCTATTCAGCCCACTGGGAATTCCCCTCCCGCGCGGCCCATCTCCAAATCCTGGCGCCGACACGCGGGTCCCACCTGTCGTCCTCTCGCGCGCGCGCCAGCCCATTCTTAACCCGGCGCCGACATGTGGGGACTCCCTGCCAGCCTCTCAATCATCACTGCGCCTTAACTCGCTGCCATGTGGGTCCCACGTTGTCAGCTCGTTCTTCTCCCCGGTAACAGACCGCGCGACTCGCTCGCCACGTTTTCCTCCGCGCTGATCGGGAGCTCGTTCGCATGGGTCGCTCGGACTTGCTCCCAGCCCGCGATAAATGCCTGGCCGCCGCTCTTACCGAATTGCGCCACCGGTCGGTCGCACCCTGCGGCATAGAAAACACCGCGCCACCGCACCGATTCGCACCGCCGCCGGCTAAATCCGTCCCGCGGGACAATCCGGCCGTGGCAAGGCGTCCTGCGTGGTCGGGGGCAACTACTGAAACCGTCCGTGGGCGTATCTGGGAGAGCTGATCACGGAGGCGGCCTGAATTCCTCGTCGTACTTCGTACCTCCGCCACTGTCCGCCGCGCGTCGCGACCAGCGTCACCGAGGCGTCGATCTCTGGTAACCAGCCCATCCCTGCCTTCATTATGTAATGCGCAATGTGTAGCTGCGATGAATTGGAAAATGGGGTAGGGGTTCACCGTTGGGCGGATGGCCGGACTTCTCCACCGCGCGGTGGGTGCGCGCCGCCGCCCAGGGAAGACGGAGGTAGGCGATGGGATCCTGGCCTTTGGATCTGGACTGTGCGGCTAGGATTAGAAGCCGGATACCTCTTCGTCGTATTAAACCCTCGGCCGCAGGATTGTGATCGGAGCGTTGCGGTCAGATCTCGGGATCGTAGGATGTGGGCCGTTGGATCAAGATCCAAAAGCTCTCGGTTCGTAACGATTCATTAAGATGTACATCTAATCACCACCGTCGGTTCTCGATCGGACGGCCCTGAGATCACGATACCCCTTCGCGAGTCCATTTTACTTAAGAGCCCCTCGGTTTCACAGAAATCAACCCGCCGTCCACCTATCACTGTATACTGAGTCTAGGATTTTATTCGCGCAGCCCCCTGTGCTTCTGTTTAATTGAGGCCCAGTCCAGAGACATTTAAAAACAGAGAAATAATATTAGAAATTCATTTTTAATACAAAAACAAATCTAGAAACTTGTAAAATTCATAGAAATTCCATTTTTGGTCCAAATTGAACCATTCCAATTTCTAAAATTTTGTAATAATATTCTTCACCATTTAGTGTCTTTTGTTTTGACATGAACTCTGTCAGAAAATTTATTTATCATTTAATCATATCTTAATCACATTAAACCTTAGGAAAATCATAACTTGAATTCTACAACTCCAAAATTAATAATTCTTTATCCTGTGATCTTATTTTAATATGTAGATTATTAATATGTATTTTGCATATATGTTTGGTGTAATGTTAATTTTGCCTATACCATGTATGTTTGTATTGCTACGACTAGCAGTGAGGTCACGAGGATCTAAAGAATCATCCTGGTACCTGGATTCTCAAGGCCCAGGCAAGTTGTACCCTTGATCACTTCTTTTTACCCAGCCATGTTCTGATTAATCATAATGATCTGCATAGGTTAATTTTGATGGGACCCAATAGGTTACCCTAGTTTGTCTATCTTTATACCTTGTTTACCACTGAACTTTCTGGGTAGTACTTGCTAGTGCTATATGTGGTTTTGGGTATGGAGATACACTGTTCATGGTTACACTTTTGTTATCAGTTGTTATATATTGTTCATGATGAGATCATTATGTTAATTGGAACATGGAGAACCACCCGGGAAAACAGTGCTACCACGAGGGTGGAATGGGACGCCCTTGGCTGATTAATTAGGAAAGCTAGTGGAAGACTACCTTACCCGAAAGGGGCAAGGGCAGTAGGGGAGAGGTCAGTGTAGGGAGGCCCTCGGGAGGATTTTGCTGCGATGACGGTCCTGCAAGGGATTCCTGCACTGGATCTTCCTATAAACTGTAGCGGGTTTTCGGAAGCTAGTGGAACTTTGTAAAGGCCTCGTAGTGGATCCCTAGCCATTCACCTCGGAAGTGTCTAAGGGCTTTGCAAACCCTGGCGACATGGGATACACGACTTGTGGGTAAAGATGCGCAACCTCTGCAGAGTGTAAAACTGGTATACTAGCCGTGCTCACGGTCAAGAGCAGCTCGGACACTCACATGATTAATTTATGGAACTAAATTCAATTTGTCATATGCATTGCATAGCAGGTGGTGTTGTTACTTTTGTTCTATTACTTAATTGGGTTTGGTATTTACTTATACTTAGTAACTGCTAATAAAATTTTGACCAACTTTAAAAGCAATGCTCAGCTCTAACCATCTTCTTTGGTAAGCCTTACACTTCACGTGAGCTCCCACCTTTGGCGAGTTCATGCACATTATTCCCCACAACTTGTTGAGCGATGAACGTATGTGAGCTCACTCTTGCTGTCTCACACACACCACAGGTCAAGACCAGGTACTGCAGGATGATGCTTATGGAGGATGCTGCGATGAGTTCGTGAGAGGTCTAGGTCGTCGTCTCCCAGTCAACTTTGGGTTGCTGGACCGTTGTCTCCCTATAATATAATTATTTATTTTGTATAGAACTCCTGTTATATATAAAGTTGTGACATTCGATCCTGTGCCACTATACATCATATGTTTGAGACTTGGTCCCAGCATACCTGGTGTTTATGTTAACCCCGGGTTTTGGACCCCTAAAATCCGGGTGTTACACACGTCACCCGACCGTTGGATCCTGACCGTTGGAGCTTCTGATTTCGGGGCCCGCCTGGGTGTCCGGTGCACACCGGACATGTACTGTTTGATGTCCGGTGCACCGGTATGGGCACGTCTGACGTCTGCGCGCGCTGCGCGCGCATTAAATGCACCGCAGGGAGCCGTTGGCGCCGTAGAGAGCCGTTGCCCCGCTGGTACACCGGACAGTCCGGTGCACACCGGACAGTCCGGTGAATTTTAGCGGAGCAGCTGCCGCGCGAACCCGAGGCTGGCGAGTTCCGGAGACCGCGCATCCTTGGAGCACCGGACATGTCCTGTGCACACCGGACAGTCCGGTGAATTATAGCGCGCCGGCTTCCGAGAATTCCCGAGAGCGAAGAGTTGGAGTTGGAGTCCTCTGGGCGCACCGGACACTGTCCGGTGCACACCGGACAGTCCGGTGCCTCCAGCCAGAGGTGCCCTCGGTTGCCTCGTTGCTCCTTTGTTGAATCCAAAACTTGGTCTTTTTATTGGCTAAGTGTGAACCTTTTGCACCTGTATAACTTGAGTACTAGAGCAAACTAGTTAGTCCAATATTTGTGTTGGGCAATTCAACCACCAAAATTATTTAGGAACTAGGGGTAAGCCTAATTCCCTTTCAGACACATTTCCTTTTCCATTCCTCACCCTAGGACTTTAAATCTCAGGACGAGATTCTTTTATGGGGGGAAGGATGTAACACCCATGGTGTTATTGTAACTAAAACTTGAGCATGGCATCATAAGCATTGACATTGCATATGTTTGATACACCTATAGTGCATTCACTAGGCAAAAATTTCAAACAAGTGTATTGTTTTTGGTGTTTTGCAAATAGGACCCTGGATAGGGAACCTAACCCTAAATAAGGCTTAAAGGGGTAAAACATAACCCAAGATGAGAAAACTTAAAGGATTTAGGGAAAGAGTCATAAAATGCCCCAAAAACAAAGTTGAGTCACATTTATACCCCTAGGATACCAAAAATCTCAATTAGAACCCTGGAAAACCCTAAATCCAAACCCTAGGGACCTATGTGCAAAATTAGCCCACTGTAACACCCCTGGTGTTACTATAACTAAAACTTGAGCATGGCATCATAAGCATTGGCATTGCATATGTTTGACACACCTAGAGTGCATTCACTAGGCAAAAATTTCAAACAAGTTGTATTGTTTTAATGTTTTACAAATAGGACCCTGGTTAAAGGATTTAACCCTAAATAGTGGTTAAAGGGGTAAAGCTTAACCCAAGTTAAGAAAACCTAAAGACTTTAGGATAAAAGTCATAAAATGACTCCAAGAACAAACTTGAATTCCTTTTATACCCCTGGGATACCAGAAACCCTAATTGGAACCCTGGGAAACCCTAAAACCAAACCCTAGGGACTTAAGTGCAAAATTAGTCCACTTTTGGGCTAAAGTGCAAAAACCAAGTCAAATAAGTGTTTCAAGTCAATTGGATCACAAATATGTGGACTTGAAGGCCAAACCCTAAGTTTTGGACTTAAATGCAAAATGGACCTCATTTGAGTTTTGTTCTAAGTCTGAAAAACAGTGAATGGGCTCAACTTTGGGGCTTTGTAATTTACAAAGTATAGGGTTTTTGCCCTAGGTCACCACATCAAAGTTGAAGCCTAATCATAGGGGAACAACTTTGCTAAAGAGTGTGAGATTAGTTGTTATGAGAAATTTAGAGAAAAACCCCATCAAAGTTCGACTGTCAGGTTGTTTTCAACTGAAATTCTGTTTAGCAGTGAACTGACATCAACTTCTAGCTGATATTCAAGCATGATCCAGTGCTCAAATATGTTCAAGTCCTATAGTCGAATTGTAGATGGTATATTGCTCTACAATTTTGTTTAAGAAAGGCAATCGAGTTGCTGCACAAAATTGGAAGTTATGGGCTCTGGAAACTGGACTGTCAGTCACTCTGAACCGGTATTCCCATGGTACAGTGACCGCTTAACTGAAGAAGATCGGGTTCGTCCTCACCGCCGGTAGCCGCCGCCGTTGATCGCGACTCATCACGATTCATGCTCGGTGGTCTTTGGATAAGCACTGCCGATACGTGTCCTCAACGCCGGTGAGCTGGAAGTCACCCCGCTCGGCCACGGCACATCCCCCCCTGGCTCACCGCCCGCGGTAAGTACTCGCCGTCGACCGCCGCCTCTCGGCCGGGTGCCGCGTGGCTCTACACTTTCACCGTGTCGCCATGACCTTCTCTGAACCCTCCGTAGCTCACCGGAGTTACTGCCACGCTATGGGACACGTACTCCGTGCGCCAAGCTTCTTCCTCCCATCCGGCCGCCAGCGCAATTGCTCAAATTGATCGCCGCCGCCCATGAACTCTATAAATTGAAGCCACCACTCGCTCCGTATGGTAGTCAAGTACTTCGACGTCCAGTATTGCTCCCAGTGGTTCACCGACGAGCCTCAATTTCACGTTTCCCCCAAATCCACCCAAAACACCGCAAGAACTTAGCTCACCGTGGCCAGCTCGTTCTGGTACGTCGCTATTCAATTCATGTATTGTTTTCGTGTCCCTCCATGCTTGTGAAGCTCTCGGTGGCGTCCATTTGCTCAGTCCGGCCATGGTTGTATGGGAACGTGAGCTCGACGCCCCGGTTTCCGCCCTGAGCGTGGGCAGAACATTTTCTTGGAGCGCCACTTGAAATTGTAGATCGTTCTTAGGTCACCTTAGATCCGTAAAGCCTCTCCGACCGTTAGCTTGAACAATCGTCGCTGGTCATGGCCGGTACGGACCTTGTCCGTGACGAACGGGAGCGTGGCGTGTTCAGGGGCAATCGCGGGGAAGAAATAGAACCTTGAGGGCATTTGTGCAAACCGTCAGTGACTCAACACAATAGTAAAAGGACCTAGTTCTGTTTAGCCAGAAGCGCGAGGCCCTTTCTGCAAAATTGCCTGGGCGCGGACGCGCGCGCGCGGGCGCAAGCGCGCTGTTCTCCCTGGACCTGGGCTTGTTGGGCCAGAATCAGCCCAGTACTGTTCCTAGTTTTTCTTTTTTCTTTTTCAGCAGGACTTTGAAAAACTGTAGAAAATGGTAGGAAAATCCTAAAAATATGAGACCAATTTTCCTAGGCTTGTTATTTTCCATAGTATTTAATAAAAATAGTTTTATGATTTTTAGTTTGAATAGGGAATTTTAGGATATTTAAAACAGCCTAAACCAATGGTTCTGGATTTTTAGAAAATAAATAATAAGTCCAAAATTCCCCAAACTTTTTATGTGAGCTTTTCACATTATTTAGAAGCCATGGGTAGAGTTTGGTTTGATTTGAACCTTGTTTGATCACTAAACCCAAAACCACCCCCCCTGCTCCATGAACTCCTTTACTGACTCCGGAAACCCTAGGTTCTCGGAGTACCATGAAGGAAAGTTGTACTCAAGACATAGATAGTAAATTTATATTATCTTTGCATCCTCATGAGCATCCCATGGCATTCATTCTTATATATATACCTATATGGTTATATTTAAGAGAACGAAGGAGAGAGTGAAGTGACTGAAGAGAAGACACCATCACCACCTTTGGAATCTCGGGCAAGGACTTGGCTCTACTTCGACAACTGCGAGTCCGAGCCTGACTCACCTACTAACGAAGGCAAGCCCCGGTGCATGCAACCCCTTTCCTTGTGTTTTTAAAATACTTTTCGCACACTTTAAGTCTAGTGAAATGTGCATTAGGTTCATAGGAAGTGCCTGAAACCCTTTGATGCATTGCTTTCCTTGATATCCATACCTTTATAGATACTTCTGAGAAGTATCAAAATTATGATTTACAAAAATGCTTAGCCTTGCTTAGATCTTGTGGATAGAGGTTGTCCTCAATTTAACCCGGGAGAGGATGGCTTCTACCCGCAAGAATATTTTCATTTGGAGCAATGGTGGGATCTTACTGCAAAGTTCCCTGTGATGCTCTTTCATCCTAAGGAACAAACACAATCCTAAGGATGGAAATACGTAAATTGAGACTTGGGGGTAGGAACAGGTGATGTTCTACCCAGGTTGATTAAGGATTGGATGCGTATGTAGGCCTGCTGATCGAGGACCCTTTAACTGGTCACATGCCTCGTCATGGGTAAGCCTTGCCTCGGGCAGACTAAGGCCGGAATAAGATAACACGAAATGGGAGTGGAGCGGTGGCGAGAGTAGCGTGTACCCTCCGTGGCAAGAGGCTGGACGGTGGTGTATCTGTGCTCTCGGTTTGCGTGAACCTGATCCGGTCTTAAGAACCCCGGTGGCGGGTTGACATATGCAAGGGTTAAGTGCTACATATGTCGTGTGATTGGAGATCCTTAGCTGAGTATAATCGATTCGGATCGCCGTACCTTCGCGGTTATGAAGACTTGGTCACTGACCTACAACCTAAGTCTGGATGTGAACTTCATGAATAAAAATGATGTTGTATTGACGAGATGGTGAAATTAGACCAGCTGCAAACAGAGTCTATTAATACTTAATCTGGCATTAAAAGATTGAAAGTAAGGACTCACTTTAGTAAGCTGCTTCTGCAAAAATATAAGTTGATTTTTGTTAAAGCCTCTCCTTGACTCCTATTTATCCAGCATACCCTTGAGAGTCTTTTCCTTAGTCGGGTAAGACTTGCTGAGTAATTCCATACTCAGGGTTTATCCCTTTGTTGTTTTTAGGTGAGGAAGCGACAAATTTTTGTTGCTTTTGCTCCAAGGTGGTATCTAATGAAGAAAAACAAGAATGAAGATACGGGAGGACTTGGTCCTCCACATAGGCTCTTGTTGTGTGATAGTTTTGGGGAGGAGTTTTTGCCTCCCTTGATATGTGTACTCAGCACTCGTTTATAGCTCTGGTCTGTAATAAGTAACTTGATCTTACTTTCTAAATGAATGTAAGTCTATGTAATTGCTTCCGCACTTCTATATCTCCGATGTTCTGTAATGTCTGCAAGACGGGTGAAACGTTCCTGGTAAGGTCGGGAAAGATACCGAGCTTGTCAAGTAACTTAGGAACATCTACAGGGTGTCTGATGTCTGTTAGACAAGGACAACTGTAGGTGGGCCTGATTACTTGGGAGGTTCCGTCACAGCTGGTATCGGAGCGTAGCCCTTCTTTGCAGATATTATAAGGCATCTTCAAAAAGATTTTCAAAAGTCTTACCTAAAGATTCTTTTCTCTTCTTACCTAAGTATTCTGAAGAGTTTATCTTAAAGACCAGATAGGAAGAGTGCGATGTATAGAAGGTATGAATCAACTAAGGTTGATTCTGTAATTACACATGCATCATGTCATACAAACTTTAAGTTAAACCCCCCCTGCGTAGTTAGTTTAGTACGTGATTCATCTACCTTGTTCAAGTGAATAGAGTGTATCCGTTGCCCTTCTCTGTAGATGAATCAACAAGAAGCTCCTACAGGAGTTGGAGAGTTTCTACGAGATTTTGGTGTTCCAGTGGTCCTGTGGCGACTACTTCAAGAGGTCGGATATACCGAAGCACCCAAGTACCAATGGTCACGCACTGTTCTTAGAGGACAACCATGGTATGAGGTAGTAGTGCGTATTCCAGAACGTGCTAGAAAGCCATCTTGGCCGTATTGGATGTTCCATGCCGAAGGAATGACTCCTTGGGAGGGTGCTCAGGTAGCTGCCTTAGAGGTACTAACAACCATTTGTTACCAAAAAAGGGAAGAAATACAAGCCACATCTATGAGGTTGTTCCCTGCAGTTGCCTTAAGTGACCCGTTGGTGTATCATCATCAGGCCCGATTAATGGAAAGCATTCCTATTGGGCAGGATTCTGTTGAATCGGCATCTGCTCGAGTTTTGATGGCCGTGCTAGAGTTACAACTTACTCGGGGGCACAGTCGTCAAAAGTGGCAGCAGTTGTACACTGGGAGCTATGCAGCATTTAAGATGATGGAAAAGGCCAAGAACATTGCTTGTACTCAAGCACAAGAACGACTTGAGGAAACAAAGGTTCAAGCGGAACAGGTTATTGGACTAGAGCATCAGGTGACAGAACTTCAGATGCAATACCAAGCTGACCAGAATCGCATTAAGGAGCTTGAGCATCAGCTAACTAATGCTCATTCTAAATTAGAAATTTTGAGTAAGCAACAAGAAGAAGTTTGTCTGTATGCTGTTGCTGTTAGAAAAGACCTTAAGGAAACCATGAGCTTCATAAGCCATCAGGATCAGGTGATCAAAGAATTGAATCGTGCTCATCCCATGGAGTTTCAAGTAGCACAACAGCTTGTTAACCGTCTGCAGCAAGCAGTGCATAGGCTCAATGTTGCCTTTTATCCTACTCCTGCACCGATGGACTAAGGGACCCTTGGAAGAATGGCAACAAACATCTAGCAGATGGTGTAGCTAGAGAAGATGTAGTAGATCAATGTAATAAGGTAGGTGTAGATAGACCAGCTTGGTAAGAGAAACAGGTTAAACTTTGTTGGAAAGAGTTTTCCTGTTTTACCTGGATCATGTAGCATGTGAGCTTTTATATGACTATGGTGTAAGAAACGACTGCCAGTCTATGAAGCAACTTTTAATATCTATAGTAGTTTCTCAAAATTCAAGAGTTAAGATGGCTATTTCCTTGGATATTCCATATGGATCACCATGTTGCCTTATTAACCTAACCTAGAGAAGACATGTTATCTATCGAATGCCTACCAACTTAATCCTTGACCCGGTGATCCCTATGATGGGCATAGAAATATGCTTGGGCTGAATTAACAGTCTCCCATCATACTTCTCTCATCAAGATTAGGTTATGGCCCTGCCTTGTTCACTTCCTTGGGCCATGATCTATTTGGGTCTCTACTTGTGATCATACTTACAAGTGGAGTCTCTTTTGTACCTTGTTATACTTGATCAGTCTATTTGTGTTGTGTGAGATTCCTTATTGGTTATGTCTGGTATTGGCGTTATGACTAAAATTAATGATGCTGTGTCAAAACCGAGGGCCTCTTGTGGGTATACACACAAGGTTGAGCTGCTCGATGCACGCTTGCATCACAGTCAGTAGTCATAATCCATTATGAGATTATATCAATATGTTATCTCTACACAAATCGTTCTTATCATGTGAGATCCATTACTGGTGCCAGTTTTGTAATGGTGTCATGGTTGAGAACTTATGGTACCGCGGCGAAACTGAGAGCCTCCTGTGAATGTACACACAAGATTCTGCTGCTTGGCGCATGTTGGTATCGAAGTCTCTGGTCATGATCCATTGTGAAACTACACTGATGTGTGATCTTCTGCGGACTCCTTCCTTAAAACAGTTTCTTGTTGTTTGTAAAGAGATCAAGCAACATCTGTCATTTCCATTGGATCAAAAGGCCATACCACTTTCATGTGCGGTCTTATTTCTTTTGATCTTGGTAGTGACTACTTACCCAAGTTTCCTTTGCATTCTTTGTGTAAAGGTGAAGCATTGGATCTTTTTAGTGTTGAATAACAACTGATTAGCTTCCAAAATGAAGACTGGTTTTCCCTGCTGCTGAAATGCAGGAGTTTGTTCATTCGCTTTCCTAATTAATCTATGTATTCCCTAACCAAGTGGATAATTCATCTCGCTTGAAGAAACGGATGAACCACCGGATTTCTATACAAATGCATGACCTTTAACTTGCAAATGTGAACTCTCAACCCTTGGCTTACCGATGGTACTGAGAGGACTTGCTCAATGTCAAAAGTAGTTCAACAAGTTGGTTTTGACTAACTTGTAACTGCCCGTTGACCAAATGTTGAGTTTAGAGATCGTTTTATCGAGTTGTCTAAACTCACTTTGGTTCAACCTAGCCTAAAGAAAGTGCTTACCAAAACAAAATTAAGTCGGTCAATAACCACCTAACCATCGCTCTAGTCGTGCATCGATTGCCTCATGTATGCTTTTCCAGCATAAGTGATTGGGTTGAGCCATGTCTAGTGCCCGATAAAATAGACTAGTTGCAAAGTCCGCATTTTTAGATCCCTCCACTCGAGATTTTTCCTGAATCAATATCGCCTTTCGTGAATTTGGATTCCCTGGCTAACACAAGTTGACAGTGATGTTATTCGACATTCACACTTGTCTCGTGTGCTATGAACTTACTGTAACCACTTGTTGGTAAACCTCTTCTTGTGTGTTTTACCCAAGATGGTGCATCTGATTCTATTTGGGTAAAGTTGCATAATTGCCACCCAACAGACTCAGATTGTACAGTGTCATCAGAAAAAGCAAGTTGCACACGTAGAAATAGGAAGATATTGTATGGACTTTAACATGGGAAACCCAAGACTTCTTAGATAAGAATTTCCCAGGTTTTCTAGCCTCTTGTAAGTTGTAAAGTTTGTATAGCTATGTAATAAAGGAATGAACCCCCACACCACCCCTGCCTTGTACCAAAAAGAAGGAAATAAAAACATGACACATTTCCTTTTCCATTACTCACCCTAGGACTTTAAATCTCGGGACGAGATTCTTTTTTGGGGGGAAGGATGTAACACCCCTGGTGTTACTATAACTAAAACTTGAGCATGGCATCATAAGCATTGGCATTGCATATGTTTGACACACCTAGAGTGCATTCACTAGGCAAAAATTTCAAACAAGTTGTATTGTTTTAATGTTTTACAAATAGGACCCTGGTTAAAGGATTTAACCCTAAATAGTGGTTAAAGGGGTAAAGCTTAACCCAAGTTAAGAAAACCTAAAGACTTTAGGATAAAAGTCATAAAATGACTCCAAGAACAAACTTGAATTCCTTTTATACCCCTGGGATACCAGAAACCCTAATTGGAACCCTGGGAAACCCTAAAACCAAACCCTAGGGACTTAAGTGCAAAATTAGTCCACTTTTGGGCTAAAGTGAAAAAACCAAGTCAAATAAGTGTTTCAAGTCAATTGGATCACAAATATGTGGACTTGAAGGCCAAACCCTAAGTTTTGGACTTAAATGCAAAATGGACCTCATTTGAGTTTTGTTCTAAGTCTGAAAAACAGTGAATGGGCTCAACTTTGGGGCTTTGTAATTTACAAAGTATAGGGTTTTTGCCCTAGGTCACCACATCAAAGTTGAAGCCTAATCATAGGGGAACAACTTTGCTAAAGAGTGTGAGATTAGTTGTTATGAGAAATTTAGAGAAAAACCCCATCAAAGTTCGACTGTTAGGTTGTTTTGAACTGAAATTCTGTTTAGCAGTGAACTGACATCAACTTCTAGCTGAGATTCAAGCATGATCCAGTGCTCAAATATGTTCAAGTCCTATAGTCGAATTGTAGATGGTATATTGCTCTACAATTTTGTTTAAGAAAGGCAATCGAGTTGCTGCACAAAATTGGAAGTTATGGGCTCTGGAAACTGGACTGTCAGTCACTCTGAACCGGTATTCCCATGGTACAGTGACCGCTTAACTGAAGAAGATCGGGTTCGTCCTCACCGCCGGTAGCCGCCGCCGTTGATCGCGACTCGTCACGATTCGTGCTCGGTGGTCTTTGGATAAGCACTGCCGATACGTGTCCTCAACGCCGGTGAGCTGGAAGTCACCCCGCTCGGCCACGGCACATCCCCCCCCTGGCTCACCGCCCGCGGTAAGTACTCGCCGTCGACCGCCGCCTCTCGGCCGGGTGCCGCATGGCTCTACACTTTCACCGTGTCGCCATGACCTTCTCTGAACCCTCCGTAGCTCACCGGAGTTACTGCCACGCTATGGGACACGTACTCCGTGCGCCAAGCTTCTTCCTCCCATCCGGCCGCCAGCGCAATTGCTCAAATTGATCGCCGCCGCCCATGAACTCTATAAATTGAAGCCACCACTCGCTCCGTATGGTAGTCAAGTACTTCGACGTCCAGTATTGCTCCCAGTGGTTCACCGACGAGCCTCAATTTCACGTTTCCCCCAAATCCACCCAAAACACCGCAAGAACTTAGCTCACCGTGGCCAGCTCGTTCTGGTACGTCGCTATTCAATTCATGTATTGTTTTCGTGTCCCTCCATGCTTGTGAAGCTCTCGGTGGCGTCCATTTGCTCAGTCCGGCCATGGTTGTATGGGAACGTGAGCTTGACGCCCCGGTTTCCGCCCTGAGCGTGGGCAGAACATTTTCTTGGAGCGCCACTTGAAATTGTAGATCGTTCTTAGGTCACCTTAGATCCGTAAAGCCTCTCCGACCGTTAGCTTGAACAATCGTCGCCGGTCATGGCCGGTACGGACCTTGTCCGTGACGAACGGGAGCGTGGCGTGTTCAGGGGCAATCGCGGGGAAGAAATAGAACCTTGAGGGCATTTGTGCAAACCGTCAGTGACTCAACACAATAGTAAAAGGACCTAGTTCTGTTTAGCCAGAAGCGCGAGGCCCTTTCTGCAAAATTGCCTGGGCGCGGACGCGCGCGCGCGGGCGCAAGCGCGCTGTTCTCCCTGGACCTGGGCTTGTTGGGCCAGAATCAGCCCAGTACTGTTCCTTTCTTTTTTCTTTTTCAGCAGGACTTTGAAAAACTGTAGAAAATGGTAGGAAAATCCTAAAAATATGAGACCAATTTTCCTAGGCTTGTTATTTTCCATAGTATTTAATAAAAATAGTTTTATGATTTTTAGTTTGAATAGGGAATTTTAGGATATTTAAAACAGCCTAAACCAATGGTTCTGGATTTTTAGAAAATAAATAATAAGTCCAAAATTCCCCAAACTTTTTATGTGAGCTTTTCACATTATTTAGAAGCCATGGGTAGAGTTTGGTTTGATTTGAACCTTATTTGATCACTAAACCCAAAACCACCCCCCTGCTCCATGAACTCCTTTACTGACTCCGGAAACCCTAGGTTCTCGGAGTACCGTGAAGGAAAGTTGTACTCAAGACATAGATAGTAAATTTATATTATCTTTGCATCCTCATGAGCATCCCATGGCATTCATTCTTATATATATACCTATATGGTTATATTTAAGAGAACGAAGGAGAGAGTGAAGTGACTGAAGAGAAGACACCATCACCACCTTTGGAATCTCGGGCAAGGACATGGCTCTACTTCGACAACTGCGAGTCCGAGCCTGACTCACCTACTAACGAAGGCAAGCCCCGGTGCATGCAACCCCTTTCCTTGTGTTTTTAAAATACTTTTCGCACACTTTTAGTCTAGTGAAATGTGCATTAGGTTCATAGGAAGTGCCTGAAACCCTTTGATGCATTGCTTTCCTTGATATCCATACCTTTATAGATACTTCTGAGAAGTATCAAAATTATGATTTACAAAAATGCTTAGCCTTGCTTAGATCTTGTGGATAGAGGTTGTCCTCAATTTAACCCGGGAGAGGATGGCTTCTACCCGCAAGAATATTTTCATTTGGAGCAATGGTGGGATCTTACTGCAAAGTTCCCTGTGATGCTCTTTCATCCTAAGGAACAAACACAATCCTAAGGATGGAAATACGTAAATTGAGACTTGGGGGTAGGAACAGGTGATGTTCTACCCAGGTTGATTAAGGATTGGATGCGTATGTAGGCCTGCTGATCGAGGACCCTTTAACTGGTCACATGCCTCGTCATGGGTAAGCCTTGCCTCGGGCAGACTAAGGCCGGAATAAGATAACACGAAATGGGAGTGGAGCGGTGGCGAGAGTAGCATGTACCCTCCGTGGCAAGAGGCTGGACGGTGGTGTATCTGTGCTCTCGGTTTGCGTGAACCTGATCCGGTCTTAAGAACCCCGGTGGCGGGTTGACATATGCAAGGGTTAAGTGCTACATATGTCATGTGATTGGAGATCCTCAGCTGAGTATAATCGATTCGGATCGCCGTACCTTCGCGGTTATGAAGACTTGGTCACTGACCTACAACCTAAGTCTGGATGTGAACTTCATGAATAAAAATGATGTTGTATTGACGAGATGGTGAAATTAGACCAGCTGCAAACAGAGTCTATTAATACTTAATCTGGCATTAAAAGATTGAAAGTAAGGACTCACTTTAGTAAGCTGCTTCTGCAAAAATATAAGTTGATTTTTGTTAAAGCCTCTCCTTGACTCCTATTTATCCAGCATACCCTTGAGAGTCTTTTCCTTAGTCGGGTAAGACTTGCTGAGTAATTCCATACTCAGGGTTTATCCCTTTGTTGTTTTTAGGTGAGGAAGCGACAAATTTTTGTTGCTTTTGCTCCAAGGTGGTATCTAATGAAGAAAAACAAGAATGAAGATACGGGAGGACTTGGTCCTCCACATAGGCTCTTGTTGTGTGATAGTTTTGGGGAGGAGTTTTTGCCTCCCTTGATATGTGTACTCAGCACTCGTTTATAGCTCTGGTCTGTAATAAGTAACTTGATCTTACTTTCTAAATGAATGTAAGTCTATGTAATTGCTTCCGCACTTCTATATCTCCGATGTTCTGTAATGTCTGCAAGACGGGTGAAACGTTCCTGGTAAGGTCGGGAAAGATACCGAGCTTGTCAAGTAACTTAGGAACATCTACAGGGTGTCTGATGTCTGTTAGACAAGGACAACTGTAGGTGGGCCTGATTACTTGGGAGGTTCCGTCACACCCACTTTTGGGCTAAAGTGCAAAAACCAAGTCAAATAAGTATTTTAAGTCATTTGGTTCACAAATGTGTGGACTTGTAGGTCAAACATTGGGTTTTGGACCTAAATGCAAAATGGACCTCACTTAGGTTTCATTCTATGTCTGAAATTCAGAGTTGAGGGCTCAACTTTGGAGCATTGTATCTTTCAAATTATGGGGTTTTTGCCCTAGGTCACCACATGAAAATTATAGAGCAAACTAGGGAGAGCAACTTTGTTTAAAGTTGTAAGTTCACTTGTTAAGGAAATATTGGAGATAATCAAGCCTAAAGATTGGCTGTCAGGCTCATTCAGTCTGAAATTCAGAGGTTCAGTGTAATGGAGCCAACTTTAAGTATGAATTCAACCTTGATCTAGTACTCAAATTTGTTCAAGCCCTATAGTCGAATTGTAGCTGGTCTATAACTCTGCAACTTTGCTACAGAAAGATGATCAAGTTCTTATGAAAAATCTGGAGAAAGGTTGCTTGGAAAATGCTCTGTCAGACACACTGAATAAGCCTCCGATGGTACAGTGATCTGCTATAGATCAGATCGCCAGCGCGACTGACCCACCGCCGGTGACCCCCCCCCCCCCCCGCCGCCGTGATTCGCGTCATCGGCGTCATGATTCACGCTCGGGGTAAGTTGATAACGTCGCGGGGTCAAAAGATCGTTGTCGCCGTTGAGCTGGAAGCCACCCCGACCGGCCACGGTACCCCTCCCCTTTGCTCACCGCTGTAAATAAAGCCGCTCGCCGCCGTCGTGCCATCTCTGTGCCCGCCGCGTGTCCGAGCCTTTCCACGGCACCGCCGTGATTCCCTACTGCCGTCCCATCATCGCCGATGAGCTCGCCACGGCTGGGAACACGTAACCACGACGCCAGACTTCTTCCTCATCTCCGGCCGCCAGCACAACCTGCTCGAATTGACCGCCACCGCTTGCGACGCCTATAAATTGAGCCCTCCCCTAGCTGCATTAGATTATCGTGAACCCAGACACGAAGAATCGTTAGCTATCATCCCCCAGTGAGTCCCAATTTCCAATTTCCCCCAATTCAAGCTTCCGCCACCGTGAAACGAGCTTCACCGTCGCTAGCCCTTTTTCGGTCAGACCCCGTCCCCTGCTTCCTCGTTTAAGCTTTCTCACATGCCTACAATGCTTGCTGAACCACCAATTTGAACTGCGGGCTCACCAATCACCGGGAACACGATCAACTGTCCGCCACCCATTCGGTTCACGCGGACAGAGCTTGATAGCTCACCATTTGTGCAATTAGGTTAGGGGAAACACTCGGGGTAGGTCCGATGTGATGTCCGCCGCTCGGGAGCGCCGGTCGTCGCCTTAATCGGCCGGTACAGGTGCTCGCCGGAGCGCTGCCGTGCGCGGCACCGTCGGGGACTTGGCCGTGCGAAGAAATAGAAGTCGGAGGGGTTTTCTGTAAACCGTCAGTGGCACAGAGAAACAGTAAACAAACCTAATTCAAGTCAGCTAATAAACCAAGGGCCTCTGTGCAAAGCTGCCGCGGGCGCGCGCGCGTGGACGTGTTTCTGCTGTAGTTGGGCCGACTTGGACTGATTTCGGCCCAAGTCTGTTCATTGTTTTTCCTTTTCTATTTTTAGCCAGCTTTAGAAATCTGTAGAAAAATGTAGAAAAATCATAAAACTGTGAAACCAATTTTCCTAGGCTTATTATTTTCCCTAGAATTTAATAAAAATAGTTTCATGATTTTTAGGTTAAATTAGGAATTTTGAGGTGTTTTAAATAGCTTAAGATAGTAGTTCTGGATTTTTAAAAGATTAATGGTAATCCCAAAAATGCT
Organism: Zea luxurians; assembly: GCA_029449295.1. Taxonomy (NCBI): domain Eukaryota; kingdom Viridiplantae; phylum Streptophyta; class Magnoliopsida; order Poales; family Poaceae; genus Zea; species Zea luxurians. The sequence continues at coordinate 50,175,882 of JAOPSE010000010.1, forward strand.
CAAAATTTTTATATGAGCTCCTTATATTATTTAGAAGCCTTGGGTAGAATTTGGGTTGATTTGGACCTTGTTTGATCACCAAACCCCAAAACACCCCCCTGCCCTGTGAACTCCTTTACTAACTCCGGAAACCCTAAGTTCTCGGAGTTCCGTGAAGGAAAGTTGTATTCAAGACTTAGATAATAAGTTTATATTATCTTTGCATCCTCATGAGCATCCCATGGCATTCATTTTTATACATATGTGTGGCTATGTTTAGAACACGAAGAAGAAGTGGAAGCCACTGAAGAACAAGTACCACCATCCTTGGAAACTCAGGCTGAGAATTGTTTCTACTTCGATATTTGTGGATCTGAGCCTGACTCACCCATAAACAAAGGCAAGCCCCGGTGCATTTGCCACCCCCCTTATGTTTTAAAATCTTTCTCACTTGCTTGATGCATTAGGTGTTAGGAGTTGATTGCTTAAACAATTCCTACATTACTTTCCTTGGATTTGACTACCTTCCTTCATACCTTGTTTTACAAAAGGTTTTATTATGCTTAGTATTGCTCTAGCAAAACAAAAGGATTTGTTTTACAAAAGATGTTTGGCAAAGAGGGAGGGTTGTTTTCAAAATAAAACTTGATGGTGAATCTGTCAAATGCCTTGATGGATTCAACATCGGAAAAGATGTACCTCTGCCAGGTACCAACCTTTGGGGTTAAAAGATTAAGCTGAGACCGGGCGGGTGACTTGCACGAGAAAGAGAGTCTCGGTGTAGTGTCTCCGTCTGAGTCGATTAAGGACCTTGTCGATATAGGCCTGCTGACCGAGGACCCTTTAACTGGTCACATGCCTCGTCATGGGTAAGCTTTGCCTCAGGTGGACTAAGGCCAGAATAAGATAACACGAAATGGGCGTGGAGCGGTGGCGAGAGTAGCGTGTACCCTCCGTGGCAAGAGGCTGGACGGTGGTGTATCTGTGCTCTCGGTTTGCGTGAACCTGATCTGGTCTTAAGAAACTCGGTGGCGGGTTGACATATGCAAGGGTTAAGTGCTACATATGTCGTGTGATCGAAGATCCTCAGCTGAGTATAATCGATTCGGATCGCCGTACCTCCGCGGTTATGGAGACTTGGCCACTGACTTACACGTAGCAATCCAGTGAAGATGAATGGTTGATAAGAAATTGGCTAGTGCAGGTCAAGTGATTGAACTAGGGTTGAAAGAACTCTAGCTGCAGGTAATTTTACTTAACCTGACAATAAAATTGGATTTTAAGGATCCACTTTAGTAAGCAATTCTGCAAACAGAGTCTTTGATTATTGAAAGGCCTTACCTTGACTCCCTTAACTAGCATACCCTTGAGAGTCTTTTCCTTAGTCGGGTAAGACTTGCTGAGTAATTCCATACTCAGGGTTTATTCCCCCGTTGTTTTTAGGTGAGGAGACAACAAACTTTTGTTGTTTTTGTACCAAGGTGGTGAAAAGTAAAGATAATCAAGACTGAAGCTGCCGGAGGACAGGGTCCTCCTTAAAAACTTTTATGTAAATAACTTAATGGGAGGAGCTTTTACCTCCCAGGTATTGTAATAATACTTTTCAGCACTCTGTGGTCTGTACAAATAACTTACTCTTACTTTTAAATAAATGTATGTTATGTAATCACTTCCGCATTTCCGCATCTCCGATGAACATAGTGTCTGCAAGACGGGTGAAACGTTCCTGGAAAGGTAAGGATAAAGATACCGAACTTGTCAAGTGATTCAGGAACATCTACAGGGTTGTCTGATGTCTGTTGGACAAGGACAACTGTAGGTGGGCCTAATGACTTGGGAGGTTCCGTCACAACCTCCGGCTGGAGAAGCGCGTCATCTCCCCCAGGGCATCCAGCACCGCATCGCCGACGACGTCAGGGTAAGGCTGCCACAGGTTTCCAGTGGAGTCGGCCAGAACCTGGCTGCAGCGGCAATGCTTCTCCGCGTGATGCCGAAGCCATCAACCACCGAGGGGCGGCGTATCCAGGGAGAGCTCAAGAATCTCCTGGAGGACGCCGCGGTCCGACGGGCCGAAAGCTCCGCCTCCTGAAGGCAGGGGTACCCCTCAGAACATCGCGCCGTGACTTCCCGATTCATGCGGGAAGCCTCGGTCCACACCGGGCGCACGCGCAACACAGCGCCTGCGGCCCCGGGTCGCCTCGGCAACGAGCACCATCACCACAGCCGTCGGGCCCACCTCGACTAGAGGGTGCGCCGAGGCTACCACCCCAGGCGTGGGGGACGCTACGACAGCGGGGAGGATCGGAGTCCTTCGCTCGAACCACCCGGTCCGCAGGCTTTCAGCTGCGCCATACGACGGGCGCCGTTCTCGACCTGGTTCTGAACCTCGACTACTATCACAAAGTACTCGGGGGAGACGAGACCGGAACTGTGGCTCGCGGACTATCGACTGGCCTGCCAACTGGGTGGAACGGACGATGATAATCTCATCATCCGCAACCTCCCCCTGTTCCTCTCCGACACCGCTCGAGCCTGGCTGGAGCACCTGCCTCCGGGGCAGATCTCCAACTGGGACGACCTGGTCCAAGCCTTCGCCGGCAATTTCCAAGGCACGTACGTGCGCCCTGGAAACTCCTGGGATCTCCGAAGCTGCCGCCAGCAGCCGGGAGAATCTCTCCGGGACTACATCCGACGATTCTCGAAGCAGCGCACTGAGCTGCCCAACGTCACCGATTCGGATGTCATCGGTGCGTTCCTCGCCGGCACCACCTGCCGTGACATGGTGAGCAAGCTGGGTCGCAAGACCCCCACCAGGGCGAGCGAGCTGATGGACATCACCACCAAGTTCGCCTCTGGCCAGGAGGCGGTTGAGGCCATCTTCCGGAAGGACAAGCAGCCCCAGGGCCACCCACCGGAAGATGTCCCCGAGGCGTCAACTCAGCGCGGCACCAAGAAGAAAGGCAAGAAGAAGTCGCAAGCGAAACGCGACGCCGCCGACGCGGACCTTGTCGTCGCCTCCGAGTACAAGAACCCTCGGAAACCTCCCGGAGGTGCCAACCTCTTCGACAAGATGCTCAAGGAGCCGTGCCCCTATCATCAGGGGCCCATCAAGCACACCCTTGAGGAGTGTGCCATGCTTCGACGCCACTTTCATAAGGCCGGGCCACCCGCGGAGGGTGCCAAGGCTCTCGACGACGCTAAGAAGGAAGATCACAAGGCAGGAGAGTTCCCCGAGGTCCGCGACTGCTTCATGATCTACAGTGGGCAAGTGGCAAACGCCTCGGCTCGGCACCGCAAGCAAGAGCATCGGGAGGTCTACTCGGTAAAGGTGGCGGCGCCAGTCTACCTAGACTGGTCCGACAAGCCCATCACCTTCGACCAGGCCGACCATCCCGACCATGTGCTGAGCCCGGGGAAATACCCGCTCGTTGTCGACCCCATCATCGGCAACGTCAGGCTCACCAAGGTCCTCATGGATGGAGGCAGCAGCCTCAACATCATCTACGCCGAGACCCTCGGGCTCCTGCGGATCGATCTGTCCTCGGTCCGGACGGGCGCTGCGCCTTTCCACGGGATCATCCTCGGGAAGCGCGTCCAACCCCTCGGACAACTCGATCTACCCGTCTGCTTTGGGACGCCCTCCAACTTTCGAAGGGAGACCCTCATGTTCGAAGTGGTCGGGTTTCGAGGAACCTACCACGCAGTGTTGGGGAGGCCATGCTACGCCAAGTTCATGGCCATCCCCAACTACTCCTACCTCAAGCTCAAGATGCCGGGCCCCAACGGGGTCATCACCGTCGGGCCCACGTACCGACACGCGTACGAATGCGACGTGGAGTGTGTGGAGTACGCTGAGGCCCTCTCCGAGTCCGAGGCCCTCATCGCCGACCTGGAGAACCTCTCTAGGGAGGCACCAGACGTGAAGCGCCACGCTGGCAACTTCGAGCCAGCGGAGACGGTTAAGTCTATCCCTCTCGACCCCTGCAACGACGCCTCCAAGCAGATCTGGATCGGCTCCGAGCTCGACCCCAAATAGGAAGCAGTGCTCGTCGACTTTCTCCTCGCAAATGCCGACGTTTTTGCGTGGAGTCCCTCGGACATGCCCGGCATACCGAGGGAAGTCGCCGAGCACTCGCTGGATATCTGAGCTGGAGCCCGACCCGTGAAGCAGCCTCTGCGCCGATTCGACGAAGAAAAGCGCAGAGCCATAGGCGAGGAGATCCACAAGCTAATGGCGGTAGGGTTCATCAAAGAGGTATTCCATCCCAAATGGCTTGCCAACCCTGTGCTTGTGAGAAAGAAAGGGGGGAAATGGCGGATGTGTGTAGACTACACTGGTCTAAACAAAGCATGTCCGAAAGTTCCCTACCCTCTGCCTCGCATCGATCAAATCGTGGATTCCACTGCTGGGTGCGAAACCCTGTCTTTCCTCGATGCCTACTCAGGGTATCACCAGATCAGGATGAAAGAGTCCGACCAGCTCGCGACTTCTTTCATCACACCCTTCGGCATGTACTGCTATGTTACCATGCCGTTTGGTTTGAGGAATGCGGGTGCAACGTACCAGCGATGCATGAACCATGTGTTCGGCGAACACATCGGCCGAACGGTCGAGGCCTACGTCGATGACATCGTAGTAAAGACGAGGAAAGCCTCCGACCTCCTTTCCGACCTTGAAGTGACATTCCGATGTCTCAAGGCGAAAGGCATGAAGCTCAATCCCGAAAAGTGTGTCTTCGGGGTCCCCCGAGGCATGCTCTTGGGGTTCATCATCTCCGAGCGGGGCATCGAGGCCAACCTGGAGAAGATCGCGGCCATCACCAGCATGGGGCCCATCAACGACTTGAAAGGCGTACAGAGGGTCATGGGATGCCTCGCGGCTCTGAGCCGTTTCATCTCGCGCCTCGGCGAAAGAGGCCTACCTCTGTACCGCCTCTTAAGGAAGGCCGAGTGCTTCGCTTGGACCCCTAAGGCCGAGGAAGCCCTCGGGAACCTGAAGGCGCTCCTCACGAACGTGCCCATCTTGGTGCCCCCCGCTGCCGGAGAAGCCCTCTTGATCTACATCGCCGCGACCACTCAGGTGGTTAGCGCCGCGATTGTGGTTGAGAGACGAGAAGAGGGGCATGCATTGCCCGTCTAGAGGCCAGTCTACTTCATCAGTGAGGTACTGTCCGAGACCAAGATCCGCTACCCACAAATTCAGAAGCTGCTGTACGCAGTGATCCTGACGCGGCGGAAGTTGTGACACTACTTCGAGTCTCATCCGGTAACTGTGGTGTCATCCTTCCCCCTGGGGGAGATCATCCAGTCCCGAGAGGCCTCGGGTAGAATTGCAAAGTGGGCGGTGGAGATCATGGGCGAGACGATCTCGTTTGCCCATCAGAAGGCCATCAAGTCCCAGGTCTTGGCGGACTTCGTGGCTGAATGGGTCGACACCCAGCTCCCACCAGCTCCGATCCAACCAGAGCTCTAGACCATGTTTTTCGACGGGTCGCTGATGAAGACGGGGGCCGGCGTGGGCCTGCTCTTCATCTCGCCCCTCGGGAAGCACCTACGCTACGTGCTACGCCTCCACTTCCCGGCGTCCAACAACGTGGCTGAGTACGAGGCTCTGGTAAACGGGTTGCGAATCGCCATCGAGCTAGGGGTCCGATGCCTCGACGCTCACGGTGACTCGCAGCTCGTCATCGACCAAGTCATGAAGAACTCCCACTGCCGCGACCCGAAGATGGAAGCCTACTGCGATGAGGTTCGGCGCCTGGAAGACAAGTTCTACGGGCTCGAGCTCAACCACATCGCCCGACGCTACAACGAGACTGTGGACGAGCTGGCTAAAATAGCCTCAGGGCGAACAACGGTTCCCCCGGACCTATTCTCCCGAGACCTGCATCAACCCTCCGTCAAGACCGACGACACGCCCGAGCCCGAGAAGGCCTCGGCCTAGCCCGAGGCACCCTCGGCACAGTCTGAGGTACCCTCGGCTCGGCCCGAGGCACCCTCGGCTCAACCCAAGGCACCCTCGGCACGGCCCGAGGTACCCTCGGCCCTTGAGGGTGAGGCACTGCGCATCGAGGAGGAGTGGAGCGGGGTCACGCCTAATCAAAACTGGCAGACCCCGTACCTGCAATATCTGCACCGAGGAGAGCTACCCCTCGACCAAGCCGAAGCTCAGCGGTTGGCGCGGCGCGCCAAGTCGTTCGTCTTGCTGGGAGATGGAAAGGAGCTCTACCACCGCAGCCCCTCGGGCATCCTCCAGCGATGCATTTCCATCGCCGAAGGCCAGGAGCTCTTACAAGAGATACACTCGGGGGCTTGCGGCCATCACGCAGCACCTCGAGCCCTTGTTGGAAACGCCTTCCGACAAGGTTTCTACTGGCCGACGTCGGTGGCCGACGCCACTAGAATTGTCCGCACCTGCGAAGGGTGTCAGTTCTACGCGAGGCAGACCCACCTGCCCACTCAGGCTCTGCAGACCATACCCATCACCTAGCTGTTTGCTGTGTGGGGTCTGGACCTTGTCGGCCCCTTGCAGAAGGCACCCGGGGGCTACACGCACCTGTTGGTTGCCATCGACAAATTCTCCAAGTGGATCGAGGTCCGACCACTAAACAGCATCAGGTCCGAACAGGCGGTGGCGTTCTTCACAAACATCATCCATCGCTTTGGGGTCCCGAACGCCATCATCACCGATAACGGCACCCAGTTCACCGGCAGAAAGTTCCTGGACTTCTGCGAGGATTACCACATCCGGGTGGACTGGGCCGCCGTGGCTCACCCCATGACGAATGGGCAAGTAGAGCAGGCTAACGGCATGATCCTGCAAGGGCTCAAGCCACGGATCTACAACGACCTCAACAAGTTCGGCAAGCGGTGGATGAAGGAACTCCCCTCGGTGGTCTGGAGTCTGAGGACAACGCCGAGCCAAGCCACGGGCTTCACACCGTTCTTCCTAGTCTATGGGGCCGAGGCCATCTTGCCCACAGACTTAGAATACGGTTCCCCGAGGACGAGGGCCTACGCCGACCAAAGCAATCGAGCTAATCGAGAAGACTCACTGGACCAGCTGGAAGAGGCTCCGGACATGGCCTTACTACACTCGGCGCGGTACCAGCAGTCCCTGCGACGCTACCACGCCCGAGGGGTTCGGTCCCGAGACCTCCAGGTGGGCGACCTGGTGCTATGACTAAGACAAGACGCCCAAGGGCGGCATAAGCTCATGCCTCTCTGGGAAGGGCCGTTCATCGTCGCCAAGGTTCTGAAGCCCGGAACATACAAGCTGGCCAACAGTCAAGGTGAGGTCTACAGCAACGCTTGGAACATCCAACAGCTACGTCGCTTCTACCCTTAAGATGCTTCCAAGTTATTCGTACACCCCGTTCACACACAAAGTCTGGTCGTCAAGGAAGGGTCAGCCTTGCCTCGGCAAAACCTGACCCTCCCTCGGGGGCTAGAAGGGGGGAACCCCCTCTACGTCGAATTTTTCCTCGAAAAAAGAAAAAAATCTTTTCTGCCAGAATGCCTTTCGTGCTTTTTGACTACTTCGATAGTGGATCTTGAAAACGACGGAGTACACGTAAGCAGGCAAGGCTGACTGAGCCGAGGGACTCCTACGCCTCCGGGATACGGATACCTCACTCATCACCTTCTGCGATAAGTAACTCGCGCTCGGATAAGTGATTTCGCGGACCGAACAAGTCTTCACGCTCGAAAGCTCCTCTGCCGGAACGATTTTTCGGGCCTTCTCGACTGCGTCGGTTGTGGCGGAACCGCTCGAATTATTCCAACTTAAGTGCCTAAGTCCCACCTTAAAGGCTAGACCACACTTAAATAGGAATAAATCGTCAGTCCCTCGGATCTAGTCCGACGAGGCCACTTATCCAGGATCGAATACCACTAGCTCACTCGAAGGTGAGGTACAGAGAAATACAATAAAACATAATACCACAAATTTATTAAGTATCAATAGTGATTACATTATCGGAGTTTCAGAAATAATAATCATAAATTTTAATGCAGCGGAAATAACTAACGGAGAAAACCGAGTAACATGGCGAAGCCTGGCCACGCTACTCCTCCTGGTCCTCTCCTGCGGAAGCAGTAACCCACTCGACCATCTATCCCGGTGGCAGGGATGGAGGCCAAGTCACACCAGCAACAAATCATCCTAAGGAGTACCTGCAAAAATTGTGCCACAAGCAAGGCTGAGTATACTAATACTCAGCTAGACTTACCCGGTGTGAGGAGTCTACTCCTCTACCTCTAGACATGCAGCTGTTTGGCTGAGGGGTTTGGTTTGCCAAAAGCACTAGCTGAGTCTAAAAACAAGTTTTAGCTTTTCAAGTTTTAGTAGAATCCTTTAGACTAGATGTGTACCTAGCTAATCATACATGGTATCAAACATTTTTACCAATCAACATCTTTTGCCAGTCAACTCATTTCCACTTATTACTCAATGTAGCAGCATGGATCAAGCAGTCTCATTAGCTGCGAGAAGCAGACGATTCGAATCGAGTTTTTAAACCTTGCAAGGTAAACCTAAACACACGACATGGCGAGGCACTCTGTCCCCACACACATCAACCGTCCCTATCGATTCCCTGGCAGCAGATCAGGGCTCACCGCCTTGGCGTACAATGCCTCACTGACCCCGACTGCCGTCGTGCAGTGACCGCACTTGTACCCACCATAACCGGAATGGGAGACCACGTCTCAGGTCGCGTGAGGGGATAAGTCCGCTGGCAGGTTCAATCAGGTACTAGGCTTACCAATTTACCATATTTCTCGGCATGTGCTTAGTACGTTCAAACGCTTGACTCACGGTACCACACCATAATCCTTATTCCAATTTTCCGTCTTGTAGACAACCAATCCCCATGGATTGTTGTCCACAGACCAACATCATTATGATAATAAAGTGGAGACAATCAATTCCTGACCTCGCGCGAGTGCTAGAAAAATCACTCGACTTCTACCGAGATCCTATTTAAGAAAGCAACTACTCGGCCTAGCATACTAGTATTCATCTCAAAAGGAATCCTGAGTTCATGCAACTAAGGTTCCAAACAACTCCTACACTTAAGTGCACAGTACAAGCCTACAAACATTAAGTGTAGTAAAATAGCATATATAAACGGTTATGCATAAAACCGGGGCTTGCCTTTAATTTAACACTTAGGTAGTGTTTGCTGGGGGAGGTACTCGCTTGGCGAGCATCCACTGGGTAAGTCCACCATTCTTCAGGTCGTCCACCAACTGCATCTTGTGGTTGGCACCACATCACTGGCTCGATCATCATCTCTCGGTCCTATATGAGGTGCAAGATGCATATGTATGAATATAATGAAATAGCACAAGATACTTTAAGTACACGCTAGCGAATTAAACACTAAGTAGCGAGACATCACAAGCAACCACACACACTAGCGTTAGCTAACTACATATCATCGAGCGCACAACATTAACACCACAAAAAGACGACAAACATTTTGTATATTTACGCAACACAAATACGACCTCATAAGTACAGGCGTTTATTTAATTTGCTACGGCTTTTCATTAGTTCTTCCATTTATCACACAAAAGCATCCAACACAAGTTTAACCGATGACATAGGCATCAATGTCTATGGAAATTTATATCACAATCAACTACAGCAAGAAACATACAAAACATGATACACGTGCATTATTAAGCTTAGTCATGGCAAATCTACATTAATTTAGTGCTAACCAACCATTTTTAGCCAAAAGGGTGAACTAACAACTAAATAAGCACTAGCAGAATTTTTGGACAGCAATACAGCAGTCACTTGTTTTAATCATAACTCTTTAAATATTAATCCAAAAATAGCAAACTAAGACTTTCTGGAAAGATTTAAAAGTGAACTACAACTTTGGTATTTTTACCTCAACATGATTCAACACCTAACAAGGTTAAAACGTGCTAATACAACAGCGCTGTCCAGATTTGGACAGATTCAGACTTATGACTTTAAAAATTCATAACTGAAGATTCAGGCATTCAAACAAGGTGATCTTAGACTTTCTGGAAAGCTAATTAAATGTTCTACAAATTATTTATAAACATCCCTGGCTGGTTTGGCATGTATCAAGGTTAAAATATACTATGAAGGCTGTGCTGTCCAAAACTGGACAGATTCAGTCTTCACACTTCAAACACATGTAACTAAAACTTCAGACCACCAAAAAGAGTGATCTAAGACTTTTTGAAAAGCTTAGCAAAAGTACTACACAACTTTTATAATCACCAAGAAGTGATTCCAGGTTTAACTAAACCAATTATTACAGTTTTCGAAATCTGTTCTGACGGTGGACAGAACACAGTAACCAGTTTGAAAAATTCATAACTCTTAAACTATCAGGCCTGTAGTTATGAAATTTTAACACAAGCAAGATTAGAAAAGCCTCTACAACTTTCTTATAATCGACAAGGACTGATTCTAACATTAACTTAAGCAAACAATGCAGCTTCTGAAATCTGTACAGAATTTGGACAGATTCAGTCACTGAATTTGTAAAAAGCATAACTCCTAAACTGTCAGACCTATGGCTGTCAAATTTTAACACCAGCAAGATAATAAAGTTATCTACCACTTTTCTATAGCACATATCTACAGAAAACACAATTCAGTTCATCAAACATACAGCACAACTAAAACAGTACGTGCAGTCCAAAACAGCGATTAATAAATTTCAGCTCCTATACAATTCAAGAATTGTCGCGTTCTAGAGACTTAAATCATTCTAACACTTTGACAATTGTTAGAGTTAAAATAACTAAGTGAGAACTAACATGTGGACTTACTAATTTTTATACAAGTTATTTTGCGCACTAAAAGTACCATACTCAATTAACAATGCATTATCTATAACAATCAATATCGAAGCGCTTTTCACCAATAGTTTGCATTTTAATTTAGACATCACCTGAGCACTACTACTTTTCATTCGCAATCATAACCATACACATTTAGACCACAACAAGCAATTCATCGCGACTACAAACTTAACCAAAGCCATCTAACAAGTCGGCTAGCCAGAGTAACAATCTAGGCCGCTACACATCCTACACGTCGGCTTGCATATTATTATCGCAATCCGAGACAACACATATATAACAATCACTTAACGAATTTGACTCCTCAACATTAGTTGGCTAATCACAGCATAAGACCTAGCAACCCATTTAGATATCGTAACTCAAGAACATGGGTTGGAGCCGATTGATCACTGTTTCTCAACCATTGCTCAACTTGAATTAGTTAACACACAAGTCACTTAAAACACCATATTTTAGGAGGTCTAACATAGAGACATTAAAACATAGTATAAAACTATATAAGACTTACACTGGCTACTGAATGACCTAAAGCACATATGTGTATATCTTAGCGGATTGTTCTTCAATTTTAACAAGGACCGACTTGTGCACGCTACTTGCCTCCAATAGTTATTGGGTTGCGATAACACTCGTATAAGACCTCTAATCGATCAACAAGACATTTATTTATCTAAAGGGGCATGGAATGCAATATTTGACAAGGCAAGGCATCGACCCGTCATACAACAGAAAGCATGACGACACCGACAGATGCTATCAACTAATCGTTTTTAAAAATATTAAACTTACTTCTCGCTTGCCACTACATCACTCCTTAATCACACAACCATTATGAGCATACTTCGCACGACTATATATTAGCGATCTAAGCGTCGTGTTACACAATACATACATCTTTCCTCGTCGCGAGTATAACCATATTACGGCATATACCCGCACTTCCTCAATCAATTATCTTACGCCGCCACTACTAAAATACACCACAGTTCACACGCACATACGTGTACTAATTCAATCCTCATATAACTTGTATTTCCAATTTACTCATCACATAAAACAAATACGACACATTTGTTTACCAAAACGTGAATGCGACCCCGCCACTGCATATAACCAAAACATTTTATACCCACATATAGTCAAACACCAATATACACCACATCGACCAAAACGTAATTAGACAAACTACAATTTGCACACGTCAACAACCTCTTTTGTTCTCTACTCGCAAATGCGATCCTACCAATGCGCATAACCAAAACATTTTACACACATCCACACATATACATGCCCTGCATGACATCAACCAAATTATATGTATGGTAAACTATAAATCAATCAACCTGAGCGGGATCGGATTTGAGTTATGCAAGCACGTGGTTCACCCGACCGGTCTTGTATCGAACACGCGTGCGCGACGAATGGCGATTGACGGCTAGCTGCGATTAGACACACACAACCTTTAAACAATTTCACCGAGACCAAAAATAAAAATATAATAGCAGCAAGGGCAGCGGGGGTTTCTCACCACGGGTTTCGACGGCGTCGCGGATGGGGCTGCGCAAAACAGCGAACACACGGCATGCTGCTGCAGCGCGCAGCTTGCTGCGCAGGTCGGCAGTGGAGCTCGCTGCTGGGATTTCTGGGCGCCCTGGACAGTGTGCTAGGCGGCCAGGGAGGAAGGGGGCTCGGCCATGGGCGACGGCGACTCGCTGCGGGTGCTGTTTGGTGGGGAATATGGGGAGGAGATGGAGCAGCGGCGCTGCGCAGGGATGCTGCTGGGCGCGGACAGAGGTAGAAGAAATGGGGCTTGTGCTCGCGCGCAGGGAATCCTCGGCGCCATGGCTGCTGGCCGGAGTTGGATCTCGGCAGCAACAGAGGGGCGGCTGCTGGTTTTTCCATGGAAGGAATGGGGGCGCCATGGGAAGGAGAGGAATGGAGCTGCTGCACTTGAAGGGGAGAGGCGTCGAGCACCATGGTGGCCGCGAGGAGGAGCTGCGCAGGGGCCGTCGGGACCTGGGCTTCCCTGCTGGAATGGAGCTCAGCCAGGGGAACTGCTCCCTGCGCCATGGAGAGAGGAGAGCTGGGGGCTGCTGCTCGGCCACACCATTGAGCCGAGGAGGAAGGGCGCCATGGGCAGGAAAGCTGCTCGCCATGGGAGCCCACAACCATGGCGTGGAGGAGCTTCCTGGTGGCTGTTGCCGCCGTGAGGGAGGAGACAGGAGAGAGTGCGTGCGTGGGAGAGAAAAGGAGAAGAGAGAGTGGCGGCTAGGGAAAAATGGAGGGGTGGGAGTGGAAAATGACCAAGTGAGCACCCCTATTTATAGACATGGGCTAGGGTTAGGGTTTCTTAGTGGGCCTAATGGGCTGGAATGGGCTTGGCCCAAAACGAAATCGGGCTGGGTTAAATTATTTCCGGAATAAAAATGCTTCTGCGAAATCCGTTTCTACGGAGAACAGAGCGAATTAGAGTTTCGGCGAATGGACAATTGAGCGATTAATTCGGCCGAGAGTTGGATTTGATTTCGCTCGAAAATAATTCCTCGCGCACTATTTTAGAAATAAATGTGTCTCTCAGATTTCTGATCGGCTTTGGATTTTTAGTCGGAGAAATCGAATCGTGACAATTTAAAATCGATGTCGATACGGGGTTTTAAATTCGGTTCGAACATGGGATATTTAGCCGAAACAGATAAAATTGATTTAGAGGATGACATATTGAGTATTCCGTTTGAGAGTACGGATCCGAATAAAATAGTTGAACATAGATCAAGGTTCGAAAAAATTAGACTCGGGCTCAGACCAAATAACAGCCGTCAAGATTTTGATTTAAAGAGCTTCAGATGAGATTTATAATTCGAGAATGATCTTCGAGTTTGCATTCGTGCTGAGGTTAAAAGTTTTAACAGGCTCCAAAATTGGCCTTCTGTGAGATTGAATAATTCCGAATTCGGCGAAATGTGAATGAATAACCTGGATACTCAGAGACATACGCGAGCGAGAAAGAGAAATCTTTACTGAGCATCCGAGATTAGGATTAATTCTTCTGACATAACCCGAAATAGACACCTAGGGTGTCACATCGGTGACAGAACCCTATGGACGAGTAAGAGTGCGCGTAAGCGGCAAGGCCGACCGAGCCGAGGGATTCCTACGCCTCCGGGATACGGATACCTCACTCATCACCTTCCGTGAAAAGCAACTCTCGCCCGCACAAACAATTCTATTACCAACAAATAAGTCTGGATACTCGAAACAAGAGGAAAAGAAACGCAGCTTTACAACACGACGATGGTATATTTGGGCCTCGACAGCCGCAGAAAACATACACACACTACAAGACAACTCGATCCTGCAGGCTCGGACGTCGATAGTTGAAGGGGGCAGCAGCACCCTCGGCGTCAACTACACCTTCAGCGAGATCCGACCTAGCCTCGGACGGTGACACGGTCGGAGGATCTCCACTCTAAAGGGCGACATCAGCACCACACCCGGGCCATCGCCGCCAGGGTCTTCTCCAGGAATCCGGCTCGAGCAGACAGCTCGGCCGGCCACCCCAAGGCCTCGGCCAGCTGTCCCCCGAAGACATCAGCCCAGCTTGTGGCCTCGACAACTCAACTCTGGCGTCGGTCCCGCCAGTGGACGACCCGGCCAGGCTCTGGCCGACCAAGTCTTCTTTTCGAGCCAACTCTGCCTCTGTCCATGCTGACACCGCTACCTCCGGCTTCGGCTCATCGAAGAGCGGCCGAGGGGTTCCTTTAACTAAGCAAGAGAAGCCTCGGACAGCAAGGCCGACCGAGCCGAGGGACTCCTACGCCTTCGGGATACGGATACCTCACTCGTCACCTTTGCACGAGGCGACTCACGCTCGGTGAAGCGGTTCAGATAGTCGACAGGCGAGTCTTAGTGCTCAAAATGAAGAAAAAACACGGCCCCGTGCCGAAAGTACATACATGTTCAGGCCCCGACAACCGCAATGAACAAGACACCGGCATTCAAGGTGCCAATGCAAACGGAACTCTGGTTCTGTCCCCACAGCAGCAGCTATGGCCCCAGGACAGACGCGACCACCAGAAGGCTCTCGTTCGCATCCCCACTCAAGGGACGCGAACCTGACATTAAAGCCAAAGAGCCGGGGGACGGTCCGTCGGCGGCGCCGACGGCCTCGACGGGGGGGAAGCTTCCTCTAGCTGCCACCACGTCAGCATAGACAGCGGTGTCCGCCTCTCCACCAATGCCGACAGTTGGCAAGGCGCACCGGCAGGTCCTCACTCCCGTCCTCGCCACGAAAGCGAGGAGAAGGATGGAATGTTGCATCCTAGCTGGACAGCAATAGTTCGCCTACCCCGGCATGGCTGGAGGACGCCTCCTCTGTAGGGCCGAAGGATGGTTTCCACCGCCAGAAGCTGGAAGAGGAGGTGACCAACCGGCCCGCACGGGGGGAAGAGCTCCGGCTCAGCCCGGCCCCCGCTCCAGCCAGGATGATGAACATCCTTAAAGCTGAGGGCGGAACCAAGATCGCAGCCCGGTTCGCTTCTCCCCACCATCAAGCTGGTGGCCACCATCTTGGGTGACCACTGGTGAGGGGATGCGGCCGGGCTGCCTGATGAAAATCCATGAAGCCGAACGATGGCTGAAAGGTACCAACTTCCACGAAGTTGCGTTCCTCCAACGGCAACGCGGAAGGATTGCGGGTGTTCCCCATCCGGGGGCTCGGAAGGTGGAAAGACACGGTGCATAAGGGAGCGCGAAGACACGGCCGCCTTTCAAGGAGGTCACCCTCCTTTTAAAGGCGACTCTCCCTACTTGCGTCCCCAGCCGTCGCGGGCTGAGTCTTCTCCAACACGCTCCAAGGTCCTCCCCCTACGACATGGGGGCTGGGCCCCACGTGTCATGCAAGCTGGTCCAGGGCAGAAGGAGCCAAACCGCCGCGCGCAGGGCATGCAACTGCCCAGCGGTTACAAGCATTCCTCCACTTTTGCCCAGACCAGCGAGTGAAAGGGTGGACAGCCATACAGTCGGCATGCAACCGCGCCAAGTGGGCGCGCCCCTTCGACTCCAACGTGCCCAGCATGGAGGCCTAGGCCCACACGTCATGCAACCGGCACGCCGGTTGCTACGTGCGAGCAACTGCACCGCCACTCGCACCACTACCGCGCCTCCTCGACTGCAGAACCAGTACCGTGACTCGAGGCAACCCTACGTATGACCTAGCAGTGCCAGCCAGGCGCGATGGTCAATACGGCCAAAAATGGGCCGGCAGTAATGGTGGTGGCAGGCGGGCAGGAGTAGCGGTCACGTCGTCAGCCAAGCTTACGTCCCATCCAGGGGCAGCGAGAGAACCCTCTCTCACGGCGTGAAGACGGCGCGCCCATGTTCCGTTCCTCGAATGGCTCACACACGCGCAACGGCCGCCTCGCGAATCACTCGCCCCGTCGCATTAACTCCACGGCGGGACAGGCGGCGCCTCAGGCAGGAGAAGCAAGCGACGCTTCGCCTTCGCCATAATGACCGCGTAGAAAAAGGTACGCCACGTTATTTGATTACGTATCCTTTTCCTTTTCCTCTTTCTCTCTCTTACAACAGGGATCGGGAAAGGGGGATACCCCGAAAAGGACCCTTCTCCGTGAAGGAAACAGGCCCCGAGCCTCCCTACTGATCAGAGGTTCAAAGGCTGGCCCCTCGGAGGGGTTCAACGGCCGCCTTAGAGCGCTTGGGTTCTGCACCCACTACTGGTCAGAGGTTCGATGGCTGGCCCCTCGGAAGGGTTCGATGGCCGCCTCAGGCCACTCGGGCTCCGCGCCCACTGCTGATCAGGGGTTCGTAGGCTGGCCCTCGAAGGTTTCACAGTCGCCTCAGACACAGAGCGAGGGATGACCCTGGGTACGTTCGATACATAACCAAGGCTCGGGCTACGCTCCCGAGGTACCCTAGGACATTTTCGAGGCCAGCGGGAATGATCTTGTAATGGAATCCCATCAGAGGGAGGCATCGAGCCCTCGAACCCCGTCAAAAGGGGACCGGGTCCGGCAGATCACCCGCAGGTACTTTTGGAGCGCGCCTCCGGGCCTCTAGCCGACCCCTAACAAATGGGGCACGGGCGTCCACTCGGATTACCCGCCAGCAGCTCACCGGAGACACCATGATCGGCGGCCTACGAGGGCAACATGGCGCTTTCCCTCCCTCCTCCTTGCGGAAAGGCGACGCAGGGGCGTATGTAAAAAAGTCGAGTCTGTCCTTGACCGTCCTCTCGCCCTGTGCAGAGGCTCGGGGGCTGCTCTCGCAAACCCGGCTCTGGCCAAACCGTTGACAGCATCAACATACCAGCCCGAGAACTTGGGACCCGACCATGCACCCGGGCTACGGCCAGCTCGCATGAGGGAACAACCAGACCAGCCGAAGTGTTGCGAAACGCACTAAGACCTCGAAGGAGTCAAACCACTCCTCCGAGGCCTCGGGGGCTACACCCGGCGGG
Source organism: Zea luxurians (assembly GCA_029449295.1). Taxonomy (NCBI): domain Eukaryota; kingdom Viridiplantae; phylum Streptophyta; class Magnoliopsida; order Poales; family Poaceae; genus Zea; species Zea luxurians. The sequence goes on from JAOPSE010000010.1 coordinate 50,193,196, forward strand.
TGCGCTCGCGTGCACCCACCGGAACAAAATGCAACCAAAAAAGGCTGGTCCCCTTGCAAAAAAGTGTGGCAAAAGCCTCCAAGCGAGTATTAACACTCCCTTCGAGTCTCGGGGGCTACTGTCGGGGACCATAATTAGGGGTACCCTCAAGACTCCTAAATCTCAGCTAGTAACCCCCATCAGCACAAAGCTGCAAAGGCCTGATGGGTGCGATTAAGTCAAGGATCGGTCCATTCGAGGGACGCGATCACGCCTCGCCCGAGCCCAGCCTCGGGCAAGGGCAGCCGACCCCGGAGGATCTACGTCTCGCCCGAGGACCCCCTCCAGCAACGGACAAACCTTCGGCTCGCCAAAGGCCCAGTCTTCACCAAGAAGCAACCTTGGCCAAATCGCCATGCCAACCGACCAAATCGCAGGGGCATTTAATGCAAAGGTGGCCTAACACCTTTATCCTGACGCACGCCCCCCAGTCGACAGAGCCAAAGTGACCGCAGTCACTTCGCCGCTCCACTGACTGGTCTGACAAGAGGACAGCGCCGCCTGCGCCGCTCCGACTGCTGAGCCACTCGACAGAGTGAGGCTGACAGCAGCCAAGTCCGGCCCTAGGCGCCATGGGAAACTCCGCTTCGCCTGACCCCAGGGCTTGGACTCGGACTCAGCCCCGGAAGACGACGAACTCTGCTCCGCCCAACACTAGGGCTCGGACTCGGGCTCAGCCCCGGAAGACGACGAACTCCACTTCGCCTGACCCCAGGGCTCGGACTCGGGCTCAGCCCCGGAAGACGACGAACTCCGCTTTGCCCGACCCCAGGGCTCGGACTCGGGCTCAGCCCCGGAAGACGACGAACTTCGCTTCGCCCGACCCCAGGGCTTGGACTCAGGCTCAGCCCCGGAAGACGACGAACTCCGCTCCGCCCGACCCCAGGGCTCGGACTCGGGCTCAGCCCCGGAAGACACCGAACTCCGCTCCGCCCGACCCTAGGGCTCGGACTCGGGCTCCGCCCCGGAAGACGACAAACTCCGCTTCGCCCGACCCCAGGGCTCGGACTCGGGCTCAGCCCCGAAGGACGACGAACTCCGCTTCGCCCGACCCCAGGGCTCGGACTCAGCCCTGGCCTCAGCCGACGGTCTCCGCCTTGTCTGACCCGGGGGCTCGGACTCGACCTCGACCTTGGAAGACAGACTCGACCTCGACCTCGGAGGAGCCTCCACCTCGCCCAACCTAGGGCACGGACCGACCACGTCAACAGGAGGCGCAATCATTACCCTACCCCGAGCTGACTCAGGCTACGGGGAACAAGACCGGCGTCCCATCTGGCTCGCTCCACTATACGAGTAATGATGGCGCCCCGCACGCTCTATGACGACGGTGGCTCTCAGCCCCCTTACGGAAGCAAGAGGACGTCAGCAAGGACTCGACAGCCCCGACAGCTGTCCTTCCGCCAGGCTCCAGCGCTCCTCCGACGCCCACGACACCACACGAACTGGGTGCCAAAACCTCTCCGGCTGCCACGATGGCATGTACTTAGGGCGCTAGCTCTCCTCTGCTAGACACGTTAGCACACTGCTACACCCCGCCATTGTACACCTGGATCCTCTCCTTACGCCTATAAAAGGGAGGTCCAGGGCCCTCTTACAGAGGGTTGGCCGCGCGGGGAAGGACGGGACGGCGCTCGTGCAAGGCCGCTCGCTCCCTCCCGCGTGGATGCTTGTAACCCCCTACTGCAAGCGCACCCGACCTGGGCGCGGGGCTAACACGAAGGCCGCGGGTTCCACCTCCCACGCCTGTCTCCCTCCGGCTGCTCTCCCCCCTTCGCGTTCCGCCTCGCGCCGACCCATCTGGGCTGGGGCACGCGGCGACAATTTACTCGTCGGTCCAGGGACCCCCCGGGTTTCGAAACACCGTCACGAATATTCAGCACACAGATAGGAAAGAGTTGTGGGATGCACTTACTACTAAGTATGGTGCATTAGATGCTGGCAGTGACTTGTATATCATGGAGATCTTTCATGATTATAAGATGGCTGATAATCGCTCTATGGTAGAGCAAGCTCATGAAATACAGTGTATAGCCAAGGAGCTCGACCACCTTAAGATAGTCCTTCCTGACCGATTTGTGGCTGGATGCATTATTGCAAAGTTGCCTTCTACATGGAGGAACTTCGCCACATCTCTGAAACATAAGAGACAGGAGATATCAGTTGAAAATCTGATAGCGTCTTTGGATGTTGAGGAGAAAGCTCGGGCTAAGGACACGGGATCTAAAGGAGGCGAGGGCCACTCCAGAGCTAACATGGTTCAAAGGAACCACAACAAGGGCAAAGGAAAGCCAAAATCTAACAAGCCCAACAAAACTACCAACTTCAAGAAGAAGAAGGACAAGGCTGAACATACATGTTTCGCATGTGGCGAGATGGGTCATTTTGCCAAGGATTGTCCTGATCGAGCGAATCGTCGTGGCAAAAAGGGCAATGTCAACACAGTGATCGCTAGCAATGAGGAAGACACAGGGTATGGTAATTTACCTTTCATCTTCTTAGTATTTCAATCACCTAGTTGGTGGCTTGATACTGGTGCTAATGTTCATGTGTGTTCTAACATTAATTTGTTCTCTTCTTATCAGGGTGCCCGGGATTCTTCCGTCCCAATGGGGAATGGGTCACATGCTTCTGTTCATGGCACTGGCATGGTAGATCTGAAGTTTACTTCGGGAAAGATCATGCAGCTGAAGAACGTGCATCATGTCCCTTCTATACACAAGAATCTCATTAGCGGAACCCTTCTATGTAGAGATGGGTTCAAGGTAGTTTTGGAGTCCAATAAATTAGTTGTGTCTAAGTCTAGACAATTTATTGGTAAAGGCTATGATTGCGGAGGTTTGTTCTGCTTTTCTCTGTTAGATTTCAATAATAAGTCTGTGAACCATATTTGCGCTAATGTTGATGATCTTGTGAGTATTTGGCATTCTCGTTTGTGTCATATTAATTTTGGCTCTATGTCTCAGCTTGCAACCATGAGTTTAATTTTGAATATCACCATAGTCAAAGGTTCTAAGTGCCATAGTTGTGTGCAGTCGAAGTGTTGGAACTTGCTCTCCCGAGCAAGTTGATCCAACGGGGGAGTAGAAGTAATGCAGACAAGGTTTTGCTCAAGAGGACAATTGCTTTTTTAATCTCGCCTCTCAAGGGCACTGTGCAGGGGTATTTATAGGTGCCTGAGTGCCCAGCGCCTTGGGTTAAGTACGCATGTGCCCTCAGGCGCCCAGGTTATCCCCGGAATATTCCCATAAAGCGGGGTTATAGACTGTAATTACAGAGAAGCCTTTACAAATTAGGGCCGTAATGCGCAGCGGCCGCGCGGAGCCTGTTACAATGGGCCAGATTGCACGTGGGCCTTCATGTTGGGCGATGCCGCGGGAAGTGAGAGCACCTAGAGGGGGGTGAATAGGTGATCCTGTAAAAACTTAAACTTAAAGCCACAAAAACTTGTTTAAGTGTTAGCACAATAATGCCAAGTGGCTAGAGAGGAGTCTTAACAAAACACAATAACCACAAGAGATCAACATAGAGATGGCATAGTGGTTTATCCAGTGGTTCGGCGAAGACCAACGCTTGCCTACTCCATGTTGTGGCATCCCAACGGACGAGGGTTGCAATCAACCCCTCTCAAGCGGTCCAAAGACCCACTTGAATACCACGGTGTTTTGCTTTGCTTTACTATATCCCGATCGCGAGGAATCTCCACAACTTGGAGCCTCTCGCCCTTACACTTTGATGTTCACAAAGAAGCACGGAGTAAGGGAGGGATGAGCAACTCACACAAGACACAAAAATCACAGCAAATACGCACACACAAGACCCAGACTTGAGCTCAAAAGACTATCACGAGGTTCTCACTAGAACGGAGCTCAAATCACTAAGAATGTCGAACAAGTGTGCAAGAATGAAGTGTGAGTGATCAACAATGCTCTAAGGATGCTTGGTGTGCTCCTCCATGCGCCTAGGGGCCCCTTTTATAGCCCCAAGGCAGCTAGGAGCCGTTGAGAGCAATCCAGGAAGGCAATTCTTGCCTTCTGTCACCTGGCGCACCGGACAGTCCGGTGCACCACCGGAGACTGTCCGGTGCGGATTTGTTTCCTTATTTAGCGAAGCCGACCGTTGCAGATTCAGAGCCGTTGGCGCACCGGACACTGTCCGGTGCACACCGGACAGTCCGGTGCTCCAATGTGACCTTTGGCTCGGCCATGCGTCACGCGCGGAATCCTCGGCCGACCGTTGGCCCGGCTGACCGTTGGCTCACCGGACAGTCCGGTGCACCACCGGACAGACCGGTGATTTTTAGCCGTACGCTGTTAATCACTTCCCGAGAGCGACGACTTCGCCTGTGAACGGCTCACCGGATAGTCCGGTGCACCACCGGACAGTCCGGTGATTTATAGCCGTACACCGCCGTCGAAGTCCCGAGAGCAGCAAGTTTGCCAGAGCCAGCCTGGTGCACCGGACACTATCCGGTGCACCACCGGACAGTCCGGTGCACCCAGACTGAGCAGACTTTGGCTGAACAAAGCCATCTCTTTTCCAACTTGATTTTTCCTGTTTCCAGCACTTAGACACAATACATTAGTCCATAAAACAATGTACTAAGTCTAGAAACATACCTTTACTTTTGATTTGCATTTTGTCCATCACTTGGGATACTTTAACACTTAAGCACTTGTGTTGGCACTCAATCACCAAAATACTTAGAAATGGCCCAAGGGCACATTTCCCTTTCAATCTCCCCCTTTTTGGTGATTTATGCCAACACAACATAAAGCAACTAGAACAAGTGCAATATCAATGCAAATGAAAACTCAAAATTGTTTTGATTCAAATTTGGCATATATTGATCACTCTTTGCCACCACTTGGTTTGTTTTTGCAAATCAAACTCAATTTCCTATCTCTAAGTCAACTTCACTTGTAGAGACATAAAGAGAGGTATTCCAAGAGAAATTGATCAAAGATTCAAAAACTCCCCCTTTTTCCCATAATCAAACATTCTCCCCACTGGAGACCAACTTTTGACAAAGAGAAACAACAAGAGAGTTTTGACAAACCAAAAGCTCTATTCTACTATTTTCAAAATTTCTCAAGTGGTAGCTGATCCATTTATTGCTTTGGCCTTATTTTCTCCCCCTTTAGCATCAAGCACCAAAACGGGATCAATCTTGGCCCTTAAATCTCATTGCCTCACCAAAATCTTCACATAAGAGTACAAAGGCAATAAGGACATGAAGATGAACTTGGAATTAGTTACCCTCTCATCGGAGTGCAGTGGAAGTCTTGCATGGTCCAAGTCCACCTTTTCCCTTTCAATCTACCTTTGAGACTAAATCAAGCAAACTCAAGCACACGGTTAGTCTCAAAGGGTCAAGTTATAGCACATCTCCCCCTAAATATGTGCATCACTTGCAAAAGGACTTGTGAGGTCTGGGGAGTGTTTGTACAACTTGAGCACCACAAGTAAACAACAAAATGCATAAGGAACATGATCAAAGGCATAAACACATGTATGCTATAAATCAATCCAAGTTCCACGAATCTAAGACATTTAGCTCACTACGCAGCCTGCAAAAGGTCTTCTCATCTAGAGGCTTGGTAAAGATATCGGCTAGCTGGTTCTCGGTGCTAATATAGAACACTTCGATATCTCCCTTTTGCTGGTGGTCTCTCAAAAAGTGATGCCGGATGTCAATGTGCTTTGTGCGGCTGTGCTCAACAAGATTGTCCGCTATGCGGATAGCACTCTCATTGTCACATAGGAGTGGGACTTTGCTCAGATTGTAGCCAAAGTCCCAGAGGGTTTGCCTCATCCAAAGTAGTTGCGCGCAACAATGTCCTGCGGCAACATACTCAGCCTCAGCGGTGGATAGGGCAACGGAAGTTTGTTTCTTAGAATTCCATGACACCAGGGACCTTCCTAAGAATTGGCACGTCCCCGATGTACTCTTCCTATCGACCTTACATCCAGCATAGTCGGAATCTGAATATCCAATCAAGTCAAAGGTAGACCCCTTTGGATACCAGATCCCAAAGCAAGGTGTAGCGACTAAGTATCTAAGAATTCGCTTCACGGCCACTAAGTGACACTCCCTTGGATCGGATTGAAATCTAGCACACATGCATACGCTAAGCATAATATCCGGTCTACTAGCACATAAATAAAGTAAAGACCCTATCATTGACTGGTATGCCTTTTGATCAACGGACTTACCTCCTTTGTTGAGGTCGGTGTGTCCGTCGGTTCCCATCAGAGTCTTTGCGGGCTTGGCATCCTTCATCCCAAACCGCTTTAGCAAGTCTTGCGTGTACTTCGTTTGGGAGATAAAGGTGCCATCCTTGAGTTGCTTCACTTGGAACCCAAGGAAGTAGTTCAACTCGCCCATCATCGACATCTCGAATTTCTGCATCATCAGCCTGCTAAACTCTTCACAAGACTTTTGGTTAGTAGAACCAAATATTATGTCATCGACATAAATTTGGCACACAAAAAGATCACCATCGCAAGTCTTTGTGAAAAGAGTTGGATCGGCTTTCCCAACCTTGAAAGCATTAGCAATTAAAAAGTCTCTAAGACATTCATACCATGCTCTTGGGGATTGCTTAAGTCCATAGAGCGCCTTAGAGAGCTTACACACGTGGTCGGGGTACCGTTCATCCTCGAAGCCAGGGGGTTGCTCCACGTACACCTCCTCCTTGATTGGCCCGTTGTGGAAGGTGCTCTTCACATCCATTTGGAACAGCCTGAAAGAATGGTGAGCGGCATATGCTAGCAAAATACGAATGGACTCTAGCCTAGCCACAGGAGCAAAAGTCTCCTCAAAGTCCAAACCTGCGACTTGGGCATAACCTTTTGCCACAAGTCGAGCATTGTTCCTTGTCACCACCCCGTGCTCGTCTTGTTTGTTGCGGAACACCCACTTGGTTCCCACAACATTTTGCTTAGGACGAGGCACCAGTGTCCAAACTTCATTACGCTTGAAGTTGTTGAGCTTCTCCTGCATGGCCAACACCCAGTCTGGATCTAGCAAGGCCTCTTCTACCCTGAAAGGCTCAATAGAAGAGACAAAGGAGTAATGCTCACAAAAATTAACTAATCTAGAACGAGTAGTTACTCCCTTGCTAATATCACCCAATATTTGGTCGACGGGATGATTCCTTTGAATCGTCGCTCGAACTTGGGTTGGAGGTGCCGGTTGTGCTTCTTCCTCCATCACATGATCATCTTGTGCTCCCCTTGATCACACGCCTCCTTTTGATGAACTTGTTCATCGTCTTGAGTTGGGGGATGCACCATTGTTGAGGAAGAAGGTTGATCTTGCTCCTTTTGTTCCTGTGGTCGCACATCTCCAATCGCCATGGTGCGAATCGCGACCGTTGGAATGTCTTCTTCATCTACATCATCAAGATCAACAACTTGCTCTCTTGGAGAGCCATTAGTCTCATCAAATACAATGTCGCTAGAGACTTCAACCAAACCCGATGATTTGTTGAAGACCCTATACGCCTTTGTATTTGAGTCATAACCTAACAAAAACCCTTCTACAGCTTTGGGAGCAAACTTAGAATTTCTACCTTTCTTCACTAGAATATAGCATTTGCTCCCAAATACACGAAAGTAAGACACATTGGGTTTGTTACCGGTAAGAAGCTCATATGAAGTCTTCTTGAGGAGGCGGTGAAGGTAGACCCGGTTGATGGCGTGGCAAGCCGTGTTCACGGCTTCCGACCAAAAGCGCTCGGGGGTCTTGAACTCTCCAAGCATCGTCCTCGCCATATCGATGAGCGTCCTATTCTTCCTCTCTACCACACCATTTTGTTGTGGTGTGTAGGGAGCGGAGAACTCGTGCTTGATCCCTTCCTCCTCAAGGTACTCCTCCACTTGAAGGTTCTTGAACTCGGACCCGTTGTCGCTCCTTATCTTCTTCACCTTGAGCTCAAATTCATTTTGAGCTCTCCTTAGGAAGCGCTTGAGGGTCCCTTGGGTTTCAGTTTTATCCTGCAAAAAGAATACCCAAGTGAAGCGGGAAAAATCATCAACTATAACAAGACCATACTTACTTCCTCCTATGCTTAAATAGGCGACGGGGCCGAAGAGGTCCATATGAAGTAACTCTAGGGGTCTTGATGTTGTTATCACATTTTTGGCATGATGAGAGCTTCCCACTTGTTTACCTGCTTGACAAGCTGCACAAGGTCTATCTTTTTCGAAATGCACATTAGTTAGACCTATCACGTGTTCTCCCTTTAGAAGCTTGTGAAGGTTCTTCATCCCCACATGTGCTAAGCGGCGATGCCACAGCCAGCCCATGCTAGTCTTAGCAATTAAGCATGCATCTAGACCGGCCTCCTCTTTTGCAAAATCAACTAAATAAAGTTTGCCGTCTAGTACACCCTTAAAAGCTAATGAACCATCACTTCTTCTAAAGACAGACACATCTACATTTGTGAATAAACAATTATATCCCATATTGCATAATTGACTAACGGATAACAAATTATATCCAAGCGACTCAACTAAGAACACATTAGAAATAGAGTGCTCGAATGAAATAGCAATTTTTCCTAACCCTTTCACCTTGCCTTGGTTCCCATCACCGAATATTATTGAATCTTGGGGATCCTTGTTCTTGACGTAGGAAGAGAACATCCTCTTTTCCCCCGTCATGTGGTTTGTGCATCCGCTGTCGATTATCCAGCTTGAGCCCCCGGATGCATAAACCTGCAAGGCAAATTTAGGCTTGGGTTTTAGGTACCCAACTCTTGTTGGGTCCTACAAGGTTAGTCACAATGGTCTTAGGGACCCAAATGCAAGCTTTATCTCCCTTGCATCTTGCCCCTAACTTCCTAGCAATTACCTTCTTATCCTTTCTACAAATAGCAAAGGACGTATTGCAAGCATAATAAATTGTAGAAGGTTCATTAATTACTTTCCTAGGAACATGAACAATATTCTTTCTAGGCACATGATGAATATTTTTCCTAGGCATATCTCTACCATGCACAACATGGGAACTAGAAGCAGTCATAGCATATGAATTATAAGCATGTGAAACAACATTATTGCAATTTCTATCATGATGAACATTCCTAGAATATTTCCTATCATGGTATAAGAAAGCATGGTTCTTTTGAATACTATTTGCCATAGGGGCCTTCCCTTTCTCCTTGATGGAGATGGGAGCCTTATGACAAGTCAAGTTCTTGGCTTCCCTTTTGAAGCCAAGTCCATCCTTAATTGAGGGGTGTCTACCAATCGTGTAGGCATCCCTTGCAAATTTTAGCTTATCGAATTCACTTTTGCTAGTCTTAAGTTGGGCATTAAGACTAGCCACTTCATCATTCAATCTAGAAATTGAAGCTAGGTGTTTGCTACATGCATCAATATTAAAATCTTTACACCTATTGCAAATTACAACATTTTCTACACCAGGTGTTGATTTACTAGCTATTTCTAACTTAGCATTCAAATCATCATTTATGCTCCTTAAGCTAGAAATTGTCTCATGGCAAGTAGATAGTTCACAAGAAAGCATTTCATTTCTTTTAACTTCTAAAGCATGAGATTTTTGTGCCTCTACAAATTTGTCATGTTCTTCATACAACAAATCCTCTTGCTTTTCTAATAATCTATTCTTATCATTCAAGGCATCAATTAATTCATTAATTTTATCAACCTTGGTTCTATCTAGGCCTTTGAATAAACATGAATAATCTATTTCATCATCATCACTAGACTCGTCCTCACTTGAAGAAGCATAAGTAGTATTTTGAGTACATACCTTCTTCTCCTTCGCCATGAGGCATGTGTGACGCTCGTTGGGGAAGACGGCCGATTTGTTGAAGGCGGTGGCGGCAAGTCCTTCATCGTCGGATGAAGAGCAATCTGAGTCCCACTCCTTGCCAAGATGTGCCTCGCCCTTAGCCGTCTTGTACTTCTTCTTCTTTTCCCCTTTCTTCTCTTGTTCCTGGTCACTATCATTATCGGGACAATTAGCAATAAAATGACCAATCTTACCGCACTTGAAGCAGGAGCGCTTTCCCTTCGTCTTGTTCTTCTTGGGATGCTCCATGCGGCCCTTTAGCGCCGTCTTGAAGCGCTTGATGATGAGGGTAATCTCTTCATCATTAAGCCCCGCCGCTTCAACTTGCACCACCTTGCTAGGTAGCGCCTCCTTGCTCCTTGTTGCCTTGAGAGCAATAGTTTGAGGCTCTTGGATTGGTCCATTTAGTGCATCGTCGACGTATCTTGCCTCCTTGATCATCATCCGCCCGCTTACAAATTTCCCAAGAATTTCTTCGGGCGACATCTTGGTGTACCTAGGATTCTCACGAATATTGTTCACAAGATGTGGATCAAGAACAGTAAAGGACCTTAGCATTAGGCGGACAACATCGTGGTCCATCCATCGCGTGCTTCCGTAGCTCCTTATTTTGTTGACGAGGGTCTTGAGCCGGTTGTACGTTTGGGTTGGCTCCTCGCCCCTTATCATCACGAATCTCCCGAGTTCGCCCACCACCAATTCCATCTTGGTGAGCATGGTGACGTCGTTCCCCTCATGAGAGATCTTGAGGGTGTCCCAGATCTGCTTGGCATTGTCCAAGCCGCTCACCTTATGATACTCGTCCCTGCACAAAGAGGCTAACAACACAGTAGTAGCTTGTGCGTTTCTATGAATCTGTTCATTGATAAACATAAGAGTATCCGAGCTATCAAATTTCATTCCACTCTCTACTATCTCCCATATGCTAGGATGAAGAGAGAACAAGTGACTACGCATTTTGTGGCTCCAAAATCCGTAGTCCTCTCCATCAAAGTGAGGAGGTTTACCAAGTGGAATGGAGAGAAAATTAGAATTTGTACTTTGCGGAATACGAGAGTAATCGAAAGAAAAGTTTGAATTGACCGTTTTCTTTTTCTCGTAGTCGTAGTCGTCCTTTTGGGAAGAAGAGGACTCATCGCTGTCGTCGTAGTAGACGATCTCCTTGATGCGCCTCGTCTTCTTCTTCTTTCCATCTTTTCGTTTGTGGCTCGAGCCCAAGTCGGTAGGCTTGTCGTCTTTCGGCTCGTTGACGAAGGACTCCTTCTCTTTATCATTGATCACAATTCCCTTCCCCTTAGGATCCATCTCTTTGGGCGATTAGTCCCTTTCTTGAAGAGAACGGCTCTGATACCAATTGAGAGCACCTAGAGGGGGGGGTGAATAGGTGATCCTATAAAAACTTAAACTTAAAGCCACAAAAACTTGTTTAAGTGTTAGCACAATAATGCCAAGTGGCTAGAGAGGAGTCTTAACAAAACACAATAACCACAAGAGATCAACACAGAGATGGCACAGTGGTTTATCCCGTGGTTCGGCCAAGACCAACGCTTGCCTACTTCACGTTGTGGCATCCCAACAGACGAGGGTTGCAATCAACCCCTCTCAAGCGGTCCAAAGACCCACTTGAATACCACGGTGTTTTGCTTTGCTTTACTATATCCCGATCGCGAGGAATCTCCACAACTTGGAGCCTCTCGCCCTTACACTTTGATGTTCAAAAAGAAGCACAGAGTAAGGGAGGGATGAGCAACTCACACAAGACACAAAAATCACAGCAAATACGCACACACAAGACCCAGACTTGAGCTCAAAAGACTATCACGAGGTTCTCACTAGAACGGAGCTCAAATCACTAAGAATGTCGAACAAGTGCGCAAGAATGAAGTGTGAGTGATCAACAATGCTCTAAGGATGCTTGGTGTGCTCCTCCATGCGCCTAGGGGCCCCTTTTATAGCCCCAAGGCAGCTAGGAGCCGTTGAGAGCAATCCAGGAAGGCAATTCTTGCCTTCTGTCGCCTGGCGCACCGGACATTCCGGTGCACCACCGGACACTGTCCGGTGTGGATTTGTTTCCTTATTTGGCGAAGCCGACCGTTGCAGATTCAGAGCCGTTGGCGCACCGGACACTGTCCGGTGCACACCGGACAGTCCGGTGCTCCAATGTGACCGCTGGCTCGGCCACGTGTCACGCGCGGAATCCTCGGCCGACCGTTGGCCCGGCTGACCGTTGGTGAAAGGGAATTAGGCTTACACCTAGTTCGTAAATAATTTTGGTGGTTGAATTGCCCAACACAAATATTGGACTAACTAGTTTGCTCTAGTGTGTAAGTTATACAGGTGCAAAAGGTTCACACATAGCCAATAAAAAGACCAAGTATTGGGTTCAAATAAAAAAGCAAGGGTCAACCGAAGGCACCTCTGGTCTGGCGCACCGGACTGTCCTGTGTGCCACCGGACATGTCCGGTGCACCAGTGGACTCCGACTTCAAACTCTTCACTCTCGGGAATTTCCAAAGGCCACTCCGCTATAATTCACCGGACTGTCCGGTGTACACCGGAGTGTCCGGTGTACACCGGACATGTCCGGTGCTCCAAGGAAGAGCGGCCTCAGGAACTCGCCAGCCTCGGGTTTTCACTTCGGCTGCTCCGCTAAAATTCACCGGACTGTCCGGTGTACACCGGACTGTCCGGTGTAACAGCGGGGCAACAGCTATATCGGCGCCAACGGCTACCTGCAGCGCATTTATTGCGCGCCAGCGCGCGCAGAGGTCAGGCACGCCCATGCTGGCGCACCGGACATTCTACAGTACCTGTCCGGTGCGCCACCGGACATCCAGGCGGGCCCAGAAGACAGAGCTCCAACGGTCGACCCAACGGCTTTTTGGTGACGTGGCTGTCGCACCGGACATGTCCGGTGTGCACCGGACTGTCCGGTGCGCCATCGAACAGATAGCTCCACCAAACGGCTAGTTTGGTGGTTGGGGCTATAAATACCCCCAACCACCCACCATTCATGACATCCAAGTTTTCCACTTCCCAACCACTTACAAGAGCTCTAGCATTCAATTCTAGACACACCAAAGAGATCAAATCCTCTCAATTCCACCAACGCCCTAGTGATTAGAGAGAGTGATTTGCTTGTGTTCTTTCGAGCTCTTGCGCTTGGATTGCTTTCTTCTTTCTTGATTCTTCATTGCGATCAAACTCACTTGTAATTGAGGCAAGAGACACCAATCGTGTGGTGGTCCTTGCGGGAACTTTGTGTTCCAAGTGATTGAGAAGAGAAAGCTCACTCGGTCCGAGGGACCGTTTGAGAGAGGGTAAGGGTTGAAAGAGACCCGGCCTTTGTGCCCTCCTCAACGGGGAATAGGTTTGAGAGAACCGAACCTCGGTAAAACAAATCCGCGTGTCTCGCTTCATTATTCTCTAGCGATTTGTTTTGCGCCCTCTCTCGCGGACTCGATTATATTTCTAACGCTAACCCGGCTTGTAGTTGTGATTATTTTTGAGAATTTCAGTTTCGCCCTATTCACCCCCCCCCCCTCTAGGCGACTTTCAATTGGTATCAGAGCCCGGTGCTTCATTAGAGCCTAACCGCTCGAAGTGATGTCGGGAGATCACACCAAGAGGGAGATGGAGACCGGCGACAAGCCCACTACGAGCCAAGGGAGTACTTCATCGGAAGAGTCCCGCACCAAGAGGAAGGAGAAGAAGAAGGACTCCTCCAAACGGAAGGAGAAAAGATCTTCTTCCTCACACCACAAGGAGAAGAAGGAAAAATCTTCTTCCCACAAGTCGCATCGGAAAGGCGACAAGCACAAGAGGATGAGGAAGGTGGTCTACTACGAGACCGACACTTCATCAACATCTACCTCCGACTCCGATGCACCGTCCGTAACTTCTAAGCGCCAAGAGCGCAAGAAGTTTAGTAAGATCCCCTTACACTATCCCCGTACATCTAGACATACTCCATTACTTTCCGTTCCATTAGGCAAACCGCCAACTTTTGATGGCGAAGATTATGCTAGGTGGAGTGATTTAATGAAATTTCATCTAACCTCACTCCACAAAAGTATATGGAATGTTGTTGAGTTTGGAGCACAGGTATCATCCATAGGGGATGAGGATTATGATACGGACGAAGTGGCCCAAATCGAGCACTTCAACTCCCAAGCCACAACCATTCTCCTCGCCTCTCTAAGCAAGGAGGAATACAACAAAGTGCAAGGGTTGAAGAATGCAAAGGAGATTTGGGACCTACTCAAGACCGCGCACGAGGGTGATGAACTCACTAAGATCACCAAGCGGGAAACGATCGAGGGGGAGCTCGGTCGCTTCCGTCTTCGCCAAGGGGAGGAGCCACAAGATATGTACAACCGGCTCAAAACCTTGGTGAACCAAGTGCGCAACCTCGGGAGCAAAAAGTGGGACGACCACGAGGTGGTTAAGGTTATTCTAAGATCTCTCATTTTCCTTAACCCCACTCAAGTTCAATTAATTCGTGGTAATCCTAGATACCCACTAATGACCCCCGAGGAAGTGATCGGGAATTTTGTGAGCTTTGAATGTATGATTAAGGGCTCAAAGAAGATCAATGAGCTTGACGAACCCTCCACGTCCGAGGCACAACCGGTGGCGTTTAAGGCGACGGAGGAGAAGAAGGAGGAGTCTACACCAAGTAGACAACCAATTGACGCCTCCAAGCTCGACAATGAGGAGATGGCCTTAATCATCAAAAGCTTTCAGCAAATCCTCAAGCAACGGAAGGGGAAGGATTACAAATCCCGTTCCAAGAAGGTTTGCTACAAGTTGGGTAAGCCCGGTCACTTTATTGCTAAATGTCCATTATCAAGTGAAAGTGACAGGGATAACGACAAGAAGGGCAAGAGGAGAGAAAAGAAGAGGTACCACAAGAAGAAGGGCGGCGATGCCCACGTGTGCCGCAAGTGGAACTCCGACGAGAGCTCCACCGACTCCTCCTCCGACGACAAGGACGCCGCCAACATCGCCGTCACCAAGGGACTTCTCTTCCCCAACGTCGGCCACAAGTGCCTCATGGCAAAGGACGGCAAAAGGAAGAAGGTTAAATCTAAATCCTCCACTAAATATGAATCCTCTAGTGATGATAATGCTAGTGATGAGGAGAATAATTTGCGTACCCTTTTTGCCGATCTTAACATGCAACAAAAGGAAAAATTAAATGAATTGATTAGTGCTATTCATGAGAAGGATGATCTCTTGGACTCACAAGAGGACTTCCTTATTAAGGAAAACAAAAAACATGTTAAGGTTAAAAATGCTTATGCTCTAGAGGTAGAAAAATGTGAAAAATTGTCTAATGAGCTAAGCACTTGCCATGAGACCATTAACAACCTTAGGAATGAAAATGCTAAATTAATTGCTAAGGTTGATTCTCATGTTTGTATTGATTCAACTTCCAATCCTAGAAATGATAATGTTGATTTACTTGCTAGGATTGATGAGTTGAATGTTTCTATTGCTAGCCTTAGAAATGAGAATGAGAAATTAATTGCTAAGGTTAAAAAATTAGATGTTTGCAATGTTACAATTTCTGACCTTAGAACTAAGAATGATATGTTGCATGCTAAGGTTGTAGAATTAAAATCTTGCAAACCCTCTACATCTACCGTTGAGCACACTTCTATTTGCACTAGATGTAGAGATGTTGATATCAATGCTATTCATGATCACATGGCTTTAATTAAACAACAAAATGATCATATAGCATTATTAGACGCTAAAATTGCCGAGCATAACTTAGAAAATGAAAAGTTTAAATTTGCTAGAAGTATGCTCTATAATGGGAGACGCCCTGGCATCAAGGATGGCATTGGCTTCCAAAGGGAAGACAATGTCAAACTTAATGCCCCTCCTAAGAACTTGTCTAACTTTGTTAAGGGCAAGGCTCCCATGCCTCAGGATAACGAGGGTTACATTTTGTACCCTGCCGATTATCCCGAGAGCAAAATTAGGAGAACTCATTCTAGGAAGTCTCACTCTGGCCCCAATCATGCTTTTATGTATAAGGGTGAGACATCTAGTTCTAGGCCACCAACCCATGCTAAGTTGCCTAAAAGGAAAACTCCAAATGCATCAAATGATCATGCTATTTCATTTAAAACTTTTGATGCATCATATGTGCTTACTAACAAATCCGGCAAGGTAGTTGCCAAGTTTGTTGGGGGCAAACACAAGGGCTCCAAGACTTGTGTTTGGGTACCCAAAGTTCTTGTTTCTAATGCCAAAGGACCCAAAACCGTTTGGGTACCTAAAGTCAAGAACTAAAATTGTTTTGCAGGTTTATGCATCCGGGGGCTCAAGTTGGATACTCGACAGCGGGTGCACAAACCATATGACAGGGGAAAAGAAGATGTTCTCCTCATATGAGAAAAACCAAGATCCCCAACGAGCTATCACATTCGGGGATGGAAATCAAGGTTTGGTCAAAGGATTGGGTAAAATTGCTATATCACCTTACCATACTATTTCAAATGTTTTTCTTGTAGATTCTTTAGATTACAATTTGCTTTCCGTATCCCAATTATGTCAAATGGGCTACAACTGTCTATTTACTGATGTAGGTGTTACTGTCTTTAGAAGAAGTGATGATTCAATAGCATTTAAGGGAGTGTTAGAGGGTCAGCTATACTTGGTAGATTTTGATAGAGCTGAACTCGACACTTGCTTGGTTGCTAAGACTAACTTGGGTTGGCTCTGGCACCGCCGACTAGCCCATGTTGGAATGAAGAATCTTCATAAGCTTCTAAAGGGAGAACACATTTTAGGACTAACCAATGTTCATTTTGAGAAAGACAGGATTTGTAGCGCATGCCAAGCCGGGAAGCAAGTTGGCAATCATCATCCACACAAGAACATCATGACGAGTGATAGGCCACTGGAGCTCCTACACATGGACCTATTCGGCCCGATCGCTTACATAAGCATCGGCGGGAGTAAGTACTGTCTAGTTGTTGTGGATGATTATTCTCGCTTCACTTGGGTGTTCTTTTTGAAAGAAAAATCTCATACCCAAGAGACCTTAAAGGGATTCTTGAGACGAGCTCAAAATGAGTTCGGCTTAAGGATCAAGAAAATTAGAAGCGACAACAGGACGGAGTTCAAGAACTCTCAAATTGAAGGCTTCCTTGAGGAGGAGGGCATCAAGCATGAGTTCTCTTCTCCCTACACCCCACAACAAAATGGTGTAGTGGAGAGGAAGAATCAAACTCTATTGGACATGGCAAGAACCATGCTTGATGAGTACAAGACACCGGATCGGTTTTGGGCCGAGGCGGTCAACACCGCCTGCTACGCCATCAACCGGTTATATCTACACCGAATCCTCAAGAAGACATCCTATGAACTCCTAACTGGTAAAAAGCCAAATATTTCATACTTTAGAGTTTTTGGTAGCAAATGTTTTATTCTTGTCAAAAGAGGTAGAAAATCTAAATTTGCTCCTAAAACTGTAGAAGGCTTTTTACTAGGATATGACTCAAACACAAGGGCATATAGAGTCTTTAACAAGTCCTCAGGACTCGTTGAAGTTTCTTGTGACGTTGTGTTTGATGAGACTAACGGCTCTCAAGTAGAGCAAGTTGATCTTGATGAGATAGGTGAAGAACAGGCTCCGTGCATCGCGCTAAGGAACATGTCCATTGGGGATGTGTGCCCTAAGGAATCCGAAGAGCCTCCAAGTGCACAAGATCAACCATCCTCCTCCACGCAAGCATCTCCACCAACCCAAAATGAGGACGAGGCTCAAGTTGATAAAGATGAAGAACACAATGATGAGCCACCTCAAGACGACAGCAATGATCAAGGGGGAGACGCAAATGATGAAGACAAGGAGGATAAACAACCAAGGCCGCCACACCCAAGAGTCCACCAAGCAATACAACGAGATCACCCTGTCGACACCATCCTCGGCGACATTCATAAGGGGGTAACCACTCGATCTCGTGTTGCACATTTTTGTGAGCATTACTCTTTTGTTTCCTCTATTGAGCCACACAGAGCAGAGGAAGCACTACAAGATTCGGATTGGGTGATGGCGATGCAAGAGGAGCTCAACAATTTCACAAGGAACGAGGTATGGCACTTAGTTCCACGTCCTAACCAAAATGTTGTAGGAACCAAGTGGGTCTTCCGCAACAAGCAAGATGAGCATGGTGTGGTGACTAGGAACAAAGCTCGACTCGTGGCCAAGGGGTATTCACAAGTCGAAGGTTTGGATTTCGGTGAAACCTATGCACCCGTAGCTAGGCTTGAGTCAATTCGCATATTATTAGCCTATTCTACTTACCATGGCTTCAAGCTTTATCAAATGGACGTGAAGAGTGCCTTCCTCAATGGACCGATCAAGGAGGAGGTCTATGTTGAGCAACCTCCCGGCTTTGAAGACAGTGAGTACCCTAACCATGTTTATAGGCTCTCTAAGGCGCTTTATGGGCTCAAGCAAGCCCCAAGAGCATGGTATGAATGCCTTAGAGATTTCCTTATTGCTAATGGCTTCAAAGTCGGCAAAGCCGATCCTACTCTATTCACTAAAACTCTTGACAATGATTTGTTCGTATGCCAAATTTATGTTGATGATATCATATTTGGGTCTACTAACGAATCTGCATGTGAAGAATTTAGTAGGATCATGACAAAGAAATTCGAGATGTCGATGATGGGGGAGTTGAAGTATTTTCTAGGATTCCAAGTCAAGCAACTCCAAGAAGGCACCTTCATTAGCCAAACGAAGTATACTCAAGACATTCTAAGCAAGTTTGGAATGAAGGATGCCAAGCCCATCAAGACACCCATGGGAACAAATGGGCATCTCGACCTCGACACGGGAGGTAAGTCCGTGGTTCAAAAGGTATACCGGTCGATGATTGGTTCATTGCTTTATTTATGTGCATCTCGACCGGACATTATGCTTTCCGTTTGCATGTGTGCAAGATTCCAAGCCGACCCTAAGGAATCACACCTTACGGTCGTAAAACGAATCTTGAGATATTTGGCTTATACTCCTAAGTTTGGGCTTTGGTACCCTCGGGGATCCACATTTGATTTGATTGGTTATTCGGATGCCGATTGGGCGGGGTGCAAAATCAATAGAAAGAGCACATCGGGGACTTGCCAGTTCTTGGGAAGATCCTTGGTGTCTTGGGCTTCAAAGAAGCAAAATTCGGTCGCTCTTTCTACCGCCGAAGCCGAGTATATTGCCACAGGCCATTGTTGCGCGCAATTGCTTTGGATGAGGCAAACCCTGCGGGACTATGGTTACAAATTAACCAAAGTTCCTCTTCTATGTGATAATGAGAGTGCTATCCGCATGGCGGATAATCCCGTTGAGCATAGCCGCACTAAACACATAGCCATTCGGTATCATTTTCTTCGGGATCACCAACAAAAGGGGGATATCGAGATTTCTTACATCAACACTAAAGATCAATTAGCCGATATTTTTACCAAGCCACTTGATGAACAATCTTTTACCAGACTTAGGCATGAGCTAAATATTCTTGATTCTAGGAATTTCTTTTGCTAATTTGCACACATAGCACACAAATATACCTTTGATCATATCTCTTTTATATATGCTATAACTAATGTGTTTTCAAGTGTATTTCAAACCAAGTCATAGGTATATTGAAAGGGAATTGGAGTCTTCGGCGAAGACAAAGGCTTCCACTCCACTCTACTACTCATCCTTCGCCGTCACTCCGAGCATCTCTCCAACTTTGGTATAATCTTCACTCATTTATTTTATGACCAAAGGAGGAGAAAGTACTACGTTGGGCTCTAATAATTCCGTTTTTGGCGATTCATGCCAAAGGGGGAGAAAATATGAGCCCAAAGCAAAAGGACCGCACCACCACCTAACTTTAAAAATTTGGAGATTTTCAATTGGTAAATTTCAAATTAATATCTTACTATGTTCAAAAGGGGGAGGAAGTAGTATTTCAAAAATGGTATATCAAAACCCTCTTGAACACTAAGAGGAGGATCTCATTTGGGGGAGTTTTGTTTAGTCAAAGGAAAAGCATTTCAAACAAAAGGAGAAAATTTCAAATCTTGAAAATGCTTCTCAAAATTCTTATTCATTTACCTTTGACTATCTTGCAAAAGGACTTTGAAAAGAATTTACAAAAGGATTTGCAAAAACAAAACATGTGGTGCAAATGTGGTCCAATATGTTAAAAATAAAGAAACAATCCATGCACATCATGTAAGTATTTATATTGGCTCAATTCCAAGCAACCTTTGCACTTACATTATGCAAACTAGTTCAAATTATGCACTTTTACATTTGCTTTGGTTGTGTTGGCATCAATCACCAAAAAGGGGGAGATTGAAAGGGAATTAGGCTTACACCTAGTTCCTAAATAATTGTGGTGGTTGAATTGCCCAACACAAATATTGGACTAACTAGTTTGCTCTAGTGTGTAAGTTATACAGGTGCAAAAGGTTCACACATAGCCAATAAAAAGACCAAGTATTGGGTTCAAATAAAGGAGCAAGGGTCAACCGAAGGCACCTCTGGTCTGGCGCACCGGACTATCCGGTGTGCCACCGGACATGTCCGGTGCACCAGTGGACTCCGACTTCAAACTCTTCACTCTCGGGAATTTCCAAAGGCCACTCCGCTATAATTCACCGGACTGTCCGGTGTACACCGGACATGTCTGGTGCTCCAAGGAAGAGCGGCCTCAGGAACTCGCCAGCCTCGGGTTTTCACTTCGGCTGCTCCACTAAAATTCACCGGACTGTCCGGTGTACACCGGACTGTCCGGTGTAACACCGGGGCAACGGCTATATCGGCGCCAACGGCTACCTGCAGTGCATTTATTGCGCGCCAGCGCGCGCAGAGGTCAGGCACGCCCATGCTGGCGCACCGGACATTCTACAGTACCTGTCCGGTGCGCCACCGGACATCCAGGCGGGCCCAGAAGACAGAGCTCCAACGGTCGACCCAATGGCTTTTTGGTGACGTGGTTGTCGCACCGGACATGTCCGGTGTGCACCGGACTGTCCGGTGCGCCATCGAACAGACAGCTCCACCAAACGGCTAGTTTGGTGGTTGGGGTTATAAATACCCCCAACCACCCACCATTCATGACATCCAAGTTTTCCACTTCCCAACCACTTACAAGAGCTCTAGCATTCAATTCTAGACACACCAAAGAGATCAAATCCTCTCAATTCCACCAACGCCCTAGTGATTAGAGAGAGTGATTTGCTTGTGTTCTTTCGAGCTCTTGCGTTTGGATTGCTTTCTTCTTTCTTGATTCTTCATTGCGATCAAACTCACTTGTAATTGAGGCAAGAGACACCAATCGTGTGGTGGTCCTTGCGGGAACTTTGTGTTCCAAGTGATTGAGAAGAGAAAGCTCACTCGGTCCGAGGGACCGTTTGAGAGAGGGTAAGGGTTGAAAGAGACCCGGCCTTTGTGGCCTCCTCAACGGGGAATAGGTTTGAGAGAACCGAACCTCGGTAAAACAAATCCGCGTGTCTCGCTTCATTATTCTCTAGCGATTTGTTTTGCGCCCTCTCTCGCGGACTCGATTATATTTCTAACGCTAACCCGGCTTGTAGTTGTGATTATTTTTTAGAATTTCAGTTTCGCCCTATTCACCCCCCCCCCTCTAGGCGACTTTCAGTTGGCTCACCGGACAGTCCGGTGCACCACCGGACAGACCGATGATTTTTAGCCGTACGCCGTTAATCACTTCCCGAGAGCGATGACTTCGCCTGTGAACGGCTCACCGGACAGTCCGGTGCACCACCGGACAGTCCGGTGATTTATAGCCGTACACCGCCGTCGAAGTCCCGAGAGCAGCAAGTTTGCCAGAGCCAGCCTGGTGCACCGGACACTATCCGGTGCACCACCGGACAGTCCGGTGCACCCAGACTGAGCAGACTTTGGCTGAACAAAGCCATCTCTTTTCCAACTTGATTTTTCCTGTTTCCAGCACTTAGACACAATACATTAGTCCATAAAACAATGTACTAAGTCTAGAAACATACCTTTACTTTTGATTTGCATTTTGTCCATCACTTGGGATACTTTAACACTTAAGCACTTGTGTTGGCACTCAGTCACCAAGATACTTAGAAATGGCCCAAGGGCACATTTCCCTTTCTGGAAGGGGTGACCTCGCCAGGAGCCTTCGTTCCTCGGCGCATTGGGTGAAGGGTGGAGTCTGCCAGTCGTCTTGTCTCCGTTTGTGCGGCGAGACTGGCGAAGGCATCGAGCGAAGGGTAGCGTCTTCGCCTTCGCCCCAACATTTGCCCTCTGAGGGACCAGTTCGACTAAGTCATCTGGTGCTGAAGGCATCGCTACATGGTGGAGACGCTGCCCTCGCTCGTAGTGGTTCCGCGGGGGTTTTTGACATGACCGTTGATTGACGTCGTACTGTTGGATTGCGGGATTCCCCAACCGTCGCGCCCTGTGTATAAAAGGGGGTGGGGGCGGCGCAAGTTGAAATTTACCTTTCAGCGCGCCGCGAAAACCCTAACCTCCTTTTCAAACTGCTCGCTTGCTCGTGTGCCCTCCTTGCTCCTGTTCGTCGGAGATCTGGCCCGCGTGAAGCAGACCGCACGCCACCGTCGACGGTACGTAGCCATGTCGTCCTCCTCCTCGTCTGCTGCGACCACGCCGACGGCCGAGGCGTCATCCGAAGATACCTCGGGCACTGTGGCGGCGGCAGAATTATGGCCGGGTGATACGATGGAATTTGGTGTTTCGCGGATGTCGTCGGTCCACGTGCAAGATATGCAACAGTTGGGGTATTTTGGCGGCGGGGTTGGGCGCGTCCTGGGGGCAGAGGAGGTTCCTGAGCCCAAGGGCGAATTGGTCGTTTTCGAGGCATTTTTCATCGCCAGCCTTCGTTTGCCTGCACATCGTTTTGTTTTGGAGGTTCTGCAGAAGTTCGAAGTCCAAGTTCACCAGTTGACACCGAACGACGTGGTGGCGTTGGCGAAGTACGTCTGGGCAATGACATCCTATGGCGGTCAGCCTTCGGTGGAAGTCTTCGCCAAGCAATACTGTCTGCACTGGCAGAAGAGAAAAATTGGACATGAGATTGCGCAATTCGGATCGTGCACTTTCACGCCGAAGTCCGGGAAGACTTCGATGGAAGTCGTGGAGCTGGTCCCCTGTGCCCGAAATAAGTGGGGCAACTGGTGGAATTACTGGTTCTATGTTTCAGAGGCCGAAGTCAAAGACCGCCCAGGGCTCCCCGCAGCCATTATGTGCTCTCATTATTATGTGGCGTACCCGCCATTCGAAGTAGCAGAGGATGATGAGAATGAAAGTGCCCTTCGGATCGTTGCCCTACGAGTAGTGGGCGTGATCTTGTTGAGGAGTTCATAGCGTATGGAGTGTGGCCCTTGGCGCATGGATGGGCGTTGGGCGAAGTATGCCCTTGCGAGATGCCCTTCCTGGGTGGGCGGAAAATACGAAGTCCGCTTTTTGCTTTGGATGTGCGAGGGCGGGATCTTGTCGCGGTTGTGCGCGAAGCGAAGGATGGGGCGGTGCGAATTGTGGGGCGCTACGTGCCGAAGACGGAGGCCCTATGGAGCTGGGATATACGCGGATCCAACGACCGCCTGAATAGGGTCTTCAAGTTGAATCGTTTACCGTATGGCGGTTATCCCAGGGAAGACGTTGTCGACCGCCGCGGGAAAAGACCAGCGGCTGTGGTTGAAGAAGACCCCACGCCGGGGGCCGCCCCAGCCACTAAGAAAAGGAAGCTAGGTACTACGGTGGGGGAACTGGGGGTCTCCGATAGTTTTGCTATGGAGTTGATGGGGACATGCATGGCCCCCGGGGGAAGGATGTCTTCGCCCGAGCTCCGGGAGTCTTCGGCGCGGATGCTGGAGGTTACCGGGGGTTGATGGCCCAAGAACGTTCCTATCCCCCGCGCGGCTGGTGAAGACTTCTTTACGTCTCGCATGGCTCGTGACTTGAGAGTGTTTCCTTACGGACGGAATATTGCTGCTGTTGTGTCGGCAGTGATGAACAAGGACCGTCAGGATGCTGCGCAGAAGCGCCGGCCGGTCGTCAGGATGGTCGACCCCATGCGCGAGGCAAAGAGGGCGCGAGGAAGCGCGAAGGCTGCGGCCTCCGGCAGTGGCAAGCTGGTGCCGGCTATGAAAACGGCTGCGCCTAGGGGCAGCAAAGCGCCGACAGGCGAGAAGGCTGCAGCCGCTGGCGGAACCAAGCCTCTCCCGGGCGGACCGTCGCCAGCGAAGCGTGTTGCTGACTTCGGCAAAAATATCAGTGTCGAGGACTATCTGGGCGGTAAGTTTTTTTTTGACCGAAGATGTGTTGCAGGCTCGGGCGAGGGACAGTTGGTTGTTGTCCCGCCTTCGGTGTCAGCCACCACGCCATCGGCGGTGGTAAAGGCGAAGGGGGCCACGCAGGACCCATGGGCCGCCTTTTGCGTGAGCGGCGAGATTCTGACGGCCGCTGCCGCCAGGGACGTGGCGGGCACCATGTCCCAGCGGATGAGGGAAGTGTCTCAGCAGTTGTCGCAGCAGCTGACGCAGCAGCTGAAGCAAGTAAGTTGCGCTGGACATTGATGTTTGCTGTGTTTTGGTTCATGCATCTGTCTCATGAAGGTTTGACTTGTTTTTGCCAGGCGGCCGACTTCGCCGACCGTGTTGCGTCGGGCGTCCTGACTGCGGACGTCGCCGCCGAAGTCAAGAATCTTCAGGCGCAGCACGCGGATGCTGTCCGGGATAAGTTAGCCACGGAAAGCAAGAGCCGCAGGCTGGCGGAGAAGGTGGCCGCCCTAGAGGCTAAGAGGACTGACCTCCGATGCCAGCTGGCGAAGGAGAGGAGGGAGGCTAACCAGGCCGTCGCCGAAGCGCAGGCTGCGCGAGCGGAGGCTAAGGCGGCGCTGGCGAAGGGTAGCCTCGCCAGCCAACGCGCCGAGGAATGGGAGGCGAGGTTCAATGCCCTGCGCAGCCACGTGGACAAGGCAGAGACCTCGGTGCGCTCAGAAGTTGTGCGGACGCACGCGCAGCTCGCGGAGGCATACCGCGAACTGGGTGCGCGGACTGTAGATTTTGATGTGCCCGACCACGAGGCCAGCCTCCGCTCCTTGAATGGATGCAGGAGGAGTTGCAGGTGCTTCCGACTATTGTGCAGGGCTTCATGTCCTACGCCTCCCTCGTCACATGCGAGGGGGCCATGAACGCGCTGTCACGCGAGGGGTGCAAACACTATGAGGTCTTCGATCAGTCAGATGAAGAATTTGAGCGCGAAATTTTTAAGGTCAAAGACCCTGTGGTGAAGGGCTCCGCGGGGGCACTCTTCGATCGGATGTGGGGTCCTTATGGTCGAGAGGCGGTTAGGGAGCGGTCTGACCGGGCGAGGGAGTAGGTAAAGTTTGTCTTTTGTTTTGCGTCGTTGAATGTGGGTACGCGTGGGTTTGCTGAATGAGTGTGTTGTTGCTGCAGATGGCGCGTGCCGAGGATGTTGAAGACTTTAGGCATCTGAATGGCGCGCGGCCCGAGGCGGAGGTCAACCCGGTGCTGCCCGGGGCTGAGGTCGACCCGGCACTGCCCCTGGAAATCGGCGAAGGCTCCTTCGCTGCACCTGCATCTACTGAGTCTGGTGAAGGCTTGTTGCCAGCCCCTGCGCTGATGGCGGAAGATCCCCCGAAGACGGAGCTAGTGGCAGAGGATCCCGTGGCGGTGGCTGGGCCTTCGCAGGTGGCTTAGTGGGTGTGGGGGAGTTAGTGAATTTTGTCTCTGTTACTGAACCTTGGTTGCTGCGTAGGTTCAGGATTTTGGGCCTGCGCACGCAACCGCTACTGCTAATTTTGTGGCGGCTTCGACCGTGGTTGCTGGAAATGAATCGGATGAGTCTGTGTCTAAATTTTTTGAGTTTGATGATTCTGGGAGTTCAGTTGTGTGAACGGAAGAGTCTTCGGGAGAGGACTTGGATTATTTTGCAGCCTTGGATGTGGCTGCGGCGGAGGCTTCTCCGTGTGCGACGGATGCTGAAGTTTTTCTTGGTCCGAGTGCTGGACGTAGACGGCGAAGGGCGGTGGCTAAGCGTAGAGTGGGTGAGGTGGAGGGTGCTCGTCTTCGTGTGGACAGGGCTGGCAAGCGGGAATTGTTGTCCTCACCGGTTGGGGTAGGTGAGGGGGAGTTGCGAAGTCTTTTTGAGGGTGAGGAGTTGAGGATAATGTTGTTTAACTATAGGGAGATGGGTATCATTCCAAAGGTTGAACCAATGTAAGGTGTGATGCCCTCGCTGTACGTATGTAACTATAATTTGGATGATGATGCTGTGTGCCCTCGCTGATCCGGTCGTGTCCGTGGGGGACTTGTGCACTTGATCTAGCGCGTTTATGATGTCGGTCCTGCTGCACCTGTGGTCGGTCTTTGCCTAGATAGTCTTTTTAAGAAGACTTCAATTTTGCGCACTTGTTGTGCTAGTCCGGCTGCACCCTTAGGCGACTTTTGCACGGATAGTCTTTCGGAGAAGACTTCGATTTTGCGCACTTGTTGTGCTAGTCCGGCTGCACCCTTAGGCGACTTTTGCACGGATAGTCTCTCGGAGAAGACTTCGATTTTGCGCACTTGTTGTGCTGGTCCGGCTGCACCCTTAGGCGACTTTTGCACGGATAGTCATTCTGAGAAGACTTCGATTTTTCACACTTGTTGTGCTAATCCGGCTGCACCCTTAGGCGACTTTTGCGTGGTGTGTCGCACGCGAGGGTAGCTAGCGCTGCCCCTCGTGGTGACTTCGTTGTGGTCGAATGCCGAAGACCGTCATTGCGGTCTATTTTCGACGTGATTCTTTGCGGGGGGATTTTTGCGTATATATTACATGGCTCCGCCTCATTAAAAACCTCACCCCCCGGGAGGAAAAGAGTGCGGGCCGGAATAAAACTGTCTGGGGAATTACAAGGGTGAGTTGACCCTGAATAGTTAAACAAAAAATTTGTGAAGGTTGTCTATGTTCCAGGAATGTTCTAGATCTTCGCCAGATTGTGTTGTCAATCTGTACGCGCTTGGAGACGACTTTGTCTTGACGATAAATGGCCCTTCCCACTTTGGTTCCAGCTTTCCCCATGACTCTGTCCTGGTTGTGCGGACAAGTACGAGGTCTCCTTCGCTGAATTCCCTCGGGATGACTGTGTGGTCGCGCCATGCTTTTGTTTAAGCTTGGTATTTGTTTAGAGCCTGTAGGGCGAAGACGCGGTCTCTGTCGATGAGGTCCTTCGAAGTAGGCTCGTCTACGTCAGGGACAGCTGACGTGACTGACCATGGTGACCCATGTTTTATTTCCTGTGGGGTCATGGCCTCCGATCCATATAGAAGGCGGAAAGGGGTGAACCCAGTCGCCCTGCACTCAGTCGTGTTCAGCGCCCAGACCGCTTCGGGTAACAGGTCAGCCCACTTGCCTTTCTTGTCATCGAGGAGCATTTTCTTGATGGCTGTGAAAATTTTACCATTGGCACGTTCCACGACTCCGTTGGATTGCGGGTGGTACACTGAGGCGAAGGCAAGCTTGGTGCCAATGGAGAAGCAGAAATCCTTGAAATCTTGGCTGTCAAATTGCTTGTCGTTGTCAACTGTGAGCTCGGACGGGACTCTGAAGCGGCAAACAATGTTTTGCCAGAAGAATTTCGGGGCAGTCTTCGATGTTATCGTGGATATAGCCCTCGCCTCGATCCATTTGGTAAAATACTCAACAGCGACGAAAGTGAACTTGAGGTTCCCCTTGGCCGTGGGTAGGGGCCCGACAATGTCCAGGCCCTAGCGCTGGAGAGGCCACGTGTGGGTGATTAGCTTTGTGAGTTGCGAAGGGCTTCCTGAGCGTGGAGAAAACTTCTGGCAGGCTTCGCAGGACCTTGTGACCCGGTTTGCGGCGCAGATCATGGTGGGCCAATAGAAACCTTGACAGATCACCTTTGCGGCTAGGGCCCTAGGCCCTGCGTGAGAGCCGCAAGTCCCGCTGTGGACTTCACGCAGGATTTGGACGCCTTCGGTCTCGGTGACACATTTAAGCATGGGTTGACTGACCCCCTTCTTGTAAAGTTGTCCTTCGATTAGTGCGAATTCCCGGCTTCGATGTTTAAGGCGCTTGGCCTCATTGACATTGGTTGGATGATAGTACCCCTGCAGGAACAGGGTTATTGGTGCCCGCCAATCTTTAGTCATGATTAGGTTAACTATGCGGTGGCCCTCGCTGTCATTGGTTATTTGGAGCCCCTCTGGGATGCGGACAGCTGGCGTGCCGATGACATGGTAGAATACGTCCGAGGGGAGGGCCTCGCCTCTGGCGGCTGCCTTGGCCAATGCGTCGGCCTCTTTGTTCTTGGCTCGGTCCACATGCTATAGGGTAAAACCTTTGAATTGTCTTTCGAGGCTGCGGATAGCCGCGAGGTACTACATAAGCGCGGGGTCCTTCGCTGTGTAGTCTTTCTCGACTTGGCCGGCGACTACCTTGGAGTCTGTTCTGATGATGCAGGTGGTGACACCAAGTGCCCTTAGCTTGCGAAGGCCGAGAATGATAGCTTCGTATTCTGCTATATTGTTGGTGCATCTATCAGACTCCAAAGCAAAGCTGAGGCGTGTTGCGTATCTGTGCTTGACCCTTGTTGGCGAAGTAATGACTGTAGCGGCGCCTGCCCCCGCATGGCACCATGCGCTGTCACAATGGATTATCCAGACCTTCTCTGCGGGCGGGTCCGGCTGTGTCATTGGCCCAGTCCAGTCGACGACGAAGTCTGCTAGGACTTATGACTTGATGGCTATCCTGGGTTCGAATGTGATGTGGTAGCCGGAGAGTTCGGCTTCCCATTTGGCAATCTGGACTAATGCCTCCGGGTATCTAAACAATTCGCCGAGTCCCCTATCTGAGGTGACCCGGACCTTGAATGCTTCAAAATAATGGCGCAATTTGCTCGAAGCCATGACAACTGCGTAGGCGATTTTTTCCAGTTCCGTCATGTTGCATTTTGATGTCGTGAGTACTTCGGAGACGTAATAAACTAGACATTGCCTGATTGTGCCCTCTCTGTTCTGCTCTTGAACCAGTGCTGCACTGACCGCATGCGGCGAAGCTGCGATGTATAGCAACAGGGGTAGCGAGGGGTCGGGGCTTGTAAGAATCGCCAACTCTGACAGGTACTGCTTTAATGAAGCGAAGGCCGCCGCCTGCTCTGGTCCCCATGCGAAGTCTTTTGCGCCGCGGAGTGTTTTGAGGAAAGGGAGGCTTCGCTCTGCGGATTTGGAGATGAATCTATTGAGGGCGGCCAATCTACCTGTCAGTCGTTGGACGTCTCTCGCTGATTGTGGTGGCGTCATGTTGATGATGGCTTGGATTTTGGTTGGATTGGCATCAATCCCACGGTGCGACACCAGGTAGCCTAATATTTTCCCCTGGCGAACGCCGAAGACGCACTTTTCGGGGTTTAGGCGAAGTCGTGCCTCCCGCATGTTCGCAAACGTTTCGGTGAGGTCAGCCAGATGGTCCTCCTTGCTTCTGCTGGCGACGACGATGTCGTCCACGTGCGTAAATATATTTCTACCGACCTGGCTCTCGAGCACCGTTTTGGTGAGCCGAGAGAATGTGGACCCGACGTTTTTAAGTCCCTCCAGCATTCTGATGAAGCAATACGTGCCGAAGGGTGTTATGAAACTGGTGCTTGCTTTGTCTTCCTCCTTCATATATATTTGATGGTAGTCGGAGAAGCAATCAAGGAGTGACATGACTTCGCACCCGACCGCACTATTGATGATTTTGTCGATCCGAGGCAGCGGGAAGTTGTCCTTGGGGCAGGCCTTGTTAAGACTGGTGAAATCGATGCACATCCGCCATTTGCCGCTCTTCTTTTGTACCATCACAACATTGGCGAGCCATGTAGGGTAGGCGATTGGCTCGATGAATTTGGCCTCAAGCAGGCGATGTACCTCGGCCTTGGCGGCTTCTGTCTTCTCATCAGACAACTTGCGCAGCCGCTGCTTCTTCGGCCTCACCGAAGGGTCGATTCCCAAGCTGTGCTCGATGATGGAGCGACTGACTCCGACCAGGTCGAGGGCGGACCAGGCGAAGACGTCTTTATTTTTGGACAGGCAGCAGAGGAGTCTCTCCTCGTCATGCGAAGTGAGGTCTTCGCTGATGGTGACCGTTTGCTTGGGCGTTGCTTGGTCGAGGGGAATAGTCTTGGTCCCATCGTTACTCTACAGTTATGCTTTGTCGTGTTCTTTGGCGGCTGGGCTGGCAGACTCGGGTACCTCGCGCTGGGCCGTGAGGCAGTGTACGTTCCTTTGTTCGGGAACGAAGTCTCTTTCTATGTTGCACGCGGCCTGCTGGTTGCCGTAGACTGTGATGACGCCTTGCGGACCTGGGATCTTCATGCACAGGTAAAGTCCGTGAATGGTTGCCTCAAATTTGTTGATGGAGCCCTGACCCATTATGGCGTTGTACGGGTACACCATGTCGATGATGTCGAACGTGACTTGCTCACTTTGTGCATTGGGTGCTACACCGAAGGAGAGGGGTAGCTCTATTTTGCTGACAGGAAAGGTGCCTTTGTCGCCGAAGCCATACAGCGGGTTGTCCGAAGGCTTGAGCAGGCTGTGGCTTATGCCCATGCGGTCGAAGGCATGGAGGAAAATGATATCCGCTTGGCTGCCATTGTCGACTAAGACTTTGTGCAGGTCCCAGCCTGCCACGCTGCAGTTGATGACCATGGCGTCGATGTGGGGTGCGCTGCACAGATCGACGTCTCGGGCGTCGAAGGTCAATGGCACATGGGACCACTTCGTCTGCACGACTGGACTGGTGACCGCGACATGGTTGATGCTGCGGTAATGGTCCTTCTTCTGTCGCTTTGTGTCGAAGTCGACGCTGGACCCCCCAGTGATCATGTGAATGACTCCGCGATACGGCTGATCGGCGAAGTCTTCTTACTTTGGGGCTTGGGGATGGTTGGGGTGGTGGATGTTTTGCTATTGCGGGTGTGGAGGTGGGGGTGGGGGAGGTAGGATTTGTACCTCCTAGTGGTGTTGGTATGCGTGGTGCGGTGGATGCGGAGCAGGGCCGTGGTTATATGGCTGAGGGGGTTGTTGATATGTGTGCGCGACAACTCGGGGGTTGTCGGCTGGTTGCGTCCGTGCCATCCTGTCTCTGGTGAACTTCGTCTCTGAGCAGTCTCTTGTAGGGTGCGCGCAGTCTTCGCCGTGGAACAAACAGTAAAATCTGTGCGGCTGCTGCGCACGTCCCCGTCCCCGACCACGAGTTCCGTTTCCGCGGCCCTGGGGGGATACTCCTGGCGGCGAGGGGCCTCGCCAGCGGGGTGCTGGTTGGCGATGTTGTGCACCTACTGCTGATTGCGGCCATCCTGACCGGAGTC
Organism: Zea luxurians; assembly: GCA_029449295.1. Taxonomy (NCBI): domain Eukaryota; kingdom Viridiplantae; phylum Streptophyta; class Magnoliopsida; order Poales; family Poaceae; genus Zea; species Zea luxurians. Next base: position 50,224,462 of record JAOPSE010000010.1, read on the forward strand.
TGCCTGCGAAGGCCTCGTTCACGTACGGCTGGACTGCGGAGGATCTTTAGGTTTCCTCTGAGACTCGACTTTGCGCTGGTGGAGCTCTTTAGATCTGGCGTATTTTTCGAATAGCTGATACAGCTCCTGTAGGTTTCTGGGCAGATCTCTAATGCAGTGGCTGTAAAGGACGCCAGCCCGAAGGCCACTGATGGCGTAGTGAATGGCGATTTGGTCATCAACCGAAGGCAGTTGTGACTTGAGAGTCAGAAACTTGCGGTAGTACTCCCGCAGATTTTCTCGTTCCAGCTGCTTGCAGAGTGAAAGTTCAGCCAAGGCATTGGTGTCTGGGCGGTACCCTTGGAAGTTGAGCAGGAATTTGTCCCGGAGACTTCTCCAGGAGTCGATGGATAGCGGGGGCAACCTGGTGTACCAGGTGAGGGCCGGGCCTTCGAGGGCGATGATGAATGACTTGGCCATCGTGGAGTCGTCCCCTCCGGATGATGCAACGGCGACCTGATAGCTCATGATGTACTGTGATGTGTCAGTGCTGCCGTTGTACTTGGGATAGGTCCCCGCCCTGAAGTTGGCGGGCCATGGTGATACTTGCAGGTGGGGCACCAGGGGACTCCGCTCGTCAAGGTAGTTGACACCTTGGAATGCTGCGGCGTGCGGAGTGGTGTGTCCGCGCTGAGGGATGAACAAGTCTTCGATCTGCGCGTGCTGTTGGAGGGGTGGGCCGTGTTGCAGACCGAGTTGGCCTTCGCGCTGCATGAGGGCGATCTCTTGCTCAAGCTCTTGAGCCTTTTGCTCTTCATCATGTATCATCTGGCGCACTTTGGCTTGCGCAGACACGCGTTGACGTTTGGCCTCGAGGATCTCTTTTTGCCTCTAGAGGTTGCGGTTCTTGATGTGCAAGTCATGCAGTTGTAGTTGTTCCTCTGTGGAAATGCCGATGACTTCGCCGTCCTCTATGGCGTCTACGCCCTCTGGTGGAGCAAAGCTTGGGGGATGCTGCTGTTGTCCTCCAGAGCTGCAGGTGCGGAGGCTACCTTCGGGTGTGGGTTGTTCATTGCGCTGCCTCTTGCTGAGTGCGTCATTGTCTTCGCAGGCTTCTTGGTGAGTGGTGTCGACAAGGGCCTTGCCCTTTTTCTTAGCCAGTAGCGCTGCTTTCGCAGCTTCGTCAACGGATGGGGCTGCCTTCGAGCTAGCTTTCTTGGGTGCCATCGCGGGTGGTTTTTCGTAGCACGAACGGTGGGCGCCAAATGTTGGAACTTGCTCTCCCGAGCAAGTTGATCCAACGTGGGAGTAGAAGTAATGCAGACAAGGTTTTGCTCAAGAGGGCAATTGCTTTTTTTAATCTCACCTCTCAAGGGCACTGTGCAGGGGTATTTATAGGTGCCTGAGTGCCCAGCGCCTTGGGTTAAGTATGCATGTGCCCTCAGGCACCCAGGTTATCCCTGGAATATTCCCATAAAGCGGGGTTACAGACTGTAATTACAGAGAAGCCTTTACAAATTAGGCCCGTAATGCGCAGCGGTCGCGCGGGGCCTGTTACAATGGGCCAGATTGCACGTGGGCCTTCGTGTTGGGCGATGCCGCGGGAAGGGGCGACCTCGCCAAGAGCCTTCGTTCCTCGGCGCATTGGGCGAAGGGTGGAGTCTGCCAGTCGTCTTGTCTCCGTTTGTGCGGCGAGACTGGCGAAGGCATCGAGCGAAGGGTAGCGTCTTCGCCTTCGCCCCAACACGAAGCAACCTCGAAAGCCTCACAAGGCTGCTGAGGAGAGACACCTGGCACCTCTAGAACTCATACATTCTGATCTTTGTTAGATGAATGGTGTGTTGACAAAGGGTGGCAAGAGATACTTCATGACATTGATTGATGATGCGTCTAGATTTTGCTATGTATACTTGCTAAAAACTAAAGATGAGGCTTTAGACTACTTTAAAATCTATAAGGCTGAAGTTGAAAACCAACTATAGAGAAAGATCAAACGTCTTAGATCAGATCGTGGTGGCGAATTCTTTCCCAAAGTCTTTGATGATTTCTGTGAAGAACATGGCATTGTTCATGAGAGGACGCCTCCCTATTCACCCGAATCAAATGGGATTGCTAAAAAGAAAAATCGTACGTTGACTGATTTAGTGAATGCCATGTTAGACACTTATGGTTTATCTAAGGCATGGTGGGGGGAGGCAGTCCTAACTTCATGTCATGTTCTGAATAGAATTCCTATGGGCAAACAAGATAAAACCCCTTATGAGAAGTGGGTTGGGAGAAAACCATCACTTTCATACTTGCGCACTTGGGGGTGCATGGCGAAAGTCAATGTACCAATTAATAAAAAGCGCAAGCTTGGTCCAAGGATAGTGGATTGTGTATTTCTTGGATATGCTTCATGTAGCATAGCATATAGATTTTTAGTAGTTAAATCTGAAGTTCCTGATGTGTATGTTGATACTATTATGGAATCATGTGATGCTACTTTCTTTGAACACATATTTCCAATGAAAGTCATTCATAGCAATTCTAGATACTCTTATGAGATAACTTTTGAACATAGTACACCTATTGAGAGTTCTAAACAGCCACATGAAATTGTCCTAGAGGAGGATGACAATGATGCTCCTAAAAGGAGCAAGAGACAAAGGGTTGAAAAATCCTTTGGTGATGATTTCATTGTGTACCTTGTGGACGATACTCCTACTACCATTGCAGAAGCATTTGCATCTCCAGATGCAGATGATTGGAAAGAAGCAGTTCGTAATGAGATGGACTCCATTCTTTCAAATGGTACGTGGGAAGTCACTGATCGACCGTATGGATGTAAACCTGTGGGTTGTAAGTGGGTGTTTAAAAAGAAGCTCAAGTCTGATGGTACAATTGAGAAGTACAAGGCTAGGCTTGTGGCTAAAGGCTATACTCAGAAAGAAGGAGAAAACTTCTTTGATACTTACTCACCTGTTGCTAGAATGACTACTATTCGAGTACTACTTTCCTTGGCTGCCTCGTATGGTCTCCTTGTTCATCAGATGGATGTAAAGACAACTTTTCTTAATGGAGAGCTGGGCGAGGAAATCCATATGGAACAGCCTGATGGATTTGTAGTAAAGGGTCAAGAAAGCAAGGTGTGCAAGTTATTGAAATCTTTGTATGGTCTGAAACAAGCACCAAAGCAGTGGCATGAGAAGTTTGACACGACTCTAACGTCTGCAGGCTTTGCCATTAATGAGGCAGACAGGTGTGTTTATTATCGCTGTGGTGGGGACAAAGGAGTTATATTGTGCTTATATGTTGATGATATATTGATATTTGGCACAAACATTGATGTGATCAATGAAGTCAAGTCTTTTCTATCAAAGAGTTTTGATATGAAAGATCTGGGAGAAGCTGATGTGATTCTAAACATCAAGCTGATTAAGGCAGATGGAGGGATTACTCTCTCACAATCCCACTATGTTGAAAAGGTTTTGAAGCAATTTGGCTTCTCTGAGTGCAAACCTTCTCCAACACCTTATGATCCCAGTGTGACACTACGAAAGAACAAGAGAATTGGTTTAGACCAATTGAGATACTCTCAGATTGTCGGTTCACTCATGTATCTTGTTGGTGCAACAAGGCCTGATATCTCGTTTGCTGTGAGCAAATTGAGTAGGTTCATGTCAAACCCCAGGACTGATCATTGGCATGCACTTGAGCGGGTTATGCGCTACTTGCAAGGTACAATGAGTTATGGAATTCACTATTCTGGTCAGCATGCAGTACTTGAAGGATATAGTGATTCGAACTAGATATCTGATGCAGACAAGTTTTATGCCACCAGTGGTTATGTCTTTACTATTGGTGGAGGTGCGATATCATGGAGGTCATGTAAGCAGACCATCTTGACGAGGTCAACCATGGAAGCCGAGCTAGCTGCACTTGACACAACAACCATTGAGGCAGAATGGTTGCATGAACTCTTGATGGACTTGCCGGTTGTTGAGAAACCAATACCAGCTATCCTTATAAACTGTGACAATCAGACAGTGATTGCTAAAGTGAAGAGTTCTAAGGATAATGGGAAGTCATCAAGACATGTCAAAAGACGATTGAAGTCTGTCAGAAAGTTGAGAAACTCCAAAGTTATAAGTGTGACTTATATTTCAACAGATAAAAATCTAGTAGATCCTTTTACCAAGGGACTACCACGTAATGTGATAGAAATCGCATCGAGAGAGATGGGTATGAGACCCGTATAAGTTGCCATGGTGGAAACCCAGTCTATGTGATCGGAGATCCCGTCTAGGAAGAACAAGCCATTGGTGAACTGAGGAGAGTAACTTTTGACCCTCTCTAAGTAAAGATGCAATACTCTCAAATGCTGTAAGGCAGGTTGGCTTTGTGTCTTAATGTGTTTTGTTGGCTTGTATTAGCGAAGATGTTGTCCTGCAAAACATTCTTGAAAGAACACACCTATATGAGTTAGACTGTCTAACGTCGCAGTCTATGAGATCTGGGTGATCTCTAGTAAACTCATGAAGAGACCTTGAAGTGCGACATATATGCTCCAGTCACACTCGGTTTTGGAAGGTAAACCGAATGCGAATCATGTACGTGCCAGGATCAGAAACTCATGCATAATTGGACATCATCACACAATGCTCGAAATAAATAGCGGAAAGGTACTTCATTACATCGAGATGTCCAAAACATCCATAGAGTCTAATACATAACCATTGTTCAACATAAATATCAAAGTGCGGAGTTACAAAACGTAGATGCTAAGCCTACACAGGCAGCTGACTAGGGGTTTGCCACTAAGAAAGAACTAGAACTCGTCATATTCCTGGAACTCCTCGAAGTCATCCATGTTGCTAGCATCACCTCCTGAGTACTGAGTACAGTGGGGACAACCTGGGGTGGGGTGGTGTGTAAAGCAAGGGTGAGTACACATCAACGTACTCAGCAAATGTCCTATTTGGCTAAAGTGGACTAGCTATATATGGAGTTGAGGTTAAGCAGTTGCTTTTAGTTGGTCAAATATTTATAGCCAAGTTTCAGTAATAAACCCAGTTATTACCCAAAAGTACTTCCTCAAACGAAGAAATACCAAAGATCAGATTTTATAGCATCATTGTTAATCATCATGATAAAAGTATCCAAAGTTCTTCTAATCAAAGAGGATCCCAAGGCTGCTCTTAACCGTGAGCTTGGCTGATATACCAGTTTTTAACACTCTACAGAGGTTGTACACTTTACCCACAAGTCGTGATCCCTTTGCAGCCTAGGTTGTATAGACCCGATCTTCACTACCAAGGTGAATGGCCAGGGATACACTATGTAGCCTTTACAAAGATTCCCCTGGTGCATAGCTGCTCGTTAGGTTTCGCCAGTCGTACAAACGCAGTACACCTCCCCAAGGTGGGTGACTAACAAAACCAAATCGAAAGAACCTCTGCACCCCAACCTTGGCAGAGCGAGCACTACGCCCCGGCCCCCATTGACGGCCCTCCGGCAAAGCCAACTACACCCCAGGTTCATCTAATTAATCAGCTAAGGGCGTCCCATTCCACCCTCATGGTTGTACTGTTATCCCGGGTGGTCACTCCACGAATAGGTCCTTATGGAGAGGTACTCAGGAAAAAGGCCTGAGTCCCCTAAGGTATCACAAGATCATTCACATAATCAGGATAACAGTATCGTATCATAAATGTTTACATCATGTTCATTGATTAAGTTAAGGCAATAGCAACATGCTAACCATGATAACCCAAAAGGTAAACAAGGATAAGTGAATGCAGACTAGTCAATCCTTAGGTTTCATAAAGTAATGTGGGACAATGAATCATAAAGTATGTAGGACATAATAGGTCAGAGGACACTTGCCTTTACCAGGTGGTTGCTCAGGGAGGTCTCCAACAACACACTCAGGAACCTCAGACTGCTCGTTGTCTAAATAAAGCGAGCATGCATTCAATACATTTGGAAAGTACAAATAAACAACACACCACACATGTACAAACATTGGATCACATCTTAAAAGGACACAATACTACATAGGGGATAATGAATTCAAAGTATAACATAAACTATAATATACATTAACTTTATTTGAAAATAGGTTATTATTTCCCCTAAGTGTTACTTACAAGTACATAAAATAGTTCAATTTATTTTATTGTGACCTAAATTTAGACCAGAGATGATTTCATGTAATACACATTATTAGTCTCACAAGATTAAACAGGTTTAAATCTCTAGGGTTCTCCTTTTATTTATTTTATTAAGTAAATAAAATACATCTACCTTAGTCCACATTCAATCCTAAAAATTAGAGTGTGCAGACAGTAAATGAAACCATTTTATTCAGACAGAGAATAATTCTATGAACATTTTGCAATTTGAATCACTAAATTTGGAGTTCATATGCAAAAGTTATGAAATAAACAAGTTTGGGGATTCAAAATATGAGATTAGGGCTAATTCTGTGAATATTTAAAAGTCGAAGGCTAAATCCGTAAGATTACAGGGGCCTGCGCGTGAAAACCAGGGACGACGGGTTGATTTCCAATAAACCGAGGGTCTCTTTAAGAAAACTACCGCACGAAGGGGTATCGAGTGAATCTAACCATCAGATCTAAAACCAACGGCTGAGATTAGATCTGCGGCTGAGGGTTCATGTGCACGGGCGGGCGAGCACTGACAAGCGGGCCAGGGGCATCAGCGGCAGAGGGGGAGGGCGCACTGACCGAGCGAGCCCAGCGCTAGAGGACTTGGGCGCTGACAGGCGGGCCAAGGCGCCAGGGCGCGCGTGCGCGAAGCGGTACCCGCGGTCCGAGCCGTTCGATCTGAATCGGACGGAGGGGACTAGACCAGGGAGAAACAGACGGCAGCGGGCGACGAAGCGTTATCCGGGGTCCAAGTCATTCGATCTGAATTAGACGGAGGGGATCAGACCAGGGGGAAACAGACGGCTGCGGGCAGCGAAGCGTTATCTGGGGTCCGAGCCGTTCGATCTGAATCGGATGGAGGGGATCAGACCAGGGGGAAATAGACGGCTGTGGGAGGCGCCGCTCCTCTCCGCAGCGGTGAGGTCACCGGAGTTGAGGCTGGCGCGACCTAGGGTGGCTCCAGGGTCGCCGGAGTTGGGCAGAGAGGGAGAGGGCACCATGGCGAACTCAATGGCGGGGAAGAGTCCATGAATCCACGGGTAGAGAAGGGAGAACGGCGGTGAGAAGGTCTCGGGCGGGTCGGAGTAACTCTAGTGAGCCATTCCAGCCACGGGGAGGGGACTTAAGGCGCGCTAAGGCCTGGGCTAGCTTCAGCAGAGGCAGGGGTGACACATGGGACCTACTCCGGGGAACTAGACCGGGCTAAATCGGCCGACCACCGTGCGATCACAGTGGACCGCTGCGGCCGAGCACCGGTGAAGGCAAAATTGGCCGAGCACAGGGCGCAATAAGGGAAATTGGGCATGGGGACGAGTGTCTCACCTCAAAGCGAAGCTCGGGGAGGCTTGGAGCGGTCTCCGGCGAGCTGGATGGCGGGGAACGCGGGTGCGGGTCTCCGGCGGCGGCTGGCCGCGTGGGTAGAGTGCGAGAGAGGGTGAAGCTGCGCGAAATGAGGTGAGGGGTGTGCGCGGGGCACTGGCGGGGCTCTATGAAGGGAGCTGGGCACGTGGGCGGGCGTCATGGCCAAGAAATCTGGCGACGTGCGCGAGTGCGCAAGCGCCGGTCCACGGCGAGCGTGGAGGGGGCGGAACTGACAGGTGGGGTCCACGGCGCAGAGAGAGGAGAAAGGGGCGTGCGGGGCAACGGCTCGGCGACTGGCGGACCGGGCCCACGAGACAGAGAGAGAGGGAGCGCGCGGGGAAGAAAACTGGCGCCGACAGGCTGGCCCCACTAGGCAGCGAGCGAGGGAGGGAGGGCGCGCGAGGGAGAACTGCCGCTGACAAGCGGGTCCGCCTGTTAGGCGGCGCGGGCGCGCGGCCTGGCTGGGCCGACTGGGCTAGTTTGGGCTGCTTTCTCCTTTTCTTTTTCTCTGAATTTTCTAATTCCTTTTCCATTTCTTTTTCTATAGGGTTTTTCAAATCCAAATTTAAACTAGGTTTCAAATTCAAATAAATTCAAACTTGTGCAACACTTCAAAGAATATTTTAAACTCAGCATGATGCAACATGTCATGACTCATAAGGTTTTAGCAAAAATAAATAATTAACCTCCACTAGTTTAGGCTATCTCTAATCAAAAAGGAAAAAGGGAGAATGAATCTAGAGAGAAAGAAAACCTAGAGTGAGAAAAATAAGAGTAACACATGATTTTGGGTGATAGTTAGAAAGAAATTTTATACCCACAAAATAAGGGTGTTACAGACCAATCCCCCTTAAAAGAATCTCGCCCTCGAGATTCAGGGTTGGCTAGAAAAGAGCTCAGGGTACTTGGCTTTTAAATCATCTTCTCGTTCCCAGGTTGCTTCTTCTTCTGAGTGATGACCCCATTTGACTTTGCACATCCTAATGGTACTTCTCCGGGTGACCCGATCTGCTATCTCTAGAATTTGAGTTGGCTTCTCAATATAAGTCAGATCTTCTTGAACTTCAAGATCCTCTGCTGGCAACTGCTCTTCTAGCACTCTCCAGCATTTCTTTAACTGTGACACAAGGAACACATTGTGAACAGCGGACAGATTTTCTAGTAAGCTGAGTTGATAAGCCACATCACCACGTCTGGCTTGAATCTAATACGGTCCAATATAACGAGGTGCTAGCTTGCCTTTGACTCCAAACCTTTTGGTTCCTCTGATGGGTGACACCTTCAAATAGACATAATCTCCCACTTCAAAACTGAGTTCCCTTCTTCTGGTGTCAACATAGCTTCGTTGTTGGACTGCGCTGCCTTTAAATTCTCTCGGACCATTCTAATGTTCTCTTCGGCTTTAAGCAAAATATCTGGATCGAACACCTGTCTTTCACCGGGTTGGTCCCAATGCAATGGAGTTCTGCAATTCCTCCCATAGAGCGCTTCGAATGGTGACATCTTCAAACTGGCCTGATAGTTGTTGTTGTAAGACAATTCTGCTTATGGTAATCTCTCGTCCCAACCTATCTTGTCTTGCAAGGCACAAGCCCTCAACATATCCTCCAAAATCTGATTAGTTCTCTCTGTTTGACCATCTGTCTGTGGGTGATAAGCCGAGCTGAACTTCAAATGCGTGCCCAAAGCTTCATGTAACTGCTGCAAAAAAATGAGAGGTGAACTGGGTGCCTCTATCTAATACTATCTTCTTCGGAACGCCATGCAAGCACACAATTCGAGCCATGTATAGTTTGGCCAACACCGCACTGTTGTAGGTGGTCTTGACTGGTATGAAACGGGCCGCCTTTATCAAACGGTCCACTACTACCCAGATAGAGTCATAACCAGTACGAGTGCGGGGCAAACAGACTATAAAGTCCATTCCGATCTCATCCCATTTCCACTGAGGAATCTGCAATGGTTGCAACAAACCTGCAGGTCTCTGATGTTCTACTTTAATCCTCTGACAACTGTCACATATATCCACATACTCTGCTATCTCCCTTTTCATACCGTACCACCAAAATCTTTTCTTCAGGTCTTGGTACATCTTCTCACTACCAGGGTGTATAGAGTATGATGTCTCATGAGCTTCCTTGAGAATCAGTTCCCGGATCGATTTGATGTCAGGAACGCACAGTCTGTCCTTGAACCATACCACTCCTTCTGCATCTTCATGGAAATCCTTGCTACTTAATCTGTCGAACTCCTTTGCTAGCTCATATGGCATCGGGTGAGCGGCCAACATATTGACTTGCCTCTTCCTGCTAAGAGCATCTGCAACTACATTTGCTTTGCCTGGGTGATAATGAATCTCCAGCTCATAATCTTTGATCAACTCTAGCCATCTTCGCTGCCTCATGTTTAACTCTAACTGAGTGAATATGTACTTGAGGCTCTTGTGGTCTGTGTAGATATCACACTTCTGCCCATAAAGATAATGCCTCCAGGTCTTCAATGCATGAACCACGGCTGCTAACTCCAGATCATGAGTAGGATAGTTCTTCTCATGAATCTTCAACTGTCGGGATGAGTATGCCACTACTCTCCCTTCCTGCATCAACACACATCCCAGTCCGGTGTACGAAGCATCGCAATAAACTGAGAACGGCTTGTGAACGTCTGGCAGAATCAGTACTGGTGCCATTGTCAACTTCTCCTTCAATATCTCAAAGGACTTCTGGCATGCTGGGGTCCACTTGAACTCAACCTTCTTTGCCAATAGGGCTATCATTAACCTGGCAATCTTGGAGAAACCTTCTATGAAACGCCGATAATAACCGGCCATTCCGATGAAGCTCTTGATTCCTCGGACATCTTTTGGTGCTTTCCAGTCCAAGATAGTTGTTACCTTCTTCGGATCTACAGCCAATCCTTCTCGGTTTATAATATGACCCAAGAATAGAACTTCGTTGATCCAGAACTCGCACTTGCTAAGCTTGGCATACAACTGGCAATCTCGTAGCCTCTGAAGTACTTTCCTCAAATGTTCCTCATGCTCCTGCTCATTCTGGGAATATATAAGAATGTCATCAATAAACACCACTACAAACTTGTCGAGGTAGTCCATGAACACACTGTTCATCAAGTACATGAAGTAAGCTAGCGCATTCGTCAAACCGAATGACATGACCGTGACCTCATACAGTCCATACTTGGTGGTGAACACCGTCTTCGGTATATCCAAAGGTCGGATTCGAAGCTGATGGTAACCTGACCTCAGATCTATCTTCGAGAACACACTGGCTCCTCTCAACTGATCGAATAAATCCTCAATTCTGGGCAGGGGGTACTTGTTCTTGATAGTAACTTCATTCAAGGCTTGGTAATCGATGTGCATCCTCTTTGTGCCATCCTTCTTCTCCACAAACAACACTGGGGCTGCCCAAGGTGAAGTACTCGGTCTGATGTAGCCTTTCTCTAACAACTCATCAATCTGCTTCTTAAGTTCCACCAACTCTGGTCCGGACACTCGATAGGCTCTCTTGGAAATAGGGGCGGTGCCTAGAATAAGCTCTATGGCAAATTCAACCTTCCTTTTAGGTGGCATACCTAGTAACTCTTTGGGAAACACATCTGGGAAATCTGATACTACACTGATAGCCTTTGATGGTTTAATCTCCTCAATGTGGGCGGTGACTTGATGACAACTCCCTTTCCTTGGTCCAGACAAGGCCAACTCCACTAACACTTCTTCCCTGATAAGGACACTAACTTCACTGTTCTCTTATCACAACTAAGGCTGGCTTGATACTTGGTTAACCAATTCATCCCTAGGATGACATCTATAGTTGTATCCTGGTTACCCATAACTATTAAATCAACGGGGAACTCTATCACCCTTATTTGAACCTTTGCACTAGGGCAAAATCTATCCGTTTGGGTCCTTCCACCAACTGAACTAACTCTCATAGGTGGATACATGGGTGCTACTGGTATATTATGTGATTCTACCCATGATGCAGTCACAAAAGAATGCGTTGCTCCAGTATCAAATAAGACATTTGTAGAATGGTACTTGACTAAAAATGTACCTAGTGCCACTCCTGGAGTCTCCTAGACTATGTCGGCCTCCAAGTGGTTCACCTTTCCATACTGGGCACGAGGTTGCCCACGGTTGTTGCTTCCTTGCTGCATTGCATTCTGTCTGACTAGGGCATTCGGAGCTGGCTGCTGCTAAGCTGCTTTCTTTGGGCAATGATTCGCCCAATGGCCTTGTTCCCCACAGTGGAAACATGCACGACTTCCTCCTTGAGCTAGCCCTACTTGGTTGGTCTAGTTGGTTGGTTGCTGGGGTAGGAAGATGGGCTGCCTAGTTACTCTGAAGCTGGTATTGATTTCCTCCTTGCTGGTTATTCTGACGGTACTGCTGCTGCTGCTGTTGAGGAAACTGCCTCTGGTACTACTGCTGCTGATTCTGACGCTGATGCTGGTGCTGGTACTGGTGACCTTGCTTGAATGGCTGAGGTGGGTTGCCTGAGTAGCGAGGACGGCTGCTACTTCCAATCTGAGGTCCACCAATCTTACGCTTTCTGTCCTCCATCTCCCGACGCTTCCTTTCTGTCATAATTGCTCTGTCGATCAGATGCTAGAAGGTAGGGAAGGTGTGGTTCATCAGCTGGTAGTGTAGGGGGTCAACCAATCCTCTCAAGAAGCGGTACTGCCTCTTGGCATCCGTGTTGACATCTTCTAGGGCATACTGCAGAAACTTATCCCCGTACTTACTAACGGACAGGGGACATTGCTTCAGGGCGACAAACTCCTCCTTCCTCACTATCATCAGTCCCTCGGGCACATGGTAGCGACAGAAGTTGTCCCTGAACTCCTCCCAAGTGATGGCTTCAGGGTTGGCATGGGTGGCGAGGTAAGACTCCCACCAAGACTGTGTTGCTCCCCTCAGCTGTCGGGGACCATACAACACCTTCTCACGATCGTTGCACTGGGCAGTGTGCAACTCACGCTCCATAGTACGCAGCCAATCTTCGGCGTCCATGGGATCAGCAGATTGGACAAAAACTGGGGGATGGCCCCTCATGAACTCTGCCCGCTTGTCTCTGGGCACCTGAGGCATCTGGACTTGCACTGGAGGCTGAGGTGGTGGTGGCTGCTGCTGCACCTGCTGCATGGCTGCTAAGGTCTGACCAATTGCCTGGACTACTTGGGTCTGCATTAAGAACATCTGCTTGATGGTCATCAGGGGTGGCGGTGGCAAATGCTGCTGCGGGGCTGCCTCCTCTTGGGGTGCCTGCTGTTCAGACTGAGCACGCCTCGCACCTCTGCGCCTGTTCTTAGACATCTGTATAAATCACACACGTATATCAAATCTGACTCTGCAGTCTTTCAGCATAAGAAAAGATGTATAGAAGATCTCCATAACACTGAACAAATGACCATCTTCACTGACAGCTTCTCAGATAAAGAGGAAAGGGGAAATAAAGGGATTACCCATCTAAATAACTAACTTTAGTAATAACTACAGCAAATTGCAAGGGATACCCACACCTTGGTGACAATCATTACAAAGATCCAACTTCAGTACATGTCCATCATAACAAGCATCCAACATAAGATAAGCAAACTAACTCTAACTAAAACTGACTTAGGCTAAGACACTAAACTAAGCATTATTACAGACTCCGACTCTGTCGATCTATGGATCTAAATCTATGCGGGTCCTGCAGTCTAGGGTACCATAGCCAAAGCGACCACGGGGCGGTGAACGGTAAGGGTGCTGAATCTGACAGGGGCGGGAGAACCACCGTCCAGATAGTGGCGTGCTGCGCACTCAGCACGCAATTCCACAACCTCCGCCCAAACCATGCCCAACTCGTCAAGGGCGTGGTCCAACTCTGTGTTGAGCATGGTGACCAAGTTGACCATGCTGTTCACCCTAGGATTGCCCTCACCAACTGGCGAAGCAATCACACCTCCAGCACAGCCAGTCGAACGGCGAGGGTAGTACTTCCAGTTGAGGCCATCAGCTACCCCGCTGAACAACGAGCAATACTAAGAAAGTGTTCGTCGTGTTGTATCTTGCATGGCTGCCTCGGTATTATCCCTCTCAGTAACAGAATAGTGCTCTCAGAAGGCCTCTGCACCCCGGAGATCATCGTCCGGATGGCGCACCAAGCAAGTAGCCTCCCACTGGTCCGGGTATAGCCCGCGATGATGCTGGTAGACTACAAAATGATACTCGATAAACCAAGTGTGTCGGTCGAAGGCTCGATGCAACAGGGTATCGAGAGCGTCGTGGAAGTCACACCCGCGAGTAGCGTCACGAGTGATGGGTCTAGCGATCCATCCCTGTGGCTCTGACTCCTCTGAGAGCTCCGTGCCATGGCTCGAACTGCCACTGGCATCGTTGTCGTCTCCGTCAGGGTCTCCTCCAGCAACCGGGATGCTCTGTGGTGGTGCAGGGGGCATCTCTAGCTGAGGTGCAGGGGAATGCAGCCTCTCAAACTCCACCTCCCGCTGAGGCGAGGGGGAAGAGTCCTACTGCTCCTGCTCCTGGCGTCGGCGCTCCTGCTCCTCGTGCAGGCGACGATGCAGTCTCTCCAGATGGCTGGACTGACCTAACACTGTGCGACGCAGTGGACGCTCCGCTAGGCAAGAAGGCAAAAAGGGGATCACAGACTTACGTGCAGTGCACCTAATACGGGCCATCTACAAAAGACATCGTAAGCACAAGAGTAAGAGTAGAACTATGAGACTAGGAAATAAACAGAGAGAAAAGTGAGGCAAAACTTTTTGAGATAAGTAGATAACATAGAGTTGGTCAAGATGACCAACTTTTGAAAGAACTCTAAGGTCAAGGTAAGAGTAGGGGTCTATAGTCCTTAGGTTGACCATTCTAGTCTAGGTTAGCGGTCCTACAGTCAGCAATGGCTTTGATACCACTTATGTCACACCTGGTTTTGGAAGGTAAACCGAATGCGAACCATGTACGTGCCAGGATCAGAAACTCATGTACACAGCGATTACATAATTGGACATCATCACACAATGCTCGAAATAAATAGCGGAAAGGTACTTTATTACATCAAGATGTCCAAAACATCCATAGAGTCTAATACATAACCATTGTTCAACATAAATATCAAAGTGTGAAGTTATGAAACGTAGATGCTAAGCCTACACAGGCAGATGACTGGGGATTTACCACTAAGAAAGAACTAGAACTCGTCATATTCCTGGAACTCCTCGAAGTCATCCATGTTGCTAGCATCACCTCCTGAGTACTGAGTACAGTGGGGACAACCTAGGGTGGGGTGGTGTGTAAAGCAAGGGTGAGTACACATCAACGTACTCAACAAATGTCCCGTTTGGCTAAAGTGGACTAGCTTTATATGGAGTTGAGGTTAAGCAGTTGCTTTTAGTTGGTCAAATATTTATAGCCAAGTTTTAGTAATAAACCCAGTTATTACCCAAAAGTACTTCCTCAAAAGAAGAAATACCAAAGATCAGATTTTATAGCATCATTGTTAATCATCATGATAAAAGTATCCAAAGTTCTTCTAATCAAAGAGGATCCCAAGGCTGCTCTTAACCATGAGCTCGGCTGATATACCAGTTTTTAACACTCTGCAGACGTTGTACACTTTACCCACAAGTCGTGATCCCTTTCCAGCCTGGGTTGTACAGACCCAATCTTCACTACCAAGGTGAATGGCTAGGGATACACTACGTAGCCTTTACAAAGATTCCCCTGGTGCATAGCTGCTCGTTAGGTTTCGCCAGTCGTACAAACACAGTATACCTCCCCAAGGTGGGTGACTAACAAAACCAAATCGAAAGAACCTCTGCACCCCAACCTTGGCAGAGCGAGCACTACGCCCTGGCCCCCATTGACGGCCCTCTAGCAAAGCCAACTACACCCCCAGGTTCATCTAATTAATCAGCTAAGGGCGTCCCATTCCACCCTCATGGTTGTATTGTTATCCCGGGTGGTCACTCCACAAACAGGTCCTTACGGAGAGGTACTCAGGAAAAGGCCTGAGTCCCCTAAGATATCACAAGATCATTCACATAATCAGGATAACAGTATCGTATCATAAATGTTCACATCATGTTCATTGATTAAGTTAAGGCAATAGCAACATGCTAACCATGATAACCCAAAAGGTAAACAAGGATAAGTGAATGCAGACTAGTCAATCCTTAGGTTTCATAAAGTAAAGCGGGACAGTGAATCATAAAGTATGTAGGACATAATAGGTCAGAGGACACTTGCCTTCACCAGGTGGTTGCTCAGGGAGGTCTCCAACAACACACTCAGGAACCTCGGACTGCTCATTATCTAAATAAAGCGAGCATGCATTCAATACATTTGAAAAGTACAAATGAACAACACACCACACATGTACAAACATTGGATCACATCTTAAAAGGACACAATACTACATAGGGGATAATGAATTCAAAGTATAACACAAACTATAACATACATTAACTTTATTTGAAAATAGGTTATTATTTCCCCTAAGTGTTACTTACAAGTACATAACATAATTCAATTTATTTTATTGTGAACGAAATTTAGACCAGAGATGATTTCATGTAATACACATTATTAGTCTCACAAGATTAAACATGTTTAAATCTCTAGGGTTCTTCTTTTATTTATTTTATTAAGTAAATAAAAATACGTCTACCTTAGTTCATATTCAATCCTAAAAATTAGAGTGTGCAGACAGTAAATGAAACCATTTTATTCAGACAGAGAATAATTCTATGAATATTTTGCAATTTGAATCACTAAATTTGGAGTTTATATGCAAAAGTTATGAAATAAACAAGTTTGGGGATTCAAAATATGAAATTAGGGCTAATTCTATGAATATTTAAAAGTTCAGGGCTAAATCTGTAAGATTACAGGGGCCTGCGCGCGAAAACCAGGGACGACGGGTTGATTTCCAATAAACCGAGGGTCTCTTTAAGAAAACTACCGCGCGAAGGGGTATCGGGTGAATCTAACCGTCAGATCTAAAACCAATGGCTGAGATTAGATCTGCGGCCGAGGGCGCGTGCGCGCGGGCGGGCGAGCACTGACAAGTAGGCCAGGGGCATCAGCGGCAGAGGGGGAGGGTGCACTGACCGAGCGGGCCCAGCGCCAGAGGACTTGGGCGCTGACAGGCGGGCCAGGGCGCCAGAGCGCGCGTGCGCGAAGCGGTACCCGTGGTCCGAGTCGTTCGATATGAATCGAATGGAGGGGACCAGGCCAGGGTGAAACAGACGGTTGCGGGTGGCGAAGCGTTATCCGGGGTCCGAGCCGTTCGATCTGAATCGGACGGAGGGGATCAGACCAGGGGGAAACAGATGGCTGCGGGCAACGAAGCGTTATCCAGGCTCCGAGCCGTTCGATCTGAATCGGACTGAGGGGATCAGACCAGGGGAAACAGACGGCTGCGGGCAGTGCCGCTCCTCTCCGCGGTGGTGAGGTCGCCAGAGTTGAGGCTGGCGTGAGCTAGGGTGGCTCCAGGGTCGCCGGAGTTGGGTAGAGAGGGAGAGGGCACCACGACGAACTCAATGGCAGGGAAGAGGCCATGAATCCACGGGCAGAGAAGGGAGAACAGTAGTGAGAAGGTCTCGGGCGGGCTAGAGTAACTTCGGTGAGCCATTCCGGCCACGGGGAGGGGACTTAAGGCGCGCTAAGGCCTAGGCTAGCTTCAGCAGAGGCAGGGGTGACACAGGGACCTACTCCGGGGAACTAGACCGGGCTAAATCGGCCGGTCATCGCGCGAGCACGGCGGACCGCCGCGGCCGAGCACCGGCGAAGGCGAAATTGGCCGAGCACAGGGCGCAATAAGGGAAATTAGGCACGAGGACGGGTGTCTCACCTCAGGGCGGAGCTCGGGGAGGCTAGGAGCGGTCTACGGCGAGCTGGATGGTCGGGAACGCGGGCGCGGGTCTCCGACGGCGGCTGGCGGCGTGGGCAGAGCGCGAGAGAGGGTGAAGCTGCACGAAATGAGGTGATGGGTGTGCGTGGGGCACTAGCGGGGCTCTATGAAGGGAGCTGGGCGCGTGGGCGGGCGTCGTGGCCGAGAAATCCGGCGACATGCGCAAGTGCGCACGCGCCGATCCACGGCGAGCACAGAGGGGGCGGAACTGACAGGTAGGGTCCACAGCGCAGAGAGAGGAGAAAGGGCCATGCGGGGCAACGGCTCGGCGACTGGCGGACCAGGCCCGCGAGACAGAGAGAGAGAGGGAGCGCGCGGGGAAGAAAACTGGCACCGACAGGCTGGCCCCACTGGGCAGCGAGCGAGGGAGGGAGGGCGCGCGCGAGGGAGAACTGCCGCTGACAGGCGGGATTCGCCTGTCAGACGGCGCGGGCGCGCGGCCTGGCTGGGCCGACTGGGCTGGTTTGGGCTGCTTTCTCCTTTTCTTTTTCTCCGAATTTTCTAATTCCTTTTCCATTTCTTTTTCTATAGGGTTTTTCAAATCCAAATTTAAACTAGGTTTCAAATTCAAATAAATTCAAACTTGTGCAACACTTCAAAGAATATTTTAAACTCAACATGATGCGACATGTCATGACTCATAAGGTTTTGGCAAAAATAAATAATTAACCTCCACTAGTTTAGGCTATCTCTAATCAAAAAGGAAAAAGGGAGAATGAATCTAGAGACAAAGAAAACCTAGAGTGAGAAAAATAAGAGTAACACATGATTTTGGGTGATAATTAGATAGAAATTTTATACCCACAAAATCAGGGTGTTACAGCTCCACCCGTGAAGGGGACTACTGGTAGCCAAGTACTGGTCATGACTTTAAGTGAAACCCATTCACGCAAAACTTGCAATTCAAGGCATAGTCCATTGTCCAAGTTGTGGGTTGGTGTAGCTTGGAGTTCTAGGCAGAAGTTCAACTTAACAGTCTCTACTGAAACAATAGTATATTAAACAGTAGTGAACAGTGGCGAAAATTATAGATGGGCATTTGAGATCTGGTGGGGGATTGTTAGGATTTATGGGCTAGGCCCAATTGAGAAATTCAAATAAATCTCAGGAAAATCTCAAAGCCCATATAAGTATGGCTAGGGAATGGTAGAACCAATAGCACCATATTGCTAGTCCTAGTGGAGTGGAACTAGTTTAAATATGGAAGCCACACTCACTCACCAAGTCATGGATGAGAGGAGAGAGTGTGGAGAGCCACACGCACGCGCGCTCGCCTCGCCTGGGCAGTGCGGGGCGGGTCAAAGGGCGCATGCCATACGCGTGAATGATCTGCCGAAATTCGTCCCCTCGCCTTGCGGGGGCGCGGCTTCTTTTTGCCGTTCGAATTTTTTGGTTACTTGGTTGTTAAGTTTAGAATCCTAACCGATCGCTATAAAATCTAAAGTGAACGCAATATTTTCGCGGGCGGATAAGATCGAAGATAGCCATCTGGTCGCGGACTTGGCCCTATAAAAGGCGCCTGGCGGCCAGCATCCAAATCATCCTAGTTTTCTCTTTCGCCTCTCTTCACAACTGAGCCGCCTTCAGTTCCCTTCATCCCGACTGCTGACGTGCATCTGCGATCAGGAGAGCAGGTCTCCGGAACCCTTCGTCCTTCGAGATCCTGCATCGGGAGAGGGCGAATAAGGTTTTTGGGAAGCGTCCTCACGCAACTGCTCGCTGATTCCGTTGATCATTAACCCGCTGCTTCAACATCTCCGACCCTGCTGACTCCGGCCTGCACCATCTATCAGTATGTTTAATCAGTACGCATCATCTGATTTGACTTTTTATTTTAGTTCTTCTCATTTAGTCATGATTTATATTCGAAGTTTAATCTGGAAATTGTCTAATTACTCAACAGTTTGCACGTTTATATATATATATATACTACTTATTAAGACGGTAAGGGGTAGGCTGCCATTCCGTGTTCTGTCATTCACATTCCGCCCTCCCTGCAAAGCCCATTCCCATTCCCGGCTGCCATTTCGTGTTCTGTCTTTCTCATTCTCCCTCCCCGCAAAGCTCATTCTTATTCCCATTCCCATTCCCGGCTGCCATTCCGTGTTCTGTCATTCCCATTCCGCCCTCCCCGTAGTGTATTTCTCATTCCCATTCCTACGTGGCTCCAATGGGATTCGAACTCGTGTCCCCTCAAGCAAATGTACTCGAAACTACCACTACACCACATGTGTGTTTATGTCAATATTTGTTACAGTAAAAATATCTACTACATCTCTCCCAAATCCCACCCGCTACCCTTGCACAATTTGTAGTAGTAGATAATTATCAACAAGATTACTGAATTATATTTTTGGACGGAGGCAGTAGTATTTAAAGAAGAGCCTTGCATGCAATTTCTTTTGTTTTTATAATATTTTCAACTTAAATTCCTTTTTTATATGCGTGACATTTATTCTCCATAATATTTTTTCATAGATCTGATTTGTAAGTCATTTTCATAAACCAACGCCAAAGATGAATCCATGTTTCTTACATGGAAACCCCGAACAAACACCACTAGCAGGAGGCGCTCACGTTGGCGTTGCTCATCAACGACGAGAAGAAGCTTGCACTACACCAAAATAGTAAACTTCCTAGAGCCTAAACCCTAGGAAGTTAGCCCTAAACTCTAGGAAGTTAGCTAAACTCTCGGAAGTTAAGCCATCCCGTCGGAAGTTTGGCTCTCGGAAATTTTTTGTCGGAAGTTAGCTTAACTTCCTAGAGCCCTCTAGGAAGTTAGCTAACTTCCTACAGCCAAAGAAGCCTCTCAGAAGTTAGTAGGTTCTTGGAAGTTAGTAGCTTCATGCCGTCAGCGCCGTCAGCTGATTAACTTCCTACGACTAACTTCCTACGGCTGACTGTAGCCCATAGGAAGTTAGCTTCCTACGGCTGACTATAGCCCCTAGGAAGTTAGCTAGCTAACTTCCTACGGCCCAATAAGCCTCTAGGAAGTTAATTTTACCAACATTACAAATGCTATTTATTTTTATTTTACATCATAACAAATATATAGCACAACATATTTTTCACATAAAACATCTCACACACAATCACATAACAATATTTAAATCTATAGTCTCATCAATTATATTACAAAAGTCTCATCCATAGTCATAATAAGACACATCTCATTCAGTACTAATAAGAGACAATATCTCATACATAGTCATAATAAAAGTCTCAAGTATGAGAACACAATAACATATAGTAGGACACTTGTGCGGATGCTTGCATGAAATAGCTGATGATCCTATGGACGTCGGACACTGTGTGCACTCCTTCATGCATATAGCTACAATCGATTGGGAATTCATTAGCCCTCTTAATAACGGTGGACATTTTACGACAACCCTCGCGCGCGCTCGATCCACTTAGTATTCAGCACTTTATGGATTTTTTCCCGTTCCAATTCAGTAATCTGAACACACACAAAAAACAGAAAAAGGGTATATTTAGCCATGGAATGAAACCCTTATTATTACTCAAAAGGAAGATTAGCACATCTTTATTATGAGGGATAGTCTGATAGAAGTTGACTGTAAATTAGGGATGGCAGATATATATCAAAATTCCAAAGTTATCATTATCCCAAGATTAATGCTAGACAAAGCACAAATACAAAGATATGACTCAAGGGATGTTGGCAACCATTTGAACAGTATAAACATAGTATGCAACAGAAGTCACTTAATTGAATTGTAACAAGTATAAAAAGTATCAGGAGAATTAGGAAGATAAGCACCAAAGTGATGTACCAAAGAATGAGTAGTTGCTCTTGGAGAAAGGCCAACATCCTGGATTATGATTATAGCTTCGCCTAAACCTTTAGCCGCAAGAATCAATTGAGAACATAAGGCTTTTCCTGGATGTGTAACTATTTGCACCACATGTGTGTCATTGGTAGAAGCATCTAGGGAGCATGTTCCACCACTTACAATCAGATTTTCCTGTGGCTCAAATGTATAAGAGCATAAATAGCAAAGGGGGCTTAAATTACTTTAGACCATGAACAGGATATACAAGAAGTGAGCAAAAGTTCACCTGTGCTTCAGGATGGAAAACTAACAAGACATATTCAGGGGTGACTCTTAAGGAAGAAACACTCTGTATAAACATAAGCTGAGTGAGACAAGAACTTCAGCGAAATTGATAAAAAGTATTCAAGCGAAGAGAAGATGAATTAGCGAAAAATCTTCCATTTACATGTATACTCGCAACAGCTAGACGTATATTTCTTCCGTTGGAGATTACAATGGGTGATGCTTGCAATCTATCTGGACCACGGTCAGCTTTCCTAGCAGCTTCCAATATATCAAGTCGGTTTTCTGTACAGTCAACGGAAACCATTTAGTAGGCTGGGAACAGTACAAAAACTTTCAACACGGACATGTTGTACTTTTAAGGATTATTAAACTGAATTTTAATGAAAAGAACAAGAAAGTACCATTTTCATTTGCTATCAATGTTATTTCTAATGGAAAGTCACAAATAACAGTGAACTCTGATTTGGAAATTGCAGGCATAGGATGATCTTTACCAACCATGTTCCCACATGAAAACAGTAATTTCTAAAAAAAAGTGAATTAAATTAAATATATTTCAGTGAATCAATTCACCAGAATATATTGCAATACGTAGTTCATAAACAAAAATGCAAAGATCCATTTGAAGTACTTACATAGCTCACTTTGCTTAGGCAAGATACTCGATATAGTCCACTAGATAGTTTCTTCACAGCGGTAGAACTAATAATATGAGCTGCTGCTGTAGCACGAACATCAAAATCTTACATAATCAAACCAAAATCGGTAATATAATTAACTTGGTGCTCTAAATCGAATCTGGACTGTCCTATCACATATTCTTTGTGTGGAGAGGAAGTTATGTTTATTTCCTAGAGGTACCAGTTGCCTCTCGGAAGTTATTTATTTCCTACGGTTTGTTATAAAAGCTGTAGGAAGTTAAAAAACCGTAGAAAGTGTATGATTTTGGTGTAGTATTGGTGACTGCCAGTTCGACCTCTGGAAGCAGTCCTATGTGTCCGCATGCGCCGCTGTGTTCGGCAAGCTCCGGCGCAGCCGCCACTTGGACGTGGTCCAGAGCGGCTGCACCACGCTGTCCATCTTCAAACAGGGGGACCTCATGGTCGTCCCCAACGCTGGCGACTCTCGGGTTATTCTAGGCACCACATCCGACGACGGCGCTGTAATGCCGTCCAGCTCATCATTCATCTGAAGCTTAACCTGCCACGTAAGTCGCTACTGGCCGGCCATGAATTCTTGTGCGCTGGGACGACGACCATTGCTGACGTTGTGTGAGTGTCCTCGAACAAGATGTATGTAGAGGAGTAGCACATCCGGTGGTGCAATGACTAGGTGTACTACCTTGCTGATGAGCCTGGGGTGCAATTCGTTTGGCAGCCCAGCCAAGAGTCATCGGTACTCGCCATGTCGTGCACGTTCGATGACTACTATATCAAGGTATGTGGCGTCATCTTGGCGCCAGAGGTGACGCAGAGGAGGACCGACAGAAATGACCACTTGCCATCGTCAGGGTAGCTTTTGTGCTGGCCTGCCTTTAATTCTCTTGGCAGACACATACACTTGCCTTTTTTGTTTAAGCAAGCGTGTATGGTGGTGCGTACCTGATGACTGATAATGTACGAGGGAACTTGTACCGGTAGGTGTGCCACGTGCTCTTCAATGATGAGACCATGCAAATCGTGGCATATATCAAAGTCTGCATGATACTGATGGTTGCAATGTAGTAGTGAAACAGCTAAATTAAAATAACAAAATTTATGTATGACCAGGATTACAAATAAATTATGAAACATTTTCTTATAACAATATAAGACACATTTTGTATATAAGTTATCATGTTATTATTTATTCCCGTTGCAACCCACGGACACTCACCTAGTATATATACAAGAATTATTTGCATAACCGTGGTTGCCGTTAGATGAAGGGTCAAGATTGAGTCTATGCATGTGCACGAAAGTGTTCTTGTCCAAATGATATATGTTTAGACAAAATTCCTCTCCACCACTCCATACGCAAGGGTCGACTCCGGTAATTTTCTGGATATCTAATGGAAAATCGGTGTTAATAATAAAAATTTTATAGTAAAAATCTAGTAGATAATACTAATGATTATGATAAAATATTTACTAGCTTCGCTTCTGTCCATGTATGTAGTGGAGAGTCTTTTTCATCAATCTTTTCTACGTTTAAACTACACTCGCCCTCTTCGTGTCTCAAACGTTACCTGAACTTGCAAACTCATACTGATACAAGTTAATTAGGTCAACTCACGTCTAGCTAGCAACGACGAATACAAATATATATATATATATATATATATATATATATATATATATATATATATATATATATATATATATATATATATATACCGTTTGGTTTCAGAATAAAGACTAATTAGTTTCTCTATTTTAGTCTCTAAATTGTGAAACGGTAAAACTAAAATAAGAACTAAATTGTTTGCCTCTGGTTCCTTAAGGGGTGACTAAAAGAGACTAAACCATATAAATTCCACTTTTGATCCTTCTTTATTTCAATTGCACTAATGGCTTGATAATGCTAGCTAAAGGGTATTTTAGTCATCTTATGATTCATTTAATGTGTTTTGAATAGTTTTAGTCCTAGAAGGGTAGAGTCTAAATTTTAGCCTTCTAACTAAATTTTAGTCCCAGTACTAAACGAACTAAACGGGACCTTAAAACAACTTGTATATCTAGCAATTAATGACATGTGAAGACAGCGCCCTACAAACATCATCATTGGTATTTACGTGCGTGCATGTGTCAAAAATAATTTCAAACATAATCAGCCCATTCACTGTTGAAGATTATATTTAGCATTATTTATCGTCAGATTCACATGTGTCGTCGTCGTCCATCAACGACCGACCTGCTTTCTCACGCGTGCAGTTGCAGTGGACAGATAAGAGAGAAACACTATGTGCACTGCTTATTCTGAACCGCGCGTCGTCTGATGAACATGCGCCTAGCAGTAATAGGTTAAAGTTGTTTATGTCCCACTTCGAATATCATATATGCATGCACAGCTAGCATACATACATACACACATATTGTTTAATGCTATTTACAGAGTGATGTTTAAAATAAAGGATCAGATAAGAGATGAGATAAGGATTTTGCTGGAGATGACCTTACTAACATTGGGCCGCTTCAACAACACGGCCGAGCGCCCAAAATAATTGATTATCGGAGCAACTCCAACAGGAGCCCTAGACACTGAAACAAATTGAAATATAAGGCTTAGACAAGAAAGGTGAGCTCTAACAGGAGCCTCATTTTAATAAAATTCATCTAAATGTTTTAGGGCTCAAGCTAAAGAGTGGCATATTTGGGACTCATAGACGTGTGGCCCAATACTGTTCGTGGTCTTTCTTTCCCACTTCCGTTGGACATTTCACGGAGACAACTAATTCCTCGCCGCCGCCAATCCAGACCCAGGTGCCCGCCCCCAATCTCATCTCTAGGTCACCCCATTCGTTTCTCGGTGACGAGCCACTGAGGAAGACGATCGTCCCCTCTCCATCATCCTGCCTCCCTGTGGTTCGTCTCCCAGCTCCTCTCTTGATTTGCTAGGCTCTTGTCTGTTGTCTCACATCTCCCCTCCTCTTGATCTACTAGGTGCTTGATGGATCAAAGGCCGCCATCCCCACGGTCGCAGCCGCCAGCGAGCACTAGTACACAGAAGCTCTATAGTGGCGGTTCTAAACCTATTTACACTGGCGTTTTTCAGTACCGCCAGTGCTAGGGGTCAGTGGAAATCGGCATTTCCACTGGCGGTTATTTTGGAACCGCCAGTGAAAAGTGCATTTTCACTGGCGGTTTTCTTAAGGAACCGCCAGTGAAAAGTGCATTTCCACTGGCGGCTGAATAAAGAAAACCGCCAGTGAAAATGCATTTCCACTGGCGGTTTTATAAAGCAAACCGCCAGTGGAAATGCACTTTTCACTGGCGGTTTTCTTTATTTAGCCGCCAGTGGAAGTTTTCCCGCCTTTTTTCAAAATTTCAAACAATACTGAATTATATATATATTTATTTACACACACACAAACATATATATAGATCTATATTGATATTGAAAGCAACATGAAATTAAATTCTATCATACATTTATATACATCAAAGTATTCTGTTTACAACCATATATGCTTCATGCATTCTATACATCATAAGTTTTCACCTAAGCTCTAATAACTATCTCGGCTAAGAGATAATCTACTAATTTCTGTTAGTATTCTGAACTCTGGCAAAGCTAATGTCCCGGAAGCATCGTGATATTTTCCTTCTGCGGGAATGACCTCTTTCAATATGAATGTGCAGAGGTCCTCGACTATGCCATACAATGCAGCTTCGGTCAAGTTCTCCGGGTTTCCTCGTTGAAATTGCTGTAAAGGAATTTTATAAACATCATCTATTTATACTCAATAATAACACATTTGCATCTTTAATGACATAAATACATACTTGACTATTACTAATAATACCTTGTCAGGGTTCGTGATGTATCGTCCGTTCACTCTCATGAACTCGCACGCATAGAATCCACATAGGACCGATCCTTGTGGTTGCTTGTGGCACTACATAACGGGAGATTGGTTATTTAGTTGCAACATTGTGTATGATATGTATTCATAAAATCACATACTTACCGGCCAGTGATGATGGATGTCTAGTGGCACGCGTTGTTTCGACAGGTCGTACTTTCCACCTCTCATCTTATAGAATCTATAAGCCCTGTGATCTCAAATAGAATCACCATGTTATTCTCAAATTTTAATCGATAAAAGTATGCATGCATAGAAAAGGCTTACAGCTCTAAGGTGCTGAGGAATTCTGCATATGTCGAAGGGTCGAAGTTCAAGGAGTCGAGCACCAGCACCTTTCCAACCTTAGGATAAATGAGGAAGCATATCCAGTGGTCCCTGTACGAATCAAATTTGTGATGCATGTGTATTGAAATTATTGATTTTATTTATGCAAAATCACACTTACTTAAAGTTGTACGGGGCTATTATGGCTTCCCTGTCTTGAAATTGAAGCATTGCATGTCCTATATAGGTGGCGTATCGAGCTTCAAAATCCTTCTTCATATCCTTTATACGCTTCTCAACTTCTTCGTCCGTCTTTCCCCGTAATTCATCGTTGTCTTTCCCGATTCTAAAAGTGTGGCTTTCCTCGCATATAAGTATTGGGTTG
The DNA here is from genome assembly GCA_029449295.1 of Zea luxurians. NCBI lineage: Eukaryota > Viridiplantae > Streptophyta > Magnoliopsida > Poales > Poaceae > Zea > Zea luxurians. Next base: position 50,251,194 of record JAOPSE010000010.1, read on the forward strand.
AGATACCCAACCCTTTTACTGGCACTAGCATTGGGCTTGGTACCGTAAAGAATCTCCTGCTGATCATGTTGCATTCTGCAAGTCACACGTGCATGTCAGATATTGAAATTTTATACAGCTCACTAATAATAACACACATATGTGGAAGTATGAGCGACACTTACAATGCAAACATCGTTACAAGTTGCACGTCGAGTCTCTAAAGGTTCATCATTAACCACATGTCCTCGAATGTAACAACGGCCTTTTGGTCCGAACCAATAAAAGCATGGTCTGGTATATGCACACTGATGGTGTCGATGCCAACCGATGATGCCCGCATGTACCAGTCATGCAACCTTTTAACACCAGCCGGGACCTTTCTTAGTTTCTCAAGAGGTAGCAGAGGTCTGCCCGGCACATATTTTTTAGGCACGTTTTTGTAATCTGCCTTAGTTGGCTTCTTTATTTTTGCGGCCATTGCCTCAGCCTTTTTTGCAGACTCCTCGTGCTTGGCCAAATCAACAGTTTGTGACGTGAGGCTCCGTCCAATCCCTTTCAAAAACCGAGCTGTGCCAGCAGTAGTTGCTTTACTCTTCTTTTTCTGATACGGGGACACCAATTTTGGAATAGGAAGTTTAGATTTCTTTGATGGCCTTGGATCCTTTGATGGTTGTGGAGAAGGTGGATCCCTTGATGGTGGCGTAGACAGTGGGTCACCAAGAGGATGGGGAGGAGAAGGTGGTGGAGCCCTGAATGGTGATGCTTGTGGCGGAGACGGTGGGTCAGAAAAAGGATGAGGAGCAGCATGTGAAGTTTGAGGAGGTGAGGATGATGGATGTACAATAGGAGCAAAAATTTGAGAAGGCGGAGACGGTTGGGCCTGCGACGCCTGCGACGAATTCGACCGATCAAGCAAATCGACATCCCTTCGAGGCCAAAGGATAAAATTATTGATAGCTTGTCCAAGTTTCTCGATACCTTCGGGCCCAGGGATGTCTAGCATGTCGTCCTCGGATCCTTGGACGACCGACGACACTTCTACTTTGCAATAATCATCTGGAATATCATTTCCATGGAACTTACGTCCTGGGATCGCAAGGCCTGTGGCTACTTTCTTTGTACGTTTATTGTTAATACCATATCTTATAACCAGTGTGCACGCCACAGGCCTTGTGATGTCATCAACTGGATAACGTTCCTTATTTCCCGTTGAAGCAACAGAGCTTGGTAATGTCGTACAATCTGTGGAAGCCGGCGGTTGAGCTGCTGGAATTATTTGTATTTGTGGAGTGGTCATCTGTTGAACAGACATCGCACTCGCCAACTGTTGCATCAATTCTGGAGGAGGATTCGATAGCATTTGAGACATCATGGCTTTGAACTCTTTCTTGGCCTCCTCCTTAAAATAATCCGCCATCTCTTCCTTGTATCGATCACGTTTCCTGTACAGACTTTCCCACTGTTGTCCGAATCCTTCCTTCCATCCTTCCTTAGACGAGATTCCTCGTACACGGCCAGGATGCTCAGGGTTACCGAGACCAGCCGTTAGGATGTCTCTTTCCCTTTGTGGCTTAAAAGTTCCTTCGCTCTGCTTAGCTGCCATTGTATATATGTTTTTTGCCGCTTCTTCGACAATGGGATCATCAAAAGATACACCGGTCTCGGTTTCCCTTGGTTTTCTAGCACGGAGCCAATTTGCCGCCCTTTCACCAAGTTGCTCGGACAGCGTCGGCAACCCTGCGGCCTTCTTCTCGGCGTCTTCTTGTCTCCATTTAGGAACCTGACGCTTGTAACCACCTGTGCCTAGGTGGTGGCGGTACTTGTTCTTCTTTGATAGTTCTGAATTTGCCTCACTTAGAGATATGAAATCAGGGCTGCTCCTCTGCTCTAGAAATACTGCCCACTGACCTGCTGAGATTTTATATTTTTTGGTCGGGTCCAGACCTTTCTTTGCAAACTTTGTGTTCATCTCAGACCTCCAGTTTCGGAAATTGATTGCAAGCTGCTTCATCGTGTATTCCTTCACGAGTTCTTCTGAACCCCGAGGCAGAACGAACCTCATTAATAGCTTATTCCATATTTGATTCTTGACATCATCTGGCACATCTCTCCACTGTCGTATTGTTATGTCAAGATTATCTCTAACTAAAAACCCAAGTGCATTCCGGAACTTAGGTAGTGCCTCTTCCGGAGCTAGGGGCTGACCTTTCGGGCTCACGTCTGAGATTTTGTATGTTTGGTCGGGAAACTTGTTCAGCCCCCTGTCACCTCTTTTTCGATCGCTTTGCTTCCTTTTCCTTGACGTCTCGGTTGTTGTCTTGGTCTGTTCCGGTGCGTCTTGGGTCGGCTCCGGTACGTCTTCGTTTCGTGCCACGGCTTCTTCGAGTATCGCACGAAATTCAGACATGACCTCCTATTCATGTAATAAAATGCACAAGAGATCATGCATGTGAAATCAGTAGGGTACACATACGAAGCTAAAGATGCGTACTTTTACCTCAGCTTCTTGTGGATCATAAGTAGGGTCACGTTGCAACTCACGGAGAGCGGCCCTATCTATGCTAGTGGTAGGAAAAGGGTCGCTAGGCGTTTCATATCCTTCACTGCTGGATTGTTCTTGAGCAACACTCTTGTCCATGTGCTCGGGCACTAAATCTTGGTCCTTGATCGGAGAACTCATTGAGCTATATATATACAAATACATAAGCAATAATTAAATACATATTAACACATATTAACGTAAGCAATAATTAAATTCATATTAACAAATAGTATAATTAAATACATCCTCAGGCACTAAACCCTTAACCCTAATCTCTTCTTGGGGTCCTTCAGCATTATAACATCACAGCCATGCTGAAGGACCCCAAGAAGAGATTAAGCCCTGTAGGACCCCAAGAAGAGATTAAGCCCTGTGGTCTACCACCTCCCGTTATTTGTGGGCTTCACCGAGGGCGGGAAACATTTGGTGACATCAAACGACCTTCGGGCTGTGGACGTCTGCGAGCTTGTTAAGGGGCCAGACGATGGTGAGCCGGTGTACTCTGTCCGGATGTGTGGTCACAAAATTTAAAGCCGCCCCGGCTTCATCTGTGCGCTTCTCTTCTCTTATGTCGGCTACTAAGATCACTTAGCACCCCACCTAAGAGAAGAGAAGCACACACATGCAGCCGGGGCAGCTTTTAATTTTGTGACCACACATCCGGACATAGTACACCGGCTCAACATCGTCTGGCCTCTTAACAAGCTCGCAGACGTCTTCAGCCCGAAGGTCGTTTGCTATCACCAAATGTTTCCAGCCATCGGTGAAGCCCACAAATAACGGGAGGTGGTAGACTACAGGACTTAATCTCTTCTTGGGGTCCTTCAGCATTATAACATCACAGCCATGCTGAAGGACCCCAAGAAGAGATTAAGCCCTGTAGGACCCCAAGAAGAGATTAAGCCCTGTGGTCTACCACCTCCCGTTATTTGTGGGCTTCACCGAGGGCGGGAAACATTTGGTGACATCAAACGACCTTCGGGCTGTGGACGTCTGCGAGCTTGTTAAGGGGCCAGACGATGGTGAGCCGGTGTACTCTGTCCGGATGTGTGGTCACAAAATTTAAAGCCGCCCCGGCTTCATCTGTGCGCTTCTCTTCTCTTATGTCGGCTACTAAGATCACTTAGCACCCCACCTAAGAGAAGAGAAGCACACACATGCAGCCGGGGCAGCTTTTAATTTTGTGACCACACATCCGGACATAGTACACCGGCTCAACATCGTCTGGCCTCTTAACAAGCTCGCAGACGTCTTCAGCCCGAAGGTCGTTTGCTATCACCAAATGTTTCCAGCCATCGGTGAAGCCCACAAATAACGGGAGGTGGTAGACTACAGGGCTTAATCTCTTCTTGGGGTCCTTCAGCATTATAACATCACAGCCATGCTGAAGGACCCCAAGAAGAGATTAAGCCCTGTAGGACCCCAAGAAGAGATTAAGCCCTGTGGTCTACCACCTCCCGTTATTTGTGGGCTTCACCGAGGGCGGGAAACATTTGGTGACATCAAACGACCTTCGGGCTGTGGACGTCTGCGAGCTTGTTAAGGGGCCAGACGATGGTGAGCCGGTGTACTCTGTCCGGATGTGTGGTCACAAAATTTAAAGCCGCCCCGGCTTCATCTGTGCGCTTCTCTTCTCTTATGTCGGCTACTAAGATCACTTAGCACCCCACCTAAGAGAAGAGAAGCACACACATGCAGCCGGGGCAGCTTTTAATTTTGTGACCACACATCCGGACATAGTACACCGGCTCAACATCGTCTGGCCTCTTAACAAGCTCGCAGACGTCTTCAGCCCGAAGGTCGTTTGCTATCACCAAATGTTTCCAGCCATCGGTGAAGCCCACAAATAACGGGAGGTGGTAGACTACAGGGTTTAATCTCTTCTTGGGGTCCTACAGAGAATAGGGATGAGGTAGTCAAGATTGTAGGCGCTAGTGCTCAACTACTAGCATCTATAGATATGGACACAAGTCCAAATTTGGTGCTACTCGGCACCATCGATATCACTAGAAAAAAAAATACATCAAAGAGATACACTTCCCAATAGTACTCGAAGATAGTTCATTGACTTGACACTCTCCAAGAGGTTCATACAAAATACATGGCTGACAAGGAAGGAAGGTAACAATGGAAGTGCTGGTCAGTGGAAACCCAAGATGACACATCGTTCTGATGTGGGCAGTAGTAGCAGTTCTAACAAAGGCAAGCTCACTTCCAAAGGAACTCCGAGGAGGAAAGGGAGGTGCAGAAATTGTGGCATCTATGGTCACTGGACACAAGACTGTAAGCGTCCAAAGAAGGATGAAAAAGAACATAAACCACCAGAGGCAAATATAGCTGTGGGCGGCACTGAACATGCAGCTCTTTTGTTCGCCCAAGTGGAGCAGGCTTCAGGTGGATCTACACTAACATACATTTGAACACATATGAAGTGTTCATGCAAACTGTCTATAATAACAAAATATAAAGGAACTAATAGCAATTACGATCTGCATATTAATACATTATGATCTACATACACTATTTGCATAGAATTATTTACATTACTCAAGTCTAAAAAACAATTCAGTAGCGCAAGAAACACAAATTGATAAGAATTTTTCCTTGATGCTGGCCGACTGTAGCATGGCTCTCTCCCTCTCTCACCTACACGGCTACACCAAGCACCAGGCATCAAGAAGGGGTCGGAGAGCTGCTGGCCATGGAGCCTGATCCTGATGTGTCTGCTGGTCACGAGCCTGTGGGGGAAGAGCTCGCCGCGCCGGGCTCACCGCGTGGAAGAGAGCAGAGGGGATCAGAGGGAAAGCAGAAGGGAAGAAGAGAGCAGAGAGGAAAGGAACTCACCGCGCCTCTCCCTCCTCTCTCTCTCTCTCCCTCTCGGCGGCGGCCGGCGCGTGCGCCCTCCTCTCTCTTCCCTCTCCCTCTCCCTCCTCTCTCTTCCCTCTCCCTCTCCTTCCTCTCTCTTCCTCCCTCTCGGCGGCGGCGCGTGCCCTAGGGTTTACTAAACGCGGCGGCGGCGGCTGCCGGCGCGGTAGACACGGCGGCGGTACGGCAGATTAGGGGAAGAGAAAGAAACCTGGAGACGGCGATGCGGGGGCGGGAATGGCGGCATGGGGACGGGCGCGGGGACGATCGCCGGCGAAAACCTCGGGGTCGAAATCCAGCAGCCTGACGGCGTCGTCTTGAAGTGAACTGGCGCCAGGGACTTGTAAATTTTTCGGCTCCCGCGCGCCACCCTTTATATAGGCGCCATTTCTACTGGCGGTTGACAATGAAAACCGCCAGTAGAAATCATTTCTACTGGCGGTTGTCATAGAGAACCGCCAGTAGAAATGCCATCCACAGACTGTGGAGGCCATTTCTACTGGCGGTTTTCATCGACAACCGCCAGTAAAAATGTTTTCTACTGGCGGTTTTCATTGTCAACCGCCAGTAGAAATGTTTTTAGTATATTATTTTTTATTGTATATTCATACATTAAGTATATAAATTTTTGTACATATTAAATATATAAATATATATATTTAGTATACATAATATATATTTATATATTACTTCTCTCTCTCTCCCCTCTCTCTCTCCTCTCTCTCCTCTCTCTCCCCTCTCCCTCCTCTCTCTCCCCTCTCCCTCCTCTCTCTTCCCTCTCTCTCCCTCCTCTATCTCTCCCTCTCTCTCTCCTCTCTCTCTCTCATCACCATTGGTGTGAAGTTCTTTCACAAGTATCAGATCTGGTAAACATCTTTCCAAGTTCTTTTACAACATGTTCTTTGAAGATGCTTGTTTCTTATTGCCTGATATGTATATATTAGTCGAATAGTCCTCCCTGCTTTTATTTTACCTCGTTCTAGGTGATAAACCATGACGGCGGCACTCCAAAGAAAGCCAAGGTGGTGGTGGAGGATGAGGAAGAGGCGGGGTTGGAGGATGAGGAAGAGGCGACTGTGACACTATCCATGTGCAAAGTGCAAAGTGCTGCATCCGCACAGACGGTAAGTGCTGGACCTGCTCCGAGCGCATTGGCAACAATAGCTCTCTCTCCCTCTCCCTCTCCCTCTCCTCTCTAGAAAGTCGTGTAAAATTACATGCTTCGGTTTGTCGCTAACAATAATCAATTACATGACATGTCCTAACAATAATCAATTACATGACAACTATATAATCTAGGGAGCTATTGTTCTGCCTTGTCCATCGTGGCGTACCCAGGGCATCGAATTGCGTGGGATGCTTCGCTCAACGTTCCTTATCTTGGTTGGATGGTCTATGAAAAGAGACATGTCATTGAACTGGTTAAAATCCTCTAAATCAGATACACCATCAACTCCTATAGCTTGTTGTTTTCCAGGAAAAACTACATGCTTCGGTTTGTCGGTGCTTTTCTTCTCATTGTTAGAAATGATCTGTTCAGCATAGAAGACCTGTGCAGCACGATTAGCAAGGATCCATGGGTCATCTTTGTAACCTACCTTACTTAGATCAAGAACTCTGACCCCATAGTTGTCTACCGTGACATGTTTGTCTTCAACCCATTGACATCGGAAAACCGAGATCTGAAATGTACCATAGTCTAGTTCCCATATGTCCTCAATAAAGCCAAAATATGTAATAATCTCACCAGTTTCATCATCTATGGCTTCGCATCGAACACCACTGTTTTGTGACATGCTCTTTTTGTCCTTGGACTTGGTACAAAATGTGAATCCACTAATGTCATAGGTTTGCCATGTTGTGACCTGGCGTGATGGTCCAGATGCCAAGCCCTTGATGGTTTGTTCTTCTATTGTTTCTCCACGTGGAATGTCCTTCACCATTAGCCATGTGTTGAACCGCTGCTTATGTTGCTTCATTACCCAATCATCTGTATGCCCAGGATTTTGCTCGCGAAGCTCATTGATGTGTTGTTGGATAAATGGCTCCATTATCGTTAGCTGATGTAGGATGCTCTGATGTGCCTCAAGTACTATATCGTAATCCGGTGGGATGAAAGATTTCCGTCCCATCCTCCCGCTTCCATACAGTCTACCCTCGTGTCGTGACGGAGGCAGACCTATTGCAACCTGGTCTTTTAGGATACTATTGCAGAATGGACCTCCGGACTCAATGGCCTCTTCGGTACAGTACCCCTCTATCATGGATGCCTCGGGACGAGCACGGGTTGATACATAGCCATTCAGTATTGACATGAAACGCTCATACGTCCACATTTCATGCAAGTACATAGGACCCAATGCTTCTATTTGTGGCACCAAGTGCACCACAAGGTGCACCATAATATCAAAGAACGATGGAGGGAAACACATCTCAAACTGTGATATTGTCTCCACTGCGAATTCCTGAAGAGACGCCAACTCATCACGGCCAATTACCTTTTGTGAAATCCTGTTGAAAAAGTAGCACAACCGTGTGATTGCCATCTTTAAAAACAAAGGATTTATAGCCCTGATGGCAATAGGTAGGAATGTAGTCAGCATGACATGGCAATCATGTGAGTTGTAGTTGGTGATTGTCAGGTCTTTCATTGACACAATACTCCGTATGCTAGAGCAGAATCCGGATGGGACTTTCAAATTCTTGAGCCAAACACACATCGCATGTTTCTCATCTACATTGAGATTGTAGCTTGCTGCTGGGAGATGGTACTTCCCATTTTCTTGAAGAACGGGATGTAGTTCCTTTTTTATGCCTAAATCTACCAAGTCCATGCGTGAATTGAGCCCTTCTTTTGTTTTGCCCTTTATGTCTAGCAAGGTGCCCATTATGCTTTCAAACACGTTCTTCTGAACGTGCATACCATCGATCGCATGCCGCACATCTAACTCTTTCCAGTAAGGCAAGTACTCGAAGAAAATAGACTTCTTCTTGAATATAGCCCCCGAAGCTGGTTTGACATCCTTCCTTGTTTTTCCGTCTTTCGTCTTCTTCCCGAAAACAAACTTGATATTCCTGACTATTTCAAAAACTCTATGACCTCTATTATTACCCGATGGAGCAGTAGAATGTAGTTCACCATTATTGTCGAAGTACTTATCCATCTTTCGCATGCGGTACCTGTGTCCTTCCAATAAAAAGCGTTTGTGCCTCATGTAAACTATCTTCCTAGATGCAGCAAGGGATACGTAAGCAGTTCCATCAATGCATACTGTGCAACCAACCTTTCCCTTAAACTGGCCTGATAATGTGAAGAGAGCAGGGTAATCGTTGATCGTAACAAAAAGAATTGCTCTCAGCGTGAATGAACCTTTACGATACTCATCTGTTGGCGCTGTCTCTCGACAGCAAGGAGATCCAACACGGGTGAATGGGGATGGCAACAGGGCACTCGCGCGTGATGGCAAAAGCTCCGTTAATCTGGCCTCTCACGGGCACTGTGCGGGGGTATTTATAGGTATCCGAGTGCACGGCGTCTTGCGTTAAGGACGCATGTGCCCTCAGGTACCTAGTTTATCCCCAGAATATTCCCATAAAGCGGGGTTACAAGCTGTAATTACAAGTACACCTTTACAAATTAGGCCCGTAACACAAACGCGGCCACGCAGGGCCCGTTACAATGGGCCTGATCTCACGTGGGCCTCGGAGCTGACCGAGGCCGCGCCGTGGGGAGGCGTTGCCGCAGGCCTTCGTCTGGTGCCGAATCGAGCAAAGGGTCTCCATGTTGTCTCTGGTGCCGATGAAGCGAAGGGTGTACCTGCCTGCTTTGTCTGTCAGGGCAGGGGCTAAGCGGTGGAGACTTCGGGCGAAGGGTGGCGTTTCTGCCTTCACTCCAACATTTGCCCTCCGAGGGACCAGTTCGACAAAGTCACCTGGTGCCGAAGACGTCGCTAGATGGCGGAGACGCTGCCCTCGCTCGAAGTGGTTCCGCGGGGGTTTTTGATGTGACCGTTGATGGACATCGTACTGTTGGACTGCGGGTTTTCCGAAGCGTCGCGCCCTGTGGGATTGCGGGTTTCCCGAGGAGCCGCGCCCTGCCTATAAAGGGGGGCGGGGGACGGCGCTGTTTGCACTTTGCCTTCCGCGCTCCGTGAAAACCCTAGCCGCCCGCCGTCTTTCTGCTCCTCTTCTTCTACTGCTCCCTTTGCTCGTCGGGGATCTGGCTCGAGTGAAGCAAACGGCCCGCCGCCACCGACGGTACGTAGCAATGCCATCCTCTTCTTCTTCCGCCGACGCCACGCCGCCGGCCGCCGCCTCGTCTGAGGGGACGTTGAGTAGCGTGATGGTGGAGGAGCTGCGCGCCGGCGACTCTGTTGATTTTGGTGTGTCACGGATGACGTCGGCCCGCGTCGAAGAGATGCAGCGCTTGGGCTACTTTGGCGGCGGAGTCGCTCGTGCTCCGGGGACGGAGGAAGTCCCCGAGCCGGAGGGTGAATTGGTTGTTTTCGAGGCGTTCTTCGTCGCCGGTCTCCGCTTGCCTGCGCACCGGTTTGTTGGCGAAGTCCTGCGTAGATTCAACGTTCAAATTCATCAGCTGACACCGAACGCCGTGGTGGCGCTGGCGAAGTATGTCTGGGCGACGACTTCGTACGGCGGACAGCCGTCGGTTGAAGTTTTTGCGAAGAATTACTGCTTGCATTGGCAGAAGAGGGTGATTGAGGACGGAGTTGCCCAGTTTGGGTCGTGCACATTCACGCCGAAGACCGGCAAGACCACAATGCCAGTAGTGGAGTTGGTTCCGTGCGCCCGCAACAAGTGGGGCAATTGGAATGAATTTTGGTTTTACGTTGCTGAGGCTACTGTCGAAGGCCATGAAGGACTGCCCGTGTCTGAGATGTGCTCTCACTATTACTCTGCGTATCCGCCTTTTGAAGTGGCAGAAGAGGATGCAGACGAAGGGGCCCTTCGATGCGCCGCCGGCCAGAGCAGTGGTCGTGATTTAGTTGAAGAGTTTGTGGCGTACGGGGTCTGGCCCTTGGCGCACGGCTGGGCGTTGGGCGAAGTGTGCCCTCGCCAGATGCCTTTTCACGGAGGAAGGGTGGTGCGAAGTCCTGCCTTTGCACTGAATTTGCGAAACCGTGACCCGGCCGCCTTTGTGCGTGATGCGGAGGACTTGGCGGTGCGGCTCGTGGGGCGGTACGTGGCGAGGACGGAAGGCCAGCGCAGCTTTGATATTCGCGGGTCAAATGAACGTTTGAACAGGGTCTTCGAATTGAATCAATTGCCGTACGACGGCTACCCTGGTCAAGACGAAGCGGACCGCCGTGGGAAGAAGCCGGCGGTGGAGACTGGAGGCGACCCTGCGCTGACGGCCGCCCCCTCCTCAAAAAAGAGAAAATTAGGTACTGCGATGGGAGGAATCGGGGTGTCTGATAGTTTTGCTAGGGAGTTAATGAGGACGTGTGCGGCCCCGGGGGAGAGGATGTCTTCGCCCGAGCTCCGGGAGTCTTCGGCTCGGATGCTGAGGGTTACCGGGGGCTGCTGGCCTAGAAATGTTCCTGTCCCCCGCGCGGCTGAGGAAGACTGTTTTACATCTCGTATGGTTCGTCAGTGGAGGGTTTTTCCTTACGGGCGAAATATCGGTGCTGTTGTGTGGGCAGTGATGGACAAGGATCGCCAAGGGGTGGCGCAAAAACGCCAGGCGACCGTAAGGATTCACGATCCCCGGCCGAAAAGGCAGCGGGGAACGGCGAAGGCTGCGGCCTCCAGCGGAGGCAAGCCGCCGCTGGCGGCGAAGGCGGGCGCCTCTGCACCCAGCAAGGCGCCGGAGACAACGGCGGGCGCCGGAGTCTCCAAGCTGACGAAGGTGGTGCCGCCGGCCAGCGGGGTGGCGGAGGCTTCGAAGGCGGCCCGAATGTTGCCGCCACCGGGCAAACGCGTTGCCGACTTCGGCACCGACATTAGTGTGGACGATTATCTTGGGGGTAAGTCGCCCGGCCGCCTCTTTTTTTTTCTTTTTTTTTTTGATCGTTGATGCGTTGCAGGGTCGGACGAAGGCCGGCTTGCTATAGCTGTGCCTGCCGGGGCAATCGCGACGGCTGCGCTGTCGTCGAAGGCGAGGGGCGGGACCCTTGGCGCCGGAGGCGAGGTGTCGGCCCTCACGTTGGTCAGAGACGAGGCTGGCGCGGCGACCCGCCGGCTGAAAGGAGTGACGGAGGCGGTGAGTCAGGCGACGGAGGCGCTGAGTCAGGCGACGGAGGCGCTGAGTCAGGTCCGCCGAGCTCTTTTTTTTTCTTTTTTTTTCGGCCATGGCCTTACGTGTGCTCTGCAGGTGGCTGACTTCACCAGCCGTACTGCGTCGGGGGCGCTTACGGCAGCCTTATCTGCCGAAGTCGAGAGACTTCGGACGCAACATGCTGACGCTGTCCGTGAGAAGTCGGCCTCCGACAGCAAGTGTCGTAACCTGGCGGACAAGGTGGCCGCCCTGGAGGAGGAAAAGGCTGATCTCCGGCGCCAGCTGGCGAGGGAGAGGAGGGAGGCCAACGAGGCCGTCGCCAAGGAGCAGGCCGCGCAGGCGGAGGCTAGGCTGGCACGGGCGGAGGCCAATCTTGCCAAGGATCTCGCCGAGGACCTGCGGGGGCGGCTCACCGCTCTGGAGAGCCGCACGAAGGGGGCCGAAGCCGCGGCACGAACGGAGGCCGAACGGACACGCACACAGCTTATGGCCACATACCGCGAGCTGGGTGCGCGGACCGGTGACTTCGTGGTGCCGGAGCGAGAGGCCGGGCTTCGCTGCTTGGAATGGGTGCAAGAGGAGCTGCAGGAGCTCCCCACTGTCCTGGGGGGGTTAATGTCGTTCGCCTCCCTGGTCACCTGCGAGGGGGCGATGAACGCACTCTCTCGCGAAGGGTGCCGGCACTATGAGGCCTTCGACCAGGCAGATGAAGATTTTGGGCGAGACATCTATAAGGTCGAAGACCCCGTGGTGAAGGAGTCCGCCGGCGCCCTCTATGACCGGATGTGGGGTCTGTATGGTGGTGAAGTGGTCAGGGAGCGGGCCGAGGCTGCGAGGGCTCAGGTAGCGTTGTCGTTTGTTCGGCGTTTGCTGGATGTGGTCTGTGCGTGTGTTTCCTGACTTTTTGTATGTTTTGTTTTAGGCGGAGCGAGGCGAGCGGGTGGATGATTTCGGAGCACTGAACGACGTCCTGCCCGACCCGGAGCCGGCCCCGGAGACCACGGAAGACGCACCAGGCGCCCCCACATCTGCTGCGACAGTTGAAGACCTGCCCCTGAAGGCGGCCGAAGGCGCTCCCGATGCCCTCGCAGCAGCTGCGCCGACCGTCGAAGATCCGACGGCGGAGGCGGTGGAAACATTGGCGGGAGCGGCGGAGGAGACAACGGCGGAGGCACCCGCCGCGTCAGGGCCCTCGCAGGTGGCGTAGTGGTTGGTTAGGGTTAGGGAATTTTGGATGTTGTACTGAACTTTGGTTGCTGCGCAGGTTCAAGATTTTGGGCCTGCGCACGCAACCACTGCTACTGAGTTTTTGGCGGCCTCGACCGCGGAAGGTGGTAATCAATATAGTGGGTCTGCATCTGAGTTTTTTGACTTTGCTGACTCCGGGAGTTCGGTTGAGTGGACTGAGGAGTCGTCGGAGGAGGATTTGGATTATTTTGCGGCCTTGGACGTGGCTGCGGCGGAGGCCTCGCCACACGCCGCGGACGCGTCGGACGTGCCAGGCCCTAGCGCCGGGCGCCGTTGACGAAGGGCGGTTGCAAAACGTAGGGTTAGCGCGGAGGAGCGGGCTTTGCTTCGTGTGAGTGGGGCTGGTCGGCAGGAACTGTTGTCTCTGCCGACCGCCGAGAGTGTAGGTGAAGGGGAACTGCGAAGGCTTTTTGCGGGTGAGGATCTCAGGATGATGTTATTTAATTATAGGGAGATGGGAATTATTCCTAAGGTTGAACCGATGTAGAGTGTGGTGCTCTCGCTTGTGTATGTAGAGTCTTGTATGGTGGAATTGTGTGCCCTCGCGTGCATGTGTGTGAAGGCGTTTTGTACTAACTGATTCGTTCGACTGCGCTGTGATTGGTTGATTATAATTGGTCTTGGCGTGAATGGTTCGATGTTGTCGTTTCGGCCGTTGTTGTGCTAGTCCAGGTGTACCCTTAAGTTTCTTCTGCACAGATGGTCTTCGGTTTTTTCGCACTTGTTGTGTTAAACCGGTTGTTGTACCCTTAGGCGGTTTCCGGGCGGATAGTCTTCGCAATAGACTTAGATTTTTTCCCGGCTGCACCCTTAGGCGACTTCTGCGCGGATAGTTTTCGCGATAGACTTAGATTTTTTCCCGGCTGCACCCTTAGGCGACTTCTGCGCGGATAGTCTTCGCGATAGACTTAGATTTTTTCCCGGCTGCACCCTTAGGCGACTTCTGCACGGATAGTCTTCGCGATGGACTTAGATTTTTTCCCGGCTGCGCCCTTAGGCGACTTCGGCACGGATAGTCTTCGCGATAGACTTAGATTTTTTCCCGGCTGCGCCCTTAGGCGACTTCTGCACGGATAGTCTTCGCGATAGACTTAGATTTTTTCCGCACTTGTTGTGCTAATCCGGCTGCACCCGTAGGCGACTTCGGCACGGATAGTCTTCGCGATAGACTTAGATTTTTTCCCGGCTGCGCCCTTAGGCGACTTCTGCACGGATAGTCTTCGCGATAGACTTAGATTTTTTCCGCACTTGTTGTGCTAATCCGGCTGCACCCGTAGGCGACTTCGGCACGGATAGTCTTCGCGATAGACTTAGATTTTTTCCCGGCTGCGCCCTTAGGCGACTTCTGCACGGATAGTCTTTGCGATAGACTTAGATTTTTTCCGCACTTGTTATGCTAATCCGGCTGCACCCGTAGGCGACTTCGGCACGGATAGTCTTCGCGATAGACTTAGATTTTTTCCCGGCTGCGCCCTTAGGCGACTTCTGCACGGATAGTCTTCGCGATGGACTTAGATTTTTTCCCGGCTGCGCCCTTAGGCGACTTCTGCACGGATAGTCTTTGCGATAGACTTAGATTTTTTCCGCACTTGTTGTGCTAATCCGGCTGCACCCGTAGGCGACTTCGGCACGGATAGTCTTCGCGATAGACTTAGATTTTTTCCCGGCTGCGCCCTTAGGCGACTTCTGCACGGATAGTCTTCGCGATGGACTTAGATTTTTTCCGCACTTGTTGTGCTAATCCGGCTGCACCCGTAGGCGACTTCGGCACGGATTTGTCGCACGCGAGGGTAGCTAGCGCTTAGCCTCGCGGTGACCTCGTGGTGGTCGAATGTCGAAGACCGTCATCGCGGTCTTTTTCGACTCATGTCTTTTTGCGGGGGATTTTTTACGCATATATTACATGGCTCCGCCTCGTTAAAAACCTCACCCCCCGGGAGGAAAAGAGTGCGGGCCGGTGTAAGATTGTTTTTGCAAATTACAAGGGCGAAGACAGCCCTGAGGAATCAAACAAAAAATTTGCGGAGGTTGTCAATGTTCCAGGAATGCTCCAGGTCCTCGCCGGTTGGCGTTGTGAGCCTGTATGCGCTGGGGGAAGCCTTCGTCTTGACGATGAAAGGGCCCTCCCACTTGGGCTCCAGCTTGCCCTTTGACTCCGTCCGAGCTGTCCGAATGAGCACGAGGTCCCCCTCGCTGAACTCCCTCGGGGTGACTGAGTGGTCGCGCCATGCTTTGGTCTGGGCTTGATACTTGTTCAGAGCCTGTAGGGCGAAGACACGGTCTCCGTCGATGAGATCCTTTGAAGTCGGCTCGTCCACATCTGGGACGGCTGACGGGACTGTTCGCGGGGACCCGTGCTTTATTTCCTGCGGGGTCATGGCCTCCGATCCGTATAACAGACGGAAGGGAGTAAACCCGGTCGCCCTGCACTCAGTCGTGTTTAGTGCCCAGACTGCCTCAGGTAAGAAATCGCTCCATCGGCCCTTTTTTTCATCGAGGAGCATTTTTTTGATAGCTGTGAAGATTTTTCCGTTGGCGCGCTCCACGACCCCGTTGGACTGCGGATGATAGACTGAGGCGAAGGCAAGCTTGGTGCCGATGGAGAAACAAAAATCCTTGAAGTCTTGGTTATCAAACTGTTTGCCGTTGTCGACCGTTAACTCGGACGGTACTCCGAAACGGCAAACGATGTTCTGCCAGAAGAATTTTTGGGCAGTCTTCGATGTTATTGTGGAGACAGCCCGTGCCTCGATCCATTTGGTGAAGTACTCGACCGCGACGAAGGCGAACTTGAGGTTCCCCTGAGCGGTGGGCAGGGGTCCAACAATGTCGAGACCCCAGCGCTGGAGAGGCCATGTGTGGGCGATCAGCTTTGTGTACTGCGAAGGGCCACCTGACCGAGGAGAGAACTTCTGGCAGGCTTCGCAGGACCGAGTGACCCGATTCGCGGCGCAAATCATTGCTGGCCAGTAAAAACCCTGGCGGATCACCTTAGCAGCTAGGGCCCTTGGCCCCGCGTGCGAGCCGCACGTGCCACTGTGGACTTCACGTAGGACCTGCATGCCTTCGGCCTCGGTGACGCACTTAAGCATTGGTTGGCTGACCCCTTTTTTGTAGAGTTGGCCTTCAATCAGAGCGAAGTCTCGGCTTCGATGTCTGAGGCGCTTGGCCTCACTGATGTCGGCTGGGTGATAATACCCCTGCAGGAACAGGGTAATGGGTGCTCGCCAGTCTTCGGTCATGATGAGGTTGACTGTACGGTGGCCCTCGCTGTCATTGGTTATTTGGAGCCCTTCGGGGCTCCGGACTGCTGGCGTGCCGATGACGTGGAAGAACACGTCGGAGGGCAGAGTTTCGCCCCTGGCCGCGGCCTTGGCCAATGCGTCGGCCTCCTCATTCTTGGCCCGGTCCACATGCTGCACGGTGAACCCCTTGAACTGCCTCTCGAGACTTCGGATGGCCGCGAGGTACTGCATGAGCGCGGGGTCCTTGGCTGCGTAGTCTTTGTCGACCTGGCCGGCAACTACCTTGGAGTCTGTTCTGATGATGCAAGTGGTGACTCCGAGGGCCCTCAGCTTGCGGAGGCCGAGGATGACTGCTTCGTATTCTGCTATATTATTTGTGCACCTGTCGGATTCCAGATTGAAGCTGAGTCGTGCTGCATATCTGTGCTTGACCCCGACTGGTGATGTTATGATTGCAGCGACGCCTGCCCCCGCATGGCACCATGCGCCATCGCAATGGATCGTCCAGACCTTCTCTGGGGTCGGGTCCGGCTGTGTTACTGGCCCGGTCCAGTCGACGACGAAGTCTGCCAGGACTTGCGATTTGATGGCTGTCCTGGGCTCGAAGCTGATGTGGTAGCCGGAGAGTTCGGCTGCCCACTTGGCGATCCTTACCGATGCCTCCGGGTTTCTAAACAGTTCGCCGAGCCCCCTATCTGAGGTGACGCGGACCTTGAATGCTTCAAAATAATGGCGCAGCTTGCGCGAGGACATAACGACTGCGTAGGCGATCTTCTCCAGCTCTGTCATGTTGCATTTGGACGGAGTCAGGACCTCGGAGACGTAATAAACAGGGCACTGTCTGACAGCGCCTTCGACTGTCTGCTCCTGCACCAGTGCCGCGCTGACCGCGTGCGGCGAAGCCGCGACATAGAGCAATAAGGGGAGCGAGGAGTCGGGGCTCGTGAGGGTGGCCAGCTCCGTTAAGTACTGCTTTAATGAGGCGAAGGCCACTGCTTGCTCCGGCCCCCAAGCGAAGTCTTTTGCGCCGCGGAGAGTTTTGAGGAAAGGAAGACTTCGCTCGGCCGACCTGGAAATGAATCTGTTGAGAGCGGCCAATCTGCCTGTCAGACGCTGGACATCCCTGGTGGACTGCGGAGGCAACATGTTGATGATGGCCTGGATTTTGGTTGGGTTGGCCTCGATGCCGCGGTGCGACACCAGGTAGCCCAATATCTTGCCCTGGCGAACACCGAAAACGCACTTTTCCGGGTTTAAGCGGAGTCGTGCGTCTCGCATGTTTGCGAATGTCTCGGCCAGGTCGGTGAGGTGGTCCTCCTTATTTTTGCTGGCGACGACGATGTCGTCCACATATGTAAATATATTTCTGCCGACCTGTCCCTCGAGTACTGTTTTGGTGAGTCTGGAGAATGTGGACCCGGCGTTCTTGAGACCCTCCGGCATTCTGATGAAGCAATAAGTGCCGAAGGGTGTTATGAAGCTGGTGCTAGCCTTGTCTTCCTCCTTCATGTATATCTGGTGATAGCCGGAGAAGCAGTCGAGGAGAGACATGACCTCGCATCCGGCCGCGCTATCGACTATTTTGTCGATCCGTGGCAACGGGAAATTGTCTTTTGGGCAGGCCTTATTGAGACTGGTGAAGTCTATGCACATCCGCCATTTCCCGCTTTTTTTCTGCACCATTACAACATTGGAGAGCCATGTGGGGTAAGCCACTGGCTCAATGAATTTAGCCTCTAGGAGGCGGTGCACCTCCGCCTTGGCGGCCTCTGTCTTTTCATCGGACATTTTGCGAAGCTTTTGTTTTCTTGGTCGCACCGAGGGGTCGATCCCCAGACTGTGCTCGATTATGGATCGGCTGACTCCGACCAGGTCGAGGGCGGACCAGGCGAAGACATCTTTATTCTTGGCCAGGCAGCAGAGGAGCTTTTCTTCTTCATGCGAAGTAAGGTCTTCGCTGATGGTGACTGTCTGCTTGGGCGTGGCCTGATCGAGGGGGACAGTCTTGGTCCCATCCTGACTCTGCAACTGAGCCTTGTCGTGCTGCTTGTCAGTTGGGCTGGCGGGCGCAGGGACCTCGCACTGTGTCGTGAGGCAGTGCACGTTCCTCTGACCAGGCACGAAGTCCCGCTCTATGTTGCGCGCAGCTTGCTGGTTACCGCGGACTGTAATTACGCCTAGAGGGCCTGGTATCTTCATGCACAAATACAGTCCGTGGATGGCAGCCTCAAACTTATTGATGGAGCCCCGACCCATGATGGCGTTGTATGGATATACCATATCCACAATGTCAAAAGTCACTTGCTCGCTTCGGGCATTGGGTGCTACACCGAAGGAGAGGGGCAGCTCTATTTTGCCGACGGGGAAGGTGCCCTTGCCGCCGAAGCCATACAATGGGTTGTCCGAAGGCTTGAGCAGGCTGTGGCTGATGCCCATGCGGTCGAAGGCGTGGAGGAAGATGATGTCCGCCTGGCTGCCGTTGTCAACGAGGACCTTGTGTAGGTCCCAGCCTGCCACGCTGCAATTGATGACCATGGCATCGTTGTGGGGGGCGCTGCGCAAGTCGACGTCCCGTGCGTCGAAGGTGAGCGGTATGTGGGACCACTTCGTCTGCACAACTGGGCCCGTGACAGCGACATGGTTTATGCTGCGGTAGTGGTCCCGCTTCTGCCGCTTGGTGTCGAAGTCGGTGCTGGACCCCCCAGTTATCATATGAATGACTCCGCGATAAGGTTGATCGGCGAAGTCTTCCTGTTTTGGGGCATGGGGGATGTTTTGTTGTTGCTGGTGTGGTGGTGGAGGCGGAGGATGTACGATTTGTACTTCCTGATGATGTTGGTAAGCGTGGTGCGGTGGATGCGGGGCGGGAGCGTGGATATATGGTGGAGGGGGTGGCTGGTAATTATGCGCGACAATTCTGGGGTTGTCGGCTGGCTGCGCCCTCGCCATTCTGTCTCTGGTGGCCTTTACTTCGGGGCAGTCTTTAGTTTGGTGGGCGCAGTCTTCGCCATGGAAAAGGCAGTAAAATCGGCGCGGCGGAGGGGGTGGCTGCGCACGCCCTCGGCCCCTGCCGCGAGTTCCACTTCCGCGGCCCTGGGGGGGATATTCCTGGCGACGAAGGGGGTCAGCGGCCGGCTGCTGGTTGGCGATGTTGTGCACTTGCTGCTGACCGCGGCCATCCCGACCGGAGTCTGGCTGCGGAGTCCTTGTCCACGTGCGGCTGGACTGCGGAGCATCTTTTGGCTTCCGCTGGGACTCAATCTTGCGCTGGTGGAGCTCCTCGGATCTGGCGTACTTTTCAAACAGCTGGTATAACTCTTGGAGGTTCTTGGGCGGGTCCCTGATGCAATGGCTGTAAAGGACGCCAGCGCGAAGACCACTGATAGCATAGTGGATGGCAATCTGGTCATCGACTGAGGGTAGCTGTGACTTGAGTGTCAGGAATTTGCGGTAATATTCCCTCAGGGTCTCCTTCTCTAGCTGCTTGCAGAGCGAGAGCTCGGCCAGGGCGTCGGTGTCCGGGCGGTACCCCTGGAAGTTGAGGAGGAACTTGTCCCGGAGACTTCTCCAGGAATCGATGGACAGCGGGGGCAACCTGGTGAACCAGGTGAGCGCGGGGCCCTCGAGTGCGATGATGAAGGACTTCGCCATTGTGGCGTCGTCCCCTCCGGACGATGCGACGGCGACCTGGTAACTCATTATGTATTGAGCCGGGTCGGTGCTGCCGTTGTACTTGGGGTAGGTCCCAGCCCGGAAGTTAGCTGGCCACGGCGTCACTTGCAGGTGAGGCGCCAGGGGGCTTCGCTCATCGAGATAGTTGACCCCTTGGAATGGCGCGGCGTGCTGGAAAGTGAAGTCGCGCTGGGGGAAACGCGGGTCCTCCGGTTGCGCGCGGTGTTGCAGGGGTGGCCCATGCTGCAGGCCGGGGTGGCCTTCGCGCGTGTCTTCGTTTTGTGCGCGCTGCTGGAGGGATGACTCGTGCCGCGGGCTGAGGTGGCCTTCGCGCTGCATCAGCGCGATCTCCCGCTCGAGTTCCTGGGCCTTGTGCTCTTCGTCGCGTATCATCTGCCGCACCTTGGCAAGTGCGGACACACGCTGGCGCTTGGCCTCCAGTATCTCCTTCTGCCTCTGGAGGTTGCGGTTCTTGAGGCGCAGGGCGCGCAGCTGTAGCTGTTCTTCTGCTGAGATGCCGAGGACCTCACCGTCCTCGGCGAGGTCCGCGCCCTCCGGTGGTGCGAAGCCTGGGGGAGGTGCGAAGCCTGAGGGTTGTCCCTCAGGGTCGCAGGTGCGAAGGGTGTCGTCTTCAGTGGCCTCTTGGTGGGTGGATTGGGTGAGGGCGAGGGCCTTGCCCTTTCTTGCGGCGAGCAGTGCTGCCTTCGCAGCCTCGTCAGCCTTCGGGTTAGCTCTCTTGGGTGCCATCGCGGGTGGTTGTCTCGTAGCACGAACGGTGGGCGCCAAATGTTGGCGCTGTCTCTCGACAGCAAGGAGATCCAACACGGGTGAATGGGGATAGCAACAGGGCACTCGCGCGTGATGGCAAAAGCTCCGTTAATCTGGCCTCTCACGGGCACTGTGCGGGGGTATTTATAGGTATCCGAGTGCACGGCGTCTTGCGTTAAGGACGCATGTGCCCTCAGGTACCTAGTTTATCCCCAGAATATTCCCATAAAGCGGGGTTACAAGCTGTAATTACAAGTACACCTTTACAAATTAGGCCCGTAACACAAACGCGGCCACGCAGGGCCCGTTACAATGGGCCTGATCTCACGTGGGCCTCGGAGCTGACCGAGGCCGCGCCGTGGGGAGGCGTTGCCGCAGGCCTTCGTCTGGTGCCGAATCGAGCGAAGGGTCTCCATGTTGTCTCTGGTGCCGATGAAGCGAAGGGTGTACCTGCCTGCTTTGTCTGTCAGGGCAGGGGCTAAGCGGTGGAGACTTCGGGCGAAGGGTGGCGTTTCTGCCTTCGCTCCAACATCATCCAACATTTGAACACCCGTTTCCCACAATATTTTCATATCCTCCATTAAGGGCTCCAAAAATACATCCATGTCAACTCCAGGTTGTGTAGGTCCAGAAATAAGGATGGTTAGCAAAATGTACTTCCGTTTCTGCATCAACCATGGAGGAAGGTTGTATATGGTGAGGATCACCGGCCATGTGCTATGCTTGCTGCTCCTCTCAGCAAATGGGTTCATTCCATCAGTACTCAGTGCGAACCTAACATTTCTCGGTTCATCGGCAAAGTCTCGGTGGTTGTCATTGAAATCTTGCCACTGCTTCCCATCGGCTGGATGTCGAAGCTTCCCATCGTTTTTGTGCTCATCAGAAGCATGCCAGCTCATAAGTCTGGCATCCTCAGGATTAGCGAACAAACACCTCAATCGATCGACGACGGGGAGGTACCACATCACCAAAGCAGGAATCTTTTTGAGCGCATAATAGTCTACTTCTTCTTTTTCTTTGCTCGTGGATTTTGAAGTCTTTTTTTGGGCTTTCTTTCGCTTCTTCCCTTTAGACACGGATGCAACACACTCTTCGTCCTCTCGATAGTCTTTATTCGTCTTGTACCTACTTGCACCGCACTTTGGGCAGCTCTCCAAGTCTTTATAATCATCACCTCGATAAAGGATACAGTGATTTCTACACGCGTGGATCTTCTCCACACCCATAGTGAGCGGACTGATTAGTTTCTTTGCATAGTACGTGTTAGCAGGCACATTGTTCTCCTTTGGAAGCATGTCTGCGATAATACTCAAGAACGCATCGAAGCCAGCATCAGACACACCATATTTAGCTTTTAACATCAACAGCTTTAGCACAGACCGGAGCGTCGTGAACTCTTTGGTACAACCCTTAGACTCGTCGTACAAAGGCTCTTCTGCTGCCTTCTTCAGGGACTCCATACCTTTCATTAAGAACATCGATTGATCTGTATGACGACGCAACATTGCCTCTAGCAACTCTGCATCTTCCTCATCCATAACACTTGGCAGAACATGAGGTCTATCATGTTCATTTCCTCCAGCGTAACCATGATCAGTAACATTTTGCACTACATGTTCGCTCTGTGGAAGAGGTTGGTGTGTCTCGTGAACGAACTGAAATCTGTCGTCGATGTTCTCAGGGTTTCCAGTCGTATAAGGCGAAGAGCTACCCTCTCCATGCTTTGTCCAAATTGTGTAATCCTTCATAAATCCTCGGCATACCAGATGAGATATGATTTGTTCTGTGTCATTAAATACAGCAGCATTTTTGCAGTCCATGCATGGACAATATATGTGTTTTGTCTTTGTTCTCCAAGCATGGTTCGTAGCGACATCAATAAACCTATGGACCTCGGATATGTATGATGGATCTAGCCTTGATAAGTTATACATCCAGGATGTCCTCTCCATCACCACCTGTAAAAAAGTAACATAAAACACATGGTGAAACCCTATATCCAAAAATGTGGCTAAAATGTGAAACCCTCTCTCTCTCTCTCCTCTCTCTCTCTATCCTCTCTCTCCTCTCTCTCACCTCTTTAACACATGCTTCGGTTTGTCGCTAACAAAATGTAGTTAGACTACTTTATCTCTTCCAATAAAAGTAGTTAGACTACTTTATCTCTAACACATGGTGAAACCCTATATCCAAAATGTGGCTAAAATGGAGGAAAAATGAACAAAATTTGGCAAAAGAAACATAAGCCAAACTTTTTTAGCAACTAATAAACAAAAAAAATTAATACCCAAACCTATCTTTAACACATGGTGAAAGCCTAGTTTCAAAATGTAGTTAAAATTGAGCAAAAATAAACAATAACTGACAATTGAAACATAATTAAACCAACCTTCCATACAACACATTCACCATTCATAAAGCAACTAAATATGTGTTATGGATAAACTTATTTGATAACTAAACATGAAAAAGGAGAGGGAATAGACAAAAACTAACCATCTTAAGCAACCTCATTTGAGGAAATAGAGAAAATTACCTAGCTATACTCTTCTCTCTCACATGTAAAACCCTAGATCCAAAATGTGGCTAAAATTGAGCAAGAATGAACAAAAATTGACAAAGAAACATAAACCAACCTTTCTTATCCACCTTCTTCGAAGAAATGAAGAGCAAAACCTCCCTCCTTATATTTTTTTGAAATCTGGACCTCCAAAATCGCCTCCAATGGAAGCTGGCTGCGAGCATACAGTTCACTGTCGGGGGAAGAAGAGAGCTATTTATAACAGACAGTTCACTGGCGGTTGGCTTGAAAAACCGCCAGTGGAAACCAATTTCCACTGGCGGTTATCTTAATCAACCGCCAGTGGAAACATCCTATTTCCACTGGCGGTTGTGTTAAGATAACCGCCAGTGGAAATAGGTTTCCACTGGCGGTTTTAAAGCCGGGCCCACCTGTTTCTTTCACTGACGTTTGATAACGGAAACCGCCAGTGAAAAGTTGAACGTGTCGCAGGCTTTGAGCTTATTTGTACTAGTGGAGGGCCGCTCAACGATTTTCTGGAAGCAATCGGAAAAAAGCTAGGCGCGGGAACGGCGTGCAGAGTGGGAGAGAAAGAGGGGGGCTACGTACACGAACGTGATGCAGTTGCAAACGTAAGCTATTTTAGGGTCCATGCATGATTGGAATCGACAATTGAATTTGGGCCCTAAACAAATAGAACAGGTAGTAAATTAAATTATAAGGCTTAACTATAAGGCTCATGGTTAGAGTTGCTCTTAGGCAACAAAACTATCTTTTTACTCATTATAATCCGTGTTGTGGTAAAAGCTAAAAAAATAAAGGCCTCTTGATTTGGTAATTATTTAACAAACTAGCAGCCATAGTTACTAGCTAGCTATAGATTTCTAGCAGGGGAAGCCCCGAGCCACACAGTCCGTTAATCCATATGTTTCTATTTATATTTACTATCATTGCACCAAAACGTGCTAGAATAACAGTAAGCTGGCTACTATATTTTAGACAATATTATATTATTATTAGTGATTGCTTGTGTATATATATAGATACTCTTCGCCTGTAGTACGGACATCCTGATAGCTAGGTGGCTAGGTTTTCCATCATGTCAGGAACACTGAAAAGCGAACACACACACTGCTCGATCTGCATATGCATGCCTGCCTGCTAAACTACAGGACCTGCCGGTCTAGCTCCATCAGGTCACACGTCATCATCTGACCAGCTAAACAAACAGCTAATAATGCATTATTAATTTGGTGTTTAGCTTAATCGCATGGCCTTCATTCGTGTATATATATGTAATTAAGCGTCGTACGTTACGTGTGCATCATATATGTCGTCCTAGCAGCTTACTCTTTGCTTTGCTTGACCATATATATTAGCTCATATGATGACGTCAACTCTTAGAGTGCTAGCTTCCTCTAAAGCTGCTTGCTCTATATATATTATTAGTCTAACTTACATGACAAGCTCCATCATCGCACGTATACATAGCTGCATCTAAGTCCTAACCGCATGAGACATATAATCACGCACTATATTTATTATAATAATATTATACCCCCAGTAAATAAATAAATAAATATAAAGAGTTACATATTATAAAATTAATTATGTCATAAAGAGTCTAATAATACTGGCGATATTTCTTCATCTTATCCGATTAATGCACATAAAATCTGAGATATTGACACGGAGAACAAGCTAGAAAAAAACCGAGAACACATTTATAGATGCATGCATGCATGCACTGGTGTATTCGAGTAAATATTAATTATATTATTTTATCATCTCGTTCTCGTGTAGGGTCGTAAAGTATACAGTGTGATCTTATGATGCTATATGTGCATTGTTCTCGAAGGAGATCGAGAAGAGAGAAAAAAGGATTCTCGGACCGACAATCTTTCGAATAATTAATTAAGTACAGCTAGAGAGCTAAGAGATCTGGGAACCCTGTTCAGTCTTGTCGATGGGACGTCGCAGCTAATTGATTCCTAGGTTTTTCCACCAAGGAGTAATAAACAAATGCTCTAGGTACCAGACGTTTGTACACCTAGACACACATTATCCCCAAACACGAGACTTTCCCTTAGCGGCACACACACACATTCGCTTCGCTGCGAGCATGAATTGACGTTCTAATAATAAAACTAATGTCGTCCGATCGATGGATCTGCACCAGCAGCTAGCTAGAAACATTCAATCTGTGCTACTTTAATTGTAGTTAGCAGAACATCAATATGAGCTTGTTGCATTGGCAGCATGTGCTTTGTACAGCCAATGTACATATATGTGAGCTTTAAGTTTATATAGATATATATACCAAGAGCTTGGTTAGTATTTGATGACCACCATCATATAATTCTTCACCACATGCTTTATAGAGCTGCAAGAAGCAAATATTTCTAGCTAGAAAGATTGGATAAAGAAAAAATAATAATTAAAATAAACTGTTGTGTGGCGCATGCTGAAAGCATAAAAACCAGTATATATAGGTAGCCCAAAACTAAATAGATTATGCATTAACTTATACTGTGTGTGTATATATAAATCGATCAAGCAAACAATACAATGTATGTAATAGATGCGTGCTCCATGTCCCAAACTCTCAATATGTTAAAAAAATACATAATATATATTTAGTACAATTGCATATCGTCTCTCCATGCATTCAGAACGTGAACGAAAAAACAACTACTATTAATAAATATAATAGGCCAGTCTACAATCCTAGCTTAATCCATAACTATATATATTTTCTATGACACAGTTAATATGAGTAAAGACGAAAAGTAGAAAGGCAAGATTTGCAACAACAAAAAAAAGATACCTTGCTTGGAGTAGTAGTTCTATCAATGTATCCACACAACACGCTTCAGTGCGCAACGTAGCATAAGATAAGAAAAAAATCTGAAGTTATGCATGCGCTGAAGAATATATATAAGAAAGTGATAAACGAATTTAATTTGTCTAGAATAGGATTTTGTATTTTGCTAGTTATTAAACGAACATATTTCTTTCAAATAACAAAAAAAGTTGAACCAAATCTATAGCCAAACGGTGTAAATTAATATAATTTTATTTGCAAATATATATATGTATGTATATGCATATGTGTGTGTGTAAAGGAAAAAAACCAAACTAACGTTCTAGTAGTTTAAATGCATTGTTGATTGTTAGTTTTAGTTACCGCTAAAAACAAAGTCATTCATTCAAATAAGTCTTTTAGTCCTTCATATAAACTTCTTAACTTAGGTGTCCATTTATTTATGAGGTAAATTTTGCTTCTTTTTTTCAAATCAATTTTTTGAGATTTGCATAATACATTCATGTGTAATTGTTGGATCTTATATTCTATCATCTAGCTAGAGCAATTTATTCCTTTTATCCATAGTCCTCCCTATTCTCTCTACCACCCTACCTTTCCTTATCAATACATTTTATTCTCCTCTCATCAAAATTATACATCCATCATCAAGTTTCTAGCTTCTATACATCCATCCTTCTTCTGGCCGATGGGGATTAAAGTTAGCCGACAGGGATGCTTTGGATTGTTGTAGTGATTATTCGTAATTAACATCATTTAGTTTCACCACTCCATCGCTCTTCCATCTCCACTATCAGTATGTCTCCAAAAATCATCTCAACTACCAATATGTTTCCACTATCTGACTATGAGTAATTAACTCTCACACTAGCATTATATTGAGTAGGCACCCCAACTCAATCTTTTTAGTGGTGGTTTAACTAGTCAGAATGACTCGGTATTGATACCGACAAGTTGGAAGATATAGACAAATTCACAGCATAAGCCAGCTTCTATACACCCATGTTAATTTCAGTAGGATTCCCTATCCCACTTGTCTCTTTTGTAAACCGTAGTTGTCAAATATGTCACCAAATGTTATTGCCAGCTAACCTAAGGGTGCTAGCAGACATTGGTTAGTCACCACAACTCGATATTTATCTAGTGGTAGTCCAGCAAGCATGTTGCACTATTGATATCATAACGCTTAGATACAGGTAAATCCCCATCATAAGTTAACTTTTTATACAACCTTATTAATTTTAGTATGACCAACACTTGCCTCTTCTCTATTAAACCCAATAGTCGGATACTCCACCAACGGTCATTACAGC
The DNA here is from genome assembly GCA_029449295.1 of Zea luxurians. Taxonomy (NCBI): domain Eukaryota; kingdom Viridiplantae; phylum Streptophyta; class Magnoliopsida; order Poales; family Poaceae; genus Zea; species Zea luxurians. The sequence goes on from JAOPSE010000010.1 coordinate 50,278,409, forward strand.
TAACCTAACACTGGTGGACAATTATTATTAAGCACCCCAATACTCGATCTTTCTTGGTGGCAGTCCAATTAACATACCTCCCTGGTGATATTCTAAAGATAGCAGATACACACACCATTAGTTAGCTTCTATACACTATTGATAATTTTAGTAATACTCTCTGTCCCACTTGCCTCTTCTATTTATCCCAACTAGCTATCATATACATCGCTAATGATCATTGCTAGCTAACTTGATGTTGGTGAAACATTAGTCTAGCGCACCAACCCAGTACTTCCTAGTGGCAGTTCACCTAACATGCTCATTGGTTGATATCCTAAAGCTAGCAGATCCATGTAAATTCACACATCATAAGCCAACTTTCTACACACTCTTGTTAATTTCAGTAAGACTTCTTGCCCCACTCTCTTCTGTTAACCGAAACTAGGTGTCAGATACATAGCCAACAACCATTGCCAGCTAACCCGACGTTGGAGGGGCATTAATTAAGCACCTCAACCGAATTTGTCCTAGTGGTAGTCCAGCTAATATGCCTTCTTGTTGATGTCATGAAGTTAATAACAGATCCAAGTAAATCCATGTTGTACGCCTTAGATCTTGAACTATATTTGGTTTGAAAATCAAATTTTGATTCTGTTGTGAAAGCTTAGCAAGTAAGTTAGATCTAGACATATGCGCATCGCGTACAGAAGCTTTATCAGGGATCCTCACATGAAGTCATCTAGCCTACATCTCCATCTATCCGTTAAAGCCAGTGGATCGAGACGTAATTCAATTTTCATGGCAATACAATAAACTAATTTCACTAAGACACTCTGCCCCACTCATTTCTCTATTAATCTCAAAAGATACATTGCAAACGGTCATTGCCATCTAATATGACGTTGGTGGGGCATTGATTAAGTGCCTCAAATCTGATCTTTTTTTGTGGCATCCAGCTAACATGCCTTACTATTGATATGATAAAGATAGCAGATCCAGGTAAATCCACGTCATGAGCCTTAAATTATATGACTATATTTAATTCTCAAATCAAATTTTGATTCTTTCATGGAAACTCTGCATGTAGTAATTAAGTTACATCTAGCTACCCATCGCCTACGGAACGTTGATCAAGGGTTCTCACGCGAAGTCGTCCAAACCTACATCTCTATCTATCTATCTATTACAGCCATTGGATCGATACGTAATTCAATCGCCACCGCGCGTGACTGTATCCTCCAATATACTATACTTAGTTGATATCTCCAGAAAAACGTTGCATGGGGTTCATTTGCGAGAATTTCCGCTTCTACTATCAATTAACAAATACACTAGTTAGTTGCCATATGCATCGCTACATTTTCTATATATATCATATACAATTTCTTTGTATAACACAAAACAACATGAGCTGCATTTGTTAGAGGCAAGTGCTTTGTTCCTAGAGACCATGGTTCGAATTCTAGTAGGTGCGCTCCCGCTTTATATTAGTTAGTAGATATATGGTGATTCATGTTGCTAGTATACCTCGTTGGTGCACTACTGTTTGTGTGCAGCTAGCCAATCTCAAAAGACAAAAAAAAAAACACCAGTAAAGCTAGCATGACAACAACCTCCATCTCTTTGAATGCTCCAAATAAAGCCCTCCCCCACACAGGGCACGGCACTTTCAATTGCTGGCGTAGACCGGGCCCACCCCCCATCCCCCACCGGGGTTAGCTAGAGAAGCTAGGGTTACTCGCGGTTAACCAACCTGTGGTTAATTAGTGTCGTCTAGGGTTAGGATTAGGGTTTGCTTTTCATCCTGCGCGGTAACGTGCCTCTTGCCTGCCGCTGCTCGATCGGTGAAATAAATAAATAAATAAATAAATAAATAAATAAATAAAAGGAAAGATAGTGGGATGGGTGTGTGTGGGTGGATTGGGTGTGGCGCATCGGCTTCCGCGCCGTCGCTGTGCTGCTGTCGCTCGCTTTGCTTCGTGTGGGCGACCTGACTCCTGTGCCAGGGCCAGGCGGGGTCAGCTGTGCTGTGGCTGCATGTGGGCCCCGAGACGTAGCTTAGGGCATCCAGAGCGTATTGTTAAGGCCAGCGTCGTTTTCAGGGCTGGGACCCACACCGAAATAATAAAAAAAGAGGGAAAACCCTCGCCACTTCGCCTCTCTCTGCTGGCTCTCGCGTGAAATTCCCCTTTCCCCATTTCGCGTCCGCAGCCCTCGGCGCTCCGCCCCGCTCCGCTCAGCTCTCACCACCGCCGCCCTATCCGCGCCGCTCCCGCCCTATTCCCCACCGCAGCCGGCCCGATTCCGCGCCCACCCGCGGCGGATTCGACTCCCAGTCGCGGATCTGGTCCGTGGCGCGACGGGGAGGAACCCGAGCGCGGTTGCGACGGCGTAGAGAGCATAGCCCGGCGACCGCGCGGATTCCATCGACGACGGCCGTGCCTAGAAGGAGCCCTGTCCAGCCGCCAGCCACCGATCCACTCCCGGCATCCTTCCGGACCTGGAGAATACGTCCGCCGCAGGAACCCGTGTGTAGTGAGGGACGTCCAACGGCCGGCGCAGCTCAACCACACACGAGTACCACTTCAGCGCGACGGCAACAGCAAAGGCGCAGGTAAAAAAATCAATATTTTAGCTCATGAGGTCTGCTCGGCCCTTCGGTTTCTGAAGCCTTTTCTGCTTAAGGCCCTCTCAGATCGTTCTTGCTACGCGCGAGGTCGGCTTTAGCTCTACTGTCGCTGTCCTAGGACCTTGTTATCTCCAATCTCCTTGTTTTGCGCACTCCGGATGCCGTTACTGCGCCCGCATGGAAGCCGTGACCGCCTATATTTCATGTCGCGAAAAATGCGGGCTTTACCTGGATCCTTGCAGAAACGAGTGAGCAACGCTGTCACAGTTAACACAGCAGCCTTGCTGGCATGTCCACATGCATGGAAGTTTAGTCGTAGTCTGCCTTATTTGGTAGTAATTGACGTTGCGTTTTCATTTTTACACATGTAGTCTGGGAATGGTACGGTTTCGTTAGAGGTACAGGTTGTATTCATTCATTCCTCCCCTTCGTTGCGGTGCCGGCCGTATGGCTCGTTTATATATGCTGTCTTCTATTCCATCAAACGAAATAAGGTCTATATTCAATCAAGCATGCTAGTTCCTTATTCCTGTGTGCGTTCTCTATCAGCGTACTAGCTATCTTTTTCTGCAGTCTCGACGAAACAAGATGAGTCATGTAATGCTTGCTGTTTTTTTTCAGGTCTGTTCAAGGTGTGTTTGGTTCGGTTCCAAGATCACTAGACTGAAGTGACAAAGTTGTGTTGCACGTTGTGCTTCTAACAAATGGAAGCAGCTGCTCTTGCTCGTAGAACTAGAGCAGTGGGAGAACTACGGCGTTTATCTACAGTTGCTGAATCTGATGACACACCAGAACAGCGCCTATCTACAGTTGCTAAATCTGATGGCATGCCAGCAGAGCAGGAATGCGATCACTTCTCCCTGAGGTAACCATTTTCTATATTCAGTAGATGCCTGTATTTTTTCATTGACTGTCATTCAAACGATGCATTTCTATCTACCAGTGTAGCACTGTTTAGTGGGTACTGTTTGAGCATGGTTAGTTAACCATACTTATTATACAGTCATTTGTTGTATGCAAGCGTGATACATTTGCACTATTGTGACAACAATTGATCAACGTCCAGGTGAGCTTGGTTTATCATCTTGCTGTCCTATACAGCCATATGTTGTCTGCAAGCATGATACATGCATGTTGCATGTAAGAAGTGAGATAGTCAACTAGATCAGGATGGCATGTTCAATTTTTGTATTGTTTTTTAGATTTTTTTGAATAATTTGATAAAGTGTCCAGACAGTCCAGATTTAATATTATATATTCCCTCTGTTAGCCTTTCCATTTGGTAATAATTACAATAAATCCTTTATTCTCCTTATTTATGGTTAATATGCCATCTAGTTGTTGTCTCACTAATATATTTCTCCCACTAAAGTGCAAGTCACTTTTTTCACAGAAAGTTTCAATCACAAGCAACTGGATTTGCATATATTGTTTCTTCCTTTGATGGATAGATCTGGCATGATGGTCTAGTACATTTATGCTCCACACAACTACTTTTTGTAGTTGACATTAGTATTGTCCTCAAAGGAGCCCATACTTCAAATAATGTTACATATATAACTTTGTATTTATTGAAATGGTTCAGTTTGGTCTCTATACTTTAAACTTGGTCATTGAACCCATGGTTTCAAACGCGAGGCGACAAGTGCTGGGTCCACCTGGATGCCTAGGTGGCAAGGCCGCCACTGTTCACCATGGCGATATGGGTATGCCTGAATGACCAGGCAACACCTATGAATCGTGGATTGAACCCATAACCTTCGGATAACTATCTTTATCTCTCAATTTGAAAATTTCTGAGGTTATAGTTGATGATTATTTCTGAGGTTATAGTTGATGATTTTAGCCATATAGTTCTTCCTTTCTGTTTAATACCAGTTAAGTAGAAATGAACGAATGGTGTAAATGTTTCTTTGTTTGTTTGTTTGTTTATTACACATTCATAAAGTGAGAGGACAAAATGAGATCCATGAGTGAAACTTCTTATGCACAACCTATGGTTGAAAATTGCTTTTGGATATTGGTCCTTTCTTTTTATATAGAGCAAACATTTGATGATTTGTCTATGCATATATCATAAATATTATTGATGATTGATGCTTTTGTCAGGGGTTATGTTGCTATGCAGCAGAAGAAGGATCCAAAACTTTGCTCTCCTCATATTTTCCATAGCCAGCCACAATATGATGAGCACCATGGTTCGTCCCCAGTTTTGATGTCAAAGTATCGTCGATGGGATTGCTCAAAATGTCTTGAAAGAGTGAAAGTTTCAGGCCATCGACCTACATCTGGAAATGTTTCTATCGAGCAGGATGGAATGAATGATGGCTGCTCTATTTCAATTGTTCGGATTTTGCCTAATAGGGTTGATCCCAGAAGAATGTTTTATTGCACACAACAATCATCTCAAGGGAATGATCGATTGACCCTTTCAAAGACCGCCCAAGAATGCAATTCAAAATGCAGTTCTCCTGGCAACAAAGCAATTACTGCGATGAATATTCCAGTAGCTGAAGAAAATGTTCTAGAGGCACTCGTTGAAAGAAGTGTTCCAGCGACAGAAGGTATGGCTGGGCATGTTGAATTCTTAATTAATACTTTTCCTTGTATACAATAAGCTAATATGACAGTATTTCCTCAGATTTACAGGCCTCTCCCAATAATATTGATGTGTCAGCAAATAACTTGAATGCTGTCCCCAAGGATGCCAGCGATTTACCTGATGATGTTCAAACGATATCAACCATTGAAGAAAATGGCACAAAAAATCCACATAGCCCAAAACTTTGTGTGATGCCAAATGAAGATGAGAGTAACATAGCTCAAGATGTTCCTAATGATGACCCCAATGAGTCTAATGTTTGTAAACCATTATCTTGGCACAAAGGCAAACAAATATCTGGGCACAAAAGCAGCCAAGTCCGCAACAAGGGTCCACGCCGAGCATCATTAAAAAGGAAAGTTGGATCTGATGGTAAGGAGAAAAGGAACAAATCAACTGATCTGCCTGATATTTCAGGTCTAAAATTTTGTCAGAGAAAGCCAAAAAAGATGAGGCTTTTATCAGAACTCATAGATGCTGACCATGTAGGGATTTCTGCAAATGCCGTTCAAGTGGACCGTACTGACAGTGTTGATCTTTGTGAGGGTGGTAAAAGAAAAACGCACCTTGAGGTTGGAAAAGATAATGATACTCCTAATCAGAAACTGGAAAAAATCCAGTCAAGAGCTGTCAAGAACAAGGCAAAACACACAGCAGTAGACAAGGTAGACGATGGACCCTCTCTAATGAACTGGCTGAAGAACACTCATAAGAAAATTAGAACAGATAGAAAAGACTCAGAACACAAGAATCATGATTCCTCTGCTATTTCAAGATCTTACCCAGATATAGTTGCTTCTGATGATATGTATCATGATTTTATACCCTTAGTTGGGGATGTGGGTCAGGTAAAGTTACCATCTACTACCAGTGCCAAGCATGGGAATGTAAATGCACAGAATGACAACCTGGAGAAAAATATGCAGAAGGTGGATGAATCCAGGAACTTGAAACAGAGGTTCTTCTCAAGTGAAAAATCAACCATTTTGCTAAAGCGAAAGGTACAGTCCACTTCAGTTGCCCATGACGAGAACATTGAGAACAGTATTATAAAGAGAGACATGCTCAGGCCAGATGATGTGCCTCAAATGGGACATGAAGGCTCTGTCCAGAGATGTTTGGCAAAGGTATGATTAAAGAAAAAATCCTACTGAATATAAAAATAGATTATTATGCTCATTTACCTGATTTACCTACCTTTGCTGACCTGAATTGGGGATCTTTGTCCAGTATAGGATTTTTAATTCCTTCAATGTTTGTGCATTTGTGTTTATGCTACTTTGCTCCCATGGCATCCATGCTTGCTGTTGTGTACACCACTAGAATTTTTTGGCACTTTTTGACATTTGACTTCACAAGTTTGCACACATGCCAACTGAACTAGTTATTTCTACCCTGATCTGGATTTGTGGATATTATGAAATATTAACTTTTCGTCGTTACCACAGGTTTCTCTTGATAAACAGAAGATCCAGAATGTGCCTGGCCTCCGCAAGAAGAATATACCAAAGAATAAGAAGAAAGGAAGTCAAGAGGTGCATGAGAAACAGAATGTGATAGATGACATCCCCATGGACATTGTTGAACTTCTCGCCAGAAATCAGCATGAGAGACACTTGATGACTCAGACTGACACCAATTCTTTGGGAAACTGTCATGCTCAACCCAAGGTAGGTGAAGTTGATTGTGCTGAATCTGCAGCCAAGGATTGTCCCGTGAATTCATCGAACGCTAATTTTGAGAAACCTTTGGCATCGGAAAGTAAGCAGAAGTCCTTACAGGATCATGCATCATCCAGTACACAGGCTACAAACGTGAATCCGCAGGATTTACATACTCAGAAGTTGTCACAGTGTCGTGCAGCATCCAGCACCAAGGTTCCAAATGGTCCTCCTTCAGAATCGCAAACGCAGAATTCGCTTCAGGTTCACGCATTACCAGTAGCACCCATCGTACGGTCTTTCAATGCAAACCCTTCAAAATTACCTGCCCTTGACATACTGGAGTGTGCCCAGGAACAACCGACACGATTCCACAGGGACGACGAAGTCACCATCGCATGTACCTCGCCTATATTTTTACACCATCAACATATTGCTGAAGCGCCTGCTCGGAGCTGGAGGGACAGCAGGGAAAAGAAGCTAATGTGGGATTCTTTCAAGACAGCTTCAAGGAATCCACCACCACCACCGTCATATGGTTTTCAATTCGGAAACAGGCTTCAAGAAGTAGATTCAGGTCACCAGCCAGTAATTGTGGCCATAGATCAGCCGAGAAGTGTTCCAAGCACAGCGTTGGCTATGGAGGCTGGTAGGCTGTACGATCAAAGGATCCCTGGACAGTCAGGCCTTTACCCAAAAGAGCCCATGCCTGCAACACATCTCCTGAGGCTGATGGACTCATCAACAGCTCCAGGCTTCACAAACTACCAAAGAGCTAATAGGCGGCAGATGGAGCTTCAGACGCAAGCTCTCGGCTCGCAGTACACACAGCATGAGCATTACAATGCGTCACCGAGCACGTCATATGGAAGCCAACCGCTGACACTGCAAGACTTGTCTCGGCGCCATTTCCAGCAAGACTTGCGCAGGCCTTTACGCCCTCACCCTCGTGTCGGTGTGCTCGGTTCATTGCTGCAGCAGGAGATCGCAAACTGGTCTGGGAACTGCGGGCCGCAGTCTGGGTACAGACTAGGTGATTGTAAAGGGACAAGGCCGCCTGATGCGAGCAGAGCAGGAAACTACGAGACCTTCAACTCGGCAGGATGGAACGCCCTGCAGTTGGGTTCTGTTGTTAGCTCTGCTGCCAATCCGGAGTACCGGTTTCCATGGTGTGGTACGGGTCAGCCTTCAACCAGTGGCAATGGGAGGACCGTTCATCCGTTGGACAAGCTCGTGAGGAAGGATATCTGTGTGACTAACAGAAACCCAGCCGATTTCACTGTAATTAGTGACAAGAACGACTACATGAGAACCCTTTGAGCGAGGAAGGCTTTGTTTAAGCAATCATCATTGGTAGAGCGAGGAAGGCTTTGAGCAGCAGCTACCGGGAGCCGGGTGCAGCCTCCAGTTTTGTTCTGTGCAAATGTTTTATACATAGGCGAAGAACTAATGTCGGGTTGCCATGGAAAACCCCAATAAACTTGTGTGTTGTAGGTAGATAGGCAAATGTACAAGACAAGCATGCGTGGCTGTGGCCATAGTAATGTTTTTCTTTTTCTTTTTGGTTTTGCCTTTTTTTTTTGGTACTCCTGTCCCAGAATAAACTGCAATTTCTACAATTCAAAATTTATCCCAAAAGAATGGCCCGTATAGGTGTGAGCTATGCCATGTGGTTGAGCAATGTGTAAGGTGGTCAACTCGTTATTTTTGGTATAGCATCAGACTGCTCTGATGAAAGCTTATTTTAAAGAAGAATGGCCGAATCTTAGATGAATTATGCTTCTCTGTTGAAATATTTTATTGGGTTTTGTTGGAAGAGGCAGACAAGCTGTTGTCGTCTAGTGGGGCCTGCATTAATTTCTGTTGGAATTGAAAATTCTAACCCTAACTAGAGCAATCACTTATATATATATATGGGAAAATGTGCATGGGATAGGCCAAAGCCCATTACATTAATAACACAAACAACTAACACCTCTGCATTCGCAACTTTAGTCATTAGACCGCCTCCAGCAGCTTACCTATATTTTGTTCTTTAGACGACACTGTTTGTAGAGTTGAGTTTGAATATGGGAATATGGATGAGGTAAACTACCAGAGATAGTCTTATAGATGTTAAACTGGAATAAAACTATGAGAATATCGTGGATGGAATGTCCTTTGGATGGAATGTCCTTGGGAAGATATCAATAAACTAAAACGTGGTCAGGACATGGAGGACACAGACATCACCGACAGTGACACGCTCGTGAACAAAGTGGAGGTCGATCGCCACATGCTTCATATGCTGGTGCTACATGGGATTGGTGGAGAGGTAGATCATGCTGTCGTTGTCGCAGTTGACGAGGTTGACGCGCGTGAGAGGGTATGAAGCTCGTATAATAGCTGACGAAGCTAGGACGCCTCAGCCACGTCGTTGGCCATGGCACGGTACTCAGACACGGCGCTGGAGCAAGAGATGATACGTTGACGCTTCGAGGACTAGGAGAAGAGGTTGGTGCCCAAGAACATGGAGTAGCAGGAGGTGGACCGGCACGTGTCTAGGCGGTCGGCCCAATCAGTGTCGTTGTACACGACCGACTCAGAGGCTAGTGAGGATTGTACATGGCCGTAGTCGAGGGTGCCATGGAGGTAGCAAAGAAATCGCTTCGTAGCAGTGAGGTGTGGCTCTCGTGGGATGTGCATGTGAAGGAACACCTACTGGACAACATAGACGATGTCAAGCCGGGTGAAGGTGGGGTACTAGAGAGCCCCGGTGAGGCTCTAGTAGGCCATCACGTCGTCGATCGGGGTGCTATCGTCAGGGGCGGATCTCCAACCGGGGCTGCCTAGGCTGTAGCCCCGGTCGTGGCCCAGCTAGACTAATAGCAAGTATACATAAATTAAGCCCACAAAACCAAAAAAATTAGGTCAACCCTCCTCCACACGTGTCCAGCCGGCACCCGCTGCTCCTCACCCCTCTGCCCCTCTCCGCAGTCCGCACGCTTGCTGCCCGCACGAACTGTGCGCCTGCCTCCTGCCGCATGTGTGCGCCCCTCGGCTTTGCCACGACACCCCACCCGTCGGCCGCCTGCCCGTCTCAGCCCGCCGGCCGTTGGCCTCGCCCTTGTCGTGCTCGCCCCTCAGTCCCTCTCCCTCTCTCACCAGCTTTGGTCCACCCGTTCAGGCTTGCCTCACCGGCGTGGTTGTGTGGTCTTGTGGGTGTGGAGGCCGGCATCCCATGTGGCCCTGCTTGCTGCTCTCATTCTGAGGACCAGCTGACCAAGTAAAGCCATGAACTGTGTTGTCTGTGTGCTACTATGTCAGGCAATAATGCTATACTATTTAGTATTTTGGTTTGATTATTTATTTGCTAGCAGTAGCAGTCTAATTGATAAAATTTTATTTTATGTGTATAAAGATAGGATGGAGAGATTTATCATCAAGAACCAGGGGAAAGATGCTTTTAGTACAATTGGGACAAATAAGAGCCACGTAGAACATAAAAGACCATGAATTAAGCTAGGTATGTATTAATTATTTTATTTGTAGAATTCGTATATCGTCTTATTTAAGCTACATGATTGGATATTTAAATTATGTCTTGCTTCTTGTGCCATATTAAACATCATTTAAATTGTTTTGTTTTGTTTTAAAAAAATTATAGCCTTAGCTTAATAGCCCTCCTTTTGATCCAATCCTAGATCCGCCACTGGCCATCGTCGTCGAATACCTTCACCTAGGTATCAATGGGCATGGATCAAGGCTTGCAATCAAACATGCCGGCTCGCTTCAAATTGCTGAGTGTGTACTAGTGCTGATGAAGGAAGAGGCCCTAGGGGTGGCACTCTATGGAGATTTCTAGGAAGTGGTCGAGAGGGTCCAAGTTCTTCCTCGCGAACTTGCGCTACAAGTATGTCATCGTGGCTAGAGGAGGGAAGGACTGTGGACACCGTGAGCATGATGTTGTCGACATAGAGCAGGAGGTAGATAGTGTCGTCGTCGCACCAAAGAATAAACATGGATGTGTCCGAATTAGCCTCGACTAAGCCGAGGGAGACCAAGCATGAGAGACTCCCATTTGTTGAGATTCCTCATAACGGGATATTGATATAAGGAAGACTATTGTGGCACTCAAGGTTGATCTTTGGATCACTTGAGAGGGGTTGAGTGTAACCCTTGACCAAATGAGGTCACCACAACGTGGAGTAGGCATTGGTCGAACCACGGTAATAATCGTTGTGTCTCTTGTACAATTAGTTATTGCGATTATTGTCTTCTTGCGTTCTCTACTCACTTGCAATGTTGCTACTAAGTTTAATATTCATCTTAAAGGAGCAATCAAGTGAAGAGTTCCTCCTTCTCATCCTAACTTGGTTTTAGTCCTCACTAACACCTACTATAAACTAAGTTTGTGATGTTTAGAGTTAATTTTGCAGGATCACCTATTCACCCCCCTCTTTAGGTGCTCTCAATTGGTATCAGAGTCGTTCTCTTCATCAAGGGACTAACCACCCGAAGAGATGGATCCTAAAGGCAAGAGGATTGTGATCGATGATAAGAGAAGGAGACCATCAACAACAATGATCCAAAGGGAGATAAGCCCATCAACTCAGGCTCAAACAACAAGAAGAAGGAGATGAAAAAGAAGAGGCACATCACGAAGATAGTCTACTACGACAGTGACGCCTCCTCATCTTCACCGAAGGACGACGACGATGACTCTTCTTCAAAGAAAAAGAAGGTTAACCAAAATTACTCTTTTGATTATTCTCGCATTTCATACAACTCCAATGTTCATTTATTATTTTTTCCTCTTGGCAAGCCCCTCACTTTGATGGGGAAGATTATTGTTTTTTGGAGTCACAAAATGTGTAGTCATTTATTTTCTCTTCATCCTAGCATTTGGAAAGTAGTAGAAAATAGAATGCATTTTGATAGTAATGATAATGCCATATTTATTAATGAAGAAATTCAGAAAAAATGTCGAGGCTACTACTGTTCTTTTAGCATCTCTATGCAGGGATGAATACAACACGGTTAGTGAAAGGGAAATAGGGTTAACCTTTTCCCAGTATTAATTTTGGTGGTTGAATGCCCAACACAAATATTGGACTAACTAGTTTGCTCTAGATTATATATTCTATAAGTGCATAAAGGTTCAACACAAACCAATAAAAATATTGAAGAAAGGGTTCAAATACAAAGGAGCAAGAAACCGAGTGTGCCCTGGTCTGGGGCACCGGACTGTCCGGTGTGCCACCGGACAGTGTCCGGTGCACCAGGACCGTACAGTCTCAAACTCGCAACTCTCGGGTTTCTTAGAGCGCACTCTGCTATAATTCACTGGACTGTCTAGTGTGCCACCGGACTGTCCGGTGTGACAGTGGAGCAACGGCTACTTCGCGCAACGGTCGCCTGCAAAAGCTGAAGATTCACATGAACAGTGCGCAACGGTGCGCAGCAGAGCAGAGCCGCCCGTCATAGGCGCACCGCACACTGCACAGTGCCTGTCCGGTGCCACTAGAGGACAAAGCCTCCAACGGTCAGAAGCTCTTGAACCCTAACGGTTGGGTGACGTGGCTGGCGCACCGGACTGTCCGGTGCGCCTATCGACAGCAGCCTGCCCCAACGGTCCTTTGGTGGTTGAGGGCTATAAATACCCCCCCAACCACCTCCACTCCAAGTATCCAAGTTTCCAGCACTTCACATTCAATACAAGAGCTAGTGCATTCACTCTAAGACATATTCAATAGAATCAAAGCCTCTCCAAGTCCCAAATACATTCCACTTATGGGTGTATATCGAGCCAGCTCGGCTCGTTATGGCTCGGCTCGTTACTGTAATGAGCCAGCTCGGCTCGGCTCGTTATACTAACGAGCTAAACATCTGGCTTGGCTCGGCTCGTTAGTAAGCTCGAGCCAGCTCGTTAGGCTCGCGAGCCACATAACTAAATACAAAAATCTATGTACATAAATATATATAACCGAAAAATCATATTTTAAGTGTTTGACACTACAAAACCCAAAACCTTTATAATATTATTATCATATCATCGTCCTAGCTTCTAACTTTTAATATTAAATTAAATAACCAAATATGTATTAACTTACAGATTTACATACCCTTATTATAATAAGATAGCAACAAGCATCATTATAAAGCAATTCATCATCCATTCCACAAACATGTAACATTTCATTGCACAACACTAACATCATATGCTGCTAGAAACAAAGTTCAAAAAACCATAACCAATAATCAAATATTAAATATGTAATGTAGGTATGTAGCCATGCAATAATAAAAATATTTAAGCACATGGCACATCCACACATGTCCATCTCACAGATCATAACTACGAGAAAACAAGACTATGAGAGATGAGATGACACCAACGACTAGACAAACTTGTTTTGTGGCTTGGCTCGTTTGGCTCGTGAGCTACCTCACTAGTTAACTCGAGCTGGCTCATTAGAGAACCGAGCTAGAATGCTAGCTTGGCCCGCTACAAAAATTAAAACAAGCCGAGTCGGGCCGAGCTACTAACGAGTCGAGTCGAGCGAGATATCGAGCCACGAGTATTTCGTCCAGCCCTAATTCCACTCACCTAGTGACTTGAGAGAGAGAGTTTGTTCGTATTTTTGAGCTCTTGTTTCTTGGATCGCTTTCTTCCTTCCTCATTCTTGTTCTCAAGTGACTTGTAATCAAGGCAAGAGACACCAAGTGTGTGGTGCTCCTTGCGGGATCTAAGTGACCCGATTGATTAAGGAGAAAGCTCACTCGGTCTAGGTGACCGTTTGAGAGAGGGAAAGGGTTGAAAGAGACCCGGTCTTTGTGACCACCTCAACGGGGACTAGGTTCTTTGGAACCGAACCTCGGTAAAACAAATCACCGTGTTCATCCGCTTTATTTCTTGGTTGATTTGTTTTTCCCTCTCTCTCAGACTCGAATTCATTTCTAATGCTAACCCGGCTTGTAGTGTGTGCTTAAGTTTATAATTTTCAGATTCTACCTATCCACCCCCCTCTAGGTGACTTTCAATTAGTATCAGAGCCTGGTGCTTCATTAGAGTTTAACAACTCGAAGTAATGTCGGGAGGATTTGCCAAGAGGGAGATGGAAACCGGCGAGAAGGCCACAAGCCACGGGAAGGCTCCATCAAGGGAGTCCGACACCAAAGCCAAAGAGGGATCCCCTCTCCGCGTCAAGTCGCATCAGAGTAGCGACAAGAAGAAGAAGATGAAGAAAGTGGTCTACTATGAGACCGACTCTTTGTCACCCTCCACATCCGGCTCCGACGTGGCGTCCGTCACTTCTAAGCGCCAAGAGCGCTAGAAGTATAGTAAGATGCCACTTTGTTATCCCCGCATTTCTAAGCGCACTCCATTACTTTTTGTTCCATTAGGCAAGCCACCATGTTTTGATGGTGAAGACTATTCTATGTGGAGTGATAAAATGAGGCATCATCTAACCTCACTCCACGAAAGCATATGGAACATTGTTGAGTTTGGATTGCAGGTACCAAAGGTAGGGGACGATGGTTACGACTCGGACGAGGTCGCCCAAATCCGTCACTTTAACTCCCAAGAAACTATTATACTCCTCGCCTCCTTGTGTCGAAAGGATCGAGTATAATAAGGTGCAAGGGTTAAAAAGTGCCGAAGAGATTTGGGACGTGCTAAAGACCGCGCCCAAAGGAGATGAGGTGACCAAAATCACCAAGCGGGAGATGATTGAAGGGGAGCTCGGTTGATTCATCCTTAATCAAGGAGAGGAACCACAAGCGATGTACAACTGGCTCAAGACCTTGGTCAATCAAGTGCGCAACCTCGGGAGCACAAAATGGGATGACCATGAAATGGTCAAGGTTATTCTTAGATCCCTCGTATTTTGTAATCCTACTCAAGTTCAATTAATACGTGGTGATCCTAGATATAAGCTAATGTCTCCCGAGGAGGTAATAGGAAAGTTTGTGAGCTTTGAACTAATGATCAAAGGCTCCAAACACATCGTCAACTTGGAGCAAGGCGCCACCTCCACACCCGATGTGCAACCCATCGCATTCAAAGCGACGGAAGAAAAGAAAGAAGAGTCTACATCAAGTAGACTCCCCATCGACGCCTCCAAGCTCGATAATGAGCAGATGACGGTCATCATCAAGAGCTTCCGTCAAATCCTCAAGCAAAGGAGGGGAAGGATTACAAACCCCGCTCCAAGAGGGTGTGCTACAAGTGTGGTAAGCCCAGTCATTTTATCGCTAAATGTCCTATGTCTAGTGATAGTGACAGGGACAACGACAAGAAGGGGAGGAAGAAGGAAAAGAAGAGATACTACAAGAAGAAGGGCGGCGATGCCCACGTGTGTCGGGAATGGGACTCCGATGTAAGCTCCACTGATTCCTCCTCCGACGAGGATGCCGCCAACATCGCCGTCAACAAAGGCCTCCTCTTCCCCAACGTCAACCACAAATGCTTCATGGCAAAGAACGGCAAAAAGAAGAAGGTACATTCTAGAACCACCCCAAGTATACTACATCTAGTGATGAGGGTAGTTCTAGTGATGATGAAGATAATCTGCTTACCCTTTTGCCAACCTTAACATGCAATAAAAGGAAAAATTGAATGAATTAATAGGAGCTATTCATGAGAAGGATGAACTCTTGGATAGCAAAGAGGAATTCCTTATTAAAGAAAACAAAAAGCATGTTAAAGTAAAAAATGCTTATGCTCAGGAAGTAGAGAAAAATGGAAACTTGACTAAGGAGCTTAGCATTTGTCATGATTCAATTACCAATCTTAGAAATTAAAATGCTAGTTTAAATGCTAAGATTGATAAATTGAATGAATATATCTCTAACCTTATAAACGAAAATACTAGTTTAATTTCCAAGGTTAAAGATTTAAATGTTTGCAATAATTCTATTTCTTATCTTAGAGATGAAAATGTCATGCTAAGATCTAAGATAGATGAATTACATATTTGCAAACCCTCTACATCTACTGTTGATCATGTTACTATTTGTACTAGATGTAGAGATATTAATGTTGATGCTATAAATGATCACCTTGCTTTAATTAAACAACTAAATGATCATATAGCCTAATTAACTACTAAGATCAATGAGCATGAAATTGAAAATGAAAAGTTTAAATTTGCTATAAGCATGCTCTATAGTGGGAGATGCCTTGGCATTAAGGATGGCATTGGTTTCCAACAGGGAAGCAATGTCAAGCTTAATGCCCCTAAAAGATTGTCCAATTTTGTTAAGTGCAAGGCTCCCATGGTTCAGGATAATAAGGGCTACATTTTATATCCTGCTAATTATCATGAGCATAAAATTAGGAGAATTCATGCTAAGAAATCTCATTCTATTTCTCACCATGCTTTTATGTATAAGAATGAGGCATCTAGTTCTAGGCATTCTACACATGTTAAATTGCCTAAAAAGAAAACTTCTACTGCATCAAATGAGCCTAACAGTTCATTTAAGACTTTTGATGCATCATACATTTTAACTAACAAATCAGGCAAAGTAGTTGCCAAATATGTTGGGAGCAAACACAAGGGCTCTAAGACTTATGTTTGGGTACCCAAGGTGCTTGTTTCTAACGTAAAAGGACCCAAGACTATTTGGGTACCTAAGAACAAGGCCTAAATTTTTTTTGTAGGTTTATGCATCCGGGGGCTCAAGTTGGATAATTGATAGCGAGTGCACAAACCACATGACAGGGGAGAAAAGGATGTTCTCCTCCTATGAGAAAACGAAGATCCCCAATGAACTATCACATTCGAGGATGAAAATCAAGGTTTGGTCAAAGGACTTGGTAAAATTGCTATATCACCTGACCATTCTTTTTCCAATGTTTTTCTTGTATATTCTTTAGATTACAATTTGCTTTCAGTCTCTCAATTATGCAGAATGGGCTACAACTGTCTATTTACAGATGTAGGTGTTACTGTCTTTAGAAGAAGTGATGATTCGGTAGCATTTAAGGGAGTGTTAGAGGGTCAGCTATACTTAGTTGATTTTAACAAAGCTGAACTCGATACCTACTTAATTTCTAAGACTAATATGGGTTGGCTCTGGCATCGCCGACTAGCCCATGTTGGGATGAAGAATCTTCACAAGCTTCTAAAGGGAGAGCACATTTTAGGACTAACAAATGTTCATTTTGAGAAAGACAGGGTTTGTAGCGCATGTCAAGCAGGAAAGCAAGTTGGCGCCCATCATCCACACAGGAACATAATGTCCACGGACAGGCCACTGGAACTACTCCACATGGATCTATTCGGCCCGATAGCTTACATAAGCGTCGACGAGAGTAAGTACTGTCTAGTAATTGTGGATGACTATTCTCGCTTCACTTGGGTATTCTTTTTGCAGGAAAAATCACAAACCCAAGAGACCTTAAAGGGATTCTTGAGATGAGCTCAAAATGAGTTCAGATTAAGGATCAAAAAGATAAGAAGCGACAATGAGACAGAGTTCAAGAGTTCACAAATCGAAGGCTTTCTTGAGGATGAGGGCATCAAGCATGAGTTCTCTTCTCCCTACAAACCTCAACAAAATGGTGTAGTGGAGAGGAAGAATAGAACTCTACTGGACATGGCAAGGACCATGCTTGATGAGTACAAGACACCGGACCGGTTTTGGGCTGAGCCGATTAACACCGCCTGCTACTCCATCAACCGGCTCTACCTTCACCGAATCCTCAGGAAGACATCATACGAACTCCTCACCGGTAAAAAGCCCAATGTTTCATATTTTAGAGTCTTTGGTAGCAAATGTTTTATTCTTATTAAAAGAGGTAGAAAATCTAAATATGCTCCTAAGGCTGTAGAAGGCTTTTTACTAGGATATGACTCAAACACAAGGGCATATAGAGTCTTCAACAAATGCACTGGATTAGTTGAGGTTTCTTGTGACATTGTGTTTGATGAGACTAATGGCTCCCAAGTGGAGCAAGTTGATCTTGATGAACTAGATGATGAAGAGGCTCCGTGCGTCGCGCTAAGGAACATGTCCGTTGGGGATGTGTGTCCTAAGGAATCCGAAGAGCCCACACAAGCACAAGATCAACTGTCATCTTCCAATAAAGCATCTCCACCAACTCAAGATGAGGAACAAGCTCAAGACAATGAAGATGAAGATCAAGAGGATGAGCCACCTCAAGAGGAGGATAATGATCAAGGGGGAGATGATGATGATAAAGACAAGGAAGATGATCAAGAAATTCAGGGTCAAAGACCGCCACACCCTCCACCAAGCAATTCAACGAGATCACCCCGTCAACTCCATTCTTGGTGACATACATAAGGGGGTAACCACTAGATCTCGAGTTGCACATTTCTGTGAACATTACTCTTTTATGTCCTCTATTGAGCCATATAGGGTGGAGGATGCACTAAGAGATTCGGATTGGGTGCTGGCTATGCAAGAGGAGCTCAACAACTTCACGAGGAATGAGGTATGTCATTTAGTTCCACGTCTTAACCAAAATGTTGTAGGAACCAAGTGGGTATTCTGCAACAAGCAAGATGAGCATGGTGTGGTGACAAGGAACAAAGCCTGACTTGTGGCCAAAGGCTATTCACAAGTCGAAGGTTTGGACTTTGGTGAAACCTATGCACCCGTAGCTAGGCTTGAATCAATTCGTATATTACTTGCCTATGCTACTTACCATGGCTTTAAGCTTTATCAAATGGATGTGAAAAGTGTATTCCTCAATGGACCAATTAAGGAAGAGGTCTATGTTGAGCAACCTCCCGGCTTTGAAGATAGTGAGTACCCTAACCATGTGTATAAACTCTCAAAGGCGCTTTATGGGCTCAAGCAAGCCCCAAGAGCTTGGTATGAATGCCTGCAAGATTTCCTTATCACTAATGGCTTCAAAGTCAGAAAAGTCGATCCTACACTCTTTACTAAAACCATTGTAAAGGATTTGTTTGTATGCCAAATTTATGTTGATGATATCATATTTGGGTCTAGTAACAAATCTACTTGTGAAGAGTTTAGTAGGATCATGATACAGAAATTTGAGATGTCTATGATGGGGGAGTTGAAGTATTTCCTAGGATTTCAAGTCAAGCAACTCCAAGAAGGCACCTTCATCAGCCAAACAAGGTACATTCAAGACATTCTTAACAAATTTGGAATGAAGGATGCCAAACCCATCAAGACACCCATGGGAACCAATGGGCATCTCGACCTCGACACAGGAGGTAAATCCGTAGATCAAAAGGTATACCGTTCGATGATAGGATCTTTACTCTATTTATGTGCATCTTGACCGGATATTATGCTTTCCGTATGCATGTGTGCAAGGTTCCAAGCCGATCCTAAGGAAGTTCACCTTAGGGCCGTGAAAAGAATCATGAGATATTTAGTTTATACTCCTAAGTTTGGACTTTGGTACCCCAATGGATCCACTTTTGGGCAGGGTGTAAAATTGATAGGAAGAGCACATCCGGGACTTGTCAGTTTCTGGGAAGATCCCTGATGTCTTGTGCTTCAAAGAAACAAAACTCAGTAGCTCTTTCCACCGCCGAAGCCGAGTACATTGCCACAGACCATTGCTGTGCACAATTACTTTGGATGAGGCAAACCCTCAGGGACTATGGCTACAAATTGAGCAAAGTCCCTCTCCTATGTGACAATGAGAGTTCAATCTGCATGGCAGATAATCCCGTTGAACACAGCCGCACTAAGCACATAGACATTCGGTATCACTTTCTGAGGGATCACCAACAAAGGGGGGATATCAAGATAGCTTATGTTAGCACCAATGAACAACTAGCCGATATCTTTACCAAGCCATTAGATGAGAAAACCTTTAGCAAACTTAGGAATGAGCTAAATATACTTGATTCTCGGAATTTTGATTGAAGCATTGCACACATAGCTCATTTATATACCTTTGATCATATCTCTTTCATGACTACGACTAATGTGTTTTCAAGTGTTTTTCTATGCTAAGTCGTAGATTGAAAGGGAAATGGAGTATTCGACGAAAGCAAGGCTTCCACTCCACTCTACCGGTATCTTTTATCCTTCGTCGTCACTCAACATCACTCTCAATTGATATAAATCTTCACTCTTATTTACTTGTACCAATGGGGGAGAAAGTAAAAGAGGGCTCTCAAAAACCTCCGTTTTGGCGATTAATGCCAAAGGGGGAGAAAATATTAAGCCCAAAGCAAAAGGACCGCACCACCACCTAATTTCGAAGTGTGTTTTGAAAAATTTAATTGATATATTTCAAATTGGTATGATTATTTCCAATTGGTATATTTAAAGATAGATTTTCAAAATACTTCCAATTGGTATCTATTAAAACCCTCTTGAAAACTAAGAGGAGTATTTCATTCAGGGGGGTTTGTTAAGTAAAAGGAAAAGCATTTGAAACAGGGGGAGAAAATTACAAATCTTAAAAATGCTTCTTGCAATCCTATTTATATACCTTTGATTATTTGCAAGTGTCTGAAAAGATTTTCCAAATAAATTTGCAAAAACAAAACAAGTGGTGCAAGCGTGGTCCGAAATGTTAAATAAAAGAAAGCAACCCATGCATATCTAATGAAACTATAAATTGGTTTAATTCTAAGTATCCTATGCACTTACCTTATGCAAACTAGTTCAATTCTGCACTTATATATTTGCTTTGGTTTGTGTTGGCATCAATCACCAAAAATAGGGTTAACCTTTTCCTAGTATTAATTTTGGTGGTTGAATGCCCAACACAAATATTGGACAAACTAGTTTGCTCTAGATTATATATTCTATAGGTGCATAAAGGCTCAACACAAACCAATAAAAATATTGAAGAAAGGGTTCAAATACAAAGGAGTAAGAAATCGAGTGTGCCCTGGTCTGGCGCACCGGACTGTCCGGTGTGCCACCAGACAGTGTCCGGTGCACCAGGACCGTACAATCTCAAACTCGCAACTCTCGGGTTTCTTAGAGCGCACTCCGCTATAATTCACTAGACTGTCTGGTGTGACAGTGGAGCAACGGCTACTTCGCTCAACGGTCGCCTACAAAAGCTGAAGATTTAGATGAACAATGCGCGGTAGAGCAGAGCCACCCGTCAGAGGCGCACCGGGCACTGCACAATGCCTATCTGGTGCAGCACCGGACTGTCCGGTGCCACTAGTGGACAAAGCCTCCAACGGTCAGAAGCTCCCGAACCCTAACGGTTGGGTGACGTGGCTGGTGCACCGGACTGTCCGGTGGCACACCGGACTGTCCGGTGCGCCCATCGACAGCAGCCTGCCCCAACGGTCCTTTGGTGGTTGAGGGCTATAAATACCCCCCAACCACCTCCACTCCAAGTATCCAAGTTTCCAGCACTTCACATTCAATACAAGAGCTAGTGCATTCACTTCAAGACACATATTCAATAGAATCAAAGCCTCTCCAAGTCCCAAATACATTCCACTCACCTAGTGACTTGAGAGAGAGTTTGTTCGTGTTTTTGAGCTCTTGTTTCTTGGATCGCTTTCTTCCTTCCTCATTCTTGTTCTCAAAGTGACTTGTAATCAAGGAAAGAGACACCAAGTGTGTGGTGCTCCTTGCGGGGTATAAGTGACCCGATTGATTAAGGAGAAAGCTCACTCAGTCTAGGTGACCGTTTGAGAGAGGGAAAGGGTTGAAAGAGACCCGGTCTTTGTGACCACCTCAACGGGGCCTAGGTTCTTTGGAACCAAACCTCGGTAAAACAAATCACTGTGTTCATCCGCTTTATTTCTTGGTTGATTTGTTTTTCCATCTCTCTTGGACTCGAATTCATTTCTAACGCTAACCCGACTTGTAGTGTGTGCTTAAGTTTATAATTTTCAGATTTCGCCTATCCACCCCCCTCTAGGTGACTTTTAGTTAGTGGTTTAGACAATACCAAGGAAATATGGGACACCCTCAAAATCTCTCATGAGGGTAATGATGCCACAATGATCACCAAGATGGAGTTCATGGAATGCGAGTTGGGAGGTTCTCCATGAATAGGGGTGAGGAGCCAACTAAAACATACATCAGGCTCAAGACCCTGGTGAACAAAATCCGAAGCTATGGAAGCACAAGATCGATGGATCATGACGTCATGTGCCTCATGTTAAGGTCATTTACTGTTATTGATCCTCATCTTGTTAATCTTATTTGTGAAAACCACAGGTATACCAAAATGTCACCCGAAGAAATTCTTGGTAAGTTTGTAAGCGGGCGCATGATGGTAAAAGAAGCAAGGTACGTCGACGACATCGCCAACGGACCTCTTCCTCACTACGAGCCGCAATTCGTTGCACTCAAAGCAACAACCAACAAGGTGGTGCTCCCTAACAAGGTGGCACAAGTTGAGGTGGCTGGACTTAATGAGGAAATGGCGCTTGTAATCAAGCGTTTCAAGACCGTATTGAAGGGATACAAGAACTACCCCAACAAGAACAAATCAAGGGGAAAGCATTCATGCTTCAAGTGCAGTAAGTCTGGTCATTTTATTGCTCAATGTCCCAATAATGAGAATGACCAAGAAGAAGACAAGAAAAGGAAGAAGGAGAAAAAGAAGTTCTAAAGAAAGAAGAAGGGTGGGGCACACATTAGCAAAGAATGGGACTCGGACTGCTCTTCATCTGACTCCGACGATGAAGGACTTGCTACCTCTGCTTTCGACAAGTCCTCCCTCTTCCCCAACGAGCATCATACTTGCATCATGGCAAAAGAGAAGAAGGTATGTGCACATGATACTCCTAAGTACACTTCTTCTAGTGTTGAGGAATGTGATGATGATGCAGACTATAGCAATCTTTTTAAGGGCTTGGATAGATCTAAGGTAGACAAAATTAATGAATTAATTGATGCTCTTAATGAAAGGGATAGATTGCTATAAAAGCAAGAGGATCTGCTTTATAAAGAACATGATAAAGTAGTAGAAGTAGAAAAATTCCTTGCTTTAGAGATAAAGAAGAATGAAATGCTTGCATTTGAATTGTCTTCTTGCCATTCCTCAATTACTAGCCTTAAGAGTTTAAAATACTGATTTAAATGCTATAATAGAACAATTAAATGTTGCTATTTCATCTATGGAGCATGTTTCAATTTGTGCTAAATGTAAAGATCATGATTTTGATGCTTGTAGTGATCATGCCTCTACTATTGCAAAGTTAAATGATGAAATTGTTCAATTAAATGTTCGACTTAAAACTTGCAAAAATGAAGTAGAGAAACTTAAATTTTCTAGGGATGCCTTCACCATTGGTAGACATCCCTCCATTAAGGATGGGCTTGGTTTCCAAAAAGGGAACCAAGGACACTAAAAGCCATAAGGCCCTCAACTTCACAATGGAGAAGGGGAAGGCGCCTATGGCTAGTAGCTCGCATTCTTTTCATGAAAAGAAGAACCATGCTTATTTGTATTCTCATGTTAAAAATGTTTCTCATAATGCTCATCATGATACTTGTAATAATAGTTTTGCTTTTCCAAAGCGCCATGATGGTGTCTTTACTCCTCGCACTATGTTTGCTTCATCTAGTGGTTCTAGTAGGGGTAGAACTAGGAGTCATGCATCTCATGTTGTCTCTCATGCGCCTAAGGATAGGACTGCATCTCATGGACCTTCTATTCTATTCTGTACTTTTGATGCATCGTATGTAATTTATTACAAGAATGATAGAATTGTTGCTACAAATGTGGGGCCAAAATGCAAGAAAGGTAAGACTTGCATTTGGGTTCCAAAATCTTATGTAATTAACTTGACAGGACCCAACACAAGTTGGGGACCTAAACCTTGAGCCTAAATTCCTTGCATGTTTATGCATCCGGGGGCTCAAGCTAGATCATTGATGGCGGATGCATAAACCACATGACGGGGGAGAAGAAGTTCACCTCCTACGTCAAGAATAAAGATTCCCATGACACGATTATTTTTGGAGATGGAAACCAAGGCAAGGTAAAGGGGATAGGTAAAATAAAAATTACTATCGAGCATTCCATTTCTAATATCTTTTAGGTAGAATCGCTTGGATATAATCTGCTTTTTGTCAGTCAGTTATGTCACATGGGGTATAATTGTTTATTTACAAATGTTGATGTAACTCTCTTTAGAAGAAGTGATGGTTCATTAGCATTTAAAGGTGTATCTGATAGCAAGCTTTATTTAGTAGATTTTACTAAAGAAAATATTGATCTAGATGCATGTTTACTTGCTAAGGCTAACATGGGCTGTCTTTAGCATCGCCGTCTAGCACATGTTGGATGAAGAACCTTCATAAGCTTTTAAAGGGAGAACATGTGTTAGGACTAATCGATGTCTGTTTTAAGAAAGGCAGACCTTGTCTAGCGTGTCAAGTAGGGAAACAGGTGGGAACAAGTCATCCAAGCAAGAAAGTGATGACGATATCAAGAACATTGTAGCATCTTGAAAGGGAAATAGGCTTACACCTTTTCCTAAATAATTTTGGTGGTTGAATTGCCCAACACAAATAATTGAACTAACTAGTTTGCTCTAGATTAGAAGTTCTTCAGGTGCCAAAGGTTCAACACAAACCAATAAAAAGTCCAAGAAAGGGTTCAAATAAAAAGAGCAAAAGACAACCCAAAGGCAGCCTGGTCTGGCGCACCGGACTGTCCGGTGTGCCACCGGACAGTGTCCGATGCACCAGGGAGTTCCACTCCAAACTTGCCACTTTTGGTAATTCAGGGAGGCCGCTCCGCTATAATTCACCGGACTGCCCGGTGTAGCACCGGACTGTCCGGTGTGCCAAGCAGAGCAACGGTCGTCCGCGCCAACGGTCATCTGCAATGCTACAGTGAACAGTGAATAGTGCAACTGTGCGCGCAGAAGTCAGAGCAAGCACTAGAAGGCGCACCGGACAGTGAACAGTGACTGTCCGGTGCACCACCGGACTGTCCGGTGGCCCCGTTGTCAGAAGCTCCAACGGTCGGAACCCAACGGCCTGGTGACATGGCTGGCGCACTGGACAGTGTCCGGTGGCGCACCGGACTATCCGGTGCGCCATACGACAGAAGCCTTCACCAACGGTCATTTTGGTGGTTGGGGCTATAAATACCCCCCAACCACCACACTTCAATGCATCCAAGTTGTCAGCCATCAAACCTCATACAAGAGCTCTAGACTTCATTCCAAGACACAAATAAAGAGATCAAATCCTCTCCCAAGTTCGAAATCTGTAATACCCAATTTGTAATTTGTTAGAGATAATATAAACGGAGAAACAAATTCTCTTTATCTATATGTGAGTTTGACCTTTATGTATCATCACATGTGAACACCTTGCTTTAAAAAAACATAATTAATAAGATACATGCCACTAAAATATACATCATGCTGGGCTTCTGCTGTTGTGCATTTAAAATTTTGAACGAGGAAACTCACGTTTGAATCCACATGAAATTGATTGGAGCCAAAACAAAATCTGAAAAAGGAAAACTTAATTTGGAATTTGAAAATTAGGAGATAGAAAATGAATCTAGAAATAATAAAAAAAATGATGGACTTGCCGGTTAGGCCAGATTGCCCCAGCCCATTCACTGCCAACCCTCATTTTTTTCACTTCTGTTTATTGCACGAGCCGGGGAACCTGGTGTTGGGATGATGCAAGCTGGCCTATAAGCTCTTCCGCTGCGCGTGCATTGGCTTAGCCTCTCTGCCAACCAGGGGCTACTGGACGGCCTGCGTGGCTAGTCACACCGTGAACTGGGTCGCTGATTTGTGGGCCCGTGCGCCAGAACCTTCTCCAAGCTTGGGTTGCTATGAGCTGTTACGAATCTCTAGCGCCTGTAACTGCTCGACCGAGATTCTCGGGCCTGGGAAGTGATAAATAAGTCGGCCGCATCCTGAATTATTGATAATCCATAGAAGAAATAGGAGCTTCCATCGGCAGGTTATCTAGCCACACCGTGAGCTACGCGGTGCTCGCCATCAGAGAGCAGTGAGCGCTTGGAGCCACCGAGAGTCAATCGTGAGCAGCGCTTTCATGCAACTTCTGCGGGGCTAGGGAAGAGTCAGGGAGGTTGCGCGACAGTCCAATTGAGGAAGTCGTTGTCTGGCGCCGGTGGTTTGGTGCGTGCGCGCGCGGGACCGGGCGTATTCATCAGACATCGCCGACCGTCGTCTTGAGCCACGGTGCGTTGTT
This sequence comes from Zea luxurians, assembly GCA_029449295.1. NCBI lineage: Eukaryota > Viridiplantae > Streptophyta > Magnoliopsida > Poales > Poaceae > Zea > Zea luxurians. The sequence goes on from JAOPSE010000010.1 coordinate 50,304,408, forward strand.
TTTCTGAATTTCTGTACTCGCTGCCCAACGCCTAAATACTCTGGTGGTTGGTCACCGTATCGCCGTGCGGGGATTATCGTCGCGCGCATTGCAGTTGGATGGCTTTTGTCGCTGGGCTGGCTGGCTAGGCGGGAGACATGAACAGCGCCGCCCTGACTTGCATACCGAGTGACGGAACAGTAGATGTGTGAGGTTGAAGAAGGGCCGCTGGCCATTAGATTGGAGATTGACGGCTAGGTTCGGATCTGGGGAAAATAGCCATGGGCCGCCGCGCTCCTGGTAGCGCCGTCGTAGGCCGACGAATTGAGGAAGGGGATCCTCCAGCCGCTGATACGGTAGTGGACGGCTGGGATTAGCCCCGTGTACCCTTTCGCGTGGATTCAATCTGGTCCATTGATCTAGTTTTGACGGACAGGATTGGATCTAGGGTAATAAAATCCAAACCGTCGATGTCCGATCTCGCAGCTGCGATTACATACCAGTTCGGTGTAATGTTGCTCTAATCTGGAGCGTAGATCTGTGATCGGACGGCTAGAATACCACCATACCCCTTCGCGGGTCAATTTTTATAAAGAGACCCTCACCTCTCTGGAAATCAACCCGCGGTCCAAACCAGTGGCGCGCTGTGTCTTGGAGATCTTGCGGGTTAGCCCCTGAACTTACCGGTAAATGAGGCCCAGTCCAGTGATCGTTTAAATTGAATAAATAAAATAGAAAATAGATTTTTAATTTGAAAATAATTGCTAGAACTTTGATAATTCATAGAAAATTCATATGAGCTCCAAATTACTCCATTCCAGTTTCTAAAATTTTGTAATTTTATGTTCTATCACTTAGAGCCTCTGTTTTAACATGAAAACAGTAAGAAAATTAATTTCTCATCTAATCCTATTTTAATCACATTAAACATTAGGAAATCCATAACTTGAAATCTATAACTCCAAATTTAGTGATTCCAGTTCCTATGATCTCATTTTATTGTGTAGATTTTTACTGTATAGTTTAATTACATGTTTGGTGTGATGTTGATTTTGGCTATACTATGCATGTATTGTGTTGATACGAGTAGACGAGCAAGCCACTGAGGAAACTGAGGTTCAACAAGTAGAGATAGCTGAGCAGGAGCTCATTGAAGGCAAGTTGTGTCCTTGATCACTTACTTTTCCCAGCCATGTTCTTATTAACTTTAATGATCTGCATAGGTTAATTTTGATGGGAGCCTTTATGTTACCCCAGTTTTGATTACCTCTATACCTTGTTCACCCCTGAAACATTTTTGGGTAGTACTTGCTATTGCTTTATGTGGATTGGGTATGGAGATACACTATTCATGATTATTCTGTTATTATCTTGTTATTATTACTGTTCATGTTAAGACCATTAAATTAATGGGAACATGGAGCGACCACCCGGGAAAACAGTGCTACCACAAGGGTTTAATGGGACACCCTTGGCTGATTAACTAGGAAAGCTAGTGGAGGGCTACCTTACCCGAAAGGGGCAAGGACAGTAGGGGAGTGGTCAGTGTAGGGAGGTCCTTGTTTGATTTTGCTGCGATGGCGGTTAGGCAAGAACCCTGCACTGGAGCTTCCTATAAACTGTAGCGGGTAGTCTGAAGCTAGTGGAACTTTGTAAAGGCCTCGTAGTGTTACCCTGCCTCGCTTCCTTGGTAGAGGTGTATGGGATTCATGACCCCTTGGCAGATGGGTAACACGGCTTGTGGGTAAAGATGCGCAACCTCTGCAGAGTGTAAAACTAGTATACTAGCCGTGCTCACGGTCATGAGCGGCTCGGACCCTCACATGATTAATTATGGAACTTAAATTCAATTTGACATTTGCATCGCATTTGGGATTATTTTACTATTACTGTTCTTTATTATTATTAAGGTTTGGTATTTACTTACACTTAGTAATTGCTAATAAAATTTTGACCAACTTATAAAAGCAATGCTCAGCCTTAGCCTTTGTTTCATTGATCAGCCTTACACTACATGAACTCCCACATTTGGTGAGTTCATGCCACATTATTCCCCACGACTTGTTGAGCTATGAACGTATGTGAGCTCACTCTTGCTGTCTCACACCCCCCCACAGGAGAAGAACAGGTGGTCGAAGAGGAGCCGCCTAACACTGAGGAGTTCGATCTGATCTAGGTGGCGTTTCTCAGTTGACATTGGCGCCGACGATCCTTAGTTCGTTTTATGTTTACACTTTTATTTTGTAATAAGTCTTCCGCTATGTAATAAATACTCTGATGTTTTATGACATTTATCTCTATACACTCTGTTATTATATATGTTGTCTTCTTTGGCGCATGTATGAGATGCACCCGGCTTTGTTCTTTAAAATCGGGTGTTACAGAAGTGGTATCAGAGGAATGTTGACTGTAGGACGAAACCTAGATAGAAATGGACAAAACCATTACCTTCTTACCTTACTCTGATTCTTTCTACACTTATCTTGATCCTGTCTCACCTTCTACTGTTCTACTCTGACCATTCTTACCTTTTCTACTCTGAGACAAGATGGATTTCACACCTTGGAATCCCTACCCCTATGACATTTTAAGAGATATGAGGCCTAAGACCAAATCAAAACTATTTTCTATATTTAAAAATGTTGTTTGATTGTTATGATGAAAAATGTCTGATTTGCTTCTTTGATTGATTGAGATATTATATATATGGACATCTTAGTATGTGCCAGCATAAGATAATAAATTAGCTATGGTAGGTAAAACATTAATCTGCTTAGCTAATAAATCCCCCAAAGTAACATGATTGTAATTACTGCCTTGTCTAATGCTCTTTCTTACCATATGTATCTAACTCAGATGGTCAATACCAGGAGGGGTGGTGGAATTGATTTGCCTCCTAACCAACACACTCGAAGGATATATAGACAACCTCAGCCACAGCCTGCAGAGATGAATCCTCCTAATCCTCCACCAGGCGGAGTTGATCCACTGGTTGCTGCTCAGATGGCAGTGATGCAGCAAATGGCGGACACTATGGCTGATATGCGTGCCCAGATGCAGCAAGAACGCCAGGAAATGCGTCAGGAAAGAGAAGATATACGCCAGGAGTTGCGCCAGGAGAGAGATGAGATACGCCAAGGAAGGAGCGCGCAACAACAGCAGCTGCAACAACAACTTCAACAACAGCAACAACAGCAACAACAGCAGCAAGTGCCATTGCCTCCTCCACCACCACCAGTTCCACCTCGTGATAAGCACCGGGAGTTTATGAGTCATAAGCCACCAACCTTCGCCAGCTCGCCAGATCCACTTGATGCAGACGATTGGTTGAAGTCAATTGAGAAGATGCTGAATATTGCACAATGCACTGACCGGGAGAAGGTTTTATATGCTTCTGGACGTCTGATTGGTCCTGCTGCTGACTGGTGGGATTCTTATACTGCTGCCCACGATGCTGCTGATACTATTACCTGGGCAGAGTTCGGTACACAAATCAGGAACTACCATATTCCAGTTGGTATGATAAAGATTAAGAAGAAGGAGTTTCTGTCATTGAAGCAAGGCAATATGTCGGTCAGCGAGTACAGAGACAAATTTATTCAGCTATCGAGATATGCTCCGGAGGAAGTTGCTGAGGATGAGAGGAAGCAGGAGCACTTTATTGAAGGACTTAATGGACCCTTGCAGTATGTACTGGTTGCACACACCTTTCCATCATTTCAGAGGCTACTGGATAAGGCTCTTGCTATTGAACACAAGCGTGTTCAACTGGGTGATTTGAAGAGGAAGGCTATCTCACAAGGACAGGGTAGCAGCAGCGTTCGTCCTCGCTACAGTTCACCACAGGGTACACCGACTCGACCGGGAGGACCACGCCCAGTTCAGCAATCACCACTGAGGACTCCACCTCCTCGACAGGCTACTCCCACTGGCACCCCGACGAAGTTTGCAGGACAGAGTCCAGGCACTACGTGCTTCAAGTGTGGGAAGACTGGTCATTATGCAAATGTCTGCCCACAGAGGATTGCTACTACTCCAGCTCAGAACAAGCAACAGACCCCTGGCAAGGGATATTCTATTGCCAGGGTGAATCAAGTCAGCGTTGATGATACTCCTGATGGTGGGGACCTCGTAATTGGTATGTTTTATGTTAATGCAATTCCTGCAACCATATTATTTGATTCTGGTGCTACACATTCATTCATGTCTGCTAGATATGCCAACACAAATGAAATACCACTGCTAAATATGAGAAAACCCATGATAGTAATTACACCTAAAGGGCCTGTTGAGGCGAATCAAATGACACGTAGATTGACATTAACCATTATGGGAAGAGAATTTGGAGCTACTGCAATAATATTAGAGTCAAGCAGTATAGATCTAATACTTGGTATGTCATGGCTAAGAAAGGCAAAGGCCGTTATAGCTTGTGGTAGAGGTACCGTAGAACTCACTACCACTAAAGGAGAAAGATTTCAAGTTAATATTGCAGTAACCTCCTCATCCATGCGTGCAATGTTCTTTATGCCTGAGGAGTTTGTTGGTGACAACATCCGGGTGGTTAGGGATTTTCCGGATGTCTTTCCAGAGGAGTTACCAGGGATGCCACCTGATAGAGAAGTTGAGTTTGTTATTGATCTCTTACCTGGAACCGCCCCTATTTCTAAACGGCCATATAAAATGTCCGTAGAAGAGTTGAAGGAACTTAAGAAGCAGTTGACGGAGTTACAAGAGGCTGGTTACATTCGTCCAAGTTCCTCACCTTGGGGAGCACCAGTGTTATTTGTGCAGAAGAAGGATGGATCACAAAGAATGTGTGTGGACTATAGATCACTTAATGATGTCACGGTGAAGAACAAGTATCCATTACCCCGTATTGAGGATTTGTTTGACCAGATGAGAGGAGCTAGAGTATTCTCGAAGATTGATCTCCGATCCGGTTACCATCAGATGAGGATTAGACCATCGGATATTCCCAAAACGGCTTTCTCAACTCGATATGGATTATATGAGTTTACTGTTATGTCATTTGGACTAACCAATGCACCAGCTTACTTCATGAATTTGATGAATAAGGTGTTTATGGAGTATTTGGATAGATTCGTCGTGGTATTCATCGATGATATTCTTATCTATTCTAAGAATGAAAGTGATCATGAACAACATCTAAGGTTGGTGCTACAGAAGTTACGAGATAATCAACTCTATGCTAAGTTCAGCAAGTGCGAGTTTTGGATTGACAAGGTGCCATTCCTTGGTCATATTATTTCTAATGGAGGAATAGCTGTGGATCCTGCTAAAGTAAAGGAGATAATGGAGTGGAGAGTGTCGGTGTTTTGGGTCCGACCGCACACCCGGGGTTGCCCCTCAAGGTGTTTTAGGAGTAGGAAGGTGTCGACAACTGTAGCAAAATGGTTCGTGCCGATCGCACGAGAGACGGTGGACAAGGTTTACAGGTTCGGGCCGCTTAGTGATGCGTAACACCCTATGTCCTGATGAGTATGCTTGGTGGATATGATTACAAGAGAGTTCTCTGGATCGAGAATGCAGAGAGTTGGTGTGGGTGGCTAAGTAATGGGTCGATCGTTCTGAAGGGGTGCCCCCTAGGCCTTATATACTCGACCGTGGGGCAGTGCACATGGATAAGATAACAACAAGTGGCTAAAAGATAGTGAACCTCTTGAGATTATCCTTTACGTAACCCTCGCCGACTTATCCTCACGTGGCTTCGTTGCATGGAGGTTCCTGCGCAGGAAAGTCGGATCTCTGTTGCGGTCACTCGCTCGATGCAGTGGGCCGTCCGGGTTTGCACCAATCCGGCCTCATGTCGTTCTGCGTTGCTGGTTGTTTCTCCCTAGGCCCACGGAAGAATAACCTTATGATTTATCGGGCCCTTGGGCCTTTCGTGAGGTCCTTTACTCTTTTAGTGGACCCGGGGGATATCTATCCCCCACAAGCCCCCGATCTTTGGGTTAATTTAGAGGTAATCAACCCGAAGATCCCAGGTCCAGCTTGCAGGTGATTTGAAGAAAGATGGCTTCCTGTTGTTCTCTCCTGCTCCGATCACTTGTTGACCAAAACCTAGTTTCGTGCCTGTGCCTTAGAGATCGACATTCCAATTTGTAGGATTCTGAACTTCATTGGGTGCACCGGAGGTGCACCCAATGGGTGTAGCCCCCGACCTTCAAGTGGATTTTTTGAGGATAATTCGCTTGAAGGTCTTCTTTTTATGTCCTTTTGCTGAAGATTACTCTTTCTGCTTATAAAAAAGTTGGCATGATGTCATCCGTGCTATGTCATCAATATTATGCTTCAGAGGTCAGCATGTATTTTGTCTTTTGCAGCCGAGTTTGCAATCCTTCCATATCTTGCTAGGTAGCGTAATTTATTTGCTCTGCGACTGATTGGACATTTGATGGACGTTCTCTGTCTAGTCTTCAAGTCGTGTCTGTCGACCATATTTTGCACTCTGCTGGCTATACTTGGCTTCCCTCTAACTCTTGTTGATATCTCATTTTTGTCTTGAGGCATTCACTGCATGCTCTGCACAGATGTGACCATTTTGAAAAATATACTGATAATTCCTGGGCGTCCCCCCCAATGGGTGTGGGCAAGGGACGGCTTGGTACGCTGAGTGTTTTAGCCGGCTGCTTCTGAGTTGTAATGTGATGGGACGGCGAGTGTAATCATACCCTTTGCGCTGTTGACTGGAGTCCCAATGGGTGTAGTGCTGCATGAAACGGCGTCAGCCGCCTGACATGTCTTCGGACGGGTGGAAGTGCATATTGAATGCTTTGCGACTGTTCAGTGACCGTGGTTGGAGGTGAGCGGTTGCCTTTCTCTTCTATAAATAACACTGTTGCCCCTCTGGTTTCTTCACATCTCTTCGCTATTCCTTACTGCTTCCTTCTCTTCTCTCCCGCTTGCTTCCACCATGGGCAAAAACAACAAGCGCAAGCGCGAGCCGACTCCTCCATCGGAGGATTTCGGTGACTCGGAATACTTGGAGGAGGAGTTCTCCTCCGAGTCCGAGGGGTCTCCGGCTCCCGTCTCTCCCTCGGCGTCGTCCGATGACTCGGACGACTCCCAGGGGATAGCCGCGGAAGTCTGGACGTACATCCGGGCCGTCGAGCGCTCCGGGCTCGAGGGCTCGGATGAGGAGGACTCGGACGGCGGCGACGAGGACGAGGACGACGATGACGACGACGATGACGGTGGCGATGGTGGCGACGGCGACGGCAGCGGCAGTGGCAGGGGCGGCGGCAGCAGCAAGGGCAGCACCAAGGGCGGCGGCAACAGGGGCAGCACCAAGGGCGGCGGCAGCGGCAGCACCAAGGGCGGCGGCGGCGGCAGGGGCAGGGCCAGTGGCTAGATGCCACTGGTCTTTTTAGATATTAGTATAGATTAGAAGTAGTTTAGTGAAATAATGTAGTAGTATTAGTAATGTAGAGTAGTATAGTGTAGCGTAGTAGTAGTAGTAGCAGTAGGGAAGTATCAACTCATAATGAGTTGATTTGTAAGTATTGCTGTTTCCCTTAATGAAGAATGACTTTGGTTTCCTCTTGATGACTTGCTTTGTTTGATTCTAAATCTGATTCTTTTGAGACAATAGACGAACAACTTGATCATCATACTGACGCTTCCAGAAGTAGCCGCCAAGTAATCTTGCAGTCTGTATCGACGTTTTAGAAGTAATGCCGAGCGACTGAGCGCTATACCAGCATCTTAGAGGCAATGCCGAGCGATTGAAGGTCGACGTCGGCATTTTAGAAGTAATGCCGAGCGATTGAACATGAGACCGGCGCTTTAGAGGCAACGCCGAGTGATTGAAGGTCGGCGTCGGCATCTTAGAAGTAATGCCGAGTGGTTTAACACAAGATCAGCGTTTTAGAGGCAACGCCGAGTGATTGAAGGTCGACGTCGGCATTTTAGAAGTAATGCCGAGCGATTGAACTCGAGATCAGCGTTTTAGAGGCAACGCCGAGTGATTAAAGGTCGCCGTCGGCATTTTAGAAGTAATGCCGAGCGATTGAACATGAGACCAGCGCTTTAGAAGCAACGCCGAGTGATTGAAGGTCGCCGTCGGCATCTTAGAAGTAATGCCGAGTGGTTTGACACAAGATCAGTGTTTTAGAGGCAACGCCGAGTGATTAAAGGTCGCCGTCGGCATTTTAGAAATAATGCCGAGCGATTGAGCTCGAGATCGGCATTTTAGAGGCAACGCCGAGTGACTGGGTGGTGACGTCGGCATTTTAGAGGCAATGCCGAGTTATTTTGAGGATAACACCCGAGTGATGAGGTGGCCCACCAGTTTTTTGGAAATAACTGCCGAATGACCACGTGGCATGCTGGGATTTTGGAAATAACTGCCGGGTGATGACTGGGCACTTTTTGAAACGGTATCTGGTCCGAGAATATCCCATAAGAGCTGCACTTTTAGCCGCCTTTGCTTTCCGCGCCCTAGTTCTTGCATTCCCGCTTCCGAATCCTCTCTGCGCTCGCCTCCAATCTGCTCACTGGTAGAATCGAGATGGCTCCCAAGAGGAAAATCGCAAGCTCGTCCGCTGTGGTGATTCCTCCAATCGATCCCAACAGCCAGTTGCCTTTTGCAGGTAACCACATGTCTATCATCTCCGAAGCCGAACTCCTCCACCTCGTGTCCATCGGGGTTCTTCCTCCACCGGAACTCTGTTCTTGGCGGATTTGCCACGGGACTACGGTCCCGACAGAGGATACCCACGAGTCCGTGGTTTACGCTCCTTTTCTTCTCCGCGGCCTTGGCCTTCCTATTTCTCCCTTTTTCCGTGGTCTCCTTGATTTCTACCACATCAACCTGACCCATCTGAACCCTAACTCAATTCTGCAAATTTCCATCTTCGTCCACTTATGCGAAACCTTTCTTGGCGTGCTGCCGCATTTTGGCTTGTGGAAACACCTGTATCATTGTCGCCCTGGGATGGCCGGGGGACAACATCAGTTGGTCGGGGGTGCCAGTTTGGAGATGCGCCGGGGACGGAAGACTGAATATCTTGAGATTCCCCTTAAAGACAGCATTAAGGGATGGCGTCTGGAGTGGTTTATAGTTGATAACTATGGAAATTCTCTCCCCCCCCCGGTCGGGAAGACAGCCAGACGTTCGCACCCCAAGCTGGACCGAGTCTCCCACAGACGAGGAGGTAGCTGAAGCCAGTGTGCTGCTAGCTGAAGTTGGACTACTGAAAGAGAGAGGTTTAACTGCTGAAGCTGTAGTTGCTGACTTCGTTTTCAAAAACATTCAGCCACTGAAAGATAGGGTCCACCCGGCTTATCTATATCAAGGGCTAGCCGACTCAACTCGAGTTATCAACAAGAGAATCCCTTCTGCAGATTTGGTGAGCCGACTGGAGATGATTCTCAGGGGCAAAGTATCCAATGTTGGTGCTCCGGTGGCGTACTCGGCCTGGAATCTGCCTCCTGCCAAAGCCTTCACTCTTTTCGTGTCAAATCCACCTGCGACTGATGGCAATTTGGGCCTTAGAACGCGGCCCTCTGATGAAGAAGTCAATGCTTTGGTTGCCTCACTTGGGAAAATTCCTGATGATGAACGACAAGTCCATTTCGAGGTGCCTTTGGATCCTAATGATGCAGAAATGAATGCCATGCTTGATATGTTGGCTGAAGATTCTTCTGACGCTACTCCTGCTGGGACATTGGCAGTGGCGCCTCTCCCAGAGGTTGGTATAACCTTGGATGTTCAGAGACCTGTCCGTGTTCGCCCGAGGCGTCCTTGCCGAACCAATCAAACTGATCTTTCTGTTGATGAGCAGAAAAAGAAAAAGAGACGTCTTCGGCGAGTATCTAGTTTGGATCAGGGTGCTGGTCCCTCGGTTCCTGCTGCTGAGGAGGTTCCTGTGCCTGAATTTACTGACGCTGATCCCAATGGGTGTGGTATGTCTGTTGCTGATCCTAATGGGTGTACTCCATCTGTCGTTGATCCCAATGGGGGTGTTGCCTGTGTTGCTGATGAAGACGACAGAGAGGAAGAGAATGAGGTCCCTCTGACTCGGAAGAACAGTCGGCAATTCCTTGCTAGTGGGGAAAGTAGTGGAGTTCCTTCTCCTGCTTTATCTGCCCTCGTTGGTCTGCAAGAAATATCCCTGGCCGACTTTGAACAAACTCTTGAGGACATGGTCCCAGAGGACTTGTTATCAGGGCCAGTGGATGATGATGTAACGGAAGCTTGTGGTGCCGTGCCAAATGCTGGGTTGAGGTCATCCCGTGCCTCGTCAACCTTAGAGCGCGATCTCGAGGGTCGGGATGCTAACTTGGATTGTCCTGATTCCATGGAAGTAGCCGAGGGCCCGTCAACCTTAGAGGTGGTTACTGCGGAGAGTCTGGACCTCAAGAATGGTGCTGACATATGCCCAGCCCCCGAGGGTGCCGTCGGGGATGACTTAGCTCGGGCGAAGAGTGCGAGCCACTGCCCAGCCCCCGAGGGTGCTGCCGGGGATGATCCAGCTCAAGTGGGCAGTGCCAACTATGACCCAGCCCCCGAGGGTGCCCAAACAGGGTCTCCTTCCGGCACTTCCATGGACGTTCACGCGGGGTCACCTCCACACTCTGGCTGCATGGTGGTGGCCCAAACTTTGGACCAGGGCGTCGCTTTAGAGGGCAGCGTCCCCGCTGATCGGGTGTCTGGCTCTGTTGAAGGCGCTGAACTGATTCCCACCGTTCCGTTGCAAACTGCTTCGGGTGGTGACCTTGCGCCTGGTTATCAGCTGATTTCTCCTGATCTGGGGATCCCTTCATTCTTTTCCAACCTCCAGGTACTGTGCTGTTTTTTGGCTTGATTTTTACATTGCATGAACTTTTGCCATTATGCTCATTTGTTCTTCTCATCAGGTTTTGGTGGATGGGATGGCCAGCCAGCTGAGATCGCAGGGTGCTCCTGTCCCAGAAGTGGCTTCGTCTCTTTCGTGTTGGAATCCAGTGTCACTTCATCGTCGTGTATCCGAGTTGGAGGCAACTAACGCTGGTTAGTGCCCTTTTTCTTTTCTTCGCGTTTGTTGTGGACTGTTTTACCTTCTGACCTCGTTTTGTTTGGTTACCTCTTGCTAGGAATGACTCGGCAGATTGCAATTCTTGAGGAAAAACATTCTCAAGATCAGGCTGAATTGGCTCAGCGATGCACTGATCTTGAGGAAAAGTACTCTCAAAGTCAGATTGAGCTGAGTCAGGTCTCTGCCGCCTTAGATGATGCCAATGCGTTGAGTTCTTCTCTGCATGCTCAGCTCGACTCTGAAAAGGTGATATGCGAAACTGTGCTTTGCCTTACTGCGCTCCTATTACTTGCCTGGTTTTTGAAGGAACTGACTTGTGCTTGCAGGAAGAAAAACGTATCCTTGCCGCTTCTCGTGACAATCTTGACAGGTTGTATCGAGATTCTAGTAATTCGCTGACCATTTTGGAAAGAAGTCATCGCTTCACCATGGAAGAATTAGACCTTCATCGTCGTAAGCTGCAGGAATCCATGGAGGAGGTAACCCGGCTTAAGCAGTTGATAACAGCGAAGGATGCTACTATCAAAGGGCTCCGGGCTTCAAAAAAATCCATTGCCCAGGAGTTAGAGAGTGCTCGACTGGCTGTTAAAACTGCTGAAGAAACTTCTGTTACTCTCAAGGCCCAACGCGACAAAGCCCTGGACAAGGCTATTCGGGCGGGACGAATCTTGATGAGGAGACCCGGCGTGGTTGTTCCCGAAGATATAAGGGCTGACGTGAACGCCGCCCCTGATTCCTCGAGTCGCCCTTCTTCGTCGGTTGCTCCTGGAGAAGACGTTGCAAAATAGAAAAACATTTCGCGTGCTCCAAGCGCGCGGTTTGCATGATCGAGTGTTTGTTAGAGGACACCAGTTTACCGTTCGAATGACATAATTACTCCTTCATTGTATTAGAATTTATTAGTTAATGAGTTAGCAGTAATGACGCATGATGATTATGAAATTTGTTTGCGGGATATGGAAGTCATCCCCTGAATTATATAGGCGCGAGCATGTGGTACCGGTCTTAAGTTGCCGCCAACTTAAGTCGATCGCTGCGTTTGTAGGGCATAGTGGTCACCCTAAGTTAAGTACGCGTGAGCATGTGGCACCGCCTTAAGTCATTGCCGACTTAAGTCGATTGCTCCGTTAGCAGGGCATAGTGGTCACCCTGAGTTAAGTAAGCGCGAGCATGTTGCACCGCCTTAAGTCATTGCCGACTTAAGTCGATTGCTCCGTTAGCAGGGCATAGTGGTCACCCTGAGTTAAGTAAGCGCGAGCATGTTGCACCGCCTTAAGTCATTGCCGACTTAAGTCGATTGCTCCATTAGCAGGGCATAGTGGTCACCCTGAGTTAAGTAAGCGCGAGCATGTTGCACCGCCTTAAGTCATTGCCGACTTAAGTCGATTGCTCCGTTAGCAGGGCATAGTGGTCACCCTGAGTTAAGTAAGCGCGAGCATGTTGCACCGCCTTAAGTCATTGCCGACTTAAGTCGATTGCTCCGTTAGCAGGGCATAGTGGTCACCCTGAGTTAAGTAAGCGCGAGCATGTTGCACCGCCTTAAGTCATTGCCGATTTAAGTCGATTGCTCCGTTAGCAGGGCATAGTGGTCACCCTGAGTTAAGTAAGAATGTAAGTCAATCGTAAACAAATTGAGTATCCTTGAGACCTTCTCTTTATTGATGACATATTTCCACTTTACAGAGTACATCACCGTTATCCCAGCAGTTTTGAGGTACAGCTAGGGATAAAACTTTCTCAGGTGTTCTATGTTCCAGGAGTTCCCAACTTCTGTGCCATCCATCTGAGTGAGGCGATATGATCCAGGCCGAGTGACTTCTGCTACTACGAAGGGTCCTTCCCATAAGGGTGATAACTTGTGTCGTCCTTCTCTTGTTAGAATTCAGCGAAGGACGAGCTCCCCTACTGAAAAGAATCGTTGCCACACAGCCTTGTCGTGATAGCGCCTTAGAGTCTGCTGGTATCTTGCTGATTGGATTACTGCGTTTGACCGTTCTTCCTCGAGTACGTCTATGTCCTCCAGCCTGGTGGTCTCAGCTTCTGCTATGCTTTCAAAGATCAGCCTTGGCACCCCAAACTTGAGATCAGCAGGCAGCACTGCCTCCGACCCATAGACCATGAAGAAAGGAGTGTTTCCATGCAAAGCTCGGCTAGGTTGGGTTCTTAGGCTCCAAACAACATAGGGTAATTCCCTTATCCACTTTCCTGCGAATTTTTCATTCTTATCGAAAATCTTTTTCCTGAGTGCATCCAATATCATCCCGTTGGCTCGCTCAACTTGCCCGTTGGCTCTCGGATGGGCTACAGATGCATACTTGATCTGAATGCTCTTTTGCTCGCAGAAGTCAAAGAATTCTGAACTCGTGAAGTTGGATCCTAAATCAGTTATGATGCTGTTTGGTATCCCGAATCTGAATATTATGTCTTGTATGAATTCCACAGCCTTAGCAGAGGTTAAGGAGGCAATGGGCTTGAATTCTATCCATTTAGTGAACTTGTCAATTGCTACCAATACATGAGTGTATCCCCCTTGAGCTTTCTTGAAAGGTCCAATCATATCTAGTCCCCAGCATGCGAAAGGCCAAGTTACTGGTATGGTCTGCAGTTGCTGTGCTGGCATGTGTTGTTGCTTTGACAAGTATTGGCAGGCCTCGCACCTTCGAACTAACTCGGCTGCATCGTTCTTTGCTGTTGGCCAATAAAATCCTGACCTGAAGACCTTCCCGACCAGTGTTCTGGAGGCTGCGTGTATTCCACATTGTCCAGCATGGACCTCCTCTAGGAGTTGCCTTCCAGTAGATGGGAGGATGCATTTCATGAAGACGCCTGATGCACCCCTTCTGTATAATGTCTCTCCAATAAGTGTATAGTGAGCCGACTGTCTTGCAATGCGCTCTGCCGAATTCTTGTCGTCTGGTTCTTCTTCATTCCTTATGTACTTAATGATTGGCCTTCTCCAGTCATCGGGATCTGACTCGGGTTGACCTATGATGTTGCACTCTTCTATTTGATCCATTGAGATACTTGGCTGCAGAATTTCTTGCACGAAAACCCCGGGTGGGACCTGAGTTCGACTGGACCCTAGCTTGGACAGTACATCGGCTGCCGTGTTCCGATATCTTTCCACATGATGAAATTCTAGACCCTCGAATTTATCCTCCAGCTTTCGGACGGCAGTGCAGTATCTTCCCATCGAATCGTTTGAGCAATCCCATTCCTTATTTATCTGGCTGATGACTACAAGAGAGTCTCCGTATACCATCAATCTTTTGACGCCCAACGATATGGCAATGTTCAATCCATGGATCAAAGCTTCATACTCGGCTGCATTGTTGGAGGCCGGGAATAGCAACTGGAGGGCGTATTTGAGGTGTTCGCCTCCAGGTGCAGTGAAGAGAATCCCCGCTCCTGCTCCCTGCAGCTTTAGTGAGCCATCAAAATACATTCGCCATACATCTGCAGTTTCCGGGTTGTCTGGTACTTGTTGTTCAGTCCACTCCGATACGAAATCAACCAGTGCTTGAGTTTTGATGGCAGTGCGAGGCCGGAACTCGATGTCATGAGATCCCAGCTCACAAGCCCACTTGGCTATTCGACCGATTGCTTCCTTGTTGTGAAGAATATCCCCTATTGGAAAACTTGTGACTACTATGACTTTGTGATCGTCAAAGTAGTGACGCAGCTTGCGGGCAGTTAGAAGTACTGCATACAATAGCTTCTGAACTTGAGGGTATTTTTTCTTTGAGGGGCCTAGGACTTCACTAATGAAGTAAACAGGATGTTGTATTGGATAGGCATGTCCTTCTTCTACTCGCTCGACTACCAACGCGGTGCTTACCACGTGAGTCGTGCAAGAGATATATAGCAGCAAATCTTCGGCTGGTTGAGTTGACGTGGCTCGCCGAGGTGGTTTCAGTACTGGTGGTGTTGTCAAGAATTTTTTCAGAGCATCTAGAGCTTCTTGCGCTTCTGAAGTCCACTGGAATTTATCTACCTTCTTGAGTAACTTGTAAAATGGCAGACCTTTTTCTCCCAGCCTGGATATAAATCTGCTTAGAGCTGCCATACATCCAGTAAGCCGCTGAACCTTTTTCTGCGATCGAGGTGCTTCCATCTTCATGATAGCCTCAATCTTATCTGGATTAGCTTCAATTCCCCGGTGGCTGACAATAAACCCGAGCAACTTTCCGGCTGGTACTCCGAAAACACATTTCTCGGGATTAAGCTTCCATCTATACCGCCTCAGGCTGTTGAAAACCAGTTGCAAGTCTTCGATGAAGTCTTTTGAGTCCTGCGTTTTGATCACCACATCATCCACATAAGCCTCCACACGCTTGCCCCAGTGATCGGCTAAGCATGTTTGAATGGTTCTCTGGTAAGTCACTCCAGCGTTTTTGAGGCCAAACGGCATGGAGGTATAACAGAAAGCGCCAAACGGAGTAATGAATGCTGTTTTTTCTTCATCTTCCTTCGCCAGACTAATCTGATGGTATCCAGAATAGCAATCCAGGAAAGACAACATAGAACATCCAGCGGTGGAGTCCACCACCTGATCTATCCTCGGGAGCCCGAAAGGATCCTTCGGACAGTGTTTGTTGAGATCCGTATAATCAACACACATGCGCCAGTCCACTTTATTCTTTTTGAGTACAAGAACAGGATTGGCCAACCACTCGGGATGTAATACTTCTCTAATGAATCCAGCCGCGACCAGGCGAGCTAACTCGGCGCGAATGGCCTCTCTCTTATCAGGCGTGAAACGACGTAGTTTTTGCCGAATCGGCCTTGCCTGGGGAAAAACCTTCAATTTGTGCTCGGCCAGTTCTCTTGGGACTCCCGGCATATCCGCAGGTTGCCATGTGAATACATCTCGGTTATCTTGCAGGAACCGGACGAGCGCGCTTTCCTATTTGTCATCCAAGCTGGAGCTGATGATGGCCGTCTTGCGCTCATCAGCAAACCCCAGGTTGATTCTCTTGGTTTCTTCAATCGGCCGCATAGAGGTCGCGGTCTGAGCCTCATTCGCCGATATTGCAAGGTCCTCCTCAGGCTTAGAGTTCGCCAAAGTAGAGGGAGCCGTCGATGGTTTGGCGGTGAGGGCTGCTTGAATAGCCACCCGGAAACACTCTGCGGCGCCTTGGAAGTCGGCGCGCACAGTTATGATCCCTTGCGGTCCCGGCATCTTCAGTATCATGTAGGTGTAATGCGGAATGGCCATGAACTTGGCCAATCCCGGCCTCCCGATGATGGCGTTGTACCCGCAGTCGAAGTTCGCCACTTCAAACCTCAGGAACTCGGTTCTGTAGTTCTCCGGAGTTCCAAAGGTGACTGGCATGTAGATGTGGCCCAGCGGGTATTCCCCTTCCGTCGGCACGATGCCGAAGAAAGGAGTGTCCGACTCGTGGAGCTCTTTGAGGTGAACTCCCAAGCCTTGGAGCGTCCGGGGGAAGGTGACGTTGATGCTGCTCCCCCCGTCCACTAACACCTTCTTCACCCGGCTCTCTCGGATCACCGGATCGACGAGAAGCGGGTATTTGCCCGGGTGATCGAAGTTGAGCCATTGATCTGCCCGAGTGAAGGTGATCGGGTGCTCCGACCATCGGTATGGGGTGGGAGGGCCGATGGTCGCCACCAGTATCTGGCGATCGTTGAGCTTTTGCTGTCTTCTGCTCTCCTGCGATCCGTGTCCGCCGAAGATGACGTTGACCTCCCTGTCAACGCGTGGAAAAGCTCCTCCTCCTCCTCCCTCCTCCTGTCGATGGGGTTGTCGTGGTTCATCTGGTCCTCCCCTCGGCGGAGGAGGAGGTAGAGGTTGGAAGGGTCGGCCGTGTCCGACGGAGTGTTTGAAGTCTCGGCAGTTACGAAGAGTGTGGTGCATGTCCTTGTGGTACGGGCACTGGGCGTCGAGGATGTCGTCCAACGTACGTTCGCCTCCACGAGGTCCTCCTCGAGCGCGAGAGGCAGGTGGTCCGGCAGCGTGCACTTCTTCGCGTGGCCTCTTCTCCCACCGCTTGTCAGGTTGCTGGTTCGTGTCGCGTCGTGGTGCTGCCGGTGCGGGCTTTGCTCCTCCGATGAGGTCCTGGGCTCGCTCGTCGGCGGTGATGTAGAGGTCGGCTTCCCGGAACAGCTCTTCGGAGGTAGTCGGCGCCTTCTGTAGTATGGCTCGGACGAAAACCGAATCATTGGATCCTCGGTAGAAGTCCTCGATCACGGCCGCCTCCGTGACATCGGGGATACGATTTCTCATGGTTTGAAACCTCTTGAGGTACGACCGGAGAGTCTCGTCCCCCCGGCGCTTGATAGGTTTGAGGTCCCACGGTTGCGCCGGCTTGTCGGAGAGGGACTGGAAGTTGGCGGTGAAGCGTCGACTGAAGTCTCCCCAGACGTCGATGCAGTGTCGGGGTAGATGTCGCAGCCATTGCAGCGCGTCTTGCCCAAGGACAATGGGTAAGTACGCGGTCATCACGTCTTCGGACGCCCCGGCAGCTCGAGCAGCGGTGGTGTAGACGGCTAGCCAACCCCATGGATCCTGCTTAGGTTCATATTTGTCAACATTGGATACCTTGAAGTTGGGAGGCCATTGGATGGCCCTAAGGCGCGGAGTAAGGGCGGACACTCCGCACGTGTCCTCCTGTCGTCGGGGTCGATGTCTGTCCCGGGGAGGGGAGTTGTGATTGTGATTCCTCGACCGTCCCCGGGTGGTTCCGCCAGTTGAAGCCGTTGCTGACTCAGTCCTGGTAGCTTGGCTCTGAGTCGGGATGCCATGATCCCTGTCATACTCCTCTCGACGACGAATCTCGTTCTCATGCCGCCGTTCTCGCGAAGCATTGATGGAGCTCCGCGCGTCTCGGCGACTGTTGATGGCGTGCCGTAGATCGTTCGGCGGGTGAGCAAGCGGTAGAAGGTGGTTAGCCGCCTGAGTAAGTAGTCGTCGGTAGCCATCGGCGTCAGGAGTCCGAGGAAGTCCTTCAGCTATCCGAGCCAGTACCCCTCCGACTTCGCTCGGCGTGTTCATGGCTCGGGCGAAGTCGGGGTTCAGGTTGCGCCCGAAGAATGGATTCTCTCGACGTTGCCTTGCATCCTGCTCAGCCTGTTCCTGAGCTCGTCGGCGATCACGTCGTCGGGAGTTCCTTCGCTCTCTGAAGACGCGTTCTTCCGGGGTTTCTCCTACCTCCGAGACCTCGTCTCGTGAGACAGGTTGTTCTGGATTCCGCTCTCCGGCTGCGTGATGTCGTCGAACGTTCCTGCGCCGGTTCCTCCGTCGACGGGACTCTCGCTGAGGCGGTTCCTCCCCGGGTACAGTCGGCTCGTCGTCGGAGATGACGGGCGATTCCGCTCTTCCGATGAAGAGGACGTCGGGGTAGAACGGTGCTGCCGTCGTAGTGATCTTCTTTTGGAAAGCCGGAGGTTGCGCTTCTCCGGTATTTTCGGAGTTCGTTGGGGAAGATTCCTTTTCCGGCGGATCTGCGATACTGTGCAGAATTCCTTCTTCGTCCGCTACGAATGAGATTGTTCCGAAGCAGAACATAGATCCGGGGCGTAGGGTGATCTTGCTGTAGAAGGAGATGGCCATTGAGCTAGCTTGGATTGTCGACACACCCCCTACCTGGCGCGCCAGCTGTCGGTGTTTTGGGTCCGACCCCACACCCGGGGTTGCCCCTCAAGGTGTTTTAGGAGTAGGAAGGTGTCGACAACTGTAGCAAAATGGTTCGTGCCGATCGCACGAGAGACGGTGGACAAGGTTTACAGGTTCGGGCCGCTTAGTGATGCGTAACACCCTACGTCCTGATGAGTATGCTTGGTGGATATGATTACAAGAGAGTTCTCTGGATCGAGAATGCAGAGAGTTGGTGTGGGTGGCTAAGTAATGGGTCGATCGTTCTGAAGGGGTGCCCCCTAGGCCTTATATACTCGACCGTGGGGCAGTGCACATGGATAAGATAACAACAAGTGGCTAAAAGATAGTGAACCTCTTGAGATTATCCTTTACGTAACCCTCGCCGACTTATCCTCACGTGGCTTCGTTGCATGGAGGTTCCTGCGCAGGAAAGTCGGATCTCTGTTGCGGTCACTCGCTCGATGCAGTGGGCCGTCCGGGTTTGCACCAATCCGGCCTCATGTCGTTCTGCGTTGCTGGTTGTTTCTCCCCAGGCCCACGAAAGAATAACCTTACGATTTATCGGGCCCTTGGGCCTTTCGTGAGGTCCTTTACTCTTTTAGTGGACCCGGGGGATATCTATCCCCCACAGAGAGTGCCCACTACAGTTACGGAGATTCGGAGTTTCTTGGGACTCGCAGGATATTATCGAAGATTTATTGAAGGGTTCTCTAAAATTGCTAAGCCTATGACATCGCTTTTGGAAAAAGGAAGAGAATTTAAGTGGGATGAGAAGTGCCAAGAAAGCTTTGATCAGTTGAAGGAGAGATTGATGTCACCTCCAGTATTGATTATGCCAGATCTACAGAAGGGATTTGACATTTATTGTGATGCATGTGGCCAAGGACTTGGATGTGTGCTTATGCAAGAAGGTCATGTGATTGCCTATGCATCTCGTCAGTTGCGGAAGCATGAATTGAACTACCCCACTCATGACTTGGAATTGACTGCAGTTGTGCATGCACTTAAGATTTGGAGACACTACATTATGGGAACTAAGTGCCAAGTATACACAGATCATAAGAGTTTGAAGTATATATTCACTCAGAAGGATCTCAATCTTAGGCAACGCCGTTGGTTGGAGCTCATTAAGGATTATGACTTGGAGATTCACTATCACCCAGGCAAGGCGAATTTGGTTGCAGATGCCTTGAGTCGGAAGGAGCATGTTCACTCCGCTTTCGTTGTTCAGCTACCTGATGAATTAGCAAAAGACTTTGAGAGGCTCAACCTGGGAATTGTTACACATACGGAAGGAGTGACTATTGAATTGGAACCTACCTTGGAGCAAGAAATTCGTAAAGGTCAGGTTGGTGATGCCAAAATCCAGGAGATCAAGGATCTGATAACAGAGGGTAGAGGCCCAGAGTTCACGGAGGATGAGCAAGGCACGATATGGTTCAAGAATCGGATCTGTGTTCCCGATATTGATAGTCTTCGGGAAACCATATTGAAGGAGGCACATGATTCAGTTTATTCTATCCATCCTGGGAGTACTAAGATGTATCAGGATTTGAAGCAAAAGTATTGGTGGTATGGACTAAAGAGAGATGTGGCTGCACATGTGGCTATGTGCGATGTATGCCAAAGAGTTAAAGCTGAACACCAGAGGCCAGCCGGACTATTGCACCCACTGAAGATACCTGAGTGGAAATGGGAAGAGATTGGCATGGACTTCATTGTTGGATTACCCCGCATGTCTGCTGGATATGATTCTATATGGGTGATTGTGGACAGGCTAACTAAAGTAGCCCACTTTATTCTAGTGAAGACCACGTATTCAGGATCCAAGTTGGCAGAGTTGTACATGGCACGGATTGTCTGCCTGCATGGTGTGCCAAAGAAAATCGTGTCGGACCGGGGATCACAGTTTACTTCTCGGTATTGGAAGAAGTTGCATGAGTCATTGGATACGAGATTGAATTTTAGTTCGGCTTACCATCCCCAGACTGATGGGCAGACTGAGAGGACTAACCAAGTACTGGAAGATATGTTAAGAGCTTGTGCTCTTAAGCATGGTGGAAGTTGGGATAAGAGTTTGCCGTATGCGGAGTTCTCTTATAATAATAGCTATCAGGCCAGTTTGAAGATGTCACCGTTTGAGGCTTTGTATGGCAGAAAGTGCAGGACTCCCTTGTATTGGAATCAAACTGGTGAAAGGCAGTTGTTTGGGCCTGAGATTATACAAGAAGCAGAGGAACAAGTTCAGCAAATAAGGGAGAATTTGAGAACTGCACAATCCAGGCAGAAGAGTTATGCTGACACCCGAAGAAGACTGCTTGAGTTTAAAGAGGGAGATTATGTCTATTTGAAGGTGTCACCACTCCGGGGTATGAGAAGATTCAAAGTCAAAGGAATGTTGTCCCCTCGCTTTATTGGACCCTTCTTAATCTTAAAGCGAGTGGGAGAAGTTGCATATCAATTGGAGTTACCGGATCATCTTGCAGATGTTCATAATGTTTTTCATGTGTCTCAGCTGAAGAAATGTCTCAGGGTACCTGAAGAACAGTTACCAATGGAAGACCTTAGTGTTCACGAAGATTTGACTTATGCTGAGTACCCCATCAAGATTTTGGATACTTTGACTCGAGTTACGAGGAATAAGGTTATAAAGATGTGCAAAGTGCAATGGAGTCACCACGGTGAAGATGAAGCAACTTGGGAAAGAGAAGAAGAGCTTCGCATAGACTTCCCCCATCTTTTCCCTAGATCTTCTTAAATCTCGAGGACGAGATTATTTTTAAGGGGGGTAGGATCTGTAATACCCAATTTGTAATTTGTTAGAGATAATATAAACGGAGAAACAAATTTTCTTTATCTATATGTGAGTTTGACCTTTATGTATCATCACATGTGAACACCTTGCTTTAAAAAAACATAATTAATAAGATACATGCCACTAAAATATACATCATGCTGGGCTTCTGCTGTTGTGCATTTAAAATTTTGAACGAGGAAACTCACGTTTGAATCCACATGAAATTGATTGGAGCCAAAACAAAATCTGAAAAAGGAAAACTTAATTTGGAATTTGAAAATTAGGAGATAGAAAATGAATCTAGAAATAATAAAAAAATGATGGACTTGCCGGTTAGGCCAGATTGCCCCAGCCCATTCACTGCCAACCCTCATTTTTTTCACTTCTGTTTATTGCACGAGCCGGGGAACCTGGTGTTGGGATGATGCAAGCTGGCCTATAAGCTCTTCCGCTGCGCGTGCATTGGCTTAGCCTCTCTGCCAACCAGGGGCTACTGGACGGCCCGCGTGGCTAGTCACACCGTGAACTGGGTCGCTGATTTGTGGGCCCGTGCGCCAGAACCTTCTCCAAGCTTGGGTTGCTACGAGCTGTTATGAATCTCTAGCGCCTGTAACTGCCCGACCGAGATTCTCGGGCCTGGGAAGTGATAAATAAGTCGGCCACATCCTGAATTATTGATAATCCATAGAAGAAATAGGAGCTTCCATCGGCAGGTTATCTAGCCACACCGTGAGCTACGCGGTGCTCGCCATCAGAGAGCAGTGAGCGCTTGGAGCCACCGAGAGTCAATCGTGAGCAGCGCTTTCATGCAACTTCTGCGGGGCTAGGGAAGAGTCAGGGAGGTTGCGCGACAGTCCAATTGAGGAAGTCGTTGTCTGGCGCCGGTGGTTTGGTGCGTGCGCGCGCGGGACCGGGCGTATTCATCAGACATCGCCGACCATCGTCTTGAGCCACGGTGCGTTGTTTTTCTGAATTTCTGTACTCGCTGCCCAACGCCTAAATACTCTGGTGGTTGGTCACCGTATCGCCGTGCGGGGATTATCGTCGCGCGCGTTGCAGTTGGATGGCTTTTGTCGCTGGGCTGGCTGGCTAGGCGGGAGACATGAACAGCGCCGCCCTGACTTGCATACCGAGTGACGGAACAGTAGATGTGTGAGGTTGAAGAAGGGCCGCTGGCCGTTAGATTGGAGATTGATGGCTAGGTTCGGATCTGGGGAAAATAGCCATGGGCTGCCGCGCTCCTGGTAGCGCCGTCGTAGGCCGACGGGTTGAGGAAGGGGATCCTCCAGCCGCTGATACGGTAGTGGACGGCTGGGATTAGCCCCGTGTACCCTTTCTCGTGGATTCAATCTGGTCCATTGATCTAGTTTTGACGGACAGGATTGGATCTAGGGTAATAAAATCCAAACCGTCGATGTCCGATCTCGCAGCTGCGATTACATACCAGTTCGGTGTAATGTTGCTCTAATCTGGAGCGTAGATCTGTGATCGGATGGCTAGAATACCACCATACCCCTTCGCGGGTCAATTTTTATAAAGAGACCCTCACCTCTCTGGAAATCAACCCGCGGTCCAAACCAGTGGCGCGCTGTGTCTTAGAGATCTTGCGGGTTAGCCCCTGAACTTACCGGTAAATGAGGCCCAGTCCAGTGATCGTTTAAATTGAATAAATAAAATAGAAAATAGATTTTTAATTTGAAAATAATTGCTAGAACTTTGATAATTCATAGAAAATTCATATGAGCTCCAAATTACTCCATTCCAGTTCCTAAAATTTTGTAATTTTATGTTCTATCACTTAGAGCCTCTGTTTTAACATGAAAACAGTAAGAAAATTAATTTCTCATCTAATCCTATTTTAATCACATTAAACATTAGGAAATCCATAACTTGAAATCTATAACTCCAAATTTAGTGATTCCAGTTCCTATGATCTCATTTTATTGTGTAGATTTTTACTGTATAGTTTAATTACATGTTTGGTGTGATGTTGATTTTGGCTATACTATGCATGTATTGTGTTGATGCGAGTAGACGAGCAAGCCACTGAGGAAACTGAGGTTCAACAAGTAGAGATAGCTGAGCAGGAGCTCATTGAAGGCAAGTTGTGTCCTTGATCACTTACTTTTCCCAGCCATGTTCTTATTAACTTTAATGATCTGCATAGGTTAATTTTGATGGGAGCCTTTATGTTACCCCAGTTTTGATTACCTCTATACCTTGTTCACCCCTGAAACATTTTTGGGTAGTACTTGCTATTGCTTTATGTGGATTGGGTATGGAGATACACTATTCATGATTATTCTGTTATTATCTTGTTATTATTACTGTTCATGTTAAGATCATTAAATTAATGGGAACATGGAGCGACCACCCGGGAAAACAGTGCTACCACAAGGGTTTAATGGGACGCCCTTGGCTGATTAACTAGGAAAGCTAGTGGAGGGCTACCTTACCCGAAAGGGGCAAGGACAGTAGGGGAGTGGTCAGTGTAGGGAGGTCCTTGTTTGATTTTGCTGCGATGGCGGTTAGGCAAGAACCCTGCACTGGAGCTTCCTATAAACTGTAGCGGGTAGCCTGAAGCTAGTGGAACTTTGTAAAGGCCTCGTAGTGTTACCCTGCCTCGCTTCCTTGGTAGAGGTGTATGGGATTCATGACCCCTTGGCAGATGGGTAACACGGCTTGTGGGTAAAGATGCGCAACCTCTGCAGAGTGTAAAACTAGTATACTAGCCGTGCTCACGGTCATGAGCGGCTCGGACCCTCACATGATTAATTATGGAACTTAAATTCAATTTGACATTTGCATCGCATTTGGGATTATTTTACTATTACTGTTCTTTATTATTATTAAGGTTTGGTATTTACTTACACTTAGTAATTGCTAATAAAATTTTGACCAACTTATAAAAGCAATGCTCAGCCTTAGCCTTTGTTTCATTGATCAGCCTTACACTACATGAACTCCCACATTTGGTGAGTTCATGCCACATTATTCCCCACGACTTGTTGAGCTATGAACGTATGTGAGCTCACTCTTGCTGTCTCACACCCCCCCCACAGGAGAAGAACAGGTGGTCGAAGAGGAGCCGCCTAACACTGAGGAGTTCGATCTGATCTAGGTGGCGTTTCTCAGTTGACATTGGCGCCGACGATCCTTAGTTCGTTTTATGTTTACACTTTTATTTTGTAATAAGTCTTCCGCTATGTAATAAATACTCTGATGTTTTATGACATTTATCTCTATACACTCTGTTATTATATATGTATCTCTATACACTCTGTTATTATATATGTTGTCTTCTTTGGCGCATGTATGAGATGCACCCGGCTTTGTTCTTTAAAATTGGGTGTTACAAAATCACTCCAAACAAATTAGTGACTAGAGAGAGACTTTTGTGTTCTTTTGAGCTCTTGCGCTTGGATCGCTTTTCTTCTTCCTCTATTCTTGCTTCCAAGTTCTTTGTAATCAAAGCAAGAGACACCAATTGTGTGGTGGTCCTTGCGGGGACTAAGTGTCCCAATTGATTGAGAAGAGAAGCTCACTCGGTCTAAGTGACCGTTTGAGAGAGGGAAAGGGTTGAAAGAGACCCGGTCTTTGTGACCACCTCAACGGGGAGTAGGTTTGCAAGAACCGAACCTTGGTAAAACAAATCACCATGTCATCCGCTCTTATTCGCTTGTGATTTGTTTTTGCCCTCTCTTTCGGACCCGATTATATTTCTAACGCTAACCCCGGCTTGTAGTTGTGCTTAAACTTTATAAATTTCAGATTTGCCTATTCACCCCCCCTCCAGGCAACTTTCAATTGGTATCAGAGCCCGGTACTTCATTAGAGCCTAACCGCTCGAAGTGATGTCGGGAGCATCTGCCATGAGGGAGATCGGGACCGGTGACAAGTTCGCAAGCTCAGGGAGAACACATTCAAGGGAGTCCGCCCACAAGCACAAGGAGGAATCCTCTTCCTCCATCAAGTCCCAACGGAAGGGTGACAAGAAGAAGATGAAGAAGGTGGTCTATTACAAGACCAACTCTTCGTCACCCTCCACCTCCGGCTCAGAATCGGCATCTGCCACTTCTAAGCGCCATGAGCGCAAGAAGTATAGTAAGATGCCCCTTTGCTATCCTCGCATTTCAAAACGCACTCCATTACTTTCTGTCCCATTAGGCAAACCACCTATGTTTGAAGGTGAAGATTATTCTATGTGGAGTGATAAAATGAGGCATCACCTAACCTCACTCCACAAAAGCATATGGGATATTGTTGAGTATGGAGCGCAGGTACCAAAGAAGGGGGACAAGGATTATGATTCGGAGGAGGTCGAACAAATCCAACACTTCAACTCCCAAGCCACTACTATACTCCTCGCCTCTCTAAGTCGAGAGGAGTATAATAAGGTGCAAGGGTTGAAGAGTGCCAAAGAGATTTGGGACATGCTCAAGACCGCGCACGAAGGAGATGAGGTGACCAAGATCACCAAGCGGGAAACGATCGAGGGGGAGCTCGGTCGCTTCATGCTTCACCAAGGAGAGGAGCCACAAGCCATGTACAACCGGCTCAAAACCTTGGTGAACCAAGTGCGCAACCTCGGGAGCACCAAATGGGATGACCATGAAATGGTCAAGGTTATTCTTAGACCACTCGTATTTCTTAACCCTACTCAAGTTCAATTAATTCGTGGTGATCCTAGATATAAACTAATGTCTCCCAAGGAAGTGATAGGAAAATTTGTGAGCTTTGAATTGATGATCAAAGGCTCCAAGAAAATTATCAAGCAAGGCGCCACCTCAACACCCAAGGTGCAACCCATCGCCTTCAAAGCGACGGAGGAGAAAAAGGAAGAGTCTACATCAAGTAGGCTTCCCATCAACGCCTCCAAGCTCGACAATAAGGAGATGGCTTTAATCATCAAAAGCTTTCGCCAAATCCTCAAGCAAAGGAAGGGGAAAGATTACAAGCTCCATTCCAAGAAGGTGTGCTACAAGTGTGGTAAGCCCGATCATTTCATTGCTAAATGTCCATTATCTAGTGATAGTGACAGGGGCGACGACAAGAAGGGAAAGAGAAGAGAAAAGAAGAGGTACTACAGGAAGAAGGGTGGCGATGCCATGTTTGCCAGGAGTGGGACTCTGAGGAGAGCTCCACCGACTCCTCCTCTGACGAGGATGCCGCAAACATCGCCATCACCAAAGGTCTTCTCTTCCCCCAACGTCGGCCACAAGTGCCTCATGGCAAAGGACGGCAAAAGGAAGAAGGTAAAATCTAGAGCTTCCACTAAGTATGCAACTTCTAGTGATGAGGCTAGCTCTAGTGATAATGAGGATGATTTGCTCACCCTTTTTGCCAACTTAAACATGCAACAAAAGGAAAAATTGAATGAATTGATTAGTGCTATTCATGACAAGGATGAACTTTTGGATACCCAAGAGGACTTCCTAATTAAAGAAAATAAAAAGCATGTTAAGGTTAAAAATGCTTATGCTCTAGAGGTTGAAAAATGTGAAAAATTGACTAGTGAGCTAAGTACATGCCATGACACTATTTCTAGCCTTAGAAATGAAAATGTCAAATTAATTGCTAAGGTTGAGAAATCAAATGTTTGTGATGATTCAATTGTTAATCTTAGAAATGATAATGTCAGTTTAATTGCTAAGATTGACATGTTGAATGAATCTCTTGCTAGCCTTAAGATTGAGAATGAAAAATTAATTGCTAAGGCTAAAGATTTGAATGTTTGCAATGATGCTATCACGAATCTTAGAGATGAGAATGCTATTTTACATGCTAAGATTGTTGAATTAAATGCTTGCAAACCCTCTACATCTACCGTTGAGCATGTTACTATTTGCACTAGATGTAGAGATATTAATGTTGATGCTTTTCATGATCACCTAGCTTTAATTAAACAACAAAATGATCACATAGCTCAACTTAGTGCTAAGATTAATGAGCATGACTTAGAAAATGAGAAATTTAAATTTGCTAGAAGCATGCTCTATAGTGGGAGATGCCCTGGGATTAAGGATGGCATTGGCTTCCAAAAGGGAGACAATGTCAAGCTTAATGCCCCTAAAAGATTGTCTAACTTTGTTAAGGGCAAAGCTTTCATGGCTCAGGATAACGAGGGTTACATTTTATACCCTATCGGTTATCCCAGGCACAAAATTAGGAGAATTCACTCTAGGAAGTCTCACTCTGGCTCTCATCATGCTTTTATGTATAAGAGTGAGGCATCTAGTTCTAGGCAATCAACCCATGCTAAATTGCCTAAGAAGAAAACTCTTGTTGCATCAAATGAACCTAACATTTCATTTAAAACTTTTGATGCATCATACGTTTTAACTAATAAATCAGGCAAAGTAGTTGCCAAATATGTTGGGGCCAAACACAAGGGCTCAAAGACTTGTGTTTGGGTACCCAAGGTGCTTGTTTCTAATGTGAAAGGACCCAAGACCGTTTGGGTACCTAAAAACAAGGCCTAAAATTGTTTTGTAGGTTTATGCATCCGGGGGCTCAAGTTGGATCATTGATAGCGGGTGCACAAACCACATGACAGGGGAGAAAAGGATGTTCTCCTCCTACGAGAAAAACCATGATCCCCAAAGAGCTATCACATTCAGGGATGGAAATCAAGGTTTGGTCAAAGGATTGGGTAAAATTGCTATATCACCTGACCATTCTATTTCCAATGTTTTTCTTGTAGATTCTTTAGATTACAATTTGCTTTCTGTTTCTCAATTATGCAAAATGGGCTACAATTGTCTTTTTACGGATATAGGTGTTACTGTATTTAGAAGAAGTGATGATTCAATAGCATTTAAGGGAGTGTTAGAGGGTCAGCTATACTTAGTTGATTTTAATAGAGCTGAACTCGACACTTGCTTAATTGCTAAGACTAACATGGGTTGGCTCTGGCATCGCCGACTAGCCCACGTTGGGATGAAGAATCTTCACAAGCTTCTAAAGGGAGAGCACATTTTAGGACTAATGAATGTTCATTTTGAGAAAGATAGGGTTTGTAGCGCATGCCAAGCAGGAAAGCAAGTTGGTGTTCATCATCCACACAAGAACATCATGACGACCGACAGGCCGCTTGAGCTACTCCACATGGACCTATTCAGCCCGATAGCTTACATAAGCATTGGCGGGAGTAAGTATTGTCTTGTAATTGTGGATGATTATTCTCGCTTCACATGGGTGTTCTTTTTGTAGGAAAAATCACTAACCCAAGAGACCTTAAAGGGATTTTTGAGACGGGCTCAAAATGAGTTTGGCTTGAGAACCAAAAAGATAAGAAGCGACAACGGGACGGAGTTCAAAAATTCTCAAATTGAAGGCTTTCTTGAGGACGAGGGCATCAAGCATGAGTTCTCTTCTCCCTACACGCCACAACAAAATGGTGTAGTGGAGAGGAAGAATAGAACTCTACTTGACATGGTGAGGACCATGCTTGATGAGTACATGACTTCGGACCGGTTTTGGGCGGAATCAATCAACACCGCTTGCTACGCCATCAACCGTCTCTACCTTCACCGAATCCTCAAGAAGACACCTTATGAACTCCTAACCGGTAAAAAGTCCAATGTTTCATATTTTAGAGTCTTTGGTAGCAAATGCTTTATTCTTGTTAAAACAGGTAGAAAATCTAAATTTGCTCCTAAGGCTGTAGAAGGCATTTTACTTGGTTATGACTCAAACATAAGGGTATATAGAGTCTTTAACAAGTCCACTGGACTAGTTGAAGTTTCTTGTGACATTGTGTTTGATGAGACTAACGGCTCTCAAGTAGAGCAAATTGATCTTGATGAGCTTGATGATGAAGAGGCTTCGTGCATCGCACTAAGGAACATGTCCATTGGGGATGTGTGTCCTAAGGAATCCAAAGAGCCTCCACATGCACAAGATCAACCATCTTCCTCCATGCAAGCATCTCCACCAACCCAAGATGAGGATCAAGCTCAAGAGGATGAAAATGAAGGTCAAGAAGATGAGCCACCTCAAGAGGAGGGCAATGATCAAGGAGGAGATGCCAATGATCAAGACAAGGAAGATGATGAGGGTCCAAGACCGCCACACCCAAGAGTCCACCAAACAATACAACGAGATCACCCCGTGAACTCCATCCTCAGCGATATTCATAAGGGGGTAACCACTCGATCTCGTGTTGCTCATTTTTGTTAACATTACTCCTTTGTGTCTTTTATTGAGCCATACAGGGTAGAAGATGCATTAAGCGATTCGGATT
This sequence comes from Zea luxurians, assembly GCA_029449295.1. Lineage (NCBI taxonomy): Eukaryota > Viridiplantae > Streptophyta > Magnoliopsida > Poales > Poaceae > Zea > Zea luxurians. Next base: position 50,334,089 of record JAOPSE010000010.1, read on the forward strand.
GGGTGTTGGCAACGCAAGAGGAGCTCAACAACTTCTCGAGGAATGAGGTATGGCATCTTGTTCCACGTCCTAATCAAAATGTTGTAGGAACCAAGTGGGTCTTCCGCAACAAACAAGATGAGCATGGTGTGGTGACAAGGAACAAAGCCCGACTTGTAGCCAAGGGATATTCACAAGTCGAAGGTTTGGATTTCGGTGAAACCTATGCACCCGTGGCTAGGCTTGAGTCAATTCGTATTTTAATTGCCTATGCTACTTACCATGGCTTCAAGCTTTACCAAATGGACGTGAAGAGTGTCTTCCTCAATGGACCAATCAAGGAGGAGGTCTATGTTGAGCAACCTCCCGGCTTTGAAGATAGTGAGTACCCTAATCACGTCTATAAACTCTCTAAGGCACTTTATGGGCTCAAGCAAGCCCTAAGAGCATGGTATGAATGCCTAAGAGACTTTCTTATTGCTAATGGCTTCAAAGTCGGAAAAGCCGATCCTACTCCCTTTACTAAAACAATTGCAAATGATTTGTTTGTATGCCAAATCTATGTTGATGATATCATATTTGGGTCTACTAACAAATCTACTTGTGAAGAGTTTAGTAGGATCATGATTCAAAAATTCGAGATGTCTATGATGGGGGAGTTGAAGTATTTCTTAGGATTTCAAGTGAAGCAACTCCAAGAGGGCACCTTCATTAGCCAAACGAAGTACATTCAAGACATACTCACCAAGTTTGGGATGAAGGATGCCAAGCCCATCAAGACACCCATGGGAACCAATGGGCATCTTGACCTCGACTTGGGAGGTAAATCCGTAGATCAAAAGGTATACCGATCGATGATAGGTTCTTTACTCTATTTATGTGCTTCTCAACCGGACATTATGCTTTCTGTACGCATGTGTGCAAGATTCCAAGCTGATCCTAAGGAAGTTCACCTTAGGGCCATGAAACGAATCTTGAGATATTTAGTTTATACACCTAAGTTTGGTATTTGGTACCCCAGGGGATCCACTTTTGATTTAATTGGATATTTCGATGCTAATTGGGCAGGGTGTAAAATTGATAGAAAGAGCACATCAGGGACTTGCCAGTTCTTGGGACGATCTCTGGTGTCTTGGGCTTCAAAGAAGCAAAATTCTATAGCTCTTTCTACCACCGAAGCCGAGTATATTGTCGCAGGCCATTGTTGCGCGCAATTGCTTTGGATGAGGCAAACCCTTAGGGACTATGGTTACAAATTAACAAAAGTCCCTCTCCTATGTGATAATGAGAGTGCAATCCGCATGGCGGATAATCCCGTTGAGCACAGCCGCACTAAGCACATAGCCATTCGGTATCACTTTTTGAGGTATCACCAACAAAGGGGGGATATCGAGATTGCATATGTTAGCACCAAAGAACAATTAGCCGATATCTTTACCAAACCACTAGATGAGAAAACCTTTACCAAACTTAGGCATGAGCTAAACATTCTTGATTCTAGGAATTTTGATTAATATTTTGCACACATAGCTTATTTATGTACCTTTGATCATATCTCTTTCATGTGCTATGACTAATGTAGTTTTCAAGTGTATTTCATGCTAAGTCATAGATTGAAAGGGAAATGGAGTTCCTCGGCGAAGACAAGGCTTCCACTCCACTCCATCGAATTATTCATCCTTCGCCGTCGCTCCACACCGCTCTCCAATTTGGTATAATCTTCACTCTTATATTATTTACCAAAGGGGGAGAAAGTTTGAAAAGGGCTTATATTTCACTCACAAGTATCCGTTTTTGGCGATTCATGCCAAAGGGGGAATAAGTATTAGCCCAAAGCAAAAGGACCGTACCACCACCAATTTCAAAAATGTAGTCTTTCAAATTTGTATTAAAAGAAGGTTTTTCAAGTAGTATCTTATTTTTGATAGAAATTTCAAAATTGGTATAACCCCTTTCAAAAATAATATCTAAAACCCTCTTGAACACTAAGAGGAGAATTTCATTAAGGGGGAGTTTTTGTTTAGTCAAAGGAAAAGCATTTGAAACAGGGGGAGAAAATTTCAAATCTTGAAAATGCTTCTCAAAATCTTATTCATTTCCTTTTGACTATTTGCAAAAAGACTTTGAAAAGAATTTCCAAAAGAGTTTGCAAAAACAAAACAAGTGGTGCAAGCGTGGTCCAAAATGTCAAATATGAAGAAAGCATCCATGCATATCTTATAAAATGTATATTGGTTTCATTCCAAGTAACCTTTGCACTTTCATTATGCAAACTAGTTCAATTCTGCAATTATATATTTGCTTTGGTTTGTGTTGGCATCAATCACCAAAAAGGGGGAGATTGAAAGGGAAATAGGCTTACACCTTTTCCTAAATAATTTTGGTGGTTGAATTGCCCAACACAAATAATTGAACTAACTAGTTTGCTCTAGATTATAAGTTCTTCAGGTGCTAAAGGTTCAACACAAACCAATAAAAAGTCCAAGAAAGGGTTCAAATAAAAAGAGCAAAAGACAACCCAAAGGCAGCCCTGGTCTGGCGCACCGGACTATCCGGTGTGCCACCGGACAGTGTCCAGTGCACCACTTGACAGTGTCCGGTGCACCAGGGATGTTGGTGACTTGTTCTCAAATGCTTCGGATTAAGAACAAGGCAACATAGAAAGTGTTAAATGATAAGGTCCTTCGTCCTTTGAAACATTATCTCCCTTCGGGATATAATGTGTTCCGGACGAAGGTCACAAACAATATATCTTCGTAAACGCAATTAGCTTTGACAGAGGACATACACGCAACATAAAAAGTAATATAAGTATTTAAATTTTATCACAATGTCATTTCTATTTTATTATCATATAACAATAGAAATGACTTCAAATTACAAGTGTACCTTCGGATTGCAGGAAGACAAAAGTGCAAAGATGACGCAAAAGCAAATGCCAAGTCAGCGTGAACAGTACGGGAGTACTGTTCATCTATTTATAGACGTGGGACGCAGCCCATGTAAAATTACATTCATGTCCATTACATTTGCTAATGACTTATGGGAATCTGTCAAGGCCTAAGTAGTCTTTTCATCTTTAAGTCGGTTCCCCTTTCTGGTATCGCGACGAAGCTTTCCTGCGAACAACTTCGGCTGTGCACCGTCCTTCGTACATCTTGATAATCAGCCCGTCCTCCATCTCAATCCCCCTTCGTCTGGCTTAGGCTTCGTCCTGACCGTACTCCATGTTCATAATTTTGAGTCCGAAGATACCTGTTCATATAATCCACTTGGAAAACATTGTCAAATCATGTTTTTGAGGACCTTCGGAGGACGAAGGCCCCCAACAGTAGCCCCTCGCAATGTTAATTTGTTAATGATAAATTCAGATTGCGATATGGACGAAGGCCTTAAGCCGAAGGTCCGAAAAAACACCTTCCCTTTGCTAGAATAGCAAAAGTCACCGACACGCGGGACCACACAGTTTCCGTCATATCGAGTGTATAAATAGGAGCCCGGCACAATTTGTTCGATATGCTCTCTTGCCATCTGCTTCCGTTCACTAAATTTTTAGCTCTTGCGCACCAGGATTTGCTGATCTTTTGGTTTTTAAGCTTCGGCCTTGAAAACAGTTTTTTAGTGTTTCCGAAGATGTCTGAAGATAAGAAGGTCACTGCTGAGATGAAGCTGAGTCTCGACGAAGAGAAGAACTTGGGGTTCCTTATAGCGATGGCGGAGACCAATACAGAAAAAATCACCAAGGAGATTCTGGAAGGTCTGTCCGAAGATACCGGTGACAGTGACAGTTATGATGCAGAAAGCTGTGGGGGAGAGTCCGAAGATCGACCATGGCGGCCAAGTCACACGGTTTTCGGGAAAACCACTGTTAAGCAGAGTCATATTGACAATATGAGGGGGAGATATTTTCGAGATATATCTATTGTGAGGGCTGATGCTGGAGAAAAAACTTCTCCCACTCCCGAAGAAGATGAAGTCGTAATCTTCCGAAGCTTTCTCAAGGCTGGGCTTCGATTCCCCCTAAGCAGCTTTGTTGTCGAAGTCCTGAATACATTTCAAATCTACCTTCATCAAATTACTCCCGAAGCTATTATTAGAATGGGGATCTTTGTTTGGGCTGTGAGAAGCCAAGGTTTAGAACCAAACGCTAAAAGCTTTTGCAACATTCATGAGTTGTTATATGAGACGAAGCCCTGGGGGAAAGAACAATATCACAACAACTTTGGTTGCTACAACTTCGGTGCTCGCTCCGGGTCAAGCTGCCCTGTGCCAACTTTTCGGAAAAGGTGGCCCGGAGCCTGGATGACAGAATGGTTCTATGTAAAGAATGACTTAACAGCGCGAGAAGATGTTAAGAGTATCATTATGCGCCCCATCTGGCAACGCTTCGGACTCTGAAAGTCGAAGGTTGAGATGGATGAGGCAGCCGAAGAATGCCAGAGAGCCTTTGGAGTAGTCTGCTCTTTTGTTGGGACAAGGGACTTGGTCCAAGAGCATATTGCCTTCAGGGTGTGGCCACTTGCAGGAAAGTGGGAAATGCCGAAGGAAACCATCAAAGAGTCTGACGAAGGTGGACTGGTCAGACTAAAATATACATTCAGATACGGGGATAAGTTTGTTGAGCCTGATGACGACTGGTTAAAAAGCATTGAAACATTAAGTGACGACTTGCTTGGAGTGTATTCGAAGGCCGAGAACACTGCATTATCGGCAGCCTTCGGAGGCCGAAAGAAGAAAAGGCTCAACCGGGTATTTGATGCAATCGGGTTTGTCTACCCTGACTACCATTACCCGGTGCCGGGCCGCAAAAGAAAAAATACTTCCCCTGCAACAGAAGTTGCCACAAGTGCTTCTAGTGAGCCAGCGCCACAAAGAAAAAAGATGAAGGTGCTCACCCACCGGGCACGTTTTATTGAGCCGGCCATAGTACCTGAATTTATCGGTGAAATTTCTTTGGCCACTGAAACTACAGAGCCAGCTCTAGGGCCGAAAATCGAAGAAAAAAACTGAAGCACCTTCAGCAGAGAAGGCAGAGAAACCGAGAACTGAAGAACCAAAAATATTGGAAATCTTAAGTCCTTCAGCAAGTGTTGAAACAACAATAAAAAATCAAAAGGGTCCATCGATGACTCCGAAAAGAAAAAGAATGGTGAACGTGCTAGATGTTTTGGAGACAATTAAGTCTTCAAGCATAACCCCAAAGAAGACTGCTGGACTTGCTGAAGTGTCTACCGAAGCTTTAGTTGCTGAAGCTTCGAAGCAACAACCTGAAGCTGGGCCTTCAGAGCCCACCAAGGAACAATATTTGGAAACCGAAGAAAAAATAAAAATGTCAGAACCAATTTCGGTTGAAGAAATTGAGACTGCCGCCCCCGAAGCTTCTTCCAACATATACGATTATATCGTGCGACATGCTTCGGGGAAGAAATTATCTGAAGAAGAGATCTATGAAGCCAACCACTATGCCAGAGAGTTAAAATATCCGAAGGGAGCAGTAGTGTTTAATGGGACAAATGAAGATGACTTCCTATACTGCCTCCCTGATAACAAAGAATTATCTGTCTGCCGGGAGATGGCTAGAAGTATGGGATTTCCAAAGCTCGAAGCTGGATTATGTGCTATGACGAAGGAGGATCTCGCGGACAGTCTTGCGTACAATAGCCTAAAGGTATGGGAATTGGGCGCTTGGAAATTTTATAATTCGTAACTCATTCTTTTATTCTTATACCAACTTTTTTACATATAGGGTTTAATTCTAAGCAACGCATTGAGAGCACAAAAGTCTGCCGAAGATGAGAGCTATGAAATTGCGTTCAACAACCTTCGGTCAGAAGTTATTAAACTGAGAAACAAAGCTCTGGAAAAGGATAAAATTCTGCTTACATTGGTAGACAAGGTAAAAAAGGACGAAGCTGCTTCAAAGGTCCAGGCCGAAGCCCAAAAACGTGAAATTAAAGATCTTCAGAAACAGCTAGCTAGAGCTAAAGAGGAACGTGTGCTTGAAGAAACAAAACGAGAACTTAGTGATCAACTGGCCAATCATTTAGAGATAAGTGTTAAGGAGCTTCGTGCGTCCCAGAGAAAATGCTATGTTAAATCTATAGAATGCGTCAAAAAGATAAAATCCAGCTTCGCCAGCATTGGCGCATTCTCTAGTGAAGAAAATTTCTCAAGAGGCGATCTCGAAGGTCCATTGGATTGGATCAGTCACGAAGCAGAGGCCTTCGAGGAAATCCTAAGCAGCCGCGGTGACATTTGCGCTTTTTCGGGCGCCAGAGGAGTTGCTACTGTTTTGGAGAGGAAAGGTTGTGAGCATGTAAAATCCTTAGCTCAGTCCGAAGCTGCCTTGTCCTCCGAAGACATCAAAGACCCCTCGGCCGAAGCAAGCATGGTTGGCGGTAAATTCTGTTGGGGCCATGCTTCGGTGCGCCGAAGGTCTTACACGAAGAAGCAGCTTCGGCTGAAGTTGTCCCCAGGAGATGGCCGAAGGTTCCTTTTTATGGAGCTTCGGCATTACAAACCGACATAGGGATAGAATGACCTTTTTATCCATAGAGGTCTGAGTCAATGTTGTAAACTTTTGCAAGGGGCATAATTGTAATTCGTCACAAGCTGTGTCCTGTGTCTATAAATAGGTGAACAGTACCCCCGTACTGTTCACGCGAACTCGACATTCGCTTTCGCATCACACCTGTACTTTTGCCTTCCGCAGGACCGAAGGTACATTTGTAATTTGAAGTCATTTATATTCATTTATGATAATAAAACGGAGATGATTCTATGATAATATTTAAATGTTTATTTTATACCTCATGGTTCGTATGAACACTTCATTGCTTATTATTAAACTCACGAAGGTACGTCCTTCGTAACCTTCGTCCGAACTTCTGTATATCCTGAAGGGATATAATGTTGTGGAGGACGAAGGACTTTAACATTTAACATTTTCTGTGTTGCCTTGTTCTTAACTCTTAGCATTTGAGAACAAGCCCCCAACATTGGCGCCCACCTCCGGTGAACTCACTTCCACTTTTCTGAGCTGATGGCTTCGTTCAACAATCAAGCTGGAGCTGCTTCGGCTTCGAAGCTGGTGCTCCCGATAACAGGCGGTTCTTGCTCAGAGCCGGCTAACAAGAAGCAGAAGAAGGAGGCTCAGAGAAGGGTGCAGCATGTTGGAGTGCAGGGACCCTTCATCAAGTCAAAATGGTCCCACATTCCAATTACTTTCTCTCAGGAAGACCTTCAGCTTAAGGATTATCCTCACAATGATGCCATGGTTATCTCTTGCGTGATCAAAGGATTTCTGGTCCACAATGTCTTAGTTGATACAGGCAGTGCAGCTGATATTATATTTGCTAAGGCCTTCAGACAAATGCAAGAGCCCGAAGACAAGATCCATGATGCTACGCACCCTCTTTGTGGCTTCGGAGGGCGACAGATTGTAGCACTTGGGAAGATTACCATGCCGGTAACCTTCGGATTTGTTAACAACACAAGGACTGAGCAAATTGTGTTTGATATTGTTGACATGGAGTATCCTTACAATGCTATCATTGGCCGTGGTACTCTTAATGCCTTCGAAGCAATTCTTCACCCAGCTTATCTCTGCATGAAGATACCTTCGGACCAAGGGCCTATTGCTATTCATGGAAGCCAGGAGGCTGCTAGAAGGGTCGAAGGAAGCTGGACTGACTCCAAAGCAATCCATAACATAGATGGAGCTGAAGCTTGTGAACAGTACAAATTCAGAAGGGAGAAAGCAGCTTCAGCAGATCAGCCGAAGCCCATGCTATTGTGTGAGGACATAGCAGAGCAGAAGGTGCTGTTGGGCTCGCAATTATCTGAGGACCAGGAGAAAACCTTGATAAGGTTTTTATTCAATAACAAAGATGTTTTTGCATGGTCAGCTAATGATCTCTGTGGAGTAAACCGAGATGTTATTGAACATTCGCTCAATGTTGACCCATCCTTCAGACCCCGAAAGCAGAGGCTTCGGAAGATGTCGGATGACAAGGCCGAAGGGGCTCGCAATGAAGTAAAAAGACTCCTCAGTGCAGGAGTTATCAGAGAAGTAAAGTATCCAGAGTGGCTAGCTAACACTGTTATGGTGAAGAAGGCCAATGGCAAGTGGAGAATGTGTATCGATTTCACAGATCTCAACAAGGCTTGTCCGAAGGACGAATTCCCGCTGCCAAGGATAGACTCTTTAGTCGATGCAGCAGCTTCTTCAGAACTCATGAGTCTCCTGGACTGCTACTCAGGCTATCATCAAATCTGGATGAAGAAGGAAGATGAGCCGAAGACTAGCTTCATAACTCCAAGTGGCACATATTGCTATCTTCGGATGCCTGAGGGGCTCAAAAATGCTGGAGGAAGTTTCAGCAGAATGACTGCGAAGGTCCTCCAGTCTCAGATTGGCAGAAATGTGTTGACTTATGTCGATGACATTATTGTAAAAAGCACGAAGCAGGAAAATCATATTGCTGATTTGCAGGAGACCTTCGCCAGTTTCAGGCAAGCTGGTTTGAAGCTGAATCCAGAAAAATGTGTCTTCGGGGTAAAGAAGGGGAAATTTCTTGGATGCTTGGTTTCAACAAAGGGAATCGAAGCTAATCCAAATAAAATCGAAGCTATACTTCGAATGGAGCCACCAACCACAAGAAAGGGGGCCCAAAGATTGACAGGAAGGCTGGCATCTCTCAACAGATTCATATCCAGATCAGCAGAAAGAAACTTACCCTTCTTTGAGGTGCTGAAGTCAGCTGAAGTCTTTCAATGGGGACCAAGTCAACAAAAAGCTTTCGAAGAGCTGAAGCAATATTTGATAGATTTAACAACATTAACTCCACCAACGCTAGGGGCTCCTCTGTTGTTATATGTGGCAGCTTCGCACTTAGCAGTAAGTGCGGCACTTGTCCAGGAGAAGTTTGATGACCAAGTCAAGAAGCAGGTCCCAGTATATTTTGTATCTGAAGTCCTCAGCACATCAAAGAAAAATTATACAGAGCTGGAGAAGGTATTGTATGCCGTTTTAATGGCATCCAGGAAGCTTCGGCATTATTTTCAGGCATACAATATCATTGTTCCTTCTTCGCAGCCGTTGAAGGATATAATGAGAAATAGAGAAGCTACTGGACGGATTGGAAAATGGGCTGCAGAGCTCAATGAATTTTACATTGATTATGTGCATAGATCCTCGATCCAGTCTCAAGCATTGGCAGATTTCATTGCCGACTGGACGCCAGGGGCTCAGGATGAAGAAGCAAATAAAGATGCCGAAGTGTGGACAGTGTTTTGTGATGGCTCTTGGGGAACCTTCGGAGCAGGTGCAGCTGCTGTGTTGGTCTCACCATCCAAGGTTAAAACTTGTTATGCAGCAAGACTTGACTTCAGCTGTACAAACAATATTACTAAGTACGAAGCCCTGCTCCTGGGCCTTCGGAAATTAAAGGCAATGGGAATCAAAAGGGCGATTCTTAAAACCGATTCCCAGGTTGTTTCGGGTCATATTGACAAAAGTTGCAAGGCTAAAGATCCGAAGCTTGAAAAATATCTAGACACGGTCCGAAGGATCGAAGCCTCCTTCGAAGGATTTTCTGTCAAGAATATCCCTCGAGGACAAAATGAGCATGCTGATTTGCTAGCCAAGTCTGCAGCACAGGGGCTGCCGTTACCTTCGGATGTGTTCTTCGAAACAATAAAGGCGCCTTCAGTGGAGCTCCTCGAAAGAGCAGTCCTCAACATATCTCCTGTTTACAGCGAAGATTGGAGAACTGAGATCATCTCTTACCTTCAAGGTAACTTCTTATCAGATGACGAAGCTTATAATAAAAGGATAGAGGCAAGAGCTCGTCCGTATGTCATGATAGAAGGGGAGTTATACAAGCATGGAGTTTGCGCTCCGCTGCTCAAATGTCTATCTAGAACCGAAGGTATAGAGTTGATGAAAGAAATACATGCAGGCCTGTGTGGATCCCACATTGGATCTAGGCTGTTACTTGGAAAAGTCTTCCGCCAAGGGTTTTATTGGCCGAAGGCAGCTTCGGATGCAGCGGAGTTGGTTCAAAAGTGCGAAGGTTGTCAGAAATGTGCAAGAGATCAAAAGCAACCTTCGTCTTTGACACAGCTGATACAACCCATCTGGCCATTGCAAAGGTGGGGCCTTGACTTGTTGGGTCCATTACCACCGGCCCAAGGGAATCTAAAATATGTTATAGTAGCTGTGGAGTATTTTTCTAAATGGATTGAGGCGAAGCCATTAGCCACAATAACTTCGGCCACTGTCCAAAAGTTTTTCTGGCAGAATATTGTCTGTCGCTTCGGGGTACCGAAGGCTATCACTGTGGATAATGGAACGCAGTTTGACTCCGAAGCTTTCAGAAATTTTTGTGACCAAATTGGTACGAAGATCCATTTTGCATCAGTCAGGCATCCGGAGTCAAATGGGCTCGTTGAAAGGGCCAACGGCATTATAATGACAGGAATAATGAAGTTAATCTTCAATCAACCCAGGGGAAAGTGGCCAGATCAGTTAACCAAAGTGGTGTGGAGCCACAATACAACAACATCAAGGTCTACAGGCTTTACTCCATTCAAGTTATTATTCGGTGACGAAGTAATAACTCCGGAAGAAGCTAAAGCTGGATCAATAAGAGTAGTAGCTTCGGCAGAATCAGGTCCCGAAGATGCTTGCCTTGTGGAAAAAGATGCTTTAGAAGGGATCAGGCTTCAGGCCGTGGAGAATATCAATAAATATCAAGCTGAAACAGTCAAGTGGCGAGATAGAAAGGTCCGGTTAAAAAATATTGAGCCGGGTCACTTGGTGCTTCGGAGAGTGGCCAACCCAGACACAGTGGGCAAGCTACAGTTGAAATGGGAAGGACCTTTCTTAGTAGTATCTTCGTCAAGGCCTGGTTCGTACAGATTGAAGGATATGGATGGCAACGAAATTCCAAGATCGTGGAATGCGGATAAGCTTCGGCGATATTATGTATAACTTGATGTAACTTTTTATGTTTTTTCTTTTCTTTTTCATGGCACCCTTTTCCTTTCTAAAGGGGGAGAAAGGTTTTTAATGGGGCCATCATGTGTAATTTTCTTTTTAGTTTTATAAGAGCAAAATCCCCCAAAAAATGTAAATGTAAAAACTGAGAACGCACCATCGAGTGCCGAAACTGAAAAGGTGAAGAAGCTCCAAAGACGTCCCTAAGGGGATGCAGAGCTCACAGCGAAAAGTCAACGCTGATTCCGCCGAAAGTAAAAGGCGAAGAAGCTCCAAAGACGTCCCTAAGGGGATGCAGAGCTTACAGCGAAAAGTCAACGCTGATACCGCCTAAGTAAAAGGCGAAGAAGCTCCAAAGACGTTCCTAAGGGAATGCAGAGCTGGTGTGTGGTTGTTTCTAAGGAAATAATGGCTGAGAGTGTGGCTTCGGATATATGTTTCGGACATTTATTTGCACATTACATTACATCATAGCATTTGCATTCATAAGCATTCATTCATAGCATTTGTGTTCCCAAGTGGTTGCTTCGGCAAAAAGAAGAAGTGGTCTTTTATGCTTCGTTATATACAAAAAAGAAATGTGTTCGGCAAAAAGAAGAAGTGGTCTTTTATGCTTCGTTATGTACAAAAAAGAAAAGCTTCGGCAAGAAGAAGAAGTGGTCTTTTATGCTTCGTTGTGTACGAAAAGAAGGGAAGGTGTTTTTTCGCCTTCGGCTCAAAATACTAATTTCGTCCACATCAAAGCGCCTCAATAGAAGGGTAAGAATATATTACAAGGTATGTACAAAGTTCATCGAGAACAGTTTAATTGTATTTACAAAAGTTGTTACAAAAGTCTCCTGAGTTTTTCTACAGTATACTCCTACTCATCTTCACTGAGCTTCAGCTTCCGCGACATATTTTAAACATCATCTTCAGCTTCGTCATCCTACATGAATCAAGGTATCGCGAGTAAGAATCAAATGTGAAGGAGAAGGTAAGTACAAAATATGATTTCTTACTGGTTCAAGATGACTTCGAGCTTCGTCTCCAGCCTTCTCTCGCCCGCCTTTTGTCCATATCATTTTTATAAATCTATTTGAGATGCTTCGGGCGAGGTCAGGAATATCGTCTAGAATTGATGGAGACAGGGTGAAGTTGGGCCTATTGACGATTTTTCCATGCTCGCAGCCGGCCTTCAGGAACGCTGCAGCGGTACCCCAAGAAGCTACCCAGGCACAGAAGTCACCGTGCCCGGCTATAACTTCGTCAAGCTCTTCAATTTCAGCTTCAATATGATCGAAGGCTTTTGGTAAATTTTCAGCTGAAGGGGTAAACTTCCCACTGCTGGCTCCAACTGAGTGAAAGATCTTCTTTAATTGTTGGATACAATTGTTGCTAAATTTCAAGCATTTGTCTTGAAGACTTGTTAATGATTTCTTCAAGTCTGAGTTGGTTTGGACTTCGGCTTCAAGTTTCGAATCAAGTTCTAGCTTCTCTTGTTCAAATTGTTTTGATTGGCAGAGAAGCTTCGAATTCAATTTTGCTATTTTAGCTTCAGTCTCTGCCAGCAAGCCTTCGGTTGATTGAAGTTCGAAGTCTTTCTTTTCAATAATAGCTGATTGCTCTTTTATCTTGCTCTCTAGATTTTCGATTATAGCTTCGTGTTTTTTATCTTCTAGATCTTGCTGCATCCTCAAAGCTTTGCTTAGTAACATGCTCTGCAAATAAACAACCTTCGTTAGGGATATTTCCATTATTAAAAAACAATAGAAGTCAGAGAGAAAGATGTTTACCTTGAAATTCGAATAAAATAAGCTGCCGACGATATGTTGTCGTCGGTAGCGGCTGATATCTGTTTCTAGCTTCGGAAAACCGATACTCTTTGATAGAGTACCGATGACCTTAGCTCCAGTTTGGTCTCGGATGCAGCCTAATTTTTCATCGTCGATGCCTCCAAATAGAAGAGCTCCTGGCTTGTATCCGCAAGATTTGGCATAGTCTTTAAGCTCTTCTATTTCGGCCTTCGACAGTTTTTGCCCAACTAAATTTTGAAATATGTAGGCTTCGTCGTCCGAAGTGTCTTCGGCTATTTCTTTTCCTTTCCCAGGCACTGTGGCCATGGTTTCTTCACCAGCGGTGGCAGCTTCTTCTGCAGCCATGTCTATCAAAATTCTGTCGATGTCTTCAATGGTAGTTTCTAAGTTCACATCTTCGGCTGGAGCGGCTTCGGTAGCCGCGACCTCCGAAGGTGCGGCTTCGACATTTGTTGTGCCCTCACCAGCTGGCGTTTTCTGAATTGATGCCCTCGGTGATGTCTTGTCGATAACTTCGGTCACTGCAATAATTCTTTGCCTTTTTGTTTTGGTTGTCTTCGTTTTTTCCGGCTCCTCCACCTTTCGAAAAAGCTTCGTCAGTTGAGGCCCTAATGGACTTAGCTTCGTGGGCACGGGTTCAGTCATTACCTTTAAGATTTCCTCCACGTCGTCGGTAGAAGGTGGTGCAGGAGACCCCTCTTCATCGGATAATTTTCGTTTTGGAGTTGATATTTTTCTCTTCTTGGGAATTTTCTTCTCTTTTGGTGGTTTTTCTTCATCCTTGTTCAAAGCTTCGGCCACTCTTTTCCTTTTTTGGCCCTCAGCACCCTTGTTCAGCCGTTCATAGTCAGGGTACTCGAAGCCCAGGGCATCAAGCACTCGGTTCAGCCTTCGCTTCGGACGGGTGCCGAAGGCCGCGGTCATCAGTTGATCTTCTTTTTTGGAATAATTCCCAAGAATTTCATTGCACATCACCTCAACTGTGTCCAGCCACTCTTGGCAAGGCTTTTTAAAGTATTTCTTGAATTTGAAGTGATAAGGTAGCCGGACAAGTTCCCCCTTCTTCTTCTCCCCCTCTAGCTTTGGCATTTCCCATTCTTTCAGAGTAGGGAAGACTCTGAACGCCAAGAATTCTTGAACCAGATCCCTGGTACCGATATGCTCTGAAATAATTTCAAACTCACCTAGTGCAGCCCAGGTGGCACCCTCCAATGTCATGTGGCACCGTGGCCTTGTCTCTCCGAAGATTAAATCAAGTGGACTTTGTACCAATTTCTCTTCATCTTCGTCAACCTTCACATAAAACCACTCAGATTTCCAGCCTGCTGGCCATTTGCTTCGGTAGCTGATAACAGGACACTTTGTTGTCTTCCGGTAGGCAAAATTGTAGCAGCCGAAGTTGTCATGTAACCCATCTTTCCTGGCCTTCGTTTGATAATGTAACTCATGAACTCGACAGAAACTGTCGGCAAATGGCTCCACTGCTTGGCTTCGGAGGGCCCAGATATAAACATTAAGCCTAACGATAGCGTTAGGAGTCAATTGATGAAAGTAAATACCAAATTTTTTCAATACATCTGCAATAATTCCATGAAGAGGGAATCTCAGCCCAGCCTTTAAAAAGCTCTTGAAAATGACAATCTCGTCCTTCTCTGGCTTCGGGGTAGTTTCTTCTCCCCCGAAGCGAAGTAGCTTCTTCTGATTTTCGCTGAAATAACCTGCCTTCACCATCTTGGCGAGATCAGCCCTTGAAACAGTCGACTTTCCGAAATCTAGGTGGCTGGGCTTGCTGGGCATGGCAATGCGATAGTCATCTTCGGAGTCAGTTTCTTCAATGTTCTCTTCTCCTTCGGCAGCTGTCGGGCCTGCTTCAGCAGCGGGCATTTCTTCCGCAATCACCAGTCCGGAACGCTGCATTGCTTCAGAGATGGGCACAGTATTCGAACCTTCGGCTTCGTCTCCTTCACGTTCAACTCTGGCAGTAGATCGCACTCTGGCCATTTGATTCTGAGTTTGGGGAAGTTAAACACTTTTTTCTTTTTTCTTTTCTCCCGAAGCCTTTCTTTCTGACGAAGCAGACTTCGAGATGGACCTTCGTTCGATTCTGAGAATCAAGCTTCGGCTATAGTTAAAAATTTTGGCAGCAAAACAGTGCAAATAGCAATGAATGCTGTGGTAACTTCACACCTACTCGTCTGTTTATATAGTGCTGCAGGTAAGAAGGCGAAGCGGCAGGATTTTTACACCAGGCGGGCAGTAACTTGTACTCGCTGCGCAGTGGACCGCAAAGATCAAACAGTAACTCTGCAAAGTGGGTCCGACACGAGCTCGGAAATTGAATCGTTTCTCGGCAACGAGCTCAGGGAAGGTGTTTTTTGGACCTTCGGCTTCCCGAAGCTTAAGAGGCTTTTTTCATGGATCAAGCTCGTTACGAAAAACGATCTAGCGCCGCGAAAGGGGCTACTGTTGGGGCCATGCTTCGGTGCGCCGAAGGTCTTACACGAAGAAGCAGCTTCGGCTGAAGTTGTCCCTAGGAGATGGCCGAAGGTTCCTTTTTATGGAGCTTCGGCATTACAAACCGACATAGGGATAGAATGACCTTTTTATCCATAGAGGTCTGAGTCAATGTTGTAAACTTTTGCAAGGGGCATAATTGTAATTCGTCACAAGTTGTGTCCTGTGTCTATAAATAGGTGAACAGTACCCCCGTACTGTTCACGCGAACTCGACATTCGCTTTCGCATCACACCTGTACTTTTGCCTTCCGCAGGACCGAAGGTACATTTGTAATTTGAAGTCATTTATATTCATTTATGATAATAAAAACGGAGATGATTCTATGATAATATTTAAATGTTTATTTTATACCTCATGGTTCGTATGAACACTTCATTGCTTATTATTAAACTCACGAAGGTACGTCCTTCGTAACCTTCGTCCGAAATTCTTTATATCCTGAAGGGATATAATGTTGTGGAGGACGAAGGACTTTAACATTTAACATTTTCTGTGTTGCCTTGTTCTTAACTCTTAGCATTTGAGAACAAGCCCCCAACAAATTCTTTACTGATATCTGGGACAACGGCGGCCGAGAAATGGCGCAAGAAATTATTCAAAGGAGTGAAAAAGGCATCCATGATGCTAGAAAAGTGACAGAAGTTGCCGAAAAAAGTACAGAGCCCGAAGAGCAAATGGGTATTAATTAGTCGTTCTTATTGTGTTGTAATTTTTTATTTCAATCTTTGTTCGCGGTTTGTGATAGTAATGTAGACATATTCTCTTCCCTCAGAACCTGCTGGATCGTCTGCTGACCCTCACACGAAAGGGGATGACGAAATTAAACAAATGGCCGAAGCTATCATGGATAAAGTTGTTGAACAACTTCTAAATGAGGCTGCCGAAGTAGTGCTAAGAGAAGACTAGATGTTATTAGAAAAAACATTTGAAATGCGATCTATGTAATATTTTGTACATTTGAATGTAATATACAAGTTTCTTTTCATTATTCAATTCTTTACGATGCATGAAACTTTACATACGTACCATTTTTGAGCCTTCAGTGAAAAAACACCTTCCCTTCTTTTCATGCTTCGTGAAGAAGACATTCTCCTTTAATACTATTCTGATGAAGCACGTCCACGCTTCGTGAAAATATTCTCCGAAGCTGTGTTCCGAAGATTAACATTGTATTCCCTCGTGACTTCGCACGATTTTCACTTTGTCAAAGCGTCCTTTCGAAGGTTGATACTGTGTCCCCTTCTTTTGCCATATGCGACATGATGTATGATGCTTATGCTATGCAAAATGATGTGATGATGCTATGTTATGTAGATGACATTTGTTCCGAAGATACACACATATCCCCGTAAAACACAAAATATCTTTATATCAGCGCTGACTTTTCGTTGTAAGCTCTGCATTCCCTTAGGAACGTCTTTGGAGCTTCTTCGCCTTTTACTTAGGCGGTATCAGCGTTGACTTTTCGCTGTAAACTCTGCATTCCCTTAGGAACGTTGTCGGGGACCATAATTAGGGGTACCCTCAAGACGCCTAATTCTCAGCTGGTAACCCCCATCAGCATAAAGCTGCAGAGGCCTGATGGGTTTGATTAAGTCAGGGATCAGTCCATACGAGCGACTTGATCACGCCGCGCCCGAGCCTAGCCTCGGGCGAGGGCAGCCGACCCTGAGATGACTCCGTCTCGCCTGAGGTCTCCTCTTTCACGGCAGACGCATCACCGGCTCGCCCGAGGCCCCGCCTTCGATAAGAAGTAACCCTGACTAAATCACCGCGCCAACCGACCAAATCCCTGGGGCCTTCAACGCAAAAGGTAAGACTGACGGGTAGCCAGGCTTGGCCAAAAGCGCCAGAGGAAGCTCCGCCCGACCCAGGGCTCGGACTCGGGCTAAGGCCCCGGAAGACGGCGAACTCCGCCTCGCCCGACCCAGGGCTCGGACTCGGGCTAAGGCCCCGGAAGACGGCGAACTCCGCTCCGCCCGACCCAGGGCTCGGACTCGGGCTAAGGCCCCGGAAGACGGCGAACTCCGCTCCGCCCGACCCAGGGCTCGGACTCGGGCTAAGGCCCCAGAAGACGGCGAACTCCGCTCCGCCCGACCCAGGGCTCGGACTCGGGCTAAGGCCCCGGAAGACGGCGAACTCCGCCTCGCCCGACCCAGGGCTCGGACTCGGGCTAAGGCCCCGGAAGACGACGACCTCCGCCTCGCCCGACCCAGGGCTCGGACTCCGCCTCGGCCCCTGCCGAACGACCTCCGCCTCGCCCGACCCAGGAGTTCGGGCTTGGCCTCTGTCATGCAGGACGGACTCGACCTCGACTTCGGAGGAGCCTCCACGTCGCCCGACCTAGGACACAAGACCGCCACGTCAACAGGAAGCGTCATCATCACCCTGCCCTGAGCCGACTCGGGTCGCAGAGAACAAGACCGACGTCCCATCTGGCCAGCTCCGCCAGATAGGCAATGATGGCGCCTCACTAGACCATGACGACGGCGGCTCTCAGCTCCCTTACGAAAGCAGGGAGACGTCAGCAAGAGCACAGCTGTTCCAACAGCTGTCCCTCCGTCAAGCTCCACTGCTTCTCCAACAGCCACGACGCCACACCAACAGGGTGCCAAGATCTCTCCGGCTGCCACCTTGGCATGTACTTAGGGCGCTAGCTCTCCCTCGCTAGACACGTAGCACCTTGCTACACCCCCATTTTGTACACCTGGATCCTCTCCTTACGACTATAAAAGGAAGGACCAGGGCCTTCTTAGAGAAGGTTGGCCTCGCGGGGACGAAGGGCAGGGGCAGGCGCTCTCTCGGGGCCGCCCGCTCCCCTCACCTCGTGCGGACGCTTGTAACCCCCTACTGCAAGCGCACCCGACCTGGGCGCGGGGCGAACACGAAGGCCGCGGGAATTCTCCGACTCCCTCACGACCCGGCTCCGGCCACCTCGCTCTCTCTCTCTCCCCCCCCCCTTTCGCGCTCGCCCACGCGCTCGACCCATCTGAGCTGGGGCACGCGGCACACTCACTCGTCGGCTCGGGGACCCCCCGGTCTCGGAACGCCGACAGTTGGCGCGCCAGGTAGGGGCCTGCTGCGTGTTGACGAGCAGTTTCCCGTCAAGCTCCAGATGGGCAGTCTCCAACGACCTCCTCAACCCGGGACGGTGCTCCGTTTCAGGAGCCTCGAGTTCATGTCTCTCGACAGCAGCTACGACATGATACTCCTTCCACCGCCGCGCGACAGCGATAATGGTGGCGGACAGCCCGCTCGCCGGCGGCGGAATCGACGACGCCTTTCCCGCGTGGGGGAAGGACAACTTTCGAGCTCGCTCCGTCCTCTCCCTCGCCATCGGAGGAGGAGGCGGGGCAACCAAAGCCGAGCGGGAGGCTGCGCTCCGACGGCTGTCGAGCAAATCGACACCCCCAGCGCCCCAACGGAGGACACGCCAAGCGTCGCCCTCTCGTTCGAGGCAAAGGCGGGCGCCGTCCCCCCGCAACACGTCGACCCCGAGCAGGTGGACGACGCCAGCACGCTCACGGAGGGCCTACAGGACGTCGCCCTCGTACCCAGGACGACGGCGCGATCAGCCCCCGACGTGACTTCATCGCTCCTCGTCGACAAAAAGGTACCGACTGCTACCCATCTTTCGTCATTTCGACTCGACCTCAGCCCGCCTGGCGACCTCGCTTTGGCGGGCGCTCACGTTGAGGCGAGTGCAACCTCTCTGGGGTTTCGTGTGCGGTCGCCTTGGGACCGATTGACGGGCGTCTCGACCTACGGACCCTCTGGGTCCGAGGAAGATGACGACCCCAGCATCTGCTGGGATTTCTCCGGATCTGGCAACCCTAGTGCCATGCGGGACTTCATGACCGCATGTGACTACTGCCTCTCCGATTGTTCCGACGGCAGCCGCAGCCTTGACGACAAGGACCGCGGCCCGAGCCGTGAATGTTTCCACATCGAGCTAGGGGATCCCTCCGGAGGCGGCTGTCTCGGCATGCCGGAGGATGGCGATCCCCCTTGGCCAGCGCCTCGCGCCGACATCCCGCGGGAGCTAGCTGTGGTCCCCGTTCCGGCGGGGGGTCACGACCCACAGCTCGAGCAAGTCCGCAGGGCGCAGGCCGGGCTCGATGAGGGAGCGGGAGCGCTCGAGGCAATCCGCCAGAACATCGGGCAGGTATGGGCGAGCCAGCCCCCGGCCGGGGGAATACGTCACCTGCCCCAAGGTCTCCAGCACCGCATCACCAATGATGCCAGGGACAGACCGCCACCCGCATCCGGCGGAACCGGTCAGGACCTGGCCGCCGCAGCGATGCTCCTCCGCGCGATGCCGGAGTCATCAACCACCGAGGGTCGGCGAATCCAGGGAGAACTCAAGCATCTCCTGGAAGGCGCTGCGGCCCGGCGGGCCAAAAGCTCTGCCTCCCGAAGGCAGGGGTACCCCTCGGAACCTCGTGCCGCGACTTCCCGACTCACGCGGGAAGCCTCGGTCTACACCGGGCGCACGCGCAACACCGCGCCTGCGGCCCCGGGCCGCCTCGGCGACGAACACCCTCATCGCGACCGTCGGGCACGCCTCGACGAAAGGGTGCGCCGAGGCTATCACCCCAGGCGTGGGGGACGCTACGACAGCGGGGAGGATCGGAGTCCCTCGCCCGAACCTCCCGGTCCGCAGGTCTTTAGCCGAGCCATTCGGCGGGCGCCGTTTCCGCCCCGATTCCGACCCCCGACTACTATCACAAAGTACTCGGGGGAAACGAGACCGGAATTGTGGCTTGCGGACTACCGCCTGGCCTGTCAACTGGGTGGGACGGACGATGACAACCTCATCATCCGCAACCTCCCCCTGTTCCTCTCCGACACCGCTCGTGCCTGGTTGGAGCACCTGCCTCCGGGGCAGATTTCCAACTGGGAAGATCTGGTCCAGGCTTTCGCCGGCAACTTCCAGGGCACGTACGTGCGCCCCGGGAATTCCTGGGACCTCCGAAGCTGTCGGCAACTGCCGGGAGAGTCTCTCCGGGACTACATCCGGCGGTTCTCGATGCAGCGCACCGAGCTGCCCAACGTCACCGACTCCGATGTCATCGGCGCGTTCCTCGCCGGCACCACCTGCCGTGACCTGGTGAGCAAGTTGGGTCGCAAGACCCCCACCAGGGCGAGCGAGCTGATGGACATCGCCACCAAGTTCGCCTCCGGCCAGGAGGCGGTAGAGGCCATCTTCCGAAAGGACAAGCAGCCCCAGGGCCGCCCGTCGGAAGATGCTCCCGAGGCGTCTACTCCGCGCGGCGCCAAGAAGAAAGGCAGGAGGAAGTCGCAAGCGAAACGCGACGTTCCCGATGCAGACCTTGTCGCCGCCACCGAGCACAAGAACCCTCGGAAGCCCCCCGGAGGCGCCAACCTCTTCGACAAGGCACTCAAGGAGACGTGCCCCTACCATCAGGGGCCCGTCAAGCACACCCTCGAGGAGTGCGTCATGCTTCGGCGCCACTTCCACAGGGCCGGGCCACCTGCAGAGGGTGGCAAGGCCCGCGACGACGACAAAAGGGAGGATCGCCAAGCAGGAGAGTTCCCAGAGGTCCGCGACTGCTTCATGATCTACGGAGGGCATGCGGCGAATGCCTTGGCTCGGCATCGTAAGCAAGAGCGTCGGGAGGTCTGCTCGGTGAAGGTGGCGGCACCAGTCTACCTAGACTGGTCCGACAAGCCCATCACCTTCGACCGGGACGACCACCCCGACCACGTGCCGAGCCCGGGGAAGTACCCGCTCGTCGTCGACCCCGTCATCGGCGACGTCAGGCTCACCAAGGTCTTGATGGATGGGGGCAGCTGCCTCAACATCATTTACGCTGAGACCCTCAGGCTCCTGCGCGTCGATCTGTCATCCGTCTGAGCAGGCGCTGCGCCCTTCCACGGGATCATCCCCGGGAAGCGCGTCCAGCCCCTCGGACAGCTCGACCTCCCTGTCTGCTTCGGAACACCCTCCAACTTCCGAAGGGAGACTTTGACGTTCGAGGTGGTCGGGTTCCGAGGAACCTACCACGCAGTGTTGGGAAGGCCATGCTACGCGAAGTTCATGGCCATCCCCAACTACACCTACCTAAAGCTCAAGATGCCGGGCCCCAACGGGGTCATCACCGTCGGCCCCACGTACAAACACGCATTCGAATGCGATGTGGAGTGCGTGGAGTACGCCGAGGCCCTCGCCGAGTCCGAGGCCCTCATCGCCGACCTGGAAAGCCTCTCCCGAGAGGTGCCGGACGTGAAGCGACATGCCGGCAACTTCGAGCCAGCGGAGACGGTTAAGGCCGTCCCTCTCGACCCCAGTGGCGACACCTCCAAGCAGATTCGGATCAGATCCGGGCTCGACCCCAAATAGGAAGCAGTGCTCGTCGACTTTCTCCGCGCAAACGCCGACGTCTTTGCGTGGAGTCCCTCGGACATGCCCGGCATACCGAGGGATGTCGCCGAGCACTCGCTGGATATTCGGGCCGGAGCCCGACCGGTCAGACAGCCTCTGCGCCGATTCGACGAGGAAAGGCGCAGGGTGATAGGCGAGGAGATCCACAAGCTGATGGCAGCAGGGTTCATTAAAGAGGTATTCCATCCCGAATGGCTTGCCAACCCTGTACTTGTGAGGAAAAAAGGGGGGAAGTGGCGGATGTGTGTAGACTACACTGGTCTCAACAAAGCATGTCCGAAAGTCCCCTACCCTCTACCTCGCATCGATCAAATCGTGGACTCCACTGCAGGGTGCGAAACCCTGTCTTTCCTCGATGCCTACTCAGGGTATCATCAAATCAAGATGAAAGAGTCCGACCAGCTCGCGACTTCTTTCATCACGCCCTTCGGCATATACTGTTATGTCACAATGCCGTTCGGTTTGAGGAACGCGGGTGCAACCTACCAGCGGTGCATGAACCATGTGTTCGGCGAACACATCGGTCGCACGGTCGAGGCCTACGTCGACGACATCGTAGTCAAGACGAGGAAAGCCTCTGACCTTCTCTCCGACCTCGAACTGACATTCCGGCGTCTCAAGGCGAAGGGCGTCAAGCTCAATCCCGAGAAGTGCGTCTTCGGAGTGCCCCGGGGCATGCTTTTGGGATTCATCGTCTCCGAGCGGGGCATCGAAGCCAACCCGGAGAAGATCGCGGCCATCACAAACATGGGGCCCATCAAGGACTTAAAAGGCATACAGAGGGTCATGGGATGCCTCGCGGCCTTGAGCCGTTTCATCTCGCGCCTCGGCGAAAGAGGCCTGCCCCTGTACCGCCTCTTAAGGAAGGCCGAGTGCTTCACTTGGACTCCCGAGGCCGAGGAAGCCCTCGGGAACCTGAAGGCGCTCCTCACCCAGGCGCCCGTCTTGGTACCCCCAGCTGATGGAGAAACCCTCTTGGTCTACGTCGCCGCAACCACTCAGGTGGTCAGCGCCGCGATCGTGGTCGAAAGGCAGGAAGAGGGGCATGCTTTGCCCATTCAGAGACCAGTTTACTTCGTCAGCGAAGTGCTGTCCGAGACCAAGATCCGCTACCCACAAGTCCAGAAGCTGCTATATGCAGTGATCCTGACGAGACGAAAGCTGCGACATTACTTCGAATCCCATCCGGTGACTGTGGTGTCATCCTTCCCCCTGGGGGAGATCATCCAGTGCCGAGAAGCCTCGGGGCGGATCGCGAAGTGGGCGGTGGAAATCATGGGCGAGGCAATCTCATTCGCCCCTCGGAAGGCCATCAAGTCCCAGGTACTGGCGGATTTCATTGCCGAATGGGTCGATACCTAGCTGCCAACGGCCCCGATCCAACCAGAGCTCTGGACCATGTTTTTCGACGGGTCGCTGATGAAGACGGGAGCTGGCGCGGGCCTGCTCTTCGTCTCGCCCCTCGGGAAACACCTGCGCTACGTGCTCCGCCTCCATTTCCCGGCGTTCAACAATGTGGCCGAGTACGAGGCTCTGATCAACGGATTGCGAATCGCCATCGAGCTAGGGGTCCAACGCCTCGATGCACGCGGCGACTCGCAGCTCGTCATCGACCAAGTCATGAAGAACTCCCTCTGCCGCGACCCGAAGATGGAGGCCTACTGTGAGGAGGTTCGACGCCTGGAAGACAAGTTCTACGGGCTCGAGCTTAACCACATCGCCCGGCGCTACAACGAGACTGCAGACGAGCTGGCGAAGATAGCCTCGGGGCGAACGACGGTTCCCCCGGACGTCTTCTCCCGAGATCTGCACCAACCCTCCGTCAAGATAGGCGACGCGCCCGAGCCCGAGGCACCCTCGGCCTCGTCCAAGGTGACCTCGGCCCAGCCCGAGCCATCCTCGGCTCAACCCGAGGAACCCTCGGAGCCCGAGGGCGAAGCACTGCGCATCGAGGAGGAGCAGAACGGGGTCGTGCCAGATCAAGATTGGCAAACCCCGTACCTGCAATATCTCCACCAAGGAGAACTGCCCCTCGACCGAGCCGAGGCTCGGTGGGTAGCGCGACGCGCCAAATCGTTCGTCTTGCTGGGCGATGAGAAGGAGCTCTACCACCGTAGCCCCTCGGGCATCCTCCAGCGATGTATCTCCATCGCCGAAGGTCAGGGACTCCTGCGGGAAATACACTCGGGGGCTTGCGGTCATCATGCAGCACCTCGAACCCTCGTCGGGAACGCTTTCCGCCAAGGCTTCTACTGGCCAACGGCGGTGGCTGACGCCACTAGAATTGTCCGCGCCTGCGAAGGGTGCCAATTCTATGCGAAGCAGACCCACCTGCCCGCTCAGGCTCTGCAGACGATACCCATCACCTGGCCCTTCGCTGTGTGGGGTCTGGACCTCGTCGGCCCCTTGCAGAAGGCGCCCGGGGGCTACACGCACCTGCTGGTCGCCGTCGACAAATTCTCCAAGTGGATCGAGGTCCGACCCCTGAACAGCATCAGGTCCGAGCAGGCGGTGGCGTTCTTCACCAACATCATCCATCGCTTCGGAGTCCCGAACTCAATCATCACCGACAATGGCACCCAGTTCACCGGCAAAAAATTCTTGGATTTTTGCGAAGATCACAACATCCGGGTGGACTGGGCCGCCGTAGCTCATCCCATGTCGAATGGGCAAGTAGAGCGCGCCAACGGCATGATCTTACAAGGGCTCAAGCCTCGAATTTACAATGATCTCAACAAGTTCGGCAAGCGATGGATGAAGGAACTCCCCTCGGTGGTCTGGAGCCTGAGGACGACGCCAAGCCGAGCCACGGGTTTCACGCCGTTCTTCCTGGTCTACGGGGCCGAGGCCGTCCTGCCCACGGACCTGGAATACGGCTCCCCGAGGACGAGGGCCTACAACGAAGAAAGCAACCAAGCTAGCCGAGAAGACTCGCTGGACCAGCTGGATGAGGCTCGGGACAGGGCCTTACTACACTCGGCGCGGTACCAGCAGTCCCTGCGACGCTACCACGCCCGAGGGGTCCGACCCCGAGACCTCCAGGTGGGCGACCTGGTGCTTCGGCTGCGGCAAGACGCCCGAGGGAGGCACAAGCTCACGCCCCCCTGGGAGGGGCCGTTCATCATCGCCAAAGTTCTGAAGCCCGGAACGTACAAGCTGGCCAACAGTCAAGGCGAGGTCTACGGCAACGCTTGGAACATCCAACAGCTACGTCGCTTCTACCCTTAAGATGTTTCCAAGTTGTTCATATACCTCGCACCCACGCAAAGTTTAGTCAACAAGGAAGGGTCGGCCTCGCCTCGGCAAAAGCCCGACCCTCCCTCGGGGGCTAAAAGGGGGGAAACCCCCTCTGCGTCAAAACTTTCCTCGAACAAAAAAAATCTCTTTTACCAGAACATCTTTCGTGCTTTTTGACTACTTCGAAAAGTGGGTCCCGGAAACGACGGGGTACACGTAAGCAGCCAAGGCTGACCGAGCCGAGGGACTCCTACGCCTCCAGGATACGGATACCTCACTCATCACCTTCTGCGATAAGTAACTCGCGCTCGGATAAGGTGAATCCGCGGATCGAACGAGTCTTTACGTACGGAAGCTCTTCTGTCGAAGCGATTCTTCGAGCCTTCTAGACCGAGTCGGTGACAGGGCCTCATGGACGGGTAAAAGTACGCGTAAGCGGCAAGGCCGACCGAGCCGAGGGACTCCCACGCCTCCGGGATACGGATACCTCACTCATCACCTTCCGCGAGAAGCAACTCTTGCTCGCACTAACATCCCTGCTACCGACGGAAAGTCCAGATACTCGAAACAAGAGGAAAAGAGACGCAGCTTTATAACACAGCAAGGGTGTGTGTTCTGGCCTCGACGGCCGCGCAAGGCCCACGCTACAAGACGATTTGACCCTGCAGGCTCGGATCTTGACGCTGGAAGAGGGCGATGACACCCTCGGCGTCGACAACACCTTCGGCAAGGCCCGACCTAGCCTCGGACGGCGACGCGGTCCGAGGGCCTCCGCTCCGAAGGACGACGTCATCACCACGCTCGAGCAATCTCTGCCAGGGACTTCTCCGAGAACCCGGCCCGAGCGGACGGCTCGGCCGGCCACCTCCGGGGCCTCGGCCGACCGCCTTCCGAGGGCGCCAGCTCGATCCGAAGCCTCGGCTGAGCAACTCCGACGACAATCCTGCCAACGGACAACCCGGCTAGGCTCCGGCCGACCAGGTTTCATTTCCGAGCCAACTCCACCTCTGCTCGTGCTGATATCGCTACCCCTGGCCTCGGCTCGTCGAAGAGCGGCCGAGGGGTCTCTTTAACTAAGCTAGAGGAGCCTCGGACAACAGGGCCGACCGAGCCGAGGGACTCCTACGCCTCCGGGATACGGATACCTCACTCGTCACCTTGACACGGGGCGACTCATGCTTGGTGAAGCGGTTCAGACAATCAGCAGACGAGTCTTAGTGCTCGGAAATGAGGAAAAAACACGGCTCCGCGCCGTAATTACATACATGTTCAGGCCCCGAAATCCGAAATGAACAAAAAACCCGGCACTCGAAGTGCCATTTACAAACGGAACTCCGGTTCCCCCCCCACAGGTACGAACAACCCCACTCGATGGGGGAGGGCCTGCGGGGCAGCAGAAGGCCGACGAACGGCACGTCGCCGCCCGCCCCGGCAGCGGCGACGATGAA
Source organism: Zea luxurians (assembly GCA_029449295.1). Classification (NCBI taxonomy): domain Eukaryota; kingdom Viridiplantae; phylum Streptophyta; class Magnoliopsida; order Poales; family Poaceae; genus Zea; species Zea luxurians. Next base: position 50,360,474 of record JAOPSE010000010.1, read on the forward strand.
GACGTCTGTCCTGGGGGGCCCGACAGCAACAGTGATGGCCTCAGGGCGGATGCTGCTGCTGGGAGGCCCCCGCCCTTGCCCAAACTCGAGAGGCAAGGACGGGTAGAAGGCCGTAGAGTCGGAGGTCGGTCCGTGGCCAACCTCGGCCGTCGCGCCGGCGGAAGAACCTCTTCCAGCTGCCGTGGCGGGAGGCGACACCGGGGGCGGCTCCGAGATTGCTCGACTCAGAGAGCCGGGCACGCTGCAGCTGTTGGCGCCACGGACGACTCCCGCCCTTCCCCCCGATCACTGAGGGAAGGAGCGGGTCACCACCCGCGCAGGGGCCAACCCCGACCCGGCACACGCCCCTCCTCAGCCCTGGTGATGAAAATCCTTGAGGCTGAGGAAGGGGCGGATGCCGCAGCCCGGCTCGCTTTCCCCCACCATCAAGCCGGAGGTCACCACCCTGGGTGACCGCCGGTGGAGGGGTGCAGCCGGGCTGCATGATGAAAATCCTTGAAGCCGAACGATGGCTGAAAGGTACCAACTCCCACGGAGTTGCGTTCCTCCAACGATGGGGCGAAAAGACGGCGGTTTCCCCCATCCGGGGGCCTGGAAGACGGAGAGACACAATGCATAGGGGAAGAAGGAGACATGGTCGCCTTACGAAGGGGGTCGCCCTCCTTTTAAAGGCAACTCCCCCTGCTTGCACCCTCAACCGTCACGGGCTGAGTCTTCTCCAACACGCCTCCAAAGTCCTCCCCTGCGGCGTGGGGGCTGGGGCCCGCCTGTCATGCAGACCGGCTCTAAGAAGAAGCCGAACCGTCGCGCACGACGCACGCAACCACCCAGCGGTTACAAGCAATCCTCCACTTTCGCCCAGACCGGCGGGCGAAAGGGGCAGGCGGCCATGCAGGCGGCATGCAACCGCGCCAAGTGGACGCGCCTCTCCGACTCCTGATAGGCCAGCGCGACGGCTCAAGCCCACGCGTCGTGCAACTGGCGCGCCGGTTGCTGCATGCGAGCCGCTGTACCACTCGCTCCACCACCGCACCTCCTCGATTGCGGAACCGATACCGCGATTCGAGGCGACCCAGCCCGCGACCCAGCAGCGCCAGCCTGGCGCAGTGGTCAAACGCGGTCAAAAATGGGCCGGCAGTAATGACGGTGGCAGGCGCGCGAGAGCAGCGGTCACGCCATCTGCCAAGCTCATGTCCCATCCGGAGGCAGCAAGAGAACCCCCTCTCACGGCGTGAAGACGACGCGCCCGTGACCCGTACCTCGAACGGCTCGCGCACGCAACGGCAGCCTCGCCGACCGCTTACCCCGGCGCATTAACTCCGCGGCGGAACAGGTGACGTTTCTGGCAGGGGCAGCTGGCGACGCTTCGCCTCCGCCAAAACGACCACGCCAAAAAAAAAAGGTACGCCACGACGTTCAATTTCGAATCCTTTTTCCCTTTTCCTTCTTTCTCTATCTCTTGCAACAGGGACCGAGAAGGGGGATAACTCCAAAGGGATCCTTCCCCGTGAAGGAACTAGGCTCCGAGCCTCCCTACTGATCAGGGGTTCGAAGGCTGGCCCGCCGAAGGGTTCAACAGCCGCCTCAGATCGCGTGGGCCCGACACCCACTACTGGTCAGGGGTTCGAAGGTCGGCCCCCGAAAGGTCCCACGACCGCCTCAGGCTACTCGGGCTCCATGCCCCCTACTGATCAGGGGTTCGAAGGCTGGCCTGTCGAAGGGTTCACAGTCGCCCCAGACGCCGAGCGAGGGATGACCAGGGGTACGTTCGATACATAACCAAGGCTCGGGCTGCGCTCCCGAGGTACCCTAGGACATTTCCGAGACCAGCGGGAACGACTCTGTAACGGAATCCCATCGGAGGGAGGCAACGAGCCCTCGGACCCCGTCGCTAGGGGACCGGGTCCGGCAGATCACCCGCAGGTACTTTTGGGCGTGCCTCCGGGCCCCTAGCCGACCCCCAACGAACGGGGCACGGACGTCCACTCGGATTACCCGATTGCAGCTCACCGGAGACACCATGTTCGGTGCCCATCGAGGGTAACATGGCGCACTCCCCCCTCCTCCTTGCGGAAAGGCGACGTAGGGGCGTATATAAAAAAGCTGAGTCTGTCCCTGATCGTCCTCTCGCTCCGTGCGGAGGCTCGGGGGCTGCTCTCGCGAACCCGGCTCCGGCCGAACCGTTGACAGCGTCAACATACCAGCCCGAGAACTTGGGCCCCGACAGTGCACCTGGGCTACGCCCTGCTCGCATGAGGGAACCGCCAGACCAGCCGAGGCATTACGCAAGGCATTAAGACCTCGGAGGAGTGAAACCACTCCTCCGAGGCCTCGGGGGCTACACCCGGCGGGTGCGCTCGCGCGCACCCACCGGAACAAAGTACCACCGAGAAAGGCTGGTCCCCTTGCAAAAAAGTGCGACGCAAGCCTCCAAGCGAGTGTTAACACTCTCTTCGAGGCTCGGGGGCTACTGTCGGGGACCATAATTAGGGGTACCCTCAAGACGCCTAATTCTCAGCTGGTAACCCCCATCAGCATAAAGCTGCAGAGGCCTGATGGGTTTGATTAAGTCAGGGATCAGTCCATACGAGCGACTTGATCACGCCGCGCCCGAGCCTAGCCTCGGGCGAGGGCAGCCGACCCTGAGATGACTCCGTCTCACCTGAGGTCTCCTCTTTCACGGCAGACGCATCACCGGCTCGCCCGAGGCCCCGCCTTCGATAAGAAGTAACCCTGACTAAATCACCGCGCCAACCGACCAAATCCCTGGGGCCTTCAACGCAAAAGGTAAGACTGACGGGTAGCCAGGCTTGGCCAAAAGCGCCAGAGGAAGCTCCGCCCGACCCAGGGCTCGGACTCGGGCTAAGGCCCCGGAAGACGGCGAACTCCGCCTCGCCCGACCCAGGGCTCGGACTCGGGCTAAGGCCCCGGAAGACGGCGAACTCCGCTCCGCCCGACCCAGGGCTCGGACTCGGGCTAAGGCCCCGGAAGACGGTGAACTCCGCTCCGCCCGACCCAGGGCTCGGACTCGGGCTAAGGCCCCGGAAGACGGCGAACTCCGCTCCGCCCGACCCAGGGCTCGGACTCGGGCTAAGGCCCCGGAAGACGGCGAACTCCGCCTCGCCCGACCCAGGGCTCGGACTCGGGCTAAGGCCCCGGAAGACGACGACCTCCGCCTCGCCCGACCCAGGGCTCGGACTCCGCCTCGGCCCCTGCCGAACGACCTCCGCCTCGCCCGACCCAGGAGTTCGGGCTCGGCCTCTGTCATGCAGGACGGACTCGACCTCGACTTCGGAGGAGCCTCCACGTCGCCCGACCTAGGACACAAGACCGCCACGTCAACAGGAAGCGTCATCATCACCCTGCCCTGAGCCGACTCGGGTCGCAGAGAACAAGACCGGCGTCCCATCTGGCCAGCTCCACCAGATAGGCAATGATGGCGCCTCACTAGACCATGACGACGGTGGCTCTCAGCTCCCTTACGAAAGCAGGGAGACGTCAGCAAGAGCACAGCTGTTCCAACAGCTGTCCCTCCGTCAAGCTCCACTGCTTCTCCAACAGCCACGACGCCACACCAACAGGGTGCCAAGATCTCTCCGGCTGCCACCTTGGCATGTACTTAGGGCGCTAGCTCTCCCTCGCTAGACACGTAGCACCTTGCTACACCCCCATTTTGTACACCTGGATCCTCTCCTTACGACTATAAAAGGAAGGACCAGGGCCTTCTTAGAGAAGGTTGGCCTCGCGGGGACGAAGGGCAGGGGCAGGCGCTCTCTCGGGGCCGCCCGCTCCCCTCACCTCGCGCGGACGCTTGTAACCCCCTACTGCAAGCGCACCCGACCTGGGCGCGGGGCGAACACGAAGGCCGCGGGAATTCTCCGACTCCCTCACGACCCGGCTCCGGCCACCTCGCTCTCTCTCTCTCCCCCCTTTCGCGCTCGTCCACGCGCTCGACCCATCTGGGCTGGGGCACGCGGCACACTCACTCGTCGGCTCGGGGACCCCCCGGTCTCGGAACACTGACAAACGTCTTTGGAGCTTCTTCGCCTTTTACTTAGGCGGTATCAGCGTTGATTTTTCGCTGTATGCTCTGCATTCCCTTAGGAACGACTTTGGAGCAGAAAACTTACACTGCGCTCCCTTTGGAACGGCTTTTTGTGACTTCGGCAACTTACTCTGCGTTCCTTAGAACGACTTTTTGTTGCTTCGAAAGATTTTTAATAATTCGAAGGTCCTCCTTGTTATTGCAAATTTTTAAGCTTCAGCAACTTAAGCCTGTGGAGAAAATAGGTTTTCTTCGTGACCAACAACAAAACTATTACATGAAAACTGAAATGTTCTTTATTACACAGAAAATAGAACTAAATGGAAAAGACTGCTATCAAGGTAGGATATTTGTCAATAAATGTGCTTCGACTCTGGCACAGTGCTATTGACTGTGCGAGCTTCAGATTGTTCTCTGAGATCCCTTTGGTGTGGAACATATTGGCTCCCTTCCGGCTGTTGGCCCTGTTGCAGCGGTGGTGGAGGCGGGGGCTGTTGCCATGAAGCTTGAGGTTGACTTGCCGAAGCTACAGAAACTGCAGGGTGGTTGCCCACGTATTCTGGGATGTAAGGCTGATGGTACGAAGCAGTATGCATGACCTGCTTCGGCTGGCCCTGTTGCGCTGCAGCTTCTGCTAGCTCCTTTTGCTTCTGGATGGTAACATGGCACATCCTAGTGGTATGGCCCTTGTTTTCACCACAGAATAAGCAAAATACTCTCCTTGGTTGATCTCCAAATCTTCCGCCGAAGCCCCTGGCGCCTCTGCCTCTTGGAGCTGGTGGCCGGAAGAAATTTTGCTGTTGCCCCGAAGTCTGTGAGGAGCACTGCGGCCTATTCTGCTGACTCCCCTTATCATCATTTTGAATAGAGTTGTGGATGGACCTGACATGCCTCGGATAGAATCTTCCTCCGAAGCCCCTGGTCATTTCAGAAAATCTGAAAGCCTCCTCCCTTCTTTGGCGAAAATCATTGTCAGCACGAATGTACTCGTCCATCTTCTGGAGCAGCTTCTCCAAAGTCTGAGGAGGCTTCCTAGCAAAGTATTGAGCTGAAGGTCCAGGACGAAGCCCCTTGATCATGGCTTCGATGACAATTTCATTGGGCACCGTTGGTGCCTGCGCCCTCAAACGCAAGAACCTTCTGACATACGCCTGAAGGTATTCTTCATGATCCTGAGTGCACTGGAACAAGGCTTGAGCAGTGACCGGCTTCGTCTGAAACCCTTGAAAGCTGGTTAACAACATGTCCTTCAGCTTTTGCCATGAAGTGATCGTTCCTGGTCGAAGGGAGGAATACCAGGTCTGAGCAACATTCCTGACAGCCATAACAAAAGACTTTGCCATGACTGCAGCATTGCCACCATACGAAGACACTGTTGCTTCGTAGCTCATCAAAAACTGCTTCGGGTCTGAATGGCCATCGAACATGGGAAGCTAGGGTGGCTTGTAGGACGGAGGCCAAGGTGTAGCCTGCAGCTCAGCGGACAGGGGAGAAGCATCATCGAAAACAAAATTTCCATGATGGAAATTGTCATACCAGTCATCTTCGTTGAAGAAGCCTTCCTGATGAAGGTCTTTTTGTTGAGGCCTTCTGTTCTGCTCATCGTGAGTAAGATGGCGAACTTCTTCAGAAGCTTCGTCTATCTGCCTTTGCAATTCAGCTAGCTTGGCCATCTTTTCCTTCTTCCTTTGCACCTGTTGATGTAGCATCTCCATATCCCTGATCTCTTGGTCTAGCTCATCCTCCTGAAGCGTCGGGCTAACGGCCTTCCTCTTCTGGCTTCGGGCCTCCCGAAGAGAGACAGTCTCCTGGTTGGGATCCAGCGGTTGCAGAGCTGCAGCCCCAGTCGCTGAAGCTTTCTTTGGCGCCATAGCGAGGGTCTATGGCTTCCGAAGGTGTTCAAAAAACTCAAAGTGGAAGTGAGTTCACCGGAGGTGGGCGCCAATGTTGGTGACTTGTTCTCAAATGCTTCGGATTAAGAACAAGGCAACATAGAAAGTGTTAAATGATAAGGTCCTTCGTCCTTTGAAACATTATCTCCCTTCGGGATATAATGTGTTCCGGACGAAGGTCACAAACAATATATCTTCGTAAACGCAATTAGCTTTGACAGAGGACATACACGCAACATAAAAAGTAATATAAGTATTTAAATTTTATCACAATGTCATTTCTATTTTATTATCATATAACAATAGAAATGACTTCAAATTACAAGTGTACCTTCGGATTGCAGGAAGACAAAAGTGCAAAGATGACGCAAAAGCAAATGCCAAGTCAGCGTGAACAGTACGGGAGTACTGTTCATCTATTTATAGACGTGGGACGTAGCCCATGTAAAATTACATTCATGTCCATTACATTTGCTAATGACTTATGGGAATCTGTCAAGGCCTAAGTAGTCTTTTCATCTTTAAGTCGGTTCCCCTTTCTGGTATCGCGACGAAGCTTTCCTGCGAACAACTTCGGCTGTGCACCGTCCTTCGTACATCTTGATAATCAGCCCGTCCTCCATCTCAATCCCCCTTCGTCTGGCTTAGGCTTCGTCCTGACTGTACTCCATGTTCATAATTTTGAGTCCGAAGATACCTGTTCATATAATCCACTTGGAAAACATTGTCAAATCATGTTTTTGAGGACCTTCGGAGGACGAAGGCCCCCAACAAGGGAGTTCCACTCCAAACTTGCCACCTTCGGGAATTCGGGGAGGCCGCTCCGCTATAATTCACCGGACTGTCCGGTGTAGCACCGGACTGTCCGGTGTGCCAAGCGGAGCAACGGTCATCCGCGCCAACGGTTGTCTGCAACGCTACAGTGAACAGTGCAACTGCGCGCGCAGAAGTCAGAGCAGGCGTCAGAAGGCGCATCGGACAGTGAACAGTGACTGTCCGGTGGCCTCGGAACCCAACGGCCTGGTGACGTGGCTGGCATACCGGATAGTGTCCAGTAGCGCACCGGACTGTCCGGTGCGCCATACGACAGAAGCCTTCACCAACGGTCATTTTGGTTGTTGGGGCTATAAATACCCCCCAACCACCACACTTCAATGCATCCAAGTTGTCAGCCATCAAACCTCATACAAGAGCTCTAGACTTCATTCCAAGACACAAACAAAGAGATCAAATCCTCTCCCAAGTCCGGAATCACTCCAAACAAATTAGTGACTAGAGAGAGACTTTTGTGTTCTTTTGAGCTTTTGCGCTTGGGTCGCTTTTCTTCTTCCTCTATTCTTGCTTCCAAGTTCTTTGTAATCAAAGCAAGATACACCAATTGTGTGGTGGTGAAAGGGAATTAGGCTTACACCTATTTTCCTAATTGATTTTGGTGGTTGAATTGCCCAACAAAAATAATTGGACTAACTAGTTTGCTCTAGTGTATAAGTTATACAGATGCCAAAGGTTCACACTAAGCCAATAAAAAGACCAAGAAATGGGTTCAACAAAGAGAGCAAGGGATAACCGAAGTGTGCCCTGGTCTGGCGCACCGGACAGTGTCCGGTGCACCAGGGGACTCCAAGCTGAACCTCGCACCTTCGGGAATTCTCAGAGACGCTTCACTATAATTCACCGGACTGTCTGGTGTACCACTGGACAGTGTCCGGTGCCCAGAGGAGAGCGACTCTGAACTCGCCAGCTTCGGGAATCCGCTCCGCTATAATTCACCGGACATGTCCGGTGCACACCGGACTGTCCGGTGAGCCAGCGGAGCAACGGCTACTTCGCGCCAACGGTCGACTGCAGGCGCATTAAATGCGCGCCAGCGCGCGTAGAAGTTAGAGCACGCGCGGGTGGCACACTGGACAGCCTACAGGGCTTGTCCGGTGCACTACCGGACAGCCAGGCGGGCCTACAAGTCAGAGCTCCAACGGTCAGAACTCAACGACCTGGTGACGTGGCTGGCGCACCGGACACTATCTGGTGGCGCACCGGACTGTCCGGTGTGCCATGCGACAGCAGCCTCCACCAAACGGCTAGTTTGGTGGTTGGGGTTATAAATACCCCCAACCACCCCACATTCAAGTCATCCAAGTTTTCCAACTTCCAACCACTTACAAGAGCTAAGCATTCAATACAAGACACACCAAAGAGATCAAATCCTCTCCCAATTCCACACAAGGCTTTAGTGATTAGTGAGAGTGATTTGTTCTGTTCTTTTGAGATCTTGCGCTTGGATTGCTTTCTTTCTCATTCTTTCTTAAGATCAAACTAACTTGTAATTGAGGCAAGAGACACCAATCGTGTGGTGGTCCTTATGGGAACTTTGTGTTCCAATTGATTGAGAAGAAAAGCTCACTCGGTCCGAGGGACCGTTTGAGAGAGGGAAAGGGTTGAAAGAGACCCAGTCTTTGTGACCACCTCAACGGGGAGTAGGTTTGCGAGAACCGAACCTCGGTAAAACAAATCCGCGTATCACACTCTTTATTCGCTTGCGATTTGTTTTGCGCCCTCTCTCTCGGACTCGTTTCTATTTCCAACGCTAACCCGGCTTGTAGTTGTGATTAACTTTGTAAATTTCAGTTTCGCCCTATTCACCCCCCCCCTCTAGGCGACTTTCAATTGGTATCAGAGCCCGGTGCTTCATTAGAGCCTAACCGCTCGAAGTGATGTCGGGAGATCACGCCAAGAAGGAGATGGAAACCGACGACAAGCCCACTACAAGCCACGGGAAGGCTACATCGGAAGAGTCCCGCAACAAAGGGAAGGGGAAGGAGAAGAAATCCTCTTCCCACAAGTCGCATCGGAGTGGCGACAAGAAAAAGAAGATGAGGAAGGTGGTCTACTACGAGACCGATACTTCATCACCTTCCACCTCTGGCTCCGACGCGCCTTCCATTACTTCTAAGCGCCATGAGCACAAGAAGTTTAGTAAGATCCCCTTACGCTATCCTCGCATTCCTAAACATACGCCTTTACTTTCTGTCCCATTAGGCAAACCACCAACTTTTGATGGTGAAGATTATGCAAGGTGGAGTGATTTAATGCGATTTCATCTAACCTCACTCCACAAAAGTATATGGGATGTCGTTGAGTTTGGTGTACAGGTACCATCCGTAGGGGATGAAGATTATGATGAGGACGAGGTGGCCCAAATCGAGCACTTCAACTCCCAAGACACAACCATACTCCTCGCCTCTCTAAGTAGAGAGGAGTACAACAAGGTGCAAGGATTAAAGAGCGCCAAGGAAGTTTGGGACGTGCTCAAGACCGCGCACGAGGGAGATGAGCTAACCAAGATCACCAAGCGGGAGACGATCGAGGGGGAGCTCGGTCGCTTCCGTCTTCGCCAGGGGGAGGAGCCACAAGACATGTACAACTGGCTCAAAACCTTGGTGAATCAAGTGCGCAACCTTGGGAGCAAGAAATGGGATGACCACGAAATGGTTAAGGTTATTCTAAGATCACTTATTTTCCTTAACCCTACTCAAGTCCAATTAATTTGTGGCAATCCTAGATATACGCTAGTGACTCCCGAGGAAGTGATCGGGAATTTTGTGAGCTTTGAATTCATGATCAAAGGCTCAAGGAAGATCAACGAGCTTGATGGTCCCTCCACGTCCAAAGCACAACCGGTCGAATTTAAGGCGGTGGAGGAGAAGAAGGAGGAGTCTACATCGAGTAGAACACCCATCGATGCCTCCAAGCTCGACAACGAGGAAATGGCGCTCGTCATCAAGAGCTTATATCAAATCCTCAAGCAAAGGAGGGGGAAAGATTACAAGCCCCGCTCCAAGAAAGTTTGCTAGAAATGTGGTAAGCCCGGTCATTTTATTGCAAAATGTCCACTATCTAGTGACAGTGACAGGGGCGACGACAAGAAGGGGAGAAGAAAGGAGAAGAAGAGGTACTACAAGAAGAAGGGCGGCGATGCCCATGTTTGTCGCGAGTGGGACTCCGACGAAAGCTCTAGCGACTCCTCCTTCGACGAGGACGCCGCCAACATCGTCGTCACCAAGGGACTTCTCTTCCCCAACGTCGGCCACAAGTGCCTCATGGCAAAGGACGACAAAAAGAAGAAGGTTAAATCCAAATCCTCCACTAGATATGAGTCCTCTAGCGATGATAATGCTAGTGATGAGGAAGATAATTTGCGTACTCTTTTTGCCAACCTAAACATGCAACAAAAAGAAAAATTAAATGAATTGATTAGTGCCATTCATGAGAAGGATGATCTCTTGGACACTCAAGAGGACTTCCTTATTAAAGAAAACAAAAAGCATGTTAAGGTGAAAAATGCTTATGCCCTAGAAGTAGAAAAGTGCGAAAAATTATCTAGTGAGCTAAGCACTTGCCATGAGACCATTGACAACCTTAGAAATGAAAATGCTAGTTTAAGTGCTAAGGTTGATTCAAATGTTTGTGATGTTTCAATTCCCAATCTTAGAAATGATAATGATGATTTGCTTGCTAAGATTGAAGAATTAAACATTTCTCTTGCTAGCCTTAGAAATGAAAATAAAAAATTGCTTGCTAAGGCTAAAGAACTAGAATATATTGCGTGCTAAGATTGTGAACTTAATTCTTGCAAACCCTCTACATCTACCACTGAGCATGTCACTATTTGCACTAGATGTAGAGATGTTGATATTAATGCTATTCATGATCATATGATATTAATTAAGCAACAAAATGATCATATAGCAAAATTAGATGCTAAAATTGCCGAGCATGAACTTGAAAATGAAAAAATTAAATTTGCTCGTAGTATGCTTAATAGTGGGAGACGCCCTGGCATCAAGGATGGCATTGGCTTCCAAAGGGGAGACAATGTCAAACTTAATGCCCCTCCTAAAAGATTGTCTAATTTTGTTAAGGGCAAGGCTCCCATGCCTCAGGATAACGAGGGTTACATTTTATACCCTGCCGGTTATCCTGAGAGCAAAATTAGGAGAATTCACTCTAGGAAGTCTCACTTTGGCCCTAATCATGCTTTTATGTATAAGGGTGAGACATCTAGTTCTAGGCAACCAACCTGTGCTAAGTTGCCTAAGAAGAAAATTCCTAGTGCATCAAATGATCATGACATTTCTTTTAAAACTTTTGATGCATCTTATGTGTTAACTAACAAATCCGACAAAGTAGTTGCCAAATATGTTGGGGGCAAGCACAAGGGGTCAAAGACTTTTGTTTGGGTACCCAAAGTTCTTGTGTCTAATGCCAAAGGACCCAAAACCATTTGGGTACCTAAAGTCAAGAACTAAACTTGTTTTGTAGGTTTATGCATCCGGGGGCTCAAGTTGGATTATCGATAGCGGGTGCACAAACCACATGACAGGGGAGAAGAAGATGTTCTCCTCCTATGAGAAAAACCAAGATCCCCAGCGAGCTATCACATTCGGGGATGGAAACCAAGGTTTGGTCAAAGGATTGGGTAAAATTGCTATATCACCTGACCATTCCATTTTCAATGTTTTTCTTGTAGATTCTTTAGATTACAATTTTCTTTCTGTTTCTCAATTATGTCAAATGGGCTACAACTGTCTTTTTACTGATGTAGGTGTCACTGTTTTTAGAAGAAGTGATGATTCAATAGCATTTAAGGGAGTGTTAGAGGGTCAGCTATACTTAGTAGATTTTGATAGAGCTGAACTCGACACTTGCTTAATTGCTAAGACTAACATGGGTTGGCTCTGGCACCGCCGACTAGCCCATGTTGGGATGAAGAATCTTCATAAGCTTCTAAAGGGAGAGCACATTTTAGGATTGACAAATGTTCATTTTGAAAAAGACAGGATTTGTAGCGCATGCCAAGCAGGGAAGCAAGTTGGTGCTCATCATCCGCACAAGAATATCATGACGACTGACAGGCCACTGGAACTCCTACACATGGACCTATTCGGCCCGATAGCTTACATAAGCATCGGCAGGAGTAAGTACTGTCTAGTTATTGTGGATGATTATTCTCGCTTCACTTGGGTATTCTTTTTGCAGGAAAAATCTCATACCCAAGAGACCTTAAAAGGATTCTTGAGATGAGCACAAAACGAGTTCGGCTTGAGGATCAAGAAAATAAGAAGCGACAACGGGACGGAGTTCAAGAACTCACAAATCAAAGGCTTCCTTGAGGAGGAGGGCATCAAGCATGAGTTCTCTTCTCCCTACACGCCACAACAAAATGGTGTAGTGGAGAGGAAGAATAGAACTCTATTGGACATGGCAAGAACCATGCTTGATGAATACAAGACTTCGGATCGGTTTTGGGCCGAGGCGGTCAACACCGCCTGCTACACCATCAACCGGTTGTATCTACACCGAATCCTCAAGAAGACATCATACGGACTCCTAACCGGTAAAAAGCCCAATATTTCATATTTTAGAGTCTTTGGTAGCAAATGCTTTATTCTTGTTAAAAGAGGTAGAAAATCTAAATTTGCTCCTAAGACTGTAGAAGGCTTTTTACTAGGATATGATTCAAACACAAGGGCATATAGAGTCTTCAATAAGTCCTCTGGACAAGTTGAAGTTTCTTGTGACGTTGTGTTTGATGAGACTAACGGATCTCAAGTAGAGCAAGTTGATCTTGATGAGATAGGTGATGAAGAGGCTCCGTGCATCGCGCTTAGGAACATGTCCATTGGGGATGTGTGTCCTAAGGAATCCGAAGAGCCTCCAAATGCACAAGATCAACCATCCTCCTCCACGCAAGCATCTCCACCAACTCAAAATGAGGATGAGGCTCAAGTTGATGAAGTAGAAGATCAAAGAGATGAGTCACCTCAAGATAACGGCAATGATCAAGGGGGAGATGCAAATGATCAAGACAAGGAGGATGAAGAACCAAGGCCGCCACACCCAAGAGTCCACCATGCAATACAACGAGATCACCCCGTCGACACCATCCTCGGCGACATTCATAAGGGGGTAACCACTCGATCTCGTGTTGCTCATTTTTGTCAACATTACTCTTTTGTTTCCTCTATTGAGCCACACAAGGTAGAGGAAGCACTTCAAGATTCGGATTGGGTGGTGGCGATGCAAGAGGAGCTCAACAACTTCACTAGGAACGAGGTATGGCATTTGGTTCCACGTCCTAATCAAAATGTTGAGGAACCAAATGGGTGTTCCGCAACAAGCAAGACGAGCATGGTGTGGTGACAAGGAACAAAGCTCGACTTGTGGCCAAGGGATACTCCCAAGTCGAAGGTTTGGATTTTGGTGAAACCTATGCACCCATAGCTAGGCTTGAGTCAATTCGTATATTATTAGCCTATGCTACTTACCATGGCTTCAAGCTTTACCAAATGGACGTGAAGAGTGCCTTCCTCAATGGACCAATCAAGGAAGAGGTCTATCTTGAGCAACCTCCTAGCTTTGAAGATAGTGAGTACCCTAACCATGTCTATAAACTCTCTAAGGCGCTTTATGGGCTCAAGCAAGCCCCAAGAGCATGGTATGAATGCCTTAGAGACTTCCTTATCACTAATGGATTCAAAGTCGGAAAGGCCGATCCTACACTCTTTACCAAAACACTTGAAAATGATTTGTTTGTATGCCAAATTTATGTTGATGATATTATATTTGGGTCTACTAACGAATCTACATGTGAAGAGTTTAGTAGGATCATGACACAAAAATTCGAGATGTCTATGATGGGGGAGTTGAAGTACTTCTTGGGATTTCAACTGAAGCAACTCCAAGAGGGCACCTTCATCAGCCAAACAAAGTATACTCAAGATATTCTAAGCAAGTTTGGTATGAAGCATGCCAAGCCCATCAAGACACCCATGGGAACCAATGGGCATCTCGACCTCGACACGGAAGGTAAATCCATCGATCAAAAGGTATACCGGACGATGATAGGCTCTTTACTCTATTTATGTGCATCTCGACCGGATATTATGCTTTCCATATGCATGTGTGCAAGATTCCAAGCCGACCCTAAGGAAGCTCACCTTACGGCCGTAAAACGAATCTTGAGATATTTGGTTCATACTCCTAAGTTTGGGCTTTGGTATCCTAGGGGATCCACTTTTGATTTAATTGGTTATTCGGATGCCGATTGGGCGAGGTGTAAAATTAATAGAAAGAGCACATCGGGGACTTGCCAGTTCTTGGGAAGATCCTTGGTGTCTTGGGCTTCAAAGAACCAAAATTCCGTAGCTCTTTCTATCGCCGAAGCCGAGTACATTGCCGCAGGTCATTGTTGCGCGCAACTACTTTGGATGAGGCAAACCCTTAGGGACTACGGTTACAAATTAACCAAAGTTCCTCTTCTATGTGATAATGAGAGTGCAATCCGCATGGCGGATAATCCTGTTGAGCATAGCCTCACTAAACACATAGCCATTCGGTATCATTTCTTAAGGGATCACCAACAAAAGGGAGATATCGAGATTGCATATATTAACACTAAAGATCAATTAGCTGATATCTTTACCAAGCCACTTGATGAACAAACTTTTAACAAACTTAGGCATGAGCTAAATATTCTTGATTCTAGGAACTTCTTTTGTTGATTTGCATACATAGTTCATTCATATACCTTTGATCATGTCTCTTTCATGTGCTATGACTAATGTGTTTTCAAGTAAATTTCAAACCAAGTCATAGGTATATTGAAAGGGAATTAGAGTCTTCGGCAAAGACAAAGGCTTCCACTCCGTAACTCATCCTTCACCGTCGCTCCGAGCATCTCTCCGGCTTTGGTATAATCTTCACTCATATTTTATTTGCCAAAGGGGAGAAAGTAGTTTGAAAGGGCTTATATCTCACTCAATTATCCGTTTTTGGCGATTCATGCCAAAGGGGGAGAAAGTATTAGCCCAAAGCAAAAGGACCGCACCACCACCTAATTTTAAAAAGAGTTTTTCAATTGGTATGATTTTTCAAAATTGGTATCTCATTGTGTTCAAAAGGGGGAGAGAGTAGTATTTTCAAAATCAATATCTTAAAACCCTCTTGAACACTAAGAGGAGGATTTCATTGAGAGGGAGTTTTGTTTAAGTCAAAGGAAAAGCATTTGAAACAGGGGGAGAAAATTTCAAATCTTGAAAAATGCTTCGCAAAATCTTATTTATTTACCTTTGACTATTTGCAAAAGGACTTTGAAAAAGGATTTACAAAAGAATTTGCAAAAACAAAACATGTGGTGCAAGCGTGGTCCAAAATGTTAAAATTAAAGAAACAATCCATGCGTATCTTATAAGTATTTATATTGGCTCAATTCCAAGTAACCTTTGCACTTACATTATGCAAACTAGTTCAATTATGCACTTCTATACTTGCTTTGGTTTGTGTTGGCATTAATCACCAAAAGAGGGGAGATTGAAAGGGAATTAGGTTTACACCTATTTTCCTAATTGATTTTGGTGGTTGAATTGCCCAACACAAATAATTGGACTAACTAGTTTGCTCTAGTGTATAAGTTATACAGGTGCCAAAGGTTCACACTAAGCCAATAAAATGACCAAGAAATGGGTTCAACAAAGAGAGCAAGGGATAACCGAAGTGTGCCCTGGTCTGGCGCACCGGACTGTTCGGTGTGCCACCGGACAGTGTCCGGTGCACCACCGGACAGTGTCCGATGCACCAGGGGACTCCAAGCTGAACCTCGCACCTTCGGGAATTCTCAGAGACGCTTCACTATAATTCACCGGACTGTCCGGTGTACCACCGGACTGTGTCCGGTGCCCCAGAGGAGAGCGACTCTGAACTCGCCAGCTTCGGGAATCCGCTCCGCTATAATTCACCGGACATGTCCGGTGCACACCGGACTGTCCGGTGAGCCAGCGGAGCAACGGCTACTTCACACCAACGGTCGACTGCAGGCGCATTGAATGCGCGCCAGCGCGCAAAAGTCAGAGCACGCGCGGGTGGCACACCGGACAGCCTACAGGGCTTGTCCGGTGCACCACCGGACAGCCAGGCGGGCCCACAAGTTAGAGCTCCAACGGTTAGAACCCAACGACCTGGTGACGTGGCTGGCGCACCGGACACTGTCCGGTGGCACACCAGACTGTCCGGTGTGCCATGCGACAGCAGCCTCCACCAAACGGCTAGTTTGGTGGTTGGGGTTATAAATACCCCCAACCACCCCACATTCAAGTCATCCAAGTTTTCCAACTTCCAACCACTTACAAGAGATAAGCATTCAATACAAGACACACCAAAGAGATCAAATCCTCTCCCAATTCCACACAAGGCTTTAGTGATTAGTGAGAGTGATTTGTTGTGTTCTTTTGAGCTCTTGCGCTTGGATTGCTTTCTTTCTCATTCTTTCTTAAGATCAAACTCACTTGTAATTGAGGCAAGAGACACCAATCGTGTGGTGGTCCTTGTGGGAACTTTGTGTTCCAATTGATTGAGAAGAAAAGCTCACTCGGTCCGAGGGACTGTTTGAGAGAGGGAAAGGGTTGAAAGAGACCCGGTCTTTGTGACCACCTCAACGGGGAGTAGGTTTGCGAGAACCGAACCTCGGTAAAACAAATCCGCGTATCACACTCTTTATTCGCTTGCGATTTGTTTTGTGCCCTCTCTCTCGGACTCATTTCTATTTCTAACACTAACTCGGCTTGTAGTTGTGATTAACTTTGTAAATTTCAGTTTCGCCCTATTCACCCCCCCTCTAGGTGACTTTCAGGTGGTCCTTGCGGGGACTAAGTGTCCTAATTGATTGAGAAGAGAAGCTCACTCGGTCTAAGTGACCGTTTGAGAGAGGGAAATGGTTGAAAGAGACCCAATCTTTGTGACCACCTCAACGGGGAGTAGGTTTACAAGAACCGAACCTCGGTAAAACAAATCACTGTGTCATCCTCTCTTATTCACTTGTGATTTGTTTTCGCCCTCTCTTTCGGACCCGATTATATTTCTAACGCTAACCCCAGCTTGTAGTTGTGCTTAAACTTTATAAATTTCAGATTTGCCTATTCACCCCCCCCCCTCTAGGCGACTTTCACTTCTCTATATGGATCTCTTCGGGTCCGTTGCTTATCTTAGCATCGGGGGAAGTAAGTATGGTCTTGTAATTATTGATGACTATTCCTGCTTCATTTGGGTATTCTTTTTGCAAGACAAATCTAAAACCCAATAAACTCTCAAGCGCTTCCTAAGATGGGCTCAAAATGAGTTTGAGCTAAAAGTGAAGAAGATCAGGAGCAATAATGGAACTGAGTTTAAAAATCTTCAAGTAGAATAATATCTTGAAGAGGAAGGCATCAAGCATGAGTTCTCTACTCCCTACACTCCACAATAAAATGGTGTAGTGGAGAGGAAGAATAGGACGATCATTGATATGGAAAGGACGATGCTGGGAGAATACAAGACACTAGAGCGGTTTTGGTCTGAAGCCATCAATACAGCTTGTCATGCATAAACCGTCTCTATACTCATCGCCTCCTCAAGAAGACGGCATATGAGCTACTCACCGGTAACAAACCTAATGTTTTAGAATACAAGACGCCAGAGCGGTTTTGGTCTGAAGCCATCAATACAGCTTACCATGCCATAAATCGTCTATATCTTCATCGCCTCCTCAAGAAGATGACATATGAGCTACCCACCGGTAACAAACCCAATGTTTTCTATTTCATGTATTTGGGAGAAAATGCTGCATCTTGGTCAAGAAAGGTAGATATTCAAAGTTTGCTCCCAAAGTCGTTAAATGATTTTTACTTGGTTATGACTCAAATACAAAGGCATATAGTGTCTTCAACAAATCTTTGGATTTAGTTGAAGTTACTAGTGGCGTTGTATTTGATGAGACTAATGGCTCTCCAAGAGAGCAAGTTGATCTTGATGACATAAATGAAAATGAGTTTCCGATGGCCGCAATGAGGTCTGTGGCGATAGGCGATGTGCGACCACATGAACAACAAGTACAAGATCAACCTTCTTCCTCAACAATGGTGCATCCCCTGACTTAAGATAAGGAATGGGTACCTCAAAACGACGGCATGGATCAAGGCGAAGCACAAGAAGAAAGGGAGGAGGAAGAAGTACCACATGCACCTTCAACCCATGTCCACAACAACATTCAAAGGGATCATCTTGTGGATCAAATCCTTGGTGACATTAGCAAGGGAGTTACTATGCATTCACA
This sequence comes from Zea luxurians, assembly GCA_029449295.1. Lineage (NCBI taxonomy): Eukaryota > Viridiplantae > Streptophyta > Magnoliopsida > Poales > Poaceae > Zea > Zea luxurians. Next base: position 50,378,553 of record JAOPSE010000010.1, read on the forward strand.
TATTGCTAATTTTTGTGAGCATTACTGCTTTGTTTCTTCTATTGAGCCTTTCAGGGTAGAAGAAGCCTAGCAGGATTCGGACTGGGTGTTGGCCATGCAGTAGGAGCTAAACAACTTCAAGAGAAATGATGTATGGATTTTGGTGCCACGTCCAAAGCAAAATGTTGTGGGAACCAAGTGGGTATTTCGCAACAAACAAGACGAGTACGATGTGGTGACAAGAAAAAAGGTAAGATTTGTGGCAAAAGGTTATGTTAAGTCGTAGGTTTGGATTTTGAGGAGACTTTTGCTCCTGTGGCTAGGCTTGAGTCTATTCGAATACTATTAGCCTATGTTGCTCACCATTCTTTTAAGCTCTATCAAATGGACGTGAAGAGTGCTTTCCTCAATTGGCCAATCAAGGAGGAGGTGTACATAGAGCAACCCTCTGGCTTCGAGGATTCGATGAAAGGTAGCCCAACCATGTGTATAAGCTCTCTAAGGCGCTCTTTGGACTTCAGCAAGCTCCAAGAGCATGGTATGAATGCCTTAGAGATTTCCTTATTTTTAATGCTTTCAAGGTCAGGAAAGTTGATCCTACTCTTTTCACTAAGACTTGCAATGATGATTTGTTTATATGCCAAATATATGTCGATGACATAATATTTAGTTCTACTAATCAAAAGTCATGTGAGGAGTTTAGCAGGGTGATGACACAAAAATTCGAGATGTCCATGATGGGAGAGTTGACTTACTTCCTCGGATTTCAAGTGAAGCAACTCAAGGAAGGGACATTCCTCTCTCAAACTAAGTACATACAAGATATAATAAAGAAGTTTGGGATGAAGTACGCAAAGCCTGCTAGGACGCCAATGGAAACAGATGGACATTTGGACCTCAACGCAGGAGGTAAGTCCGTAGATCAAAAGGTATACCAGACTATGATAGGATCCTTCATTATCTTTGTGCAAGTAGACCAGATATTATGCTTTATATTTGCATATATGCTAGATTTCAACCTGACCTCAAGGAATGTCACCTTGTGGATGTGAAATGTATTTTTCGATATTAGTTCACACACCTTACATTGGGCTCTGGTATACTAAGGGGTCTACCTTTGACTTGATTGGATATTCAGACTCTGACTATGTTGGGTGCAAGGTTGATAGGAAGAGCACATCAGGGACTTGTCAGTTTCTAGGAAGGCCCTGGTGTCCTGGAGTTCAAAGAAACAAACCTCTGTTGCCCTATCCACCGTCGAGGCCGAGTATGTTGCCGCAGGTCAGTGTTGCGCACAACTACTTTGGATGAGACAAACCCTCTTGGACTTCGGCTACAATCTGAGCAAAGTCCCACTCCTATGTGATAATGAGGGTGCAATCTGCTTGGCAGATAATCTCGTTGAACACAGTCGTACTAAGCACATAGACATCCGACATCACTTTCTGAGAGATCACCAGTAAAGGGGAGATATTGATGTTTGCCATATTAGCATCGATCACCAGCTAGTCGATATCTTCACCAAGCCTTTAGATGAGAAAAGGTTTTGTAAGTTGCGTAGGGAGCTAAATGTCTTAGATTCACGAAACTTGGATTGATCTATAACATATATGTCATTTTATGTCTTTGACCATATCATTTTAAGTTTAACTCTGTATTTTGGTGTTCGAGCTGTAAAACATCATCCCCGGACCTCACAAATCATTGTGCAAATGTTGCATATGTTTAGGAGGAGGATATGCTACAACTTAACCCTTTTAGACTAATGTGTCTGCTTAAGTGATTCTGGTGTAATCTCAGAGATGAATTGATAGGGAAATGGTGGACTTGAACAACGGAAAAGGCTTCCACTGCATAATGGTATCATTGTCTCATGTTCAAGTTGCCCTTGGTGTTCATTTCCTTCTTGCTCTTAATTCGCAATTTTTTTGTGAGGCAATGTGGTTTAAAGGCCACTAGTTTCTCTGTTGTTGTGCTTAATGCCAAAGGGGTAGAAATTAAGGCCAAAGCAACTAGATCTACCACCACTTGTGAAATTCAAAGAATTTCAAAAATTATTATGTTTAGTACTTGTCTTTTGATCAAAACCCTCCTATTGCAAAACTACTCTCTTGTGGGGGAGAAATCTTTATTATGGGAGAAAGGGGGAGCTTTTGGCTTTTGATCAAAACTAGTCTTGAAAAATGTTTTAATTTCCAAAACTAAAGTGTTTTTGACATAGAAGTAAGAAAATGAATTTGTTTTGCGAAAATAAATCAAGTGGTGGCAAAATGATCCAAATATGCTAAAACCTATACTTATTCTATTGTTGGTTTATTTGACTTCAATTTGCAAAAGTTGGCTCATGTTTGATTATGTTAGTGCATCTTTAAGTTGCCTTTGGTGTGTTGGCATAAATCACCAAAAAGGGGGAGATTGAAAGGGAATGTGCCATTGGGCCATTTCTATTTCTTTTGGTGATTAAATGCTCAACACATTACTATGGACTAACATATTTTACTATGAGCATGAGCATGGGTAGTTGTAAAGCAGATTGAGAAAAAGCACTTTTGGGCTTGAAAGAAGGCTTACCGAAACATCTATGGATCAAAATGGAAAAGGTATGATTCTAGCACTTAGTCAATTGTTTTAGGTATTAACCATGCTTGGCTAAGTGGTAGGAATCATATGAAGTCAAGCCAAAAGGAGCAAAAGAAAGTTGGCATGAAAAAGAAGAACTCAGGTTGGTCTGCGTAGCATCGGACGATCCGGTGCCACCCACCGGACAGTCTGGTGTGCACCGGACAGTCTAGTGACCGTCCGACCGAATGGGCCACTCTCGGGCTTGGCCAGGCTCCCTTGGCTATAATTCACTGGACGGTCCGCGCGGAGCACTGGACAATTCGGTACTCCGATGTGAATACAACCAATGGCTATCTGACACGTCAGCCGCTGTCAACGGTTAGGAAGTGCACCGAACAGTCCGGTGCCCACCTGAAACAGAAAGTGACCAATCAGGATCCGGTGACCGTTGCATTGTGCAGTGTCTGGTGTGCACCAGACAGTCCGGTGCACCCGCGGATAGATGGCAACCAGGGCCTTCCAAATGGAGCTCCAACGGCTCCTAGGTCCCTTGGGGCTATAAAAGGACCCCCTAGGCACAAGGAGCTATTACTTAAGCACACTACAACTCCGAACCTCTGCGACCACAATGTTGATTTGTTAGAGAGAGATTTTGAGCATGTTCTTGTGCTATAACTCTATCGTTTTGATTTGTGTGCTCTTACTTTTGCTTGTGTGTGTGTTGTTGCTGCGTTGTGCTCTTGTGTGCGTTTCTACTCCCATCATTACTCTGATTTTGATTATAATCATCTGTGTAAGGCGTGAGAGACTCTAATTTGTGGAGATTCCGCACAACGGGATACTGATATAAGGAAGATTATTGTGGCACTCAACTTTGATCTTTGGATCACTTGAGAGGGGTTGAGTGCAACTGAAGCGCCCCAATCCTTTGGGACTCAAATGTGATACAATTACTAGTCCCAGGAGGCTAGTAACCACATTCCTTACTTCAAATAGTATAGAGTTCGAATAAAAGTTATTACAATACCAGAGCACAAGCTCTATTGAGCCTGAAATACAGAGCACAGTGGAAGATTCAACTAGCCCAAGCCACAGGCAGACTGGGTGCAGACACAGCCCCCTTCTAGTCGAGCATAGCAGAAAAGAAATCTTCAGCTGCTGAAAAACATAAATAAATCTGGGTGAATACACTAGGTATTCCGCAAGCCCATCCCGCCCGTAAAGAGAGAGGGACCTATATAATACATGCTTTATATGGTGGAGTTGAAGTCACTCTTCTTTTCTAGAGAAAGGCAATGCTTTGATGGTTTTCCCCAAAGAAGGAAGTAGCACATTTTCACACTCAACCACCACTGAGCTTCCTGCTCCCGTGGCATTGTTTTCATTTCCAAAAACACACCCACTCACACATTTCCCTGTTCACAGAGGTTATAAACACTAATTGTCATACCACACCAGACTCGTCCATACCAGTGGACACGGACTATTCGAATAGGTTTGAACTCTACGCAGAGGGGTACACTTTACCCACTAGTCCGGCTCTGCGGTCTCATGGCCAATGAGACCCGAATCCGAATCTCTTTCTTTCCTCGCATGTCCTTACCTTAACGGTTATACCGGAAGGAGTCAGGCCACCGCCATGTCCAAACCAGACAAAAAATTCCCCCTCCTTATCCTCCCGGTGCTCCCCAGCCATCATAACCCTGGGGTTTGGACCGTACGAGTTCAGATTGAGTGACTGCCCATACAGTCTCGAGTGGTTGTACATGTCATGAGTACAGGTAGTGAAGGATGATAAACCGGTCCTTATGTGAGGGGACAATCCTTCTGCTCACACCTAACCCGGCTGAGCCAACACCTGAGGCCCTCCCCTAAACCAGGGAGTCCCTGATTATCCCACTCCAAAGGCGATAAGGGTGAATACCCTTCATCATACACTTTTTGAAAACATCATTCAGTAAAAATACTACCCTTTTCTCATCCCACATTTTGTACTCAAAAGATATTCTTTAATGTGGGTTGTCTCTCTTCTCACAATGCAAAAGACCCAACCCTTATTCCTGGCTTAGGTAGTGGTAGAAAGAGTAGGTAATTTATGCATCAAGGGAAGAATGGACTTGCCTTCGTCAAAGTTCTCCTGGCACGAAAGATCTATTTCGGAGAGGTTGGGTTCCTGCCCTTCTTCCAGAGCTACCAATTCCGGAGGATCGGATCCCTCTTCTTCTAGCAAAAATAGGTAATGAACAATACATCAACCATGGTGGCTTGGTGGAGTCTGCCAAGTTTTTAAATATTATTATTTTGTGCCCTATAATTTATTTAGACTATTTTTGGTGCATAAAATATCAATATATGCATAAATATATGAAAATAGGAAAAAGAAATGGAAAAAGGAAAAAGAAAAGGGATTTCCTTGTAACTAGACCGGGGGATTTCGGCCCAGCCGAGCGCGGGCGCACACGGGTAGGTGGCCCAGCTTAGCCCGCTAGCGGGGGACGGCGCTGTGGGCGTGGGCCCACGTGCCAACGAGGAGGGGGGACGGTGTTAGGGGGGAATGACGGGGGGCAAACCGGCCAGAGTCGACCACCGGTGAGGTCCCACGGCGGTTCTCTGTCGCGGTCCCGGTTTTGGGTGGTCGGGGAGGTGGCTAAGCACGGGTGGGGGTAGGGGATCATGGTGGAGGGGTTAATTTGGTCGAAGGGTGCTCGGGACGGCCGGTCCATGGTGAGGTGGCGGGCGCTCGCGACGGTGAGATCGCCGGTGAGGCTGCCGGGCGCAGTAGGTGAAGGGAAAGGGTGTGTCGTGATCGTGATGGAGCGGTGGAGCTCAAGAGCTTCCTTAATTTGACTAGAATTCAATAGAGAGAGGAAAGCGGAGCTCACCGGAGAGAAGGAAGGCGGTGGCGCCGAGCGCGATTCGGTCCAGTGGAGGGGGAGAGGGAGTGGCCGAGGCCGGTGCGAGGAAGGATGGAGCTCGGGCGGTCCTTTTATAGGCGGCCGGGAAGGCGAAGGGGGAGTGAGGTGGCCAGCACCGGCGAGCTTGCCACAGTGGCGATGATGGCGCATAGTGGCGACGGGATGGCTCGGTCAGGCAGTGACGGGATGGCTCGGGCAGGCGCAAGGAGACAGGGACGCAAGGCACCAAACCTTTCTGGCGAGCGTGTTAAAGGCGAGGCGACGGGGCGGACGGTGGCCGGCGGCGAACGCGCTGATAGCCTGGTCACGGGCGAGCGGGAGAAGGGGCTGACAGGCAGGGCCCGCTTGCCAGAGAGGGAGAACGCGAGGGGGGAGGGGCAGGAGTGGCTGGCGGGTGGGGTCGGGCTGACAGCGGCGTGGCGCGAGCGCGGGCGCGGGAGGTGGGCCGCGTGGGCCGAGCGAGAGGGAGAACGGCGCGCGCGCGAGAGGGAGAGGGGGGTTTTGGCCAGACCCGGCCTAGCCGAGGGGGGGATAAAGGATTTCCTTTTTCTTTTTCTATTTCTATTTCTCTTTCTCTTTTTCTTTAATCTCCTTTTTCTTTTGAACAAATATTTATCCATGTTTTCTTGGGTGTCAAAAATATTCTATGTGAGGTGCTACTGACAACCATGGTGTATGCATATGATGAATGAGATGTCTTATGAGGTGGGGGCCTTAGGAGATAATTAGGGGGGTTCAGGAGTTTTGGGTTTTCTAACCTTGGGGTTAAATTTGGGATGTTATAGCAACCCTTGACCAAAGGCGGTTACCACAACGTGGAGTAGGCATTGGCCGAACCACGGTAAAAATAATTGTGTCTCTTGCCCATTTACTTATTGTGATTACTAAAGGAGCAATCAAGTGAAGAGTTCTCCCTTCTCATCTTAACTTGGTTTTAGTTCTCACTAACATCTATTATAAACCAAGTTTTTGTTGTTTAGAGTTAATTTTGTAGGATCACCTATTCACCCCCCTCTAGGTGCTCTCACTAGGTCGCACATGTCACTAGTAGACATGTGAGGGATTGGCGAAGTGAGTCGTAGGCGGTTGAAGGGGCGGGGCCGCGCGTAGCACGGGCGAAAAGGTGATGGAGCCACACGTGGCTTGGTTAGAGATAATAGGGATGCACGAGGCATGGTCAGAGGTGACGAGGTCGCACATGGCACGGACAAGGTCAGTGGGACCAGGGGTAAAGGAAGAGGACGGATGGCGAGATGATCGACATCAAGGAGAGTATCAAGGTCAAGATGTTGGGAGGAGCCAGCAAGGGGGAAGATGTCCTCATCGAAGACCACATGTCAAGAGATGATGACACGATGGGTGAGGAGATCGAGGCACTAGTACCCCTTGTGACCATAGGGTATGAAAGGGAAATGGCCTTAAACCATTTTATATATTGATTTTGATGCTTAGTGACCATCACAACCATACAGACTAACTAGTTTACCAAGTTTTTAATTCACAGGTTCATAAGATCATATTCAAAGTTTCTAACTCAGAAATAACTCAAATTGTCAAAAGGGGTAATCTTGGATTAGATTCTAGCAATGGTTATATACTTTGGATAACTTCTAAACACCCCTAGGAACATATTTGATACATCTACAAGGTTGGAAAGCTCAATTTCAACAAAACACACTTTTGGAGCTAGTTTGAGCGAAAATAAGCATACGTGTTAGAGAAATCAGTTTGTCCAAGTTTCTTGACTTAAATTAGTTGGAAAGCCTCTAGATATGTTTGTCTAAAGTCATAGGAACACCCTCAAGTACAGCAAAATCAATTTAAAGAAGAAATGGATAACTTTCCTATTTTTACTCTAAGCCTATGAGCATAGGATCGTCTACATAGAGACGATTGAAAACTTGTCATCTGGTGGCTGAGGCACCGGACCGGTCCAGTGTGCACCAGACTGCCTACATATAGGGGATGTAAATGGACACTTCGTAGGATGGCTACTCGAACTGGTCTGGTGTGCACTGGACCAAGCTCTGTTCCAACAACTCTTCAAACTCCAACTGATATCTCCGACGTGGCGCTGATGTGGAAGGGTCTGGTGTGCCACCATCCACCGGACTCGTCATTGTGCCAACTACCCGTCAGAATGACTACCTGTTGTGGCAGAATAACAGGGGCCTGGTGCGCCACCAGATCAATATTGTTCAAGGTTCGGTGCACCACTCGACTGTGCAGAAATTGTCCGTTCACTCCAATGGTTATATGGGTTATTAGGGGCTATAAATACACCCCAACCAGCACATTGAAAACACAAGAGCTACACTAAGCATCTCTACACTTAGTGCAACTACTCCCAAGCATTCAATAGCTAGCAAGAGACGCCAAAGTGTGTGGTGATCCTTGCGAGGACTTAGTGTCCTTTGAGATTGAGAAGAAAACTCATCCAGTTTTAGTGACGGTTTGAGAGAAGGAAAGTGTTGAAAGAGACTCATCCTTAGTGGACTCCTCATCGGGTACGCAGGTTCTTTGGAGCCGAACCTCGGACAAATTGCTCGTATTCTTTGTGCTTGATCTTCATTTGTGATTTGCTTCTTCCTCTCCCCTCTCTCTAGTTCTCTTGCTTGTGCTTGATTCTATATCAAATTAAGTTGCTCCCAAGTAATTCCACATTCGTTTGAGAAACTTTAGCAAGAAGAACTCTCTCTCTCTCTCTCCATTACTCCAATTGTTCTTATTCTTGTTCCAATGCTAATCTGGGGTTTAAAGTTGACTTTTACGCTATAAAGTTCAGGTTTCACCTATTTACCCCCTCTAGGCAACTTTCAATAGGTATCAGAGCCCGACACTTCATTTAGAGTCTGACAACTCGAAGTGATGTCGGGGAAATTGCCAAGAACGAGAATGTATCCTTAGGAGAGATACATGAAGCCTAGGAGCCATCGAGAGGAAAACCTGAAAGTGCATTCATCCCTTTTTGTGGGTTTAGGTGATTTAGATAACAACACATTTAAAGGTCTAACAAGTTTCCTAAGTGTTGAACAGGAAATACAGTATGTTGAACATACTTGAATAGTGCATAATGATCAGTGAACAAAGGTTCAACACAAGGTTAAATAACCAATGAGACAATGAAAATGGATATAATATGGTCCCTATATTGGTTTGAATATATGGACAAGACCTGAGAAATCAATATGCATAAATATGATCAGAATAGAGATTGGAGTGATTAAGAGGATTGATCAAGCCAAAATGAATAAGATATGAGGAATCGTGAATTGGCTTGATCACATTACTATTGGTTCATATATGCTTCTATGAGAATCAAACTAGAGCTTGATTGACATTAGCATTTATATCTAGATGACATTCAAGCAAGGTTCACAATATTGAATAAATGATTCTCTTAATGGATACTCAATATGATGTAACTCAAGAATGGCTTAATAGGGTGAAGATAGCAAGGAAAGGGCTTCGAGCGACTAAGCAAAGGTAAAGGCCAAGTGACGACTTGTGGACCGAGGTACCATGGCTAAGGTGAAGAAGGGAGTACTTGCACTAAGTTGATGAACTAATCATCTATGAAGAGTTATATTGTGTTGATGCATCAGTAAGGTAACTTGAAGCCATGATTGAACTCATATATGGTGAAATGGTTCAAGTCACATGGCTTGATTTTTGTTTGCTTCAAAAGGTGAGACAAAGATGTTTGTGATCCTTATGAAGCAACGCCATGGAGAAATCACATATGAGACATCTGTTACTCAATGAGTTTATTTAATTATATTTTATTTAACTTGAGTATAGGAATTGTCGTACTATCAAGGGGATCCAAAAATAAGGTTGGTGTTTGCCAAAGCTCAAGCTTCTAAGATTCAAAAGCTATTTCGAAAACAAAATATTTTGGACACTCTGTGAGTTCAACTGGAGTGAGGTTTGGGAGACGGAGATCCTTCCTGTTGAAAAGCAACTAAACTTTCCTTCAGAAAAGTTCAACTTGACTTCAGCTAAGTTGAACTTGTCTTCAGGACAGTTGAACTTAACTTGATCAAAATTGAGCTTTTCTCTAGGACAGCTCAAATTGACTTCAACTGAGTTGAACTTGTCTTCAGGACAGTTGAACTTAACTTGAGCTGAGTTGAGCTTTTCTCCAGGACATCTCAACTTGACTTCAACTGGTGTCAGGGTCAGTTCAAAACTAGTTGAACTTGCCTCAGGGCTAGTTCAACTTGGGTTTTCTCCCCGAACCTCACTAGTCAAAACCAGTTGGACTAGTCCTAGGGGCAGTTCAACTGGTGTCAGGGTCAGAAGACCGTTCTGACTTCTGTATTCCAGTCTGACTGGCAGACTATCTGTCAGGCTGACAAGATAGGTGGTTGAACTAGCCCTAGGGGCGGTTCAACCGGTTTTGGACTTTTGACTCCAGTCAAACTAGATTTTTTGAACTTGGTTTGGCTCCGGACTAAGCCAGTTCAACTGGTCTTGGGACCAGTTCAACCGGGGTCTCAGGAAAGTTTAGCTTGGGTCTGAGACCAGTTCAACTGAGGTCTTAGGCAAGTTCAACTGGTCTCATGCAAAAAAATACCAAACGGCTAATTTTGGTGCTCCACCTATATATACTCACTTCTACCTCTCTCTCTCTCTCTCCCACATAAGAGCACGCACTGAACTCCATTTCTAACCTGAGAAACACCTCCCACTCTGTCTCTCTCATCTCTTGTCTCTCCCATTTCAAATCATTAGACAAATATTTGAGTAATATTGAGAGTTGCGGGTTTTGTGCTTCATCTCCAAGTCTTTCTTGTTCTTCTTAATTCGGGCTTTGGTACTACATCGAGTTCTTTGTGGATTCATTACTCTTGGAGCTTCTAGCTCCTAGATGACTAGGTGTCGTTTGTGACTCTCCAAATCTTGTGGAAGACCACAAGAAAGTTTGTATTACCTGCTTGTGTGAGCAAAGATTAGTGTGTGGGCTTGACCTTTGTGGTTGACGAAGGGAGGATTAGGGTTGAAAGAGACCCGGCTCTTTGTGGGTGCCTCAATGAGGAAGTAGGACACCTTTGTGGTTGTGATCGAACCTCGAGATAAATCTTGTGTCTCTTGTGTTCTTGCTCATTGTGTTTGTTCGTGTTCTTCGTTCTCTCACCATTCCGTGGAATAATTGTTCATATCTTTTTTGTGTGTGGATTGAGAATTGACCTTCTCAGATCTACTACTTTGAACCTTGTGGATCATCTAGGAAATCCCATTTGCAAAGTTAACTGGGTGAATTTTGAGATCAATTCAGTTTTATATCTCATTCTTTACTTGAGCTCGTGCAAACCGGTTGAACCAGTTTTTACACATGTTGAACCGGTTTTATCCATTTTTCTAGTTTTTGTTGAAAATATTACTACTTGCCTTTTTCACACCCCCCCCCCTCTAGGCAACTTTCAAAACCCGATGAAAATATGTCGTCGGGAGGAAAGCCCGAAGGCAAGATGCCATCTAGAGAGAAGCACGAAGAGAAGCACAAGGCGCTAACTTGGGAGTACTCAGTGTTGTTCACTTATGGTAAGTACCTTCATTTTATAACAACATACCGATCCTTTTCTTGAATCATCAAAATAAGAATTCGATGGTGAATTCTCTTCAATGGGGGGGATATAATAAGCTACAAATAAAATAATATAATCGAATAATGGTATGTCCTAAGAATGTTTGGAGACCATGGATGCGTACACCTCATCTTGATGATTTTGTTCGGTTGTTAACTTGTTCCATTTGGATTCTAGATGAGTTGTTTTTGGCATCATGAAATCTGAGTCGTTCGATGTTAGGGTTGCGAAAAGTTTCTTTTTCTCTCCCTTTGTCACCGCTTTTCGTCATGACTCCATCTCTCTCTCGCACATTCTTCTTCCCCACATGCCTCCTTCCCTGGCCATACACTCCCTCCATCCTAGGATGTCGTCCCCTCTTCCTATCTCCACAAGACCACAACCCTAGGTGTCGCCCTCATCCCACCATCTCTTGGTAGCGACCATTCCTCTTCCTCATTTCTTTCCCTACTGCTGCCCCTCTTCTTCTCCCTCTCCACCATGGTATCCATGACCATGCCCTAGGTCATCCTCCCTACTGTGGAACACCTTCTTCATGGGATTGAAGAGCTGGAAATGAAAGAGAAGGAAGGGGATAAGCAGGATTTGTTCATCATTTCTAGGATAGTAAGTATAATTCAAAAACTAGTATGGATCATTTAAGATTTTAGTAATTCCATGAATTCAAAAGTTGTAGGTTTTGTTGTTATCTTTCAAATGCTGCTAGTTTCGTTCCAATTCCATTAACAGTTTAGAAGTAATCACAAAAGGCTACATTTGTCTTCCAAACGAAAATAGATTCAGGTAGGAAGTTTGTCCTAATTTTTAGAGATTATCCCTATGTAATTTGCCTCTTGGTGAACAACACAAAAGTTGTAAGAATTTTTCTATGTTTCTAGAATGTGCCTTTGCCTCATTTGAATAAAGGAGTTAAAGGTTATGGATGAAATATTGCAGGTCTAGAAATCTGATTGAAAATTTAGAAAACATAGTTCATTAGAGTTTAAGTCTATGGGAGTTTTTCTCTAGTTTCAAATTACAAAACAATTATTAGATGGCTTATTATTATGGATTTGTTGAATATGTGCTAGTACGACCGATGGTGAGAGCACAAAATGAGGTTTTCGTCAAGGATAAGTCAAGTGCATGGCTAACCACCTATCGTATTCCTATGAGTGGATTGTCTATTTTTCCAAATTTTCATGATTGTCTTGTTTGGTGTTTCAAGTTATTCATCTATATTTAGTTCATATATCGATGCATCTAGTTGTGCTTTTGGTTTTAATTCGAGTTTCAAGTTATCCATTTATATTTAACTCATGTCCTAGTAAATCCGGTTGTATAATTTGGTTCTTGTGTTCATGTTCCTATGAGTAAGTTGTGATTCCACTTACTCGGTTTAATAGTAAATGCAAAGGAAACATTCAGGATTTTCTGTTTCAGATATAAACTACAGATTATCATCATTCGAATTGGTTTTCATTCATTGGTTCCTATCTTAATTTGATGTTTTGGTTCTGGGATGTGCTTGCTAAGTATGATTACTTGCTCTTGTGTTCTTTTGGTTCTTAAGTACTAGATGATCACATCATGTGGGGATGATGGGAGTAGATGCTTTTTAGGAAGTGCGCACACATTAAACTACATAACTACATTGTGTTATGTCATATAATCAATGTCTACTCTTTGACTTACAGATTAATGATAATTGTTATTTGTTGGAGATATTTTACTTGTAGGGTTGGGTATTTACTTTCTTATGTTGGATATGGGCTCTGATGTTTTATTTAACTTTCATGTCTTATATGGTTGATATTTATATGCATGTGTTTTGAGTATTTATTCTTATGTTGGATATGGGCTCCGATGTTTTATTTAACTTTCATGACTTATGTGATTAATTCTATATGCATATGTTTCATGTTGCATTTATGCAGAAGAAACTTTGCTAAAATTTCTGATTTCTATATCTTAAAATTGGTATACCATTAACAAGTCTTTATTTGTTATGGTAGCCTCCGGGAGATGTTGGGGTGTTATACATATGCCAAACTCATTTGATTGACAATACAATCAAAATAGGAATATACATTGCAAAAATTAACGTATACAGTGAGGTGTTGAGGGATATAGCCCTTAAGAGAGCGGGGTGGATGTAACATCCTAGCTCAGTAGTAGCACCCTTAAAAGAGCAGGGTGAATGTAACATCCTAACCCAGTAGTAGCACGTAGTAGTTGGCCCATGTGAATTATATGTGATTATAGTTGAGTCTAATACCACCTTAAAAGTTTATGATGGTAGCGAGAATAAAACTTTAAGAGAGGTACTACACATATGGAGACTCGTTCCACGTGCAGCTCAAGCAAATTTTGGACGTGGTGTGTTAAAAAAGAATATGACCAACGTTGACAATATATAATATACACAGTTATTGTAATGTCAATAATATACCAAACAAATAACATAAGATAGAGAACATATAACTAACACATACAAACAGATACATTAATATAGAAATAACACATTGATAGTATTTGATTGCATTGTTCTGGCGATAAAACTATTTGTAGCCCATATAGAATGGCACGCTAATGACACTTAAAAATATAAATTGTCTTCAACCAACTAGGTTTTACAAGCATCATTTGATACTAGGTCATAGATAAAAACTAGTCAATATTGTCTAGGTCCATCCACTTATTTGTCTGGCTCACATCCTCCTCCATCAGTGGAGCTAGATAAGAACTTATATGCTGGTCTACAAACCATGTAGCTAACTGGTTGTCACTTGCGAAGCTGTTGAAGGCAACATGTTTCTCATCTAAGTCATTGTAGTTTGTGTTGTAAGCACCACCAGTGAAGGTGAGCGCCTCCCAGCTGGAAGGGTTGTTTTGCACCCATGGTTGTGTGCCATAGAGGCTAAAATTGTCGATGTTGAAGCCTTGTCTTCCTGTGGTGCACTCCTGCCTACGAAAATACTTCTGTGCATGGCTAGAGATGTCCACTGGTGTTCTTGTCGGGACGTAGTACTTGGAGATGTTATTCCATTCACCGCGGCCAAATGCTTCCAGACCACGAAGAAAATTCCTAGTTTAAGAATAATAAATCAGATAAGAATATACCTTATCCATACTCTAAAGAATTGTGGAAATCAAACCTCAGGATCTCATAGTATGAAACTCTAAAGACAAAGTGCTATTAACTGTACTAACTAAATATTAACATTGAATGTGTGACAAAAGTTTCCAAATCAATGCAAAAAAATGAAATACCTGTGTTCATCGGTGGTCCAAAACTTCACTCCGTGCCCCTTTTTCTTATGAACGACATTCAGCATATTTGGTTGCTCCTCTAGAATCCTCATGGCCTCCATCTCATCCATTAGATACCCTTCTATCACTTTCATGTTGTCCATGGGTTTTGACAGCATCCCAAAGTTATCATTCACAAGGACGCTACTTGGCGCAACATGTTGGTTGTTGCTCTGTGCCCTCATGATCTCCACTAGTAGCTCAACATATAAATTGGTTACCTGGTGCTTCTTCTTCCATGGGAACATTGCTTGGAGATCATCCACAAAGTCAATGTGGTTCGTCTCCATGTCGTTTGTGTAGGTTTTGTTGGTGATTTGACTTGGGATGAGTGACTTCGCCATATCCATCTCGGAGGCACTCCACACACCATTGAAGTTGGGATCCATGAGAGTTGAGGGTTGAGTACTACACAAGATGTTATTGTATATATGAACCACGATGTTGGGATGGAGTGAATGTCAAGAACAAGGCTATGCATTTATAGGCCTTAAAGCTAACCTCTTACTCATGGTTTCAATTGATTGTACATCTAACTTTTACATTTAGTCAAACAATTATTTTAGAATAATAATACTAATGATATCTAATCATGTGTATCCATATCTTGGTGATTCTATAATTTTATAATTGTAATCTAACATACTTCAGTTGTTCATATCAAAGATCGAGATATCAGTGACTAATCAAGGATAAATGAGACCAATACAATGACCATTTTAATTAAATAGAGCTTAGTCTACAATAAAAGTCATATTACGCAACTAAATATTAGGAATGCAATTTAGGTTGGATGGCTGACTATTTGTTTTAGGATTTGCTACCTTGATTTCGGGACCATACTTTCCAAGAGTCGCCCGACCATGAGCACACAGTTTCTACACATTGCGTGTTCTCTCTCTCTCTCTTTATATATATATATATATATATATATATATATATATATATATATATATATATATATATATATATATATTGAAGTAAACAATTGTACAAACCATGACATTTGTTTTGTCACCTCGGCAACACAAAGGACGCAATCTCGCAGCCCATGATGTGTACAAGACATACATAGTAGCAACATGAATATCCTAGAGTTGACTACTTATAGTATGTAAGGACAAATATCTTCGATTGTGTGCTTGACATGCTATTACGTGCATAGTTCATACCACTATTCTCGAGCACACAGGTTGGAACGAAAGTGATGTCTAGATTTGCTACTATCAATGGACTCCATCTTTTATATCATAAAGCATTGCGGCTGCTATGTTTAATCACTTGACTTTTTTTGCTCTTTGCAACCAAATGCCTTATTAATGTGTTTCCACTACTTAAATAACTGCTAGTTTTTAAAATCCTATACTTATATCTTATTGTGATATGGCGTTTATTACTTATGGTTTTGTTTGATATCAAATGTTCTATAATCTTAAGGGCGTGTTTGAGGGTGAGTTTGGTTCAGCTTTGTTAACGTGCTTCTGCTTTCAAAAAGCAGAAGTTAAATTAAAGGGGTTCAGCTTTTCTACAGCTACTTTAAAAAGACAAATTTTTTTTATAGTACAAATTTGAAAGCAGCTTAGATCTTCTTTTGCTGGTTATTCAAGTTCGTTATATTAATAAAAAGATACGGCAATAGTAACTAAAATAGGGTTAAAAATAATTATGCGTTATAATAAATGAAATAAAAATATTGTTAATACTTTTTTAAAAATGGAATTGTAGAATCGATTTATTTGTAAAAAATATCGAGAACATAAATATGAATAGATTTTTTTAGTTAGATATATTGATTAAGAGATATAGTTAAATAAAGTATATATAAATAATATACATTTTATTTGCAGTGAACAGCTCATATCAGTTTGAATCAAATGACTTTCAACTTTTTTTCTCACAACAACTTTTTTTCACATCTCACAGAACCAAACGCACTTTGAATGCACTAGAGCTAATAGTTAGCTGGTGCCAGTGTTTCGAACCTCGCTCCGACAAGTAAATTTGTTGTGCACGTTCCGAGCTCCGAATGGTGGGCGGGGTGGGCGCAAGATTTGTATTGATTCGGACAGAACATCTCTACTTCCAGACGGCAGCGGTTTGCGCTATCGGCACCATTAATGATCAAAACTCGTAGTCGGGGTTCCAAGCGAGCGAAAGAGGGAGGAGAGACTCCCAAGTCTCTTATTCGTGGTGGAGGTGGTTACAAAGTAGATTCCTAGCTAAGTTTTAGCTTAGTGGCGGGACTCCGGCCTCCGAGTCCTCCTCCAGTTCGTCGGTTCTTCTAAGCATCTTCTCGTCTGAGGTTCATTCTCGCGTTCGTCGTGTGTCCGAGGGTCCGAATCCTAGCCATGTGGATCTAGGTCATGCCCGTCCAACCGGGAGCTCCGGGCCAGCCTCCTTTTATAGGTCAAGGAGGGGGGTCAACCAACAGTGACTTCCTTAGGAAGGAGCCACCCACGCATGTTTGTGGTCACCTATTATCTCATACTCTTTATGGCGAACGACGTGAATAGCATTGGATCCAAGCACCATCATTCGGACTATGCCGACAACTAGGCTTCGTAGCCTAGAGCTTGACTATAGTAATTTGTCTCTATGGATTGTAGATTAGAGCTTGACTATAGTAATTTGTCTCTGTATATTACTAGGGATGAAAACGGTCGGAAACGGTATTTATTCGGTAATCAGTTTTTGAGTCGTTTTTCTTTGATTGCGAATAAATAGGATATAGAATCTACAATACAAATTTGTATTCTTGTTTTTAACATCCAGCTTGTAAAGATTCATAAAAGGTAAACATCAAATTCATTCTATATTTTCTCAAATAATAGATATAAACTTCGGTATGGATTCGGAAATAAATTCGGTAATTTTTTCAACTTTTTGTGTTGTAGGGAGCAGATAATACATAAAAAAATTTATGTAATATTTTATTCATATTTGTAATAATGTGCTTGATAACATAAGAAAAGATCAACATCAAATTTTTTACATATCTATTTTAAAATATTAAATTTGTTATAACAGTTCGGATTACCGTTTTCCCTATATATTACAGCTGCAGCAGTCCGAACAACTAGAGACGGGCTGAATGGCTGAATGTCCTGAAGAAAAAAAAATATCTTATTATGTAATGTTGACCAAGTTCCATTTTTCCCCTTTTCGCGGTGACTAATTTCTACTATCATTTTTTATTTGATATTGTTACCTTGACAGTCGCCCAGTGAATCTAGTGGACTGGGGACTATAGGTGGATGCCGTTTCTATCCGAAGCCCATTATTTGAAGCATCCATTTTCCTCTAACGTGGTTATGATCATACACGACGTAACTAGAAGGTCAGCCGACTTTCTTAGCTGGGACTCGATGCGACTTTCCTATTCATTTTTTTTTCCCGAAATTTCATTGGGGTTGGATTGGAATACGCATGTGTGGACAACATACATACCAAGCGATACACCCATCATGCATCAAGCCCAGCCCAGGTATATGAGTGCATCCCAGATCCTATGAAACTAGCGTCAACAACAGAACCAATCGTTAGGTACTTTCGCAAGACACTGAAAGAGGGGAACATTCCAACAGTGAACATCCAAAGGGTCTTCTCAAATCTAGTAAAGCCTCTTCAATCCAGCTTCACCATATCAACCCTCAGATTGGAACTTGCCTTCTCTACCGACGTTTGCTGCACATGGATGAGTAGTTTGTCAGCCATGCAGGATGTCGAATAAGTATGTAGAAGTGGGGTACTACACAAATGACAATGCAAAACGAATGGACACATGCTGAAAGCAATAGTTCGAGAATGCCTATCACAATGTCAGTCGGTAATGGCATATTCAAAACTAGTAACCTTAAGTCAACTCTTTCCAAGGAAAAACAAAGGCAAACCTTATTCTCTTGCTTGGTGCAAGTATTCCACGTTTCTCAATGCTCTTGTAGCGATCCCTTGCAAGATTACAACACCCCTGCACGAATTTTATAGTTAACTACCCCAGAGAGAAAAAATAGAGAATCAACAAAACGAGAAGCACTTGTTACCTTTAGCTTTCTAAGAGAGCCACTAATCTCTTCTGTCAATAGAACTTGAACAGGAGCTGGTTCAAATCTGTTACATTTGGATTTTTGTGATTATTAATCAATAATCATAAACCAACAAATGTACCAAGGACGATAGCTAGATAAATATTTCTGTGCCAAAATGTTCACCATAATCTACCATCATATCACTACATGTAACTAGTATGATGATGTGATCAGCAAAGCATCTAGTAACATAACCATTTTCATCATGAATGATCATTGGAAAACTAATTAGTTAGCTTAGAAATGTACTTGTGTCTGCCCAGACGAGGTGGGCCTGATTTACGTCTCTCCTCTTTAACCACAGTTCGACGTTTGTGCCTCTTCTCCTTTTCCTTGTCCTCTTTAGCTATCTCATCCATTATATTTGGCAAGCTGCAAAAGTACAGAATTCCGGTTTTCCTAAGAACATTTACAGTAACCTAGATGATCCAAGAACATAACCACCTACCTGTCAATTTCTTTCAAAATATTTTCCATTTTCTTTGCTTTCGCTTCTGCTCTTAACCTCTCCTTCCGGCGAGCTCTTCTGTTCATTTCTACTCTTGTAACTCTTTTTGTTGTGTTCTTCCTGAAAAGAAATAACCAAATAAAATAAAATACATAACTGGGAAATATATGGATACCCAGTTGGAAAGCTGACTTGCTGACTAAAGCTGGATGGCAAGCATTAATGGCTGCTCTCAAACTCAGGAATATATTCTGCCAAATCGGCATACGCTGGTTTTTTCACTGGATCAAGAATTTTTAGGCCATGGGAGAGGATATGGAAAAGCTGGGCAGCAGGAAAATGCAAATTCTTCATGTGGCCTGTGGCACATGGTCGACGCTGGACTGCTGACCGGCTGGCTAAGGAAGGATTGCCTCACCCACAAAGATGTTTGTTATGTGATCAGAAGGAAGAGACCTTGAACCATTTGTTAGTCTCTTGTGTTTTCACACGGGAAGTTTGGTTCAACATCCTAAGATCAGTCAGTTTGCAGTAGCTTACTCCCAGTCAAGATTCTTCTTCCTTTGATGAATTGTGGGAAGGATTAAACAAGGCCCTTGATGGTCCAACAAATAAGGTGCTGAGCAAAGGCCTGATTTCACTAATCGTATTGGGGGCTTGGGCCATTTGGAATCATCGTAATTGTTGTGTTTTCAACGGAGCCCGTCCTAGCATTAGAGTAGTCATCAATTGGGTCAAGGATGAGTTCCACCTTTGGTGCAGGGCTGGAGCCCGTGGATTCTCTAACATCCTAGCGCTCCAGCACACCAATCGGTGAACTTTGGTTTTGGGTCCTCAAGGTCATGGGTTCAGTTATTCCCTTTGTAAAGTGTATCTAGATTAGGGTGTGTGGTTTTGTGTGGAGCTGTATGAGGTTCTCTTTATATTGTAGGTCTTTAGCTCTCATTAACACTGTTCAAAGACCATGATATATTTTGGTAACTATTCAACCAAGGGAACCAATATTTTCACAATTAAGTTCGGAGACGTGATCACATGCCTAGATTTGTGAAAAATATAAGGGCAGACCCAATGCCGAAGGCTCCCACATGATCAGGGTATGAGGAAGGGATAAACCGAGGCAAGCCTTCCCCGCAAATACGAAGAGCCGGCTTCAAACCCACGAGACCCACAAGCTAGTGACTTAGTGAGACAACTCTCACCACATGCACAGATTTGTCTAGATTTTTTATATATATTATTACTTTGCAAACTTCTGGTAAACATATTGCAGTGCAGCCAGCATCAAAGATGTGTTACGTCTGCAGTATTATCTATATTGCCAGAACAATACCAATGAACCAATGCCACATAACAAGGTACTACCATAGATTTTCAGGTCTAACCTTTGTCCAATGGAAGTATCAGCATCCTGATCTCCATCATTTTCTGCAGCATCTTCATCTTCATCTCCTTCACCAGCATCAAGAAAAAATTTCTGCAAGCCACATAAATGGTTAGTCAAACACTACTCAAAAGCATTTATCATCACAAAGCACACAGTTTATACAAATAAGATGCCAAACAAGTATTTCAAAGGTAAACATCAGAAGCAACCTCAACATGTAAACAGAACACATTTTCATGCTTATATGCTAACAGACATGCTTTCTCGCCCTGATGAAACACTTAAAAGATATTTATATGCATTGAGTTGCATGCACCGACCAGTTCAATCCAAAAGATTAAGTTGATGAAAAGACATGAGCAATCCAATTGTACTCGAACACTCCCTCACGTGGAGGCTCCCCCCAAGCCCTAGGCGTGAAATAGGAGCGAGCAGAAATTATTTTATTTTATTCAAGGAGTGTTTGGCATTGCTCTAGAACAAAACTCAGGAGCTGGCCAGACCTAGCCAAACACCCCAACTCCAGAGTTGCAAACTCCATGGAGAAGAGCACTGCAGTATAAATTTTTGGAGTACCTCCTTGCTGCCCTTAAGTCCTTAAACAGCAACTTCAACATGGAGTTTGAAGGTATTTACCTATCAATGCCACTGGTTATGAGAAAACACCTAGACTCTGGAGCAGAGCTGCTCTAGAAGTCTAGGGTGGAGAAGATCCATGCCAAATGCCCCCTCAAAAGTCAAAGAGCTAACCAAGATTCGAACTCAAGACCTCTGACTTTGAGACCAGTTCAACCCAAAAGCTTAAGCTAATGGCAGAGGTGGACAATTCACTTATACTACAACATGGATTTCTGCATAACTATGAAAACAAAGACCAATAGATGCAAACAAAATAGGCATGCAGTTAAAATCAGAAACAGTGGCTTCTGCTCTTCTAGTAGGACAGGACAATGTCCAAATTGCAAAATAAATGTATAAGTGTCAGAGATAAAATGTACATCTTCTTCGGCTATAGCTTCACCAGGAACTATGAGTGGTACAGGTGCTGGCCCCAGCTCTTTAGCGTACTCTTTGCGCTTTTCATCTGCTACAGCTTGAGCAAGAGAATCCTACAGATACCAAGACAAACCACATGAATCAAATGACTCTTCACTTTTAACAAAAGCAACACCAGAGTCCTCCTGTTAGGCTGTTACTGTCATCATTGAAAAATGTAGGAGTATCTAATTTTTAACTACTCAGCAACAGAGCACGTTGCCCATATCAGGTACTTCTGAAAATAAATGTTAATACATACTTGATGCGCTTCGAATGGGGGATTAAATGAACATCCTGCAGGCTCAACTTCAACAGCAGGAATAACTGATATAGTAGATCTCTGCCAGTAGAAATATATAAAAAACACGCATTTAGTTTGACCATTTGAAAAATTGCAGATGCCACCAAATTCAGCATTTCAAAAACATAGATCAGCATGCCATGTATAGAAACACTGCATACTTGCAAATGCAAATTTGTGTGCTTTTAGATACAAACAGTAGTGTGTATTAACGAGACACATCACCTTTTTGGCCTTGGAATCACCTTTACCATCCACAGCCCAGATGTCAAAGTTCTTAACTACAGAATCATTTTCCTGTGGGGAAAAAATAAACAATCACGTCACTTAGCAAGCAGCACAAATAAACTGAAAACAAGACACTCATTTTATATGGCAGATACCATAGGAACACTTTTCTCTCCCTGTGTCTCCTGCAATTTCTTCTTCTTTGTCTTCTTATCCTTCTTGCCCGGCACAGAAGATGGGATTGGCTGCACAAACGGATTCCGCTTCAATACACTCTCATGATAAAGAACCTTCTCCCTCTTCTTCTCGATCTTCCTTTTGACAGGAATATCTGAAAACAGTAAGCAAAATTTCAGCTAAAGCAGGGCATGAATTAGCCCGAAAAGTATTAAGTTATAGATGTGGCAACAGACACACAGTAATCAAGTAGATGTGCTTTGAACTCCGATCATAAGCTACTGTGACAATTACAAAACCATCTATCTAGTTATGAAGATTAAAGGAATCTAGTTAAGTATTATGCACATCACAGACAGAGACTGCGCCTATTCGGTAGCACAACAAACGCATCGATAATAATGAATTTTTCGGATGTGTTACTCTTACAAGTAACGTTTACCATGTTGCATCTCAAAAAAATAGCTTTATACTCTCATTCAACTTTATACTCTATCAGAAACTACAAAGATAATGTTCTAACTGAAACCGAGCGAGAGGGGGAGAAGTTAATGGCGGCGTAAGTGACGGAGGTGACCTTTGGTGGTTGTGTCCGAGACGCCGGCGGCGGATGTAGATGCGGAGGTGGCAGGCTTGTCGACAAAGAAGAGCGAGTCCGAAGGAAGAGAAGGGATGGCGGCGGTGCCCGCGTGAGCATCGCGCGTCTGCTTCTCGAAAAAATCGTCAATGTCGTCGGTGCCGATGTTGGCGCGCCACGCCTTCTTCCCCTTCCGTGACCCCTTGGACGCCTTCCCCATCGCCGCGGCCGCTATCCTTCACGCGCACGCGGTGGAGGTCCGGAGGGAAGGGAAGCCGGCGGTAAGGAGGTCTGGGAAGGAGGCGGCGGGGGAAGGAGAGGGGAGGCAACTAGGTGAGGCTGTGAGCCTGTGAGTTATGGTGAGAAGCTAGGGTTTCCGCGATCTTGGTGGGTCACTGACGCAGTGGGGCCACAACAATATTGATACTTAGGGCATGTTTGGAAACAAGAGTATTGGAGGGATTGAGGGGGTTATAATCCCTTGCTATTTAAAATTAAATAGTAAGAGATTATAGCTCCCTCAATCCCCTCCAATACCCTTTGTTCCAAACAAGCCCTTAGGGATGAAAAGTAAAATCTAATCCCAACCGTACCGTTTTTCAGTCCACTCGTACCGTTTTTTTACGTTTGATCTGTGTCATTTTTGTAATTGCAAAAAAAAATCAGAAATGACACATAGTGTATCTCATCCATTTTTTTATCCCACTTTTATCCAGGTTGAACTTATATTTATATCGTATTTGAAAAATCTGGAATCAATCCAATATGCATTAATGTATTAGTTAAAACTTCATATTCTTAGGTGACAAATTAGCACAAGAGTTCATTCTAGCCACATGCTCTTCTCAATGACAAATGATCTAAAGACTCATACAAGATCAGTCATAGCTATATGTACACAACTAACAACCAAACAATCATTGAGTGTTACCTCTATGTATCTATTAGTTTTGACAACAACTAATATGCAATCAGAACTTAAGTGCAAGCAAACATCCTCATATATTAGATCATGATCCAACCATATGTTACATTTAACACTTAAATTCTTTTACCACCCGTTCGTATAGATCTATAAAGAAGACTCTAACAAACCACAACTATATATACAGTTGAATCATGGTAGAAAAGATCACGATGCACGCTTGCACATAAAACCTAATTGCATATTAGTTGTTGGCTTGTTGCCATTAGTTTCATGTTGCCGTCACTAGTTGGGCATCAGTATCATGTGTATCATATTAATTACGAGTTTTTGCTTAATGTTATCGTTTGTTTTTGTACACCTGTTTATCCCACTCATGTTTCTATTTCCCGGCTATTCTAGACATGTCCCGTTTAAGATAATAAGATGCGGAAGCGGAAACAAGAGATGGGTTTACCACGTGTTTCGTCTGTTTTCATCCCTAATTAGTGGTTTCCTAACTTCTATCACAAAATTGTGTCCCTCCTGTTAAACAAAAATAATAAAATCTTTTTGTCTCAAATAATTTAGGACAGTTGAGTTGATACCCAACAGAAAATCACAACACATAGATAATTATTTTTCATATTATTGTTATTAAAACTAAATCTTGATTATATTTTACTCATTCAAGTCTCCTTTCATTGCTTTAGTTTCGGACTTCTCGTGTATCTCTTCTGTAACTATCATGACTTAGAATCCGGTTATACACCGGTTCTACTGGAGATCTTCATTACACATATTTAAATCATCTCAACTAATATTGGATAAGTTTTTCTTCGATAACGCTACCTCTGGTCTATCACGTGTTTCATGGAGTTGTATGGTTTTAGGAATAGATTAGCTCATTTAGAGATACTCTATATATTCTAAGGACATTTTGAACATTTAAATATATAGTTATTTATACTACTCTATTAAGAGTCCACCGTCAACGTCCACACCCTGCCCTTGCCAACCGTGTCCGCACACCCCCACAACCACACGCCCCCTGTCACTGTGCACCATGCCCCCCACCCCTCTCTTTCGCATCCCGTCATGTGCGTCTCCCTGCTGCAAGGGAACCACGTTGTCGCGACAGATCTGGAAAGGAAACCCGCGCAAGGAAACCGATGGAATCCACAGCTGCAGTGCCAAACCCGAGAAGCAATCGTCGCTCGTGCCTTCCATACTTGAATCCACGTGCTCGCCCCTGGAAGGAATCGTGGCTGGATGGGATCCGTCCTCGCCATCAGCTCCTTCCATATTCGTCAGCGAGGACGCTTGTTCATCTTCTCCCAATGATGTTTTGAGCTTGACGTCTCTTCCTCCCTCAACTCCGGTCCACTCCAAAAACCCTAGGCGGCGCCCCGTGGCCCCTGGATCCCGCGTCCCAGCTCTTTCGCCCGTGCCTAGATCTCGTCATCGCCACACATCTTCTTGGGTTGCACCCTATTCATTAGAATATATGAACAATCATATTTAAAGTGATTAAATTAACTAATGAAACATAAATAACCTATGCATCATGTTGGAGGTTAATTGTTTGTGCACTTAATGATCATAATAATAAGAATAATAATAATTTAATACTGAAATTGGGGTTTAACTTAAGTTGAAATATAGAATTTAAAGTGGAAGGAGAAAAGAAAAGAGAAGAAAAGGGAAAGCATATAAATTATAAAGAAAAATGTGTAGTATAAGGAAAATGGTTCCTCATGCCAGTGCTTCCAATTGCTCATTTAATCTATGGGTGAAACTAACAACAAATTTGAATTCAAATACTAGGTTTGAAAATTGTGAGGAAATTCAAATTAGAAATTATAAAAGAAAAAGAGAAAAAAGCACATTTGGGCCGAAACCCCCGCGCTGAGCCCACCTACTCGCCCATCACGTGGCCCAACCAGCGTTTCAGCGCTGACATGTGGGGCCGCCCGGTCAGGCACGCCCTCGCGCGCACGTCCGCTGTCCGTGGGACCCAGTTGTCAGCCACACACCCCACTACTATAGATCTTCCCGGGCCGTGCATCTCGGTGAGTCGTTGTGCCGTCCCGGCTTTCCCGCTGCTGCGACTCTGCCTCGCCCTGGCTACAAAGGCAGGCCGAACACCACACCCCTAGTGCTCCCCTCCTTCGCCTCGACCATCCATACCTAGGGACAGCACCTCCGTAGCTAGTTCGTAGCCGCCGGGTAGATCCTATAGCCGCCGCAAGCAATCCTCACCGGTAGCGCCTCCAGACTAACGGAGACCGGCTCGGGTGAACCACCTGCACCTCTGGGAACTGTTGGAGGTGATAGTGGGGGGTGTGGTGGTCGGTGGAAGCCGGAATTCCTTGTCGTGGTCCTTTCCCCGCCGCGGACAATTTGGTCATATGGCCAGAGTGCTGTACCGCAACACTGCGGGTAAGTTTCCCCTTCATGAGTTCGCCATCAAATCCGCATCACGTCAAAGTTATCAGGCTAGGGGGTAATGCTCTGTGTCGCCGGATCGAGGTTTCCTAGCGTGGTCGCCGCCGCAGCGCAGAGCGTCTGCCGTGGGCAGCTAGGTGCGTGGGGGGAGACTAGGGCCATCGGAATCAACAGACGGTTCTGATTAAAACTAGTAGGGTAGATAGATGGGCGATCCAAGGCAGTCGATTGATTTGGGAACGACTCCAATTACGTCAGAGGATAGTGTTTTGTCCGTGATCCCATATCCGTCGAATGGACGATGGACGTTCAAGAGTCAATCTGGCTTAATTGAATCTAGGCCGATGATTTTTTATCCAACAGATCTGTTCGAGTACTGAATCACAGGTCTTCAATCTAATCAAGTGCGCGGGATTTAGATCAGGCGATCGAGATCCATCCATACCCCTTCGGCCAAGCGCTTTTGTATATGAGTCCCTGGGAAACCGTAAAATCAACCTGCCATCCAGCGCAGTGATAAAAGTTTTAATCTAGGTCCACAAATTTATTGAACCGCCCCTAGGCTTCTCAATAATTCTGGCCGCAGTAAGATCTAGCTTTAGATTTAATAAAATAAACCAGAAAATAGTTTTTATTATAAAAATAATTCTAGAAACTTGTTTAATTCATAAGTAATTCATTTTTACTCCTTTTTAATCCATTCCAGTTGCATTAAATTCATATTAATATTGTTCATCATCTGGTAACCTTAGTTTGGTATGAAATATAGATTAGAATTATACACTTGAATTGTTTTACATCTAACACCTAAAACCTTCGGAAAATCGTAACTTTGTAACCGTAACTACGAATTTAGTCATTCTCGAACCTAGGATCTCATGCGTAGAATATTATCGTGCATTATGTTCTGATGTTTGGTGTGATGTCAATTTCTCCTATACCATGTTTGTTTGTATTGTTGCAAGTAGACGAGCAAGCGACCGAGGACCCCGGTACTCAGCGGGAGGAAAATACTGAGCGAGAGCTTGTTTAAGGCATGTTGTGTCCTTGACCACTTTTATTTACCCAATAATGTTCTCTATAATCACTTTGGCATGTTTTAGGTTTAATTTTGATGGGACCCAATAGGTCACCCTAGTCTGCTTTACTTTATGCCTTGGTCACAACTGAACTTTTGGGTAGTCCTACTATTGCTATATGTGGTTTTGGTGTTAAGATAAATTTTACACATGATCGTTCTTTATTATTACTGTTGATTATTTATTGTTCATGATAAGATTACTATGTTAATTGGAACATGAAGAACTAAAAGGGAAATAGGGTTAACCTTTTCCTACAATTAATTTTGGTGGTTGAATGTCCAACACAAACATATGGACTAACTAGTTTTCTCTAGAATTCATATATTACAGGTGCATAAGATTCAACACAAACCAATAAATATTCAAGTTAGGGATCCAATTCAAAAGGAGCAAAAAGGACTTGAGTGTGATGTGGTCTGGCGCACCGGACTGTCCAGTGTGCCACCGGATAGTGTCCGGTGCACCAGGACCATACAAGTGCCAACCAATCACTCTCGGGAAAATGCAGGTGCACTCCGCTATAATTCACCAGACTGTCCGGTGAGCCAGCGGGCAACGGCTCTCCAGCGCGCAACGGTCGACTCTGACAACGTGAACAGTGTAGCACAGTGAAATACAGAAGTCAGAGCAGCGAGTCAGAGGGGCACCGGACTGTCTGGTGCACCACCAGACTGTCCAGTGCCACAAGAAGACAAAGGCACCAATGGTCAACTGCCCTAGAACCCTAATGGTTGGGTGACGTGGCGGCGCACCGGACACTGAACAGTGAGTGTCCGGTGGCGCACCAGACTGTCCGGTGCGCCCATCGCCAGCAGCCTTCCCCAACGGCTACTTGGTGGTTGAGGGCTATAAGTACCCCCAACCACCACAACTCCAATCATCCAAGTTTTTCAGAGATCACATCAATACAAGAGCTAGTGCATTCACTCCAAGACACAATTCAAAAGATCAAAGCCTCTCCAAGTCCCAAATTCATCTCAAACACTTAGCGACTTGTGTGAGAGAGATTTCATGTTCTTTTGCGCTCTTATTGCTTGGATTGCCTTCTTCCTTCCTCATTTCTTTTCTCAAGTGATTTGTAATCGAAGCAAGAGACACCTAAGTGTGTGGTGGTCCTTGCGGGGTATAAGTGACCCAGGAGATTAAGGAAAAGCTCACTCGGTCTAAGTGGCCGTTTGAGAGAGGGAAAGGGTTGAAATAGACCCGGTCTTTGTGACCTCCTCAACAGGGACTAGGTTCTTTGGAACCAAACCTCAGCAAAACAAATCACCGTGTCCACTCACCTTATTTCTTGGTTGATTTGTTGTCCCTCTCTTTCGGACTTGAGTTTTAACTCTAACGCTAAAACTGGCTTGTAGTGGGGGTTTAAGTTATAAATT
This sequence comes from Zea luxurians, assembly GCA_029449295.1. Taxonomy (NCBI): domain Eukaryota; kingdom Viridiplantae; phylum Streptophyta; class Magnoliopsida; order Poales; family Poaceae; genus Zea; species Zea luxurians. The sequence continues at coordinate 50,406,945 of JAOPSE010000010.1, forward strand.
TCAGGTTACGCCTATTCACCCCCATCTAGGCGGCTTTCAATTGGTATCAAATCCCAGTGCTTCATTAGAGTCTAACAACTCGAAGTGATGTCGGGAGATCACGCCAAGAGGGAGATTGTTACCAGCGACAAGCCCGCAAGCTCGGGGAGGACTCTTTCAAGAGAGTCCGGCAACAAGCATAAGGAGGAATCCTCTTCCTCCATCAAATCCCATCGGAGAGGCGACAAGAAGAAGAAAATGAAGAAAGTGGTCTACTACGAGACCTACTCATCGTCACCATCCACATCAAGCTCCGAGTCATCCGTCGCTTCTAAGTGCCATGAGCACAAGAAGTATAGTAAGATGCCCCTTCGCTATCCCCGTATTTCAAAGCGTGCTCCTCTACTTTCCATTCCATTAGGCAAGCCACCATATTTTGATGGTGAAGACTATTCTATGTGGAGTGATAAAATGAGGCATCATCTAACTGTAAGGCCCAAAATTTTGTATAAGAAAAAAATCATAATAATAAAATAAATATACGAAGAAATGAAATAGTAAATTTAGATATCTGGAATTGTCCTGGAGTATTGAAAATTGAGAACTGAATTTGTGAAAACCAAGAATTCTTTAAAAAAAGAAGTAATAGAAAAGTTTTTAATTCAACTAAATAATTATGCATATCATTAAATGTTGCACCCTAATCATTTATTTACATGAATATCTACTTTTGAAGTGACTTTTAATTTCTCATCCCATATCCAAGATGTTATTTTTCTAAAAAGATCGAAAGCAATATGAGTGCTATGCATGATTCAGACATCTACCAAACAAATGAATCAGTTAAAATAAAATATATCAATAAGAATATATGTCCTTACACCAATATGTGAATTTGGTACCTTTTGATCCATGATGTGACTCATAACAAAATTTAAATTTAGATTTGAAAATCAAGAGAATGAAAATAGGAGAAAGAAATGTTATAAAATACAAAATAAATTCATAAATAAATAAATCCTACACTAGTCATACTTATAATCTGAGTGTAGATTTATCACAAGTTTGAATTTGAAAATTGTAACTCAAAACAGGAATTTAAATTATGAATTTAGAAATAAAAAGGAAAAGAAAAGAAAACAAGAAAAAGAGAACAGATCTGCTCTTGGGCCAACTCATTTCGTCGCGGCCCACCTCCACTCTTCAACCCGCGCAGCCCAACTGCGGATCCCACTACAAGACACTGACCGGCGGACCCCACCTATTCGGCGTCCGTGCGCGCGACCGTGAGCCCTCGGAATCTGACGTGTGGGCCCTTGGTGCTAGTCGCCTTGATATTTTCCTTCTCTCATCCTGTCTCTGTCGTGTGGGTCTCTTTGGCAGAGTCATCGTCCCCGCCCGCGTTTGGGAATTTCCGTTGCGGGCTGACCGATTCCGCCAGGGAAGTATGCGCAGGTGGTGGGTCCGCACGGTAAAATCGACTGCGACTTGGAATCCACCTGCGCGCATAAAGGCTGTGCCAATTCCCGCAGTGCCTTATCCCTAACCTTTAACCAGTGGAATCCTCGCGTGAGCACCCCGGCCGGTAATGTCGCGCGGTTCGTTGAGAACCGACCGGAATTCTCGCTGGTGGAAGTCAACCTTTCCCCTCTGCGTGAATCCTCCCTACCTGGCTACTTATACGACCGCGCCCATGTGGATCCCAGAGAAAAAAAACTCAGGGCACCTTGCGCCACCACCAGGGAGAGATCACAGTAGGAGAGAGGGTGCCGGGTGAACGCCGCCGTGGAACCTAGCCTGTGAAGCTTTTCGGACCAAAAGGGCTGGCCTTGTGGGTTCGCGGGGTTCCTTGGGTTGAGTTCACGGCACCGCCGTGTGGACTTGAAGCCTGTGAAGCTCGGAATTTCTCGTCGTCGGCGTGCGTCGCGCCGCACCGTGAAACACTTCTTCGCCGGTCACCAAGCTAGGTACGTGTAGCATCCCAAAAATTCAAATCCTGAAATTTTCTCAAACTCGCCCTAAATTCAAAATGAATTTCAAGTTTCATTTCAAAATGTTTGTTTGCGAGTTGATATCAACAAATAAAATATAGTGGTCTATATTATCTCCAAAATCCTCCTCAAAATACCTATAAATATTTCCCGAGTGATCCCCCTCAAATTCTTTCCAGAAATACTGCCCAGATATTTCCTAATGATCCCCTTCAAGTTCTTTCCAGAAATACTGCTCAACTATTCCACCGATATATCTTCGGATATTTTCCTCTTGAGAAATACCTTCAGAATCATTTTTCAAGACCCTACAAATATTTTCTTCATAACTTTCCTCATGCCCATACGTATACGTATGCCTCCAGTGTCATACGGTGAGCTCTACAAGCTAATCTCACTTATACAAGACAAATACATGCTAATCTCCCACTAATCCTCTCATCCTCCCACTAATCCTCTCATCCCTCCCCCTAATCCCCCACCATGGCTATAAATAGAGGGGCAAGGGCCTCCTCTCATCCCACCCCAAGCCATTTCATGGCAACTCTCTCCCCCACACACACACACCCACTCCATGTTCCACACAAGCACACACTAGCACAAGGATCGTTCGATCGTTCTTCGATCGTTCGTCCCCCTGTTCTTAGTTTGTTCGTTCGTTCGTCCGATCGTTCGATCGTTCGTCCGATCGTTCATGGTTCGTTCGTCCGTTCGTCCGATCGTTCGATCGTTCGTCCGTTCGTTCGTCCAAATAATCTTTTTCCTGCCGTTATGCTGCCGAAATTCCGATCGTTCGTTTGTTCAATTATTCGATCGTTCATCGTTTGTTCATAGTCCCTATTCATCGTTCATCGTTCGTTCATAGTCCCTATTCATCGTTCTTCCAGATAATCTTTGTCCTGCCGTTATGCTGCCGAAATTCCGATCGTTCGTTCGTTCGATCATTCGATCGTTCATCGTTCATTCATAGTTCCCTATTCATCGTTCATCGTTCGTTCATAGTCCCTATTTATCGTTCATCGTTTGTTCATAGTCCCTATTCATCGTTCTTCCAGATAATCTTTGTCCTGCCGTTATGCTGCCGAAATTCCGATCGTTCGTTCGTCCGATCATTCGTTCGTTCGTCCCATCATTCGATCGTTCGTCCGTTCGTTCGTCCAAATAATCTTTTCCTGCCGTTATGCTGCCGAAATTCCGATCGTTCGTTCATCCGATCATTCGATCGTTCGTCCGTTCGTTCATAGTTCCTATTCATCGTTCATCGTTCGTTCATACGAACTATTCACTATCACTATTCACCATTACTATTCACCATCACTATTCATCGTTACTATTCACATACACTATTCATCATCGTTACTATTTATCATTACTATTCATCGTCGTTACTATTCATCGATGATACCTATAGTTACTTTTTCGTCGCCACTATTCATCGTTACTAATCATCGTTACTATTCATCGGTCATCTAGTCATCCCAAATTTCGACTACTCATCCATCATGCTGTCCAGTCCACCTAAGACCAGCCAGACCCATATTCCAGTCATACGAACTCCGATGACTGTGATTTTCCTTCCAGTAGGGAACTTCCCATCTGGTCACCCATCCTAGGTTTCTCCAAGTTGAGCATGCTTAACTTTGAGATTCCTTTGAACCAGGCTTCCAAACTTAGATTCCAATAATTCTTGTTTCTAAATTCTTATCAAATTATTCCCTATCCAACCATGTCATCCCTTAAGCATGGTTCATGTTCCAGAAGACTCCCAAAATACTCTCGTCCCATATTCTGCCTATAACTCTCCTGTTCATACTAAGTCAGACGATTCATTCGTCACTATTCTCACCTACAGCGAACTTCACTGTGCTACACCACATACACCCAGCTATAAATACACCCAGCTACCCTCTCCCTCTCCACACACACTCCACACCCTCAGCCAAGGAAAACTCCCACCCACTCAGTTACTCCGCTCTGCTGGCTACACGCATAGTGTCGCTTCGCCTCCAGTCCACCCTCCTGGTAAGCACCTCCGCTCCACCACTAGTAGTATCTCAACACCACATGACACAGATTCTACTCAAGACTCTACCCATCCATATATCGCTATTCTGACCACTATACTAAATATTTGTTGGTATACTTGCTGGTTTGTATGTTTGCTTGTTCATGTTGCATAGTTATCGGAGCGTTCGTGTCGTCTCGTGGAGGCCAGATCTGCAAGTCTACGCCAGGCGGTGGAGCCAGAAGCCAGTTCCGCGAGCTCCCCTTCCCCCTTTACCGAATAAGCACGACAAGCTCACTGGATCCCTTTGATGCATAAATTACCTATGTTTTTCAACCACAACCCTTAGCCTGTTATTTTATGCATGATATGATTTTGAGACAAGTTATTATGGCCACCAAGCCGCTTGCCGCAATCAATCCCTGATATATTTGTTACAAATGATTTGAGGAAAGGTGTGAGTTTTCAAAAGAAAATGCTTTTCAAATATGTATGATGAAGGGTTTTCACCCTTATCACCTTTGAGTAGGGATGATCAGGGACTCCCTGGTTTAGGGGAGGGCCTAAGGTGATGGCTCAGCTGGTTTAGGCGTGAGCAGAAGGATTGTCCCCTCATATAAGGACCGGTTTGTCATCCTTCACTACCTGTACTCATGATAAGTACAACCACTCGAGACTGTGTGGGCAGTCACTCAATCTGAACTCGTACGGTTCAAACCCCAGGGTTATGAAGGCTAGGGAGCACCGGGAGGATAAGGAGGGGGAATGTTTTGTCCAGTTTGGGCATGGCGGTGGCCTGACTCCTTCCGGTATAACCGTTAAGGTTGGGACGTGCGAGGAAAGAAAGAGATTCGGATTCGGGTCTCACTAGCTATGAGATCGCAGAGCCGGACTAGTGGGTAAAGTGTACACCTCTGCGCAGAGTTTGAAAACCTATTCGAATAGTCTGTGTCCACAGGAATGGACGAGTCTAGTGTGGTATGGCAATTAGTGTTTTGTTTTCAAAAAAAAGAGGTGCTTTTGAGAAAAGTGGTTTTTAAAAAGGTTCGGTGGTTGAGCTGTGAGCTATGGGGGACGGGAAGTCCAGTAGCTGTTTTTAAAAAAGGAAAAACTAGTGGGAAACTACTGAGATACCTGGATGGTTTAGTCCAGGGGATTTTGTTCTAATATTGAAAAACTTCCTGCTCCTTTTGGAGAGGATGCGCTTTGCAAAATACAAAATGTTTTTCAAAACAACCCTGCATAAAATATTGCTGTTTTTGCAAATATCCTGAGCTCTACATATTCCATGCATTATATCTGATTTCCCCATTCCGCGGGTGAAGGTGGGCTGCTGAGTACGTTTGTACTCACCCTTGCTTATTTGTTGTTTTTCAGAAAAAGGAGATCGGGTAAGAGTTACGACTGTTCCCAACCTTGCCTGTGGCTGTTGGACCGCTGATTTGCTTCGCTACGTATATCGGGCTGCTTCAGCCCCACTCTGATGATATGTCCCGAGTTGTGGACCAACTCTTAAAGTTGTTCGCCACCTTTGTAGGTTTGTCTCGTTTGAGCAGATTTGGTATCATCTGATGTATAAATGTGTTTACTAGCCTCCTGGGACTAGTAATTGTATCACATTTGAGTCCCAGAGGATTGGGGACGCTTCAGTACATTACCCACCCGCGTACTCGTTTCATGCCTTGCAGCGTATAGAAGCAACTCAATCGGGATTTAGGGCGTCGGGGTTGGGAAACCAGGTAGCTCCGGCGAGTTCCGCTGTAATGGTGGGGCGACGCCGCTTCACGCGACTGGACTGGGGAAGATGCCCCTCAGTCGTTGATCTCCGGATGGCCGACTGAGATTGAGATAAGAAAATGATTCGCCCCAATCGCTTATGACCGTCGGATTCATGGTGGGCGCACACGATTAGATCTGGCAGTGTGCTTGCCCTCGACCATCGATCTTGCGATGAACGGCGTAGATTAGATCGAACCCTTTTAAAATCATAACCGTCCGACTGAAATCCGGTGGCCGGGACTGCGTACCTATTCACCTAATGCGTCGTCTAATCATGGCCCTCAGAATGAGATCCAATGGCCAGAATCCATCCATACCTCTTCGACTGTGCATCTTTGCAAAAGAGACCCCTAGTTTAAATGGAATCGACCCGCAGTCCACAACAGAGGAGTTATGAGTCATAGGCATTCTTGCGTAGAAGACCCTGTACTATCTGCTAATTGTGCGCGCAATCCAGGACCCATGGGAAATTGATAAATGAATTAGAAAAATGAATTTCTAGTGTATGAATAATTCTAGAACTCGTTTAATTCATAGGAAATTCATACTTAGTCCAAATTAATCCATTCCAGTTCCTATAATTTTAAAATATTATTGTTTATCACCTAGTGTCTCTGTTTTGGCATGAAAATAATATTAGAATTGCTTTCTTAATTAATCAAATACCAAGTACATAAAACCTTCAGAAATTCATAACTTTCCCGTTGTAACTCCGATTTGATCCGTTCAAGTTGTGTTATTCTCATATAAATATTTACTATGCAATAACAACATTTATTATATCATAGCTTGTTCTTTTATAATTAGGCTTATATTTAACTTATGTTGATTAGTCTGGTTAAACTGCTTGTCATTACAATCTACTAGAATATGACCTATGGTCAACTTATGATTTAGATTAAAGTTGAGATACTTATTTATAGAATAATTTCTCATATGATCTATACTAACCAATTTATAATATAGTTTAATATTTTAATCACATAGATCTTCTATAAAATCGTAACTCCGATCTTAGTAATTCTCGATTCTGCAATCTCGTAGCGACGCGTAGATTATTATTACGCAGTTTATACTTATGTTTGGTGTAATGTTAATTTTATCTATACCATGTTTGTTTGTACTGCTACGACTAGCACGAGGTTTCGAGGATTTGAAGAATCACCCTGGTAACTGGAATCTCAAGTGCCAGGCAAGTTGTGCCCTTGATCACTTTCATTTACCCAATAATATTCTTCATTATCACTATTCAATGCATAGGTTTAATTTTGATGGGACCCAATAGGTCATCCTAGACTGTTTATCCTTTTACCTTGTTTATCCCTGAATCACTTGGGTAGTTATGCTATTGCTCTATATGGTTTTGGGATTAATATTTCATTACATCCATGTTCCAATTATTCTGTTATGTTATTTATGTTCATGATAAGATCATTATATTAATTGGAACATGGAGCGACCACCCGAGAAAACAGTGCTACCACAAGGGTTTAATGGGACGCCCTTGGCTGATTAACTAGGAAAGCTAGTGGAGGTCTTCCTTACCCGAAAGGGGCAAGGGCAGTAGGGGAGTGGTCAGTGTAGGGAGGTCCTTGGGTTGATTTTGCTGCGATGGCAGTCAGGCGAGGGATTCCTGCACTTGAGCTTCCTATAAATTGTAGCGGGATTTCTGAAGCTAGTGGAACTTTGTAAAGGCCTCGTAGTGTTACCCTGCCTCGCTTCCTTGGTATAGGTGTATGGGATTCATGACCCCTTGGCAGATGGGTAACACGGCTTGTGGGTAAAGATGTGCAACCTCTGCAGAGTGTAAAACTAGTATACTAGCCGTGCTCACGGTCATGAGCGGCTCGGACCCTCACATGATTAATTTATGGAACCTAAATTCAATTTGTCATTTGCATTTGCATGGGATTTGTTATTAATTTTGTTCTATTATTTATTATGGTTTGGTATTTACTTACATCTAGTAATTGCTAATAAAAGTTTGACCAACATTAAAAGCAATGCTCAGCTTTAACCATTTTCTTTGATAAGCCTTACACTTCATGAGCTCCCACCTTTGGTGAGTTCATGCCACATTATTCCCCACAACTTGTTGAGCGATGAACATGTGTGAGCTCACCCTTGCTGTCTCACACCCCCCACAGGAGAAGAACAAGTGGTTCAAGAGGAGCCGCATATCGAGGAGTTCAATTTGATCTAGGTGGCGTCTCCCAGTTGACTTTCTAGCGCCAAGGATGGATTTTAGATCCTGTTATATTTATCTTTTATTTTGTAAGACTTCCGCTATGTATTAATGTATTAAGTACTCTGATTATTGTGACATTTATCTCTATACACTCTGTTATTATATATGTTGTCTTCTTGGCGCATGTATGAGATGCACCCGGCTTTGTCCCCTTGAAACCGGGTGTTACAGAAGTGGTATCAGAGGAATGTTGACTGTAGGACGAAACCTAGATAGAAATGGACAACCAATACTTACTCACCTTACTCTGATTCTTTCTATACTTATCTTGATCCTGTTTTGCCTTCTACTGTTCTACTCTGATTAACCTTACCTTTGCTACTCTAATTCTTTTCTAAACTTATCTTAATCTTTTCTCATCTATTTCCGCTTGACTCTGATCATTCTTACCTTTTCCTTCTAAAGACAAATGTGGATTTCACACTTTGAAATCCCGTGCCTAAAGTGACCTTTATGAATAGGAGACCTACTCCTAGGAACAAAAACAAAACTATTTTTATAGGTATTTATACGCTTGAGTGCTTGTTCTTATGATATTTGGCTGATTTGGATCTTTGATTGAGTGTGATAAGTCGTGGAGTAATGTCCACAATTACATCTGCATATACATATAAACATAAATAGAATTCATGAGATAACTAAACAACTTAGATTATCCCCCATTAAAATGTATCTATTTTAATGGATCCCTCTTACCTTAAAAGATTCTTTCTTAACATAATCATCTTATCTTAAAAGATTCTTTCTTTTCTTAACAGAATCATCTTATCTTAAAAGATTCTCTCTTATCTTAACAAGATCTATCTTATCTCGAAAAGATTCTATCATATCCTAGTAAATCTAACTAACCTAAAAAGATTCTACCATGATCTTAGAGATTCATCTTGTTCTAATAAGCATACTTATCTCCACCACTTTGCTTATCTCATAATGGTGTGACCGACATAATATATTTTAAAATAAAATAAGTAGATCTTATCTAGATTAATCTGGTCATGCCTAGACCCCATTCAACCTAAACTGATCCAAAATTAATTAGGTCTTATTTAGTCAAATCTAGTTATGCTAAACTAATCTAGTTTCCATCTAATCTGAACTAACCCAATGCGAACCACTCAAACAAATTAGTTAATACTTGTAACGTGGATTAGACCCTATCCACCTGTTCTAATGTGATTCACGCGGCACTAAATTAAGAGAAACCGACCAACTTGGCCTTATGCAACTACCTTAACCATCTGAAGGTTGTATAACTCCTCTGTTTTAATTTAAATACAAAATTATGATCTACCTCAAGTATTAACTAAACCATATTCATATAAATGGGTTTTAAACCTAAACGAGTATCTTAGACCAACTCGTCTGTGAAACAATGACCTAGCCTATGTTATAGGCTGCCCAACCCATTTATCCAAGAAAGCAAAACTCTGTTTAATCTACCTACCCCATGTAACCGCAATGATTATTCCAACTCAGATAAAGGCATCCAACACCACGACCGACAGTCCCTAATTCAGACCCCAACGGAATTTCGATTATGCCATAGTACACTCATTCTATGTCTACACTCACCTAAAAGCTAAAACCGAGGTACCCTTGTTTCTATACCGCACCTGTTAATGGCATGAACATTTCAGGTGTATAAAAAAACTAGAATTTCATAAAGATAAAGTCGGCTTGTTATGCTTAACTAAAGGATATTCTAATGTGATCTAATATGGTCTACCTAAGCAGATTAGTGATACTGGTAGAAGAAGATCAGACCCTACTAGCCATGTATTAACTTAACTTAGCATATTGGATCAACTCAACCATGAGCTAATCCAACCCATAGAGTCATGACGAATGGTATAATCTATCCATCCCCACCTAACATCAAACAAGTTTTTGGACCTACACCATATAGTTTAGCCCGTCTTGACAAATTCTATTTTAACCTTGGATATTCACCTTATACGACTAGTCATCCCAATCTTGATATAAGACAAAGATTAAGCCCTACTAAAGAATCTTTGGATCATAACCAGCTACTAGCTTATTCATTCTGCTTATCGAATAATTTTCCTTGCAAAACTATTACCATATGCTTCTAACTTTGATGGTGAATACCAGGAAGGAAAGATTATCACGCAACAGCAAAGAGAAATGAATCCTCCAAATCCTCCACCGGTTGGAATTGATCAAGTAGTTGCCACCCAAATGATGGTAATACAACAAATGGCAAACATGGTTACCTAACTGCAAAATTAGATAAGACAAGAACGCGAGGAAATACGTCAGGTCCGTCTTGAGATACGTCAAGAAATAAGGCAATCACGGTTGGAGAGACAACGACAACAACAACCACAACCTCCACCACCACCACCAGCAGCTCCACCAAGCTACATAAACATATATATAAATTACTACTATTTGTAAGATCTAAATGTTACTTTAGTTAATAGTTAGTATGATACTGTTTTAGTAAGAATAATAAGGTCTAGTTGACCCCATGTGTTGCTATTAAATTATGCATCACGCAGAGATTTTGTGTGTGCATATGTTCTGAGACAATATCAGTATACACCCTTTCCTTACAAATCTCGAGGACGAGATTTCTGTTAAGGGGGGTAGGATTTGTAAGGCCCAAAATTTTGTATAAGAAAAAAAATCATAATAATAAAATAAATATATGAAGAAATGAAATAGTAAATTCAGATATCTGGAGTTGTCCTGGAGTATTGAAAATTGAGAACTGAATTTGTGAAAACCAAGAATTATTTAAAAAAAGAAGTAATAGAAAAGTTTTTAAGTCAACTAAATAATTATGCATATCATTAAATGTTGCACCCTAATCATTTATTTACATGAATATCTATTTTTGAAGTGACTTTTAATTTCTCATCCCATATCCAAGATGTTATTTTTCTAAAAAGATCGAAAGCAATATGAGTGCTATGCATGATTCAGACATCTACCAAACAAATGAATCAGTTAAAATAAAATATATCAATAAGAATATATGTCCTTACACCAATATGTGAATTTGGTACCTTTTTTGATCCATGACGTGACTCATAACAAAATTTAAATTTAGATTTGAAAATCAAGAGAATGAAAATAGGAGAAAGAAATGTTATAAAATACATAAATAAATAAATCCTACACTAGTCATACTTATAATCTGAGTGTAGATTTATCACAAGTTTGAATTTGAAAATTGTAACTCAAAACAGGAATTTAAATTATGAATTTAGAAATAAAAAGGAAAAGAAAAGAAAAGAAGAAAAAGAGAACAGATCTGCTCTTGGGCCAACTCCTTTCGTCGCGGCCCAGCTCCACTCTTCAACCCACGCAGCCCAACTGCGGATCCCACTACAAGACACTGACCGGCGGACCCCACCTATTCGGCGTTCGTGCGCGCGACCGTGAGCCCTCGGAATCTGACGTGTGGGCCCTTGGTGCTAGTCGCCTTGATATTTTCCTTCTCTCATCCTGTCTCTGTCGTGTGAGTCTCTTTGGCAGAGTCATCGTCCCTGCCCGCGTTTGGGAATTTCCATTGCGGGCTGACCGATTCCGCCGGGGAAGTATGCGCAGGTGGTGGGTCCGCACGGTAAAATCGGCTGCGACTTGGAATCCACCTGCGCGCATAAAGGTTGTGCCAATTCCCGCAGCGCCTTATCCCTAACCTTTAACCAGTGGAATCCTCGCGTGAGCACCCCGGCCGGTAATGTCGCGCGGTTCGTTGAGAACCGACCGGGATTCTCGCCGGTGGAAGTCAACCTTTCCCCTCTGCGTGAATCCTCCCTACCTGGCTACTTATATGACCGCGCCCATGTGGATCCCAAAGAAAAAAAACCCAGGGCACCTTGTGGCACCACTAGGGAGAGATCACAGTAGGAGAGAGGGTGCCGGGTGAACGCCGCCGTGGAACCTAGCCTGTGAAGCTTTTCGGACCAAAAGGGCTGGCCTTGTGGGTTCGCGGGGTTCCTTGGGTTGAGTTCAGGGCACCGCCGTGTGGACTTGAAGCCTGAGAAGCTCGGAATTTCTCGCCGTCGGCGTGCGTCGCACCGCACCGTGAAACACTTCTTCGCCGGTCACCAAGCTAGGTACGTTACCCACCCGCGTACTCGTTTCGTGCCTCGCAGCATATAGAAGCAACTCAATCGGGATTTAGGGCGTCGGGGTTGGGAAACCAGGTAGCTCCGGCGAGTTCCGCCGTAATGGTGGGGCGGCGCCGCTTCACGCGACTGGACTGGGGAAGATGCCCCTCAGTCGTCGATCTCCGGATGGCCGACTGAGATTGTGATAAGAAAATGATTCGCCCCAATCGCTTATGACCGTCGGATTCATGGTGGGCGCACACGATTAGATCTGGCAGTGTGCTTGCCCTCGACCATCGATCTTGCGATGAACGACGTAGATTAGATCGAACCCTTTTAAAATCATAACCGTCCGACTGAAATTCGGTGGCCGGGACTGCGTACCTATTCACCTAATGCGTCGTCTAATCATGGCCCTCAGAATGAGATCCAATGGCTAGAATCCATCCATACCTCTTCGGCTGTGCATCTTTGCAAAAGAGACCCCTAGTTTAAATGGAATTGACCCGCAGTCCACAACAGAGGAGTTATGAGTCATAGGCATTCTTGCGTAGAAGACCCTGTACTATCTGCTAATTGTGCGCGCAATCCAGGACCCATGGGAAATTGATAAATGAATTAGAAAAATGAATTTCTAGTGTATGAACAATTCTAGAACTCGTTTAATTCATAGGAAATTCATACTTAGTCCAAATTAATCCATTCCAGTTCCTATAATTTTAAAATATTATTGTTTATCACCTAGTGTCTCTGTTTTGGCATGAAAATAATATTAGAATTGCTTTCTTAATTAATCAAATACCAAGTACATAAAACCTTCAGAAATTCATAACTTTCCCGTTGTAACTCCGATTTGATCCGTTCAAGTTGTGTTATTCTCATATAAATATTTACTATGCAATAACAACATTTATTATATCATAGCTTGTTCTTTTATAATTAGGCTTATATTTAACTTATGTTGATTAGTCTGGTTAAACTGCTTATCATTACAATCTACTAGAATATGACCTATGGTCAACTTATGATTTAGATTAAAGTTGAGATACTTATTTATAGAATAATTTCTCATATGATCTATACTAACCAATTTATAATATAGTTTAATATTTTAATCACATAGATCTTCTATAAAATCGTAACTCCGATCTTATTAATTCTCGATTCCGCAATCTCGTAGCGACGCGTAGATTATTATTACGCAGTTTATACTTATGTTTGGTGTGATGTTAATTTTATCTATACCATGTTTGTTTGTACTGCTACGACTAGCACAAGGTTTCGATGATTTGAAGAATCACGCTGGTAACTGGAATCTCAAGTGCCAGGCAAGTTGTGCCCTTGATCACTTTCATTTACCCAATAATATTCTTTATTATCACTATTCAATGCATAGGTTTAATTTTGATGGGACCCAATAGGTCATCCTAGACTATTTATCCTTTTACCCTGTTTATCACTGAATCACTTGGGTAGTTATGCTATTGCTCTATATGGTTTTGGGATTAATATTTCATTACATCCATGTTCCAATTATTCTGTTATGTTATTTATGTTCATGATAAGATCATTATATTAATTGGAACATGGAGCGACCACCCGGGAAAACAGGGCTACCACAAGGGTTTAATGGGACGCCCTTAGCTGATTAACTAGGAAAGCTAGTGGAGGTCTTCCTTACCCGAAAGGGGCAAGGGCAGTAGGGGAGTGGTCAGTGTAGGGAGGTCCTTGGGTTGATTTTGCTGCGATGGCAGTCAGGCGAGGGATTCCTGTACTTGAGCTTCCTATAAACTGTAGCGGGATTTCTGAAGCTAGTGGAACTTTGTAAAGGCCTCGTAGTGTTACCCTGCCTCGCTTCCTTGGTAGAGGTGTATGGGATTCATGACCCCTTGGCAGATGGGTAACACGACTTGTGGGCAAAGATGCGTAACCTCTGCAGAGTGTAAAACTAGTATACTAGCCGTGCTCACGGTCATGAGCGGCTCGGACCCTCACATGATTAATTTATGGAACCTAAATTCAATTTGTCATTTGCATTTGCATGGGATTTGTTATTAATTTTGTTCTATTATTTATTATGGTTTGGTATTTACTTACATCTAGTAATTGCTAATAAAAGTTTGACCAACATTAAAAGCAATGCTCAGCTTTAACCATTTTCTTTGATAAGCCTTACACTTCATGAGCTCCCACCTTTGGTGAGTTCATGCCACATTATTCTCCACAACTTGTTGAGCGATGAACATGTGTGAGCTCACCCTTGCTGTCTCACACCCCCCACAGGAGAAGAACAGGTGGTTCAAGAGGAGCCGCATATCGAGGAGTTCGATTTGATCTAGGTGGCGTCTCCCAGTTGACTTTCTAGCGCCAAGGATGGATTTTAGATCCTGTTATATTTATCTTTTATTTTGTAAGACTTCCGCTATGTATTAAGTACTCTGATTATTGTGACATTTATCTCTATACACTATGTTATTATATATGTTGTCTTCTTGGCGCATGTATGAGATGCACCCGGCTTTGTCCCCTTAAAACCGGGTGTTACACTAACCTAACTCCACGAAAGCATATGGAACATTGTTGAATTTGGAGCGCAGGTACCAAAAGTGGGGGACGAGGACTATGACTCGGACGAGGTCACCCAAATTAGGCACTTTAACTCCCAAGCCACAACTATAATCTTCGCCTCCTTATGTCGAGATGAGTATAATAAGGTGCAAGGGTTGAAGAGTGCCAAAGAAATTTGGGACGTTCTTAAGACCGCACACAAAGGAGATGAGGTGACCAAGATCACCAAGCGCAAAACTATCGAGGGCAAACTTGGTCGATTCATCCTCAACAAAGGAGAAGAGCCGCAAGTAATGTACAACCGGCTAAAGACCATGGTGAACCAAGTACGCAACCTCGGGAGCACCAAATGGGATGACCATGAAATGGTCAAGGTTATTCTTAGATCCCTCGTATTTCGTAATCTTACTCAAGTTCAATTAATACGTGAGGATCCTAGATACAAGCTAATGTCTCCTGAGGAAGTGATTGGTAAGTTTGTGAGCTTTGAGCTAATGATCAAAGACTCCAAACACATCATCAACTTAGAGCAAGGCGCCACCTCCACATCCGAGGTGCAACCCGTTGCATTCAAGGCGACGGAAGAAGAGAGGAGGGAGTCTACACCAAGTAGGCTTCCAATCGACGCCTCCAAGTTCGACAATGAGGAAATGGCGCTCACAATCAAGAGCTTCCACCAAATCCTCAAGCAAAGGAGGGAGAAGGATTACAAACCCTGCTCCAAAAGGGTGTGCTACAAATATGGTAAGCCCGGTCATTTTATTGCTAAATGTCCAAATTCAAGTGATAGTGACAGGGGCGACGACAAGAAGGGGAAGGAGAAGGAGAAGAAGAGGTATTACAAGAAGGGCGGTAATGCCCACGTGTGTCGGTAATGGGACTCCGACGAGAGCTCCACCGACTCCTCCTCCGACGAGGATGCCGCCAACATCGCCGTCAACAAGGGACTCCTCTTCCCCAACGTCGGTCACAAATGTTTTATGGCTAAGGACGGCAAGAAAAAGAAGGTACATTCTAGAGCCACCCCCAAATATACAACATCTAGTGATGAGGCTAGCTCTAGTAAAAATGAAGATGATTTACTTACTCTTTTTGCCAACCTCAGCATGGAACAAAAGAAAAAATTAAATGAATTAATAGAAGCCATTCATGAGAAGGATGATCTCTTAGAAAGCCAAGAGGACTTCCTTATTAAAAAAACAAAAATACGTTAAGTTGAAGAATGCTTATGCTAAGGAAGTAGAAAAATATGAAAACTTGACTAAGGAGCTTAGCATTTGCCATGATTCAATTATCAGTCTTAGAAATGAAAATGCTAGTCTAAATGCTAAGATTGATGAATTGAATATTTGTCATGATTCAATTTCTAGCCTTAGAAATGAAAATGCTAGTTTAGTTTCTAATATTAAAGAATTGAATGTTTGCAATGAATCTATTTCCTGTCTTAGAAATGAGAATGTTAAATTAAATGCTAAGATTGAGGAATTAAATGCTTGCAAACCCTCTACATCCACTGTTGAACATGTTTCTATTTGTACTAGATGTAGAGATGTTGATATTGATGCTATAGATGATCACCTCACCATGATTAAGAAACAAAATGATCACATAGCTCAATTAAATGCTAAAATCAATGAGCATGAACTTGAAAATGAAAAGTTTAAATTTGCTAGAAGCATGCTCTATAATGGGAGACGCTCTGGCATTACAGATGGCATTGGTTTCCAACAGGGAAGCAATGTCAAGCTTAATGCCCCTAAAAGATTGTCTAATTTTGTAAAGGGCAAGGCACCCATGGTTCAGAATAATGAAGGCTACATTTTATATCCTGCTAATTATCCTGAGCACAAAATTAGGAAGATTCATGCTAGGAGATCTCATTCTGTTTCTCACCATGCTTTTATGTATAAGAATGAGACATCTAGCTCTAGGCAAACCACTCATGTTAAATTGTCTAGAAAGGAAATTCCTGCTGCATCAAATGAGCATAATATTTCATTTAAAACTTTTGATGCATCATATGTGCTTACTAACAAATTAGGCAAAGTAGTTGCCAAATATGTTGGCGGCAAACACAAGAGTCCTAAGACTTGTGTTGAGTACCCAAGGTGCTTGTTTCTAACGTGAAAGGACCCAAGACTGTTTGGGTACCTAAGAACAAGGCCTAAATTATTTTGTAGGTTTATGCATCCGGTGGTTCAAGTTGGATAATCAATAGCGGGTGCACAAACCACATGACATGGGAGAAGAGAATGTTCTCCTCCTACGAGAAAAATGAAGATCCCCAACGAGCTATCACATTCGGGGATGGAAATCAAGGTTTGGTCAAAGGATTGGGTAAAATTGCTATATCACCTGACCATTCTATTTCCAGTGTTTTTCTTATAGATTCTTTAGATTACAATTTGCTTTCTGTATCCCAATTATGTAAAATGGGCTACAACTGTCTTTTAGGGATATTGATGTTACTGTCTTTAGGATAAGTGATGATTCAATAGCATTTAAGGGAGTGTTAGAGGGTCCGCTATATTTAGTTGATTTTAATGATAACAAAGCTGAACTTGACACTTGCTTAATTGCTAAGACTAATATGGGTTGGCTCTAGCATCGCCGACTTGCCCATGTTGGGATGAAAAATCTTCACAAGCTTCTAAAGGGAGAACACATTTTAGGACTAACAAATGTTCATTTTGAGAAAGACAGGGTTTGTAGCGCATGTCAAGCAGGAAAGCAAGTTGGGACTCATCATCCACACAAGAACATAATGACGATGGACAGGCCGCTTGAGCTACTCCACATAGATCTATTTGGCCCGATCGCTTACATAAGCATTGGCAGGAGTAAGTACTGTCTAGTAATTGTGGATGATTATTCTCGCTTCACTTGGGTATTCTTTTTGCAAGAAAAATCTCAGACCCAAGATACTTTAAAGGGATTCTTAAGACAAGCTCAAAATGAGTTCGGATTGAGGATCAAAAAGATAAGAAGCAACAATGGGACGTAGTTCAAGAATTCACAAATAGAAGGATTTCTTGAGGATGAGGGCATCAAGCATGAGTTCTCTTCTCCCTACACACCTCAATAAAATGGTGTAGTGGAGAGGAAGAATAGAACTCTACTGGATATGGCAAGAACAATGTTTGATGAGTATAAGACACCGGACCGGTTTTGGGCGGAAGCAATCAACACTGCTTGCTATTCCATCAACCGGCTCTACCTTCACCGAATCCTCAAGAAAACATCGTATGAACTCCTCACTGGTAAAAAGCCCAATGTTTCATATTTTAGAGTCTTTAGGAGCAAATGCTTTATTCTTATTAAAAGAGGTAGAAAATCTAAATTTGCTCCTAAAGCTGTAGAAGGCTTTTTACTTGGTTATCACTCAAACACAAGGGCATATAGAGTCTTTAACAAATCCACTGGATTAGTTGAGGTTTCTTGTGACATTGTGTTTGATGAGACTAATGGCTCCCAAGTGGAGCAAGTTGATCTTGATGAGCTAGATGATGAAGAGGCTCTGTGTGTCGCGCTAAGGAACATGTCCATTGGGGATGTGTGTCATAAGGAATCCAAAGAGCCCACACAAGCACAAGATCAACTGTCATCTTCCAACCAAGCATCTCCACCAACCCAAGATGAGGATCAGGCTCAAGATAATGAAGAAGATCAAGAGGATGAGCCACCTCAAGAGGAGGATAGTGATCAAGGTGGCGATGAGGAAAATAAAGATAAGGAAGATGAGCAGGAGATTCAGGATCAAAGACCGCCACACCCAAGAGTCCACCAAGCGATTGAAAGAGATCACCCCGTCAACTCCATTCTTGGTGACATTCATAAGGGGTAACTACTCGATCTTGAGTCGCACATTTTTGTGAACATTACTCTTTTGTCTCCTCTATTGAGCCATACAGGGTAGAGGATGCATTAAGAGATCCGGATTGGGTGATGGCTATGCAAGAGGAGCTCAACAACTTCACGAGGAATGAGGTATGATATTTAGTTCCACGTCCTAATCAAAATGTTGTAGGTACCAAATGGGTATTCCATAACAAGCAAGATGAGCATGGTATGGTGACAAGAAACAAAGCCTGACTTGTGGCCAAGGGTTATTCACAAGTCGAAGGTTTGGATTTCGATGAAACATATGCACCCGTAGCTAGGCTAGAGTCAATTCGCATATTACTTGCCTATGCTACTTACCATGGCTTTAAGCTCTATCAAATGGATGTGAAAAGTGCCTTCCTCAATGGCCCTATCAAGGAAGAGGTCTATGTTGAGCAACCTCCCAGCTTTGAAGATAGTGAGTACCCTAATCATGTTTACAAACTCTCAAAGGCGCTTTATGGGCTCAAGCATGCCCCAAGATCATGGTATGAATGCCTGTGAGATTTTCTAATCACTAATGGCTTCAAAGTCAGTAAAGCCGATCATACACTCTTTACTAAAACTGTTGAAAAAGACTTGTTTATATGCCAAATTTATGTTGATGATATCATATTTGGGTCTACTAACAAGTCTACTTGTGAAGAGTTTAGTAGGATTATGGTTCAAAAATTCGAGATGTCTATGATGGGGGAGTTGAGATATTTCTTAGGATTTCAAATCAAGCAACTCCAGGATGGCACCTTCATCAGCCAAACCAAGTACATTCAAGACATTCTTAAGAAGTTTGAAATGAAGGATGGCAAACCCATCAAGACACCCATGGGAACTAATGGGCATCTCGACCTCGACACGGGAAGTAAATCTGTAGATCAAAAGGTATACCGGTCGATGATAGGATCTTTACTCTACTTATGTGCATCTCGACCGGATATTATGCTTTCCATATGCATGTGTGCAAGATTTCAGGCAAATCCTAAGGAAGTTCACCTTAGGGCCGTAAAGAGAATCATGAGATACTTAGTTTACACTCCTAAGTTTGGGCTTTGGTACCCCAAGGGATCCACCTCTGATTTAATAGGATATTTCGATGCCGATTGGGCAAAGTGTAAAATTGATAGGAAGAGCACATCAGGGACTTGTCAATTTCTGGGGAGATCCCTGGTGTCTTGGGCTTCAAAGAAACAAAACTCTGTAGCTCTTTCCACAACCGAAGCCGAGTACATTACTGTAGGCCATTGTTGTGCGCAATTACTCTAGATGAGGCAAACCCTTAGGGACTATGGCTACAAATTGAGCAAAGTCCCTCTCCTATGTGATAATGAGAGTGTAATCCGCATGGCAGATAATCCCGTTGAACACAGCCGCACTAAGCACATAGACATTCGGTATCACTTTCTGAGAGATCACCAACAAAGGGGGGATATCGAAATAGCTTATGTTAACACCAAAGATCAATTAGCCGATATCTTTACCAAGCCACTAGATGAGAAAACCTTTAGCAAACTTAGGAATGAGCTAAATATTCTTGATTCCCGGAATTTTGATTGAAAAGTTGCACACATAGCTCATTTATATACCTATGATCATATCTCTTTCATTTGGTACAACTGCGTATTTCTTATTCTTCTTGTGCCAAGGCTAAGACTAATATGTTTCCATGAGTATATTTTGTATTAATCTTAGATTGTAAGGGAAATGGAGTATTCGGCAAAGACAACGCTTCCACTCAACTCCATCGGTATTATTTACCCTTTGCCGGTATTCCGCAAACTCTCAATGGTATGACCTTTCACTCGCATTTTACCATTTGGGAGGTAATGTTAGGCCCCAAAGGGGGAGAAAATTGAAAAAGGGCTCCAACATTCTCCGTTTTTGGCAATTAATGCCAAAGGGGGAGAAAATATTAAGCCCAAAGCAAAGGGACCGCACCACCACCATTTCAAAATTTTCGAAATGAATTTTTCAAATAATGTATATTCAAATTGGTATCAATTGGTATCTATGAAAATAAGACTTCAAAATTGATATCCATTTAAAAACCCTCTTGAAAGCTAAGAGGAGAATTTCATTCATGGGGAGTGTTGGGGACTTGTTCTCAAATGCTATGAATCAAGAATAAGGCAACACGAAGATGTTAAATATTAAATACCCTTCGTCCACCGAAACATTATCTCCTCAAAGGTTTAATGAACTTCGGACGAAGGGCACAGACATAATATTACGAAGGTGACAAAAATAATATAAAACGATGTAAAATGTAGAACATTAAAGATAAATATGTTGGAGATAAATGGCACCATTCACATATTTATTATCTGAATCTAAAATGTTTGAATACAATGTTTAAGGTATGATTATACCTTCGCCTTGACAAGCAATAATTCCCGAGTGATGCTTTTGCAATTACAGGAATGCGTGAACAGTAAAGGAATACTGTTCACTATTTATAGGCATAGGACACAGCCTGTGAGGAATTGCAATCATGCCCTTCATAAAAGTTTACAATAATGACTCAGACCTCTACAGGCTAAAAAGGTCATTCTATCTTTAAGTCGGTTCGACCCTTCATCTTCGAATATGTTATAATCCCGAAGCTTCATGAATGATACCTTCGTCGTCACGTACGAGCAGCTTCAGCCACAGCTGTTCCTTTCTGCAGGACCTTCGGCGACGAAGCATGCTCCCAACAGTAGCCCCTTCGCGGTGCTAGATCGTTTTTCGTAACGAGCTTGATCCATGAAAAAAGTCTCTTAGGCTTCAGGAAGCCGAAGGTCCGAAAAACACCTTCCCTGAGCTCGTTGTCGAGAAACGATACAGTTTTCGAGCGCGTAGCGATTCCACCATGCGGGTTCACTATTCTGGTTTTTGCGGTCCACCGTTCAGCGGGTGCGAGCAACCGTTTGCTTGGTGTAAAAATCCTGACGATTCACCTTCTTTCCTGCAACACTATATAAACAGACAGGTAGGTGTGAAGTTACCACAGCATTCATTGCTATTGCACTGTTTTGCTGCCAAAATTTTTAACCATAGCCAAAGCTTGACTTTCGCATTCGAACGAAGCTCCAATTTAGCGTCTGCTTCGTCAGAAGAAGGGCTTCGGAAAAAAAGGTTATTAATTTCTGAGCAATTTTCAAGATATTCAAAATCAAATGGCCAGAGTGCGCTCTACTGCTAGGGCTGAGCGCGAAGGAGACGAAGCCGAAGCTGCGGAAACTGTCCCTATTTCGGAAGCAATGAGGCGAAGTGGGTTGGTGACATCGGAGAACACCCCTGCTGCCGAAGCAGAACAAGTAGATATTGAAGAGACTAATTCTGAAGATGATCACAATATCGCAATACCAAGCAAGCCTAGCCACCTAGACTTCGGAAAGTCAACCATCTCCAGGGCTGATTTTCCGAAGATGGTAAAGTCGGGCTACTTTAGCGAAGATGAAAAAAAGATGATTCGCTTCGGTGGAGAAGAAACTACTCCGAAGCCATAGAAAGATGAAATAGTGATTTTCAAGAGTTTCCTCAAAGCTGGTTTGAGATTTCCTTTGAATAGGATGATTGCCGATGTGCTAAAGAAGTTTGGTATCTATTTTCATCAACTAACTCCTAATGCTATTGTCAGACTTAGTGTTTATATTTGGGCTCTCCGAAGCCAGGGGGTGGAGCCATTTGCCGAAGGTTTCTGCCGGGTACACGAGCTACATTATCAAACTAAGGCCAGAAAAGATGGGTTACATGAAAATTTTGGTTGTTATAATTTTGCCTATCGGAAGACTACGAAATTTCCTGTGATCAGCTACCGAAGCAAGTGGCCGACAGGCTGGAAATCGGAATGGTTCTACGTCAAAGTTGACGATGACAAGGAGAAGCTAGTACAGAGTCCGCTTGAACTGATCTTCGGAGAGACCAGACCCCATTGCAATATGACACCAGATGGTCCCACTCAAATCGCGTTGGCTGAATTCAGGACTATTGCTGAGCACATTGGCACTAGAGATCTTGAGCAGGAATTTCTGTCGTTCAAAATATTTCCAACTATGAAGGAATGGGCTATGCCGAAGCTCGAAAAAGAGAAGTGTCGGCGTTTCGAGACCGGGGGGTCCCCGAGCCGACGAGTGAGTGTGCCGCGTGCCCCAGCCCAGATGGGTCGAGCGCGTGGGTGAGCGCGAAGGGGGGAGAGCGAGGTGGCCGGAGCCGGGTCGTGAGGGAGGCGGAGATCCCGCGGCCTTCGTGTTCGTCCCACGCCCAGGTCGGGTGCGCTTGCAGTAGGGGGTTACAAGCGTCCGCGCGGGTGAGGGGAGCGAGCGGCCCCAAGAGAGCGCCTGCCCCTGCCCCCGTTCCCGCGAGGCCAACCTTCTCTAAGAAGGCCCTGGTCCTTCCTTTTATAGGCGCAAGGAGAGGATCCAGGTGTACAATGGGGGTGCAGCAGAGTGCTACGTGTCTAGCGGGGGAGAGCTAGCGCCCTGGGTACATGCCAATGTGGCAGCCGGAGAGAACTTGGCACCTAGCCGGTGTGGTGTCGTGGCCGTCGGAGGAGTAACGGAGCCTGGTGGAGGGACAGCTGTTGGAACAGTTGGGCTCTTGCTGACGTCTCCCTGCTTCCGTAAGGGAGCCGAGAACCGCCGTCGTCATGGGTCTAGCGGGGCGCCATCATTGCCTATCTGGCGGAGCTGGCCAGATGGGACGTCGGTCTTGTTCTCTGCGACCCAAGTCGGCTCGGGGCAGGGTGATGATGGCGCTTCCTGTTGACGTGGCGGACTTGTGCCCTAGGTCGGGCGACGTGGAGGCTCCTCCAAGGCCGGGGTCGAGTCTGTCTTCCGTGGCCGAAGCCGAGCCCGAGCTCCTGGGTCGGGCGAGGCGGAGGTCGTTCGGCAGAGGCCAAGGCGGAGTCCGAGCCCTGGGTCGGGCGAAGCGGAGTTCGTCGTCTTCCGGGGCCTTAGCCCGAGTCCGAGCCCTGGGTCGGGCGGAGCGGAGTTCGCCGTCTTCCGGGGCCTTAGCCCGAGTCCGAGCCCTAGGTCGGGCGGAGCGGAGTTCGCCGTCTTCCGGGGCCTTAGCCCGAGTCCGATCCCTGGGTCGGGCGGAGCGGAGTTCGCCGTCTTCCGGGGCCTTTGCCCGAGTCCGAGCCCTGGGTCGGGCGGAGCGGAGTTCGCCGTCTTCCGAGGCCTTAGCCCGAGTCCGAGCCCTGGGTCGGGCGGAGCTTCCTATGGCGCCTTTGGCAAAGCCTGGCCGCCCGTCAGTCTCACTCTTTGTGTTAAATGCCCCAGTGACTTGGTCGGTCGGCGCGGTGATTTAGTCAGGGTTGCTTCTTAACGAAGGCAAGGCCTCGGGCGAGCCGGAGATGCGTCTGCCGTAAAAAAGGGGGCCTCGGGCAAGACGGAAACACCTCAGGGTCGGCTGCCCTTGCCCGAGGCTAGGCTCGGGCGTGGCGTGATCGAGTCGCTCGTATGGACTGATCCCTGACTTAATCAAACCCATCAGGCCTCTGCAGCTTTATGCTGATGGGGGTTACCAGCTGAGAATTAGGCGTCTTGAGGGTACCCCTAATTATGGTCCCCGACAGTAGCCCCCGAGCCTCGAAGGGAGTGTTAGGACTCGCTTGGAGGCTTTCGTCGCACTTTTTTGCAAGGGGACCAGCCTTTCTCGGTTGCACTTTGTTCCGGTGGGTGCGCGCGAGCGCACCCGCCGGGTGTAGCCCCCGAGGCCTCGGACGAGTGGTTTCACTCCTTCGAGGTCTTAATGCCTCGCGTAATGCTTCGGCTGGTCTGGCGGTTCCCTCATGCGAACAGGCCGTAGCCCGGGTGCACTGTCGGGGCCCAAGTTCTCGGGCTGGTATGTTGACGCTGTCAACGGTTTGGCCGGAGCCGGGTTTGCGAGAGTAGCCCCCGAGCCTCCGCACAGGGCGAGAGGACGATCAGGGACAGACTCGGCTTTTTTACATACGCCCCTACGTCGCCTTTCCTCAAGGAGGAGGGGGGGGGGGAGAGCGCCATGTTACCCTCGATGGGCACCGAACATGGTGTCTCCGGTGAGCTGCAAGCGGGTAATCCGAGTGGACGTCCG
This sequence comes from Zea luxurians, assembly GCA_029449295.1. NCBI lineage: Eukaryota > Viridiplantae > Streptophyta > Magnoliopsida > Poales > Poaceae > Zea > Zea luxurians. The sequence goes on from JAOPSE010000010.1 coordinate 50,431,533, forward strand.
TGCCCCGTTTGTTGGGGGTCGGCTAGGGGCCCGGAGGCACGCCCAAAAGTACCTGCGGGTGATCTGCCGGACCCGGTCCCCTGGCGACGGGGTCCGAGGGCTCGTTGCCTCCCTCCGATGGGATTCCGTTACAGGATCGTTCCCGCTGGTCTCGGAAATGTCCTAGGGTACCTCGGGAGCGCAGCCCGAGCCTTGGTTATGTATCGAACGTACCCCTGGTCATCCCTCGCTCGGTGTCTGAGGCGATTGTGAACCCTTCGGAGGGCCAGCCTTCGAACCCCTGATCAGTAATGGGCGCGGAGCCCGAGTAGCCTGAGGCGGTCGTGGAACCTTTCGGGAGGCCGACCTTCGAACCCCTGACCAGTAGTGGGTGTCGGGCCCACGCGATCTGAGGCGGCTGTTGAACCCTTCGGGGGGCCAGCCTTCGAACCCCTGATCAGTAAGGAGGCTCGGAGCCTAATTCCTTCACGGGGAAGGATCCCTTTGGGGGTATCCCCTTTCCCGGTCCCTGTTGCAAGAGATAGAGGAAGAGGAAAAAGGGAAAAAGGATACGAATTTGAACGACGTGGCGTACCTTTTTTGGTGTGGTCGTTTTGGCGAAGGCGAAGCGTCGCCAGCTGCTCCTGCTAGAAGCGTCGCCTGTCCAGCCGCGGAGTTAATGCGCCAGGGCGAGTAGTTGGCGAGGCTGCCGTTGCGCGTGCGCGATCTGTTCGAGGAACGGGTCACGGGCGCGTCGTCTTCACACCATGAGAGGGGGTTCTCTCGCTGCCTCCGGATGGGACGTGAGCTTGGCTGACGGCGTGACCGCTGCTCCCGTGCGCCTGCCACCGTCATTACTGCCGGCCCACTTTTGACCGTGTTTGACCGCTGCGTCCGGCTGGCGCTGCTGGGTCGCGCGCTAGGTTGCCTCGGGTCGCGGTATCGGTTCCGCAATCGAGGAGGTGCGGCGGTGGCGCAAGTGGTACAGTGGCTTGCATGCAGCATCCGGTGCGCTGGTTGTGCGACGCGTGGGCTTGAGCCTCCGTGCTGGCCTGTCAGGAGTCGGAGAGGCGCGTCCACTTGGCGCGGTTGCATGCCGCCCGCATGGCTGCCCGCCCCTTTCGCCCGTTGGTCTGGGCAAAAGTGGAGGGTCACTTGTAACCGCTGGGTGGTTGCGCGCGCCGTGCGCGGCGGTTCGGCTTCTTCTGCTCGGAGCCGGTCTGCATGACATGTGGGTCCCAGCCCCCGCGCCGCAGGGGAGGGCTTTGGAGGCGTGTTGGAGAAGACTCAGCCCGTGACGGCTGGGGGCGCAAGCAGGGAGAGTCGCCTTTAAAAGGAGGGCAACCCCTTTCGTAAGGCGACCATGTCTTCTTCCTCCCTTATGCATCGTGTTTTTCCACCTTTCAAGCCCCCGGATGGGGGAAACCGCCGTCTCCTCGCCTCATCGTCGGAGGACACAACTCCGTGGGAGCGGGTACCTTTCAGCCATCGTTCGGCTTCAAGGATTTTCATCATGCAGCCCGGCTGCACCCCTCCACCGGCGGTCACCCAAGATGGTGACCTCCGGCTTGATGGTGGGGGAAAGCGAGCCGGGCTGCGGCCTCCGCCCCTTCCTCAGCCTCAAGGATTTTCATCACCAGGGCTAAGGAGGGGAGTGGGCCAAGTTGGGGTCGGTCCCTGCGCGGGCGGTGGCCCGCTCCTTCCCTCAGTGATCGGGGGGAAGGGCGGGAGTCATCCGTGGCGCTAACAGCTGCACCGTGCCCGGCTCTTTGAGCCGAGCAGTTTCGGAGCCGCTCCCGGTGCCGCCTCCCGCCACGGCAGCTGGAAGAGGTTCTTCCGCCGGTGCGACAGCCAAGGTTGGCCATGGACCGACCTCTAACTCTACGGCCTTCTGCCCGTCCTTGCCTCTCGAGTTTGGGCAAGGGCGGGGGCCTCCTAGCAGCAGCATCCGCCCTGAGGCCATCATTGCTGCTGTTCGGTCCCCCGGGGCAGAAGTCTTCATCGTCGCCGCTGTCGGGGCGGGCGGCGACATGCCGTTTGTCGGTCTTCTGTTGCCCCGCAGGCCCACCCCTATCGAGTGGGGTTGTTCGTACCTGCGGAGGGGGAACCAGAGTTCCGTTTGTAATGGCACTTCGAGTGCCGGGTTTTTTGTTCATTTCGGCTTTCGGGGCCTGAACATGTATGTGACGTCGGCACAGAGCCGTATTTTTTCCTCATTTCCGAGCACTAAGACTCGTCTGCTGATTGTCTGAACCGCTTCACCAAGCATGAGTCGCCCCGTGTCAAGGTGACGAGTGAGGTATCCGTATCCCGGAGGCGTAGGAGTCCCTCGGCTCGGTCGGCCCTGTTGTCGGAGGCTCCTCTAGCTTAGTTAAAGAGACCCCTCGGCCGCTCTTCGACGAGCCGAGGCCAGGGGTAGCGATATCAGCATGAGCAGAGGCGGAGTTGGCTTGAAAATGAAACCTGTTTGGCCGGAGCCTAGCCGAGTTGTCCGCTGGCAGGATCGACGCCGGAGTTGGTCAGCCGAGGCTTCGGACCGGGCTGGTGCCCTCGGAAGGTGGTTGGCCGAGGCCCCGGAGGTGGCTGGCCGAGCCGCCCGCTCGGGCCGGATCCCGGAGAAGTCCATGACAGCGATCGCTCGGGCGTGGTGATGACGTCATCCTTCGGAGCGGAGACCCTCGGACCGCGTTGCTGTTCGAGGCTAGGTCGGGCCTCGCCGAAGGTGCCGTTGATGCCGAGGGTGTTGTCGCCCCCTTCCAGCGTCAAGACCCGAGCCTGCAGGATCAGATTGTCTTGTAGCGTGGGCCTTGTGCGGCCGTCGAGGCCAGAACACACACCCTTGCTGTGTTGTAAAGCTGCGTCTCTTTTCCTCTTGTTTCGAGCATCCGGACTTTTTGTCGGTAACAGGGATGTTAGTACGAGCGAGAGTTGCTTCTCGCGGAAGGTGATGAGTGAGGTATCCGTATCCCGGAGGCGTGGGAGTCCCTCGGCTCGGTCGGCCTTGCCGCTTACGCGTACTTTCACCCGTCCATGAGGCCCCATCACCGACTTGGTCGAGAAGGCCCGAAAGATCGCTTCGGCAGAAGGGCTTCCGAACGTAAAGACTTGTTCGATCCGTGGAGCCGCTTTATCCGAACGTGAGTTACTTATCGCAGAAGGTGATGAGTGAGGTATCCGTATCCCGGAGGCGTAGGAGTCCCTCGGCTCGGTCAGCCTTGACTGCTTACGTGTACCCCGTCGTTTCCGGGACCCACTTTTCGAAGTAGTCAAAAAGCACGAAAGACATTCTGGTAAAAGAGATTTTTTTTTTGAGGAAAATTTTGACGCAGAGGGGGTTTCCCCCCTTTTAGCCCCCGAGGGAGGGTCGGGCTTTGCCGAGGCGAGGCCGACCCTTCCTTGTTGACTAAACTTTGCGTGGGTGCGAGGTATATGAACAACTTGGAAACATCTTAAGGGTAGAAGCGACGTAGCTGTTGGATGTTCCAAGCGTTGCCGTAGACCTCGCCTTGACTGTTGGCCAGCTTGTACGTTCCGGGCTTCAGAACTTTGGCGATGACGAACGGCCCCTCCCAGGGGGGCGTGAGCTTGTACCTCCCTCGGGCGTCTTGCCGCAGCCGAAGCACCAGGTCGCCCACCTGGAGGTCTCGGGGTCGGACCCCTCGGGCGTGGTAGCGTCGCAGGGACTGCTGATACCGTGCCGAGTGTAGTAAGGCCTTGTCCCGAGCCTCTTCCAGCTGGTCCAGCGAGTCTTCTCGGCTAGCTTGGTTGCTTTGATCGTCGTAGGCTCTCGTCCTCGGGGAGCCGTATTCCAGGTCCGTGGGCAAGACGGCCTCGGCCCCGTAGACCAGGAAGAACGGCGTAAAACCCGTGGCTCGGCTCGGCGTCGTCCTCAGGCTCCAGACCACCGAGGGGAGTTCCTTCATCCATCGCTTGCCGAACTTGTTGAGGTCATTGTAAATCCGAGGCTTGAGCCCTTGTAGAATCATGCCATTGGCGCGCTCTACTTGCCCATTTGACATGGGATGAGCTACGGCGGCCCAGTCTGCCCGGATGTTGTGATCCTCGCAAAAATCCAAGAATTTTTTGCCGGTGAACTGGGTGCCGTTGTCGGTGATGATGGAGTTCGGGACCCCGAAGCGATGGATGATGTTGGTGAAGAACGCCACCGCCTGCTTGGACCTGATGCTGTTCAGGGGTCGGACCTCGATCCACTTGGAGAATTTGTCGATGGCGACCAGCAGGTGCGTGTAGCCCCCGGGCGCCTTCTGCAGAGGGCCGACGAGGTCCAGACCCCACACAGCGAAGGGCCAGGTGATGGGTATCGTCTGCAGAGCCTGAGCGGGCAGGTGGGTCTGCTTCGCATAGAATTGGCACCCCTCGCAGGCGCGGACAATTCTAGTGGCGTCAGCCACCGCCGTCGGCCAGTAGAAGCCTTGCCGAAAAGCGTTCCCGACGAGGGTTCGAGGTGCTGCATGATGGCCGCAAGCCCCCGAGTGTATTTCCTGCAGGAGTTCCTGACCTTCGGCGATGGAGATGCATCGCTGGAGGATGCCCGAGGGGCTACGGTGGTAGAGCTCCTTCTCATCGCCCAACAAGACGAACGACTTGGCGCGTCGCGCTACCCGCCGAGCCTCGGCTCGGTCGAGGGGCAGTTCTCCTTGGCGGAGATATTGCAGGTACGGGGTCTGCCAATCTTGATCTGGCGTGACCCCGCTCTGCTCCTCCTCGATGCGCAGTGCTTCACCCTCGGGGGCCGAGGGTTCCTCGGGCTGAACCGAGGATGGCTCGGGCTGGGCCGAGGCCACCTCGGACGGGGCCGAGGGCGCCTCGGGCTCGGGCGTGTTGCCGATCTTGATGGAGGGTTGGTGCAGATCCCGGGAGAAGACGTCCGGGGGAACCGTCGTTCGCCCCGAGGCTATCTTTGCCAGCTCGTCCGCAGTCTCGTTGTAGCGCCGGGCGATGTGGTTAAGCTCGAGCCCGTAGAACTTGTTTTTCAGGCGTCGAACCTCATCACAGTAGGCCTCCATCTTCGGGTTGCGGCAGTGGGAGTTCTTCATGACCTGGTCGATGACGAGCTGCGAGTCGCCGCGAGCATCGAGGCGTCAGACCCCTAGCTCGATGGCGATTCGCAATCCGTTGATCAGAGCCTCGTACTCAGCCACATTGTTGGACGCCGGGAAATGGAGGCGGAGCACGTAGCGCAGGTGTTTCCCGAGGGGCGAGACGAAGAGCAGGCCCGCGCCGGCTCCCGTCTTCATCAGCGACCCATCGAAAAACATGGTCCAGAGCTCCGGTTGGATCGGAGCCATCGGCAACTGGGTGTCGACCCATTCGGCTACGAAGTCCGCCAGTACCTGGGACTTGATGGCCTTCCGAGGGGTGAACGAGATTGTCTCGCCCATGATTTCCACCGCCCACTTTGCGATCCGTCCCAAGGCTTCTCGGCACTGGATGATCTCCCCCAGGGGGAAGGATGACACCACAGTCACCGGATGAGACTCGAGGTAATGTCGCAGCTTTCGCCTCGTCAGGATCACTGCATACAGTAGCTTATGGACTTGTGGGTAGCGGATCTTGGTCTCGGACAGCACCTCGCTGACGAAGTAAACTGGCCTCTGAATGGGCAAAGCATGACCCTCTTCCTGCCTTTCGACCACGATCGCGGCGCTGACCACCTGAGTGGTAGCGGCGACGTAGACCAAGAGGGCTTCTCCATCAGCTGGGGGTACCAAGACGGGCGCCTGGGTGAGGAGCGCCTTCAGGTTCCCGAGAGCTTCCTCGGCCTCGGGAGTCCAAGTGAAGCACTCGGCCTTCCTTAAGAGACGGTACAGGGGCAGGCCTCTTTCGCCGAGGCGCGAGATGAAACGGCTCAAGGCCGCGAGACATCCCATGACCCTCTGTACGCCTTTTAAGTCCTTGATGGGCCCCATGCTTGTGATGGCTGCGATCTTCTCCAGGTTGGCTTCGATGCCCCGCTCGGAGACGATGAATCCCAGGAGCATGCCTCGGGGCACCCCGAAGACGCACTTCTCGGGATTGAGCTTGACGCCCTTCGCCTTGAGACACCGGAATGTCACTTCAAGGTCGGAGAGAAGGTCGGAGGCTTTCCTTGTCTTGACTACGATGTCATCGACGTAGGCCTCGACCGTGCGACCGATGTGTTCGCCGAACACATGGTTCATGCACCGCTGGTACGTTGCACCCGCGTTCCTCAAACCGAACGGCACGGTGACGTAACAGTTCATGCCGAAGGGCGTGATGAAAGAAGTCGCGAGCTGGTCGGACTCTTTCATCTTGATTTGATGATACCCTGAGTAGGCATCGAGGAAAGACAGGGTTTCGCACCCAGCAGTGGAGTCCATGATTTGATCGATGCGAGGTAGAGGGTAGGGGACCTTCAGACACGCTTTGTTGAGACCAGTGTAGTCTACACACATCCGCCATTTCCCCCCTTTCTTCCTCACAAGTACAGGGTTGGCAAGCCATTCGGGATGGAATACCTCTTTGATGAACCCTGCTGCCATCAGCTTGTGGATATCCTCGCCTATCACCCTGTGCCTTTCCTCGTCGAATCGGCGCAGAGGCTGTCTGACCGGTCGGGCTCCGGCCCGAATATCCAGCGAGTGCTCGGCGACATCCCTCGGTATGCCGGGCATGTCCGAGGGACTCCACGCAAAGACGTCGGCGTTTGCGCGGAGAAAGTCGACGAGCACTGCTTCCTATTTGGGGTCGAGCCCGGAACCGATCCGGATCTGCTTGGAGGTGTCGCCACTGGGGTCGAGAGGGATGGCCTTAACCGTCTCCGCTGGCTCGAAGTTGCCGGCGTGTCGCTTCACGTCCGGCACCTCTCGGGAGAGGCTTTCCAGGTCGGCGATGAGGGCCTCGGACTCGGCGAGGGCCTCGGCGTACTCCACGCACTCCACATCGCATTCGAACGCGTGTTTGTACGTGGGGCCGACGGTGATGACCCCGTTGGGGCCCGGCATCTTGAGCTTCAGGTAGGTGTAGTTGGGGATGGCCATGAACTTCGCGTAGCATGGCCTTCCCAACACTGCGTGGTAGGTTCCTCGGAACCCGACCACCTCGAACGTCAAAGTCTCCCTTCGGAAGTTGGAGGGTGTTCCGAAGCAGACAGGAAGGTCGAGCTGTCCGAGGGGCTGGACGCGCTTCCCAGGAATGATCCCGTGGAAGGGCGCAACGCCTGCTCGGACGGATGACAGATCGACGCGCAGGAGCCTGAGGGTCTCGGCGTAGATGATATTGAGGCAGCTGCCCCCATCCATCAGGACCTTGGTGAGCCTGACGTCGCCGATGATGGGGTCGACGACGAGCGGGTACTTCCCCGGGCTCGGCACGTGGTCGGGGTGGTCATCTTGGTCGAAGGTGATGGGCTTGTCGGACCAGTCTAGGTAGATTGGCGCCGCCACCTTCACCGAGCAGACCTCCCGAGGCTCTTGCTTACGATGCCGAGCCGTGGCATTCGCCGCATGCCCTCCGTAGATCATGAAGCAGTCGCGGACCTCGGGGAACTCTCCTGCTTGGTGATCTTCCTTTTTGTCGTCGTCGCGGGCCCTGCCACTCTCTGCGGGTGGCCCGGCCTGGTGGAAGTGGCGCCGAAGCATGACACACTCCTCGAGGGTGTGCTTGACGGGCCCCTGATGGTAAGGGCACATCTCCTTGAGCATCTTGTCGAAGAGGTTGGCACCTCCGGGGGGCTTCCGAGGGTTCTTGCATTCGGCGGCGGCGACAAGGTCCGTGCTGGCGGCGTCGCGTTTCGCTTGCGACTTCCTCCTGCCTTTCTTCTTGGCGCCGAGCGGAGTAGACGCCTCGGGAGCATCTTCCGACGGACGGCCCTGGGGCTGCTTGTCCTTTCGGAAGATGGCCTCGACCGCCTCCTGACCAGAGGCGAACTTGGTGGCGATGTCCATCAGCTCGCTCGCCCTGGTGGGGGTCTTGCGACCCAACTTGCTCACCAGGTCACGGCAGGTGGTGCCGGCAAGGAACGCGCCGATGACATCGGAGTCGATGATGTTGGGCAGCTCGGTGCGCTGCTTCGAGAATCGCCGGATGTAGTCCCGAAGAGACTCTCCCGGCTGTTGCCGGCAGCCTCGGAGGTCCCAGGAATTCCCGGGGCGCACGTACGTGCCCTGGAAGTTGCCGGCGAAAGCTTGGACCAGATCCTCCCAGTTGGAAATCTGCCCCGGAGGCAGGTGCTCCAACCAAGCGCGAGCAGTGTCGGAGAGGAACAGGGGGAGGTTGCGGATGATGAGGTTGTCGTCGTCCGTTCCACCCAGTTGACAGGCCAGGCGGTAGTCCGCGAGCCACAATTCCGGTCTCGTTTCCCCCGAGTACTTTGTGATAGTAGTCAGGGGTCGGAATCGGGTCGGAAACGGCGCCCGCCGAATGGCCCGGCTGAAGACCTGCGGACCGGGTGGTTCGGGCGAGGGACTCCGATCCTCCCTGCTGTCATAGCGTCCCCCACGCCTGGGGTGATAACCTCGGCGCACCCTTTCGTCGAGGCGGGCCCGACGGTCGCGATGAGGGTGCTCGTCGCCGCGGTGGCCCGGGGCCGCAGGCGCGGTGTTGCGCGTGCGCCCGGTGTAGACCGAGGCTTCCCGCATGACTCGGGAAGTCGCGGCACAAGGTTCCGAGGGGTACCCCTGCCTTCGGGAGGCAGAGCTCTCGGCCCGCCGGGCCGCAGCGCCTTCCAGGAGATGCTTGAGCTCTCCCTGGATTCGCCGACCCTCGGTGGTTGATGACTCCGGCATCGCGCGGAGGAGCATCGCTGCGGCTGCCAGGTCCTGACCGGTTCCGCCGGATGCGGGTGGCGGTCTGTCCCTGGCATCGTTGGCGGTGCGGTGCTGGAGACCCTGGGGCAGGTGACGTATTTCTCCGGCCGGGGGCTGGCCCGCCCATACCTGCCCGACGTCCCGGCGGATTGCCTCGAGCGCTCCTGCTCCCTCATCGAGCTCGGCCTGCGCCCCGCGGACTTGCTCGAGCTGTGGGCCGTGACCCCCCGCCGGAACGGGGACCACAGCTAGCTCCCGCGGGATGTCGGCGCGAGGCGCTGGCCTAGGGAGATCACCATCCTCCGGCATGCCGAGACAGCTGCCTCCGGAGGGATCCCCTAGCTCGACGTGGAAACATTCGTGGCTCGGGCCGCAGTCCTTGTCGTCAAGGCTGCGGCTGCCGTCGGAACAGTCGGAGAGGCAGTAGTTGCATGCGGTCATGAAGTCCCGCATGGCACTGGGGTTGCCAGATCCAGAGAAATCCCAGCAGATGCTGGGGTCGTCATCTTCCTCGGACCCAGAGGGTCCGTAGGTCGAGACGCCCGTCAATCGGTCCCAAGGCGACTGCACACGAAACCCGAAAGGGGTTGCACTCGCCTCAACGTGAGCGCCCGCCAGAGCGAGGTCACTAGGCGGGTTGAGGTCGAGTTGAAATGACAAAGGATGGGAATCAGCCGGTACCTTGTGGTCGACGAGGAGCGACGAAGTCACATCGGGGGCTGATCGCGCCGTCGTCCTGGGTACGAGCGCGACGTCCTGCAGGCCCTCCGTGAGCGCGCTGGCGTCGTCCACTTGCTCGGGGTTGGCGTGTCGCGGGGGGACGGCGCTCGCCTTCGCCTCAAACGCGATGGTGACGCCCGACGCGTCCTCCGTTGGGGCGCTGGGGATGTCGATTTGCTCGACAGCCGACTGAGCGCAGCCTCCCGCTTGGCCCTGGTTGCCCCGCCTCCTCCTCCGATGGCGAGGGAGAGGATGGGGCGAGCTCGAAAGTTGTCCTTCCCCCACGCGGGAAAGACGTCGTCGATTCCGCCGCCGGCGGGCGGGCTGTCCGCCACCATTGTCGCTGTCGCGCGGCGGTGGAAGGAGTATCATGTCGTAGCTGCCGTCGAAAGACATGAACTCGAGGCTCCCGAAACGGAGCACCGTCCCGGGTTGAAGAGGTCGTTGGAGACTGCCCATCTGGAGCTTGACGGGAATCTGCTCGTCAACACGCAGCAGGCCCCTACCTGGCGCGCCAACTGTCGGCGTTTCGAGACCGGGGGGTCCCCGAGCCGACGAGTGAGTGTGCCGCGTGCCCCAGCCCAGATGGGTCGAGCGCGTGGGCGAGCGCGAAGGGGGGAGAGCGAGGTGGCCGGAGCCGGGTCGTGAGGGAGGCGGAGATCCCGCGGCCTTCGTGTTCGTCCCTCGCCCAGGTCGGGTGCGCTTGCAGTAGGGGGTTACAAGCGTCCGCGCGGGTGAGGGGAGCGAGCGGCCCCAAGAGAGCGCCTGCCCCTGCCCCCGTTCCCGCGAGGCCAACCTTCTCTAAGAAGGCCCTGGTCCTTCCTTTTATAGGCGCAAGGAGAGGATCCAGGTGTACAATGGGGGTGCAGCAAAGTGCTACGTGTCTAGCGGGGGAGAGCTAGCGCCCTGGGTACATGCCAATGTGGCAGCCGGAGAGAACTTGGCACCCAGCCGGTGTGGTGTCGTGGCCGTCGGAGGAGTAACGGAGCCTGGTGGAGGGACAGCTGTTGGAACAGTTGGGCTCTTGCTGACGTCTCCCTGCTTCCGTAAGGGAGCCGAGAACCGCCGTCGTCATGGGTCTAGCGGGGCGCCATCATTGCCTATCTGGCGGAGCTGGCCAGATGGGACGTCGGTCTTGTTCTCTGCGACCCAAGTCGGCTTGGGGCAGGGTGATGATGGCGCTTCCTGTTGACGTGGCGGACTTGTGCCCTAGGTCGGGCGACGTGGAGGCTCCTCCGAGGCCGGGGTCGAGTCTGTCTTCCGTGGCCGAAGCCGAGCCCGAGCTCCTGGGTCGGGCGAGGCGGAGGTCGTTCGGCAGAGGCCAGGGCGGAGTCCGAGCCCTGGGTCGGGCGAAGCGGAGTTCGTCGTCTTCCGGGGCCTTAGCCCAAGTCCGAGCCCTGGGTCGGGCGGAGCGGAGTTCGCCGTCTTCTGGGGCCTTAGCCCGAGTCCGAGCCCTGGGTCGGGCGGAGCGGAGTTCGCCGTCTTCCGGGGCCTTAGCCCGAGTCCGAGCCCTGGGTCGGGCGGAGCGGAGTTCGCCGTCTTCCGGGGCCTTAGCCCGAGTCCGAGCCCTGGGTCGGGCGGAGCGGAGTTCGCCGTCTTCCGGGGCCTTAGCCCGAGTCCGAGCCCTGGGTCGGGCGGAGCGGAGTTCGCCGTCTTCCGGGGCCTTAGCCCGAGTCCGAGCCCTGGGTCGGGCGGAGCTTCCTATGGCGCCTTTGGCAAAGCCTGGCCGCCCGTCAGTCTCACTCTTTGCGTTAAATGCCCCAGTGACTTGGTCGGTCGGCGCGATGATTTAGTCAGGGTTGCTTCTTAACGAAGGCAAGGCCTCGGGCGAGCCGGAGATGCGTCTGCCGTAAAAAAGGGGGCCTCGGGCGAGACGGAAACACCTCAGGGTCGGCTGCCCTTGCCCGAGGCTAGGCTCGGGCGTGGCGTGATCGAGTCGCTCGTATGGACTGATCCCTGACTTAATCAAACCCATCAGGCCTCTGCAGCTTTATGCTGATGGGGGTTACCAGCTGAGAATTAGGCGTCTTGAGGGTACCCCTAATTATGGTCCCCGACAAGAAGAAAGAGGGGGAACTTGTCCGCCTGCCCTACCACTACAAGTTCAAGAAATATTTTAAAGAACCCTGCCAAGAATGGCTTGAAACAATCGAAGTAATGAGTACTGAAATTCTTGGGAATTATTCTAAAAAAGAAGATCAATTGATGATGGCAGCCTTCGGCACCCGGCCAAAACGAAGGCTAAACAGAGTGCTTGATGCTATAGGCTTTGAATACCCTGACTACGAGCGACTAGACAAGGGTGCCGAAGGGCAGAAAAGAAAACGAGTGGCTAGCACTTTAATTAAAGACGACGAAGATCAACCAAAAAAGAAGAAAGAAAAGCTTGAACCGAAAGTAGTTGTTCTAAAAAAGAGAAAAGCTGTATCTCCAAAGCCTGCGTCTCCAGAATCAGAGAGATTGGTCCGAGATGAGGAAGTGTCTGTGACACCTTCTGTTGCCGAAGTAGAAGAAATTTTGAAGGTAATGACTGAATCTTTGCCTGTCAAGCTAAGTTCGCTGGCACCGGAACTGACAAAGTTTTTTTAGAAGGACGAAAAACCTTCGGCAGCAGAAAGTTCTGCAAAGCCGAAAAAACGGAGAATCATTCAAGTGACAGATGTGATCCATCAGACGCCGCCACCGGCGACAGTGTCAAAAATTGTCTTTGCCGAGACTGCCGAAGCCGAAGACACCGCAGCCGAAGCTACCGGAGTGGAGACCACTGAAGCTGAAACCGGCGAAGCCGAAGCTGCCGGGGCCGAAGCCGAAGCTACCGGGGCCGAAGCTGGGACCACCGAAGAGTCGAACCTAGAAACCACACTTGAGGTTATTGACAATATACTCTTGAAAATGGCTGAAGAAGAAGCTGTTATGGCTGCGGTGAACACGACAACTGAAAAGGGGAAAAAGCAGATTGATGAAATTTCGGAAGAAGGAGATTTTAACTTTCAAGATTTGCTTGGACAGGAGTTAACAGACGCCGAAAAAGAAGAGTTGAAAAAATATGCTATATCTTGCAGATATAAATCAGGGGCTATGCTATTTGGTGGGGTTAACGAAGGGAAGCTAAGATGCCTTCGGAACCGTACCGAGGCCATAATTGTTAGAACTCTCTCAAAAAGCGTTGGCTTGCCGAAGATAGAAGCAGACCTTTGCAGGTACCAGCGACATCATGTTGCTGGCAGCCTGCTCTACGCTAATTTTAAGGTAAAAATATTATTATTATTTTATTATTGTTATTTTTTATGTCTTTCTCTAACGAAGGTTATTTTGGCAGAGTATGTTATTAAGTAACGTGCTGAAAATGCAACAAGATCTTGAAGAGGAGAAGAACAAAGCTATTATCGAAGATTTAGAAGAAAAAGTTGAAAACTACGAAGCTGTTCTGAAGAAGAAAGACTTCGCCATTCAAGATCTTGAAATTATGGCTAAAGAACACGAAGGTGCTTTAGAAAAGAAAGAGTTTATTATTCAGTCTATGGAAGGCTCCTTGGCCGAAGTCCAAGCGGAAAATGACAGTTTAAAGAATGAATTACTCGTAAAGTCAGAAAAATATGAGCAAGAAAAGGAGAAACTTGAAGCAAGTCTCAAGATTGAGGTCGAGAAAAATTCAAATTTGCAAAAATCATTGAAGGATCTCCAAGAGATATGTTTAAATTTCGGCAGCCGATGCGTGCAGCGGCTGAAGGACGTATTTCACTCTATCGGAGCCAGCTCTGAAAAGTTTTCACCTTCAGCCGAAAACCTGCCCAGCACCTTGGAACATATTGAAGGCGAGGTTGATGCTCTTGACGAAGTTATTGGGGGGCACGCCGATTTCTGCGCCCTGGTAGCTTCTCGAGGCACAGCTGCCGCTTTTCTGAAGGCCGACTGCACTCATGGGAAAATCGTGAATAGACCAAACTTTAGCTTGTTAGCAGCAGACTTGATTGATATCCCGAGCCTAGCCCGAAGCATCGAGAATAGATTTATGACCCAAATTTGGGTAAATGGCGGGCGAAGGATGGCTGGTGACGAAGCTCGAAGTCACCTTAAGCCGGTAAGAAACTTATATTTGTTACTTTTACCTTCTCCTTGAAATTTGCACCTTTCTTATTCTGCTCCTTAATATGTGCAGGACGACGAAGCTGAAGTATGACGAGGCTGAAGCTTGATAGTAGCTAGAATAGACTTTCCTACAAAAAATTCTGGAGGGATCTTTGTAATATCATTATGGAAAAAACTTATGTAAATTTATACATACCTTGTAATATATTCTGTCTCCTTTAACCGTGCGCAATCTGCTTTGCTGTGGACGAAACTTCTCCTTTTGAGCCGAAGGCGAAAAACACCTTCCCTTCTTTTCGTACACAACGAAGCATGAAAACTTCCTCTTTCTACGAAGTCCTTCCTCATTGCTGAAGCATCTGACTTTTTTGTGTGGTATGATGATGATTCTATATGTCTAAATGAATGTTTATGAGTGCAAATGACATGATGTAATGTATTGTGCAGATGAATATCGGGACACATATTCAAAAATCATAATCATAGACCTTCATCCCCTTGGGGATGATTCAAATCTTTCTGCCGTTTACTTTTCGGCCTCACCGTTTATTTTTCGGTGTATCAGCATTGACTTTTCGCTGTAAGCCTCCCTTAGGAGCTTCTTCGCCTTTTACTTTCAGCGGAATCAGCGTTGACTTTTCGCTGTAAGCGTCCCTTAGGAGCTTCTTCGCCTTCTACTTTCGGCGGAATCAGCGTTGACTTTTCGCTGTAAACTCTGCATTCCCTTAGGAACGACTTTTGAGCTTCTCCTTGTTTTCTTTTCTTTTTCCTTTGCATTTACATTTACATTTTTGGGGGATATCATTCTTATAGAATTGAAATAAGGGAAATTACATGTTGTGGCCCCATTAAAAACCTTTCTCCCCCTTTGGAAAGGAAAAGGGTGCCACAAAAAAGAATAAAAAAAATTACATCAAGCTAAACATAATATCGCCGAAGCTCATCCGCATTCCACGATCTAGGGATGTCGTTGCCGTCCATATCCTTTAATCTGTAGGAACCGGGTCTTGACGAAGATACTACCAAAAAAGGGCCTTCCCACTTCAGCTGTAGTTTGCCTACTGTGTCTGGGTTGGCCACTCTTCGAAGCACCAAATGTCCTGGCTTAATGTTCTTCAATCGAACCTTTCTATCACGCCATTTTATTGTTTCGGCTTAGTATTTATTGATGTTTTCCACAGCCTGAAGCCTGATCCCCTCTATAGCATCTTTTTCCACAGAGCAGTCAGCTTCATCTTCGCCTTTTGCCGAAGCTATTGTTCTTATTGATCCTGCTTTGGCTTCTTCCGGGGTTATTGCTTCGTCACCAAACAATAGTTTGAATGGCGTAAAGCCTGTTGATCTTGACGCTGTTGTGTTATGGCTCCACACCACTTTGATTAATTCTTCTGGCCACTTTCCCCTGGGCTGATTGAAGATTGACTTCATTATTCCTGTCATTATGATTCCATTAGCTCTTTCGACTAGTCCATTTGATTCTGGATGTCGAACTGACGCAAAATGGATCTTCGTGCCAATTTGGTCACAAAACTCTTTAAAAGCTTCGGAGTCAAACTGCGTTCCATTGTCCACAGTAATGGCCTTCGGCACTCCGAAACGACAAACAATGTTTTGCCAGAAAAACTTTTGGACAGTGACCGAAGTTATTGTGGCTAAAGGCTTTGCCTCAATCCATTTAGAAAAATATTCCACTGCCACTACAACATATCTTAAATTTCCTTGTGCTGGTGGTAGCGGACCTAACAAATCAAGGCCCCACCTTTGCAACGGCCAAGTGGGTTGTATTAACTGAGTTAGAGACGAAGGTTGTTTTTGATCTCTTGCACATTTTTGACAACCTTCGCACTAGTTCCGCTGCATCCGAAGCTGCTTTTGGCCAATAAAATCCTTGGCGAAAAACTTTTCCCAACAAAGGCCTAGATCCAATATGAGATCCACACAGGCCTGCATGTATTTCCTTCATTAATTCTATGCCTTCGGCTCTGGATAAACACTTGAGCAACGGGGAACAGACCCCACGCTTGTATAATTCCCCTTCTATAATGACATATGGTCGAGCTCTTGCTTCTATCCTCCTGTTATAAGCTTCGTCATCTGAAAGAAAATTACCCTGAAGGAAAGAGATGATTTCAGTTCTCCAATCTTCATTATAGACAGGGGATATGTTGATGACCGCTCTTTCAAGAAGCTCGACCGAAGGTGCTTTTATTGTTTCGAAAAATACTTCCGAAGGTAAAGGCAGCCCCTGTGCTGCTGACTTGGCTAATAGATCAGCATATTCATTTTCTCCACGAGGAATGTTTTTAACAGAGAATCCTTCAAAGGAAGCCTCAATCCTTCGGACCGTATCTAAATATTTTTCAAGCTTCGAATCTCTTGCCTTATAGCTCTTATCAATATGACCAGAAATAACTTGGGAATCAGTTTTAAGAATGGCCCTTCTGATTCCCATTGCCTTTAACTTTCGAAGACCCAAGAGCAGAGCTTCGTACTCAGCAATATTGTTTGTGCAACTGAAATCGAGTCTTGCCGCATAACAAGTTTTAACTTTGGAAGGTGAAACCAACACAGCAGCTGCTCCTGTTCCGAAGGTTCCCCAAGACCCATCGCAAAACACTGTCCATGCTTCGGCATCTTTATTTGTTTCTTCCTCCTGAGCCCCTGGCGTCCAGTCAGCAATGAAGTCTGCCAACGCTTGGGACTGAATCGAAGACCTATGCACATAATCAATACAAAATTCATTGAGCTCTGCAGCCCATTTTCCGATCCTTCCAGTAGCTTCTCGATTTCTCATAATATCCTTCAACGGTTGTGAAGAAGGAACAATTATATTATAAGCTTGAAAATAATGCCGAAGCTTCCTGGAGGCCATCAAAACAGCATATAGTACCATCTCCAATTCTGTATAATTTTTCTTTAATAAACTAAGAACTTCGGATACAAAGTATATTGGGGCCTGTTTTTTGACTTGGCCTTCCAGCTTCTCCTGAACAAGTGCTGCACTTACCGCTGAGTGCGAAGCTGCCACATATAATAACAAAGGAGCCCCTGGCGTTGGTGGAGTTAGTGTTGTTAGATCTATTAAATATTGCTTCAGCTCTTCGAAGGCTTTCTGCTGGACTGGTCCCCATTGAAAAACTTCGGCTGACTTCAGCACTTCGAAAAATGACAAATTTCTCTCTGCTGATCTAGATATGAATCTGTTGAGAGATGCCAGCCTTCCTGTCAATCTTTGAGCCCCCTTCTTTGTACTTGGTGGTTCCATTCGAAGAATAGCTTCGATTTTGCTTGGATTAGCCTCAATTCCTTTTGTTGAAACTAGACAACCAAGAAATTTCCCCTTCTTCACTCCGAAGACACATTTTTCTGGATTCAGCTTTAAACCAGCCTGTCTAAAATTAGCGAAGGTCTCCTGCAGATCAGCAATGTGATTATCTTGCTTCATGCTTTTCACAATGATATCATCAACATAAGTTAGCACATTCCTGCCTATCTGAGAATGGAGAACCTTCGCTGTCATTCTGCTGAAGCTTCCTCCAGCATTTTTAAGCCCTTCAGGCATCCGAAGGTAACAATATGTTCCACTAGGGGTTATGAAGCTGGTCTTCGGCTCATCCTCCTTCTTCATCCAGATTTGATGATAGCCTGAATAACAATCCAACAGACTCATGAGCTCTGATGAAGCTGCTGCATCAACTAAGGAATCTATCCTCGGCAATGGAAACTCATCCTTTGGACAGGCTTTATTGAGATCAGTAAAATCGATACACATCCTTCATTTACCATTGGCCTTTTTTACCATAACAGTGTTAGCTAGCCATTCTGGGTACTTCACCTCTCTGATAACTCCAGCACTGAGGAGTCTTTTCACTTCGTTTCGAGCACCTTCAGCCTTATCATCAGACATCTTCCGAAGCCTCTGCTTCCTGGGTCTGAATGATGGATCAACATTAAGGGAGTGTTCAATAACATCCCTGTTAACTCCGCAAAGATCATTAGCTGACCAAGCAAAGACATCTTTATTGTTGAACAAAAACCTTATCAAGGTTTTCTCCTGTTCTTTGGACAATTGAGATCCCAGTAATACCTTCTGCTCTGCTATATCCTCACATAAGAGCATGGGCTTCGGCTGATCAGCCGAAGCAGCTTTTTCCCTTCTGAACTTGTACTGCTCACAAGCTTGAGCTCCATCTATGTTATGGATTGCTTTTGAATCTGTCCAATTTCCTTCGGCCCTTCTGGCAGCTTCCTGACTTCCATGAATGGCAATGGGCCCTTGGTCCGAAGGTATCTTCATGCAAAGGTAAGCTAGATGAAGAATTGCTTCGAAGAAATTGAGAGTACCACGACCAATGATAGCATTGTAAGGATATTCCATGTCAACAATGTCAAACACAATTTGCTCAGTCCTTGTGTTGTTGACAAATCCAAAGGTTACTGGCATGGTAATCTTCCCAAGTGCTACAATTTGCCGCCCTCCGAAGCCACAAAGAGGGTGCATAGCATCATGGATCTTGTCTTCGGGCTCTTGCATTTGTCTAAAAGCCTTAGCAAATACGATATCTGCTGCACTGCCTGTATCAACCAAAACATTATGGACCAGAAACCCTTTGATCACACAAGAGATAACCATATTATCATTGTGTGGGTAGTCCTTGAGTTGAAGATCTTCTTGAGAGAAGGTAATTGGAACGTGAGACCATCTTGACTTGATGAAGGGTCCTTGCACCCCGACATGCTGTACCCTTCTTTATGCCTCCTTCTTCTGCTTCTTGTTAGCTGGCTCTGAGCATGAACCGCATGTTATGGGGAGTACCAGCTTCGGAGCCGAAGCAGCTCCAGCTTGATCGTTGAACGAAGCCATCAGCTCAAAAAAAAGGTGGAAGTGAGTTGACCGGAGGTGGGCGCCAATGTTGGGGACTTGTTCTCAAATGCTATGAATCAAGAACAAGGCAACACGAAGATGTTAAATATTAAATACCCTTCGTCCGCCGAAACATTATCTCCTCAAAGGTTTAATGAACTTCGGACGAAGGGCACAGACATAATATTACGAAGGTGACAAAAATAATATAAAACAATGTAAAATGTAGAACATTAAAGATAAATATGTTGGAGATAAATGGCACCATTCACATATTTATTATCTGAATCTAAAATGTTTGAATACAATGTTTAAGGTATGATTATACCTTCGCCTTGACAAGCAATAATTCCCGAGTGATGCTTTTGCAATTACAGGAATGCGTGAACAGTAAAGGAATACTGTTCACTATTTATAGGCACAGGACACAGCCTGTGAGGAATTACAATCATGCCCTTCATAAAAGTTTACAACAATGACTCAGACCTCCACAGGCTAAAAAGGTCATTCTATCTTTAAGTCGGTTCGACCCTTCATCTTCGAATATGTTATAATCCCGAAGCTTCATGAATGATACCTTCGTCGTCACGTACGAGCAGCTTCAGCCACAGCTGTTCCTTTCTGTAGGACCTTCGGCGACGAAGCATGCTCCCAACAGGGAGTTTTTTATTTAGTCAAAGGAAAAGCATTTGAAACAGGGGGAGAAATTTCAAATATTGAAAATGCTTCTTGCAAATTTATTCATATACCTTTGACTATTTGCAAAAAGACTTTGAAAAGATTTTCCAAAAAGATTTACAAAAACAAAACAAGTGGTGCAATCATGGTTCAAAATATTAAATAGAAGAAAGCAATCCATTCACTCTTATTCATATCTATGAGATTATCAATTGGTTTAATTCCAAGTAACCTATGCACA
This sequence comes from Zea luxurians, assembly GCA_029449295.1. Lineage (NCBI taxonomy): Eukaryota > Viridiplantae > Streptophyta > Magnoliopsida > Poales > Poaceae > Zea > Zea luxurians. Next base: position 50,450,893 of record JAOPSE010000010.1, read on the forward strand.
TTTCAAAATGCAAACTAGTTCATTTTTGCACTTTATATATTTGCTTTGGTTTGTGTTGGCATCAATCACCAAAAAGGGGGAGATTGAAAGGGAAATAGGGTTAACCTTTTCCTACAATTAATTTTGGTGGTTGAATGTCCAACACAAACATATGGACTAACTAGTTTGCTCTAGAATTCATATATTACAGGTGCATAAGGTTCAACACAAACCAATAAATATTCAAGTTAGGGATCCAATTCAAAAGGAGCAAAAAGGACTTGAGTGTGCTGTGGTCTGGCGTACCGGACAGTGTCCAGTGCACCAGGACCGTGCAAGTGCCTACCAGCCACTCTCGAGAAAATGCAAGCGCGCTCCGCTATAATTCATTGGACTGTCTGGTGTGCCACCGGACTGTCCGGTGAGCCAGCGGGCAACGACTCTCCAGCACGCAACGGTCGACTCTAACAGCGTGAACAGTGCAGCACAGTGAAATACAGAAGTCAGAGCAGTGAGTCCGAGGGGCACCGGACTATCCAGTGCACCACCAGACTGTCCGGTGCCATAAGAAGACAAAGGCGCCAATGATCAACTGCTCCAAAACCCTAACGGTTGGGTGACGTGGCGGCGCACCGGACACTGAACGGTGAGTGTCTGGTGGCGCACCGGACTGTCTGGTGCGCCCATCACGAGCAGCCTTCCCCAACGGCTACTTGGTGGTTGATGGCTATAAATACCCCCAACCACCACAACTCCAAGCATCCAAGTTTTTCAGAGATCACATTCAATATAAGAGCTAGTGCATTCACTCCAAGACAATTCAAAAGATCAAAGCCTCTCCAAGTCCCAAATTCATCTCAAACACTTAGCGACTTGTGATAGAGAGATTTCGTGTTCTTTTGCGCTCTTGTTGCTTGGATTGCCTTCTTCCTTCCTCAGTTCTTTTCTCAAGTGATTTGTAATCGAAGCAAGAGACACCTAAGTGTGTGGTGGTCCTTGCGGGGTCTAAGTGACCCGAGAGATTAAGGAAAAGGCTCACTCGGTCTACGTGACCGTTTGAGAGAGGAAAAGGGTTGAAATAGACCCAGTCTTTATGACCTCCTCAATGGGGACTAGGTTCTTTGGAACCGAACCTCGGTAAAACAAATCACTGTGTCCACTCGCCTTATTTCTTGGTTGATTTGTTTTCCCTCTTTTTCGGACTTGAGTTTTAACTCTAACGCTAACCTCGGCTTGTAGTGTGTGTTTTAAGTTATAAATTTCAGGTTATGCCTATTCACCCCCCTCTAGGCGACTTTTAAGAACCACCTGGGAAAACAGTGCTACCACAAGGGTGGAATGGGACACCCTTGGCCAAGTAATTAGGAAAGCTAGGGAGAGACTACTTTACCTGAAAGGGGCAAGCAGGGGGTGTCGCTGCAGAGTATAGGAAGGTTCTCGGGTCGGACTGTCTATTTAACTGTTCGACGGGGGATTCCTATGCTTCCTTCTTCCTGAATCTGTAGCGGGTTTTCTTAAACTAGTGGAACTTTGGAAAGGCCTTGTAGTGCTACCCTGCCTTGTCTCCTCAGTAGAGATGAATGGGACTTCTAGACCCCTTGTCAAATGGGTAGCATGGCTTATGGATAAAGATGTCGAAAGTCGCCTAGAAGGGGGTGAATAGGAGAAAACTAAAAATTATAAAATTTGAACATGCACTATGCCTAGGGTTAGCGTTAGAAATGATTCGGAGTGCGGAAGATAGTTCTCCTTGTTGTGAGTTGCCCAATCAATACAGATAACTTTGGGAGCCAACTCAAATTAATATGAACAAGGGAACTTTTAGAGAGAGGAGGGGAGGGGAAACAAATCGATGGGAGACCAACACAAATGAACACAACGATTTGTTTACCGAGGTTCAGTTCCAAAGAACCTAGTCCCCATTGAGGAGGCCACAAAGGCCGGGTCTATTTCAACCCTTTCCCTCTCTCAATCGGTCACTTAGATCGGTCGAGTGCTTCTTCTTAATCTCACGGGTCAATAAGACCCCGCAAGGATCACCACATGATTAGGTGTCTCTTGCTTGCTTTACAAAACACTTGGAAGGTTTTGGAGGTGAAGAAGAAAGCACGATCATGAAACCAAGCAACAAGATCAACAAATCAAACACGGATCATGCTCTCTCAAGTCACTAATCACTAATGATCACTTGTATCAATTAGGAAACTTGGAGAGATTAGAAGCTTTGAATGTGTCTTGGAATAGATTGCTAGCCCTTGTATTGAATGCGTATGAGTGGAGTGCTTGGATCTAGTGAACGGAGGTGGTTGGGGTTGTATTTATAGCCTCCAACCACTTCCTAGCCGTTGCTCCTTTTCTACTGACCGCAGACGGTCCACGCTCCTGGTCTGGATGGTCTGCCCCTGCATATCAACGACTGAAATCGCAATGGTCAGCAGTAACGGCTATATCAACGGCTATAGATCATTTAATGTGTCATCAGATGCCAGATAAAGCAGTCATGGACGGTCCGGCCGTGCACCCCGGACGGTCCGCGAGGACGCTAGAAATGCATTTTACCGAACCCGTCACCTTCGGGTTTTTTCTGGTTTTACAACGACTGGACGGTCAAGCTTGGTCTTGGACGGTGCTCGCTTCTCCATCAGACGGTTTGTAGTTTTAACTTGTGTTTTTGTAGTGTTCCTATCCGACGCACACCCTAGTGTCGCAGACGGTCCATCACAAGGGCCCGAACGGATAGGTGTTTTCCAAAGAGCTTCTCCTGTCCGAAATAATCTACGGTATTCCGGATAGTCGACTTAGAATAGTTGTAGATGAACTTATGCACCTGAGAAATGATCAACTAGGCAAACTAGTTAGTACACGTGGTTTGTGATGGACCTCAAACACCAAAATCGATTATAGGAAATGTTTAATTCCATTTCCCTTTCAATCTCCCCTTTTTGGTGATTGATGCCAACACAAACCAAAGCAAATATAAAGTGTAGGAATGTAACTAGTTTGCAATTTTGACAAATGTGCATAAGTCACTTTGAATTAAACCAATTGAAAGTATTTCTAAGTATATATAGTTGCTTTCTTCTAGTTTAACATTTTGGACCACATTTGCACCACTTAGGTTGTTTTTGCAAATCTTTTGTAGAAGTTTTTTCAAATTCTTTTGCAAATAGCCAATGGTATAAGAATATGATTTCAAAAAGCATTTTCAAGATTTTGAAATTTCTCCTCCTATTTCAAATGTTTTTCCTTTGGCTAAATAAAAGCTCCCCCTGAAGAGATTCTCCCCTTAGCTGTCAAGAGGGTTTTTGCAATTGAAATGATTTCCCTTTTTGAAACAGTTTTAATTGAAATAATTTTAAATTTTGAAAATGGTGGTGGTGCGGTCCTTTTGCTTTGGGCCTATAAATTCTCCCCCTTTGGCATTAATCGCCAAAAACGAAGAATCTTGAGAGGCCTCTTAATTCTCCCCCTTAGGTAAAAGGATATGAGTGAAAGTTTATGAGGAGGGCAAAGGATAAGTGACACCGACAGAGATGCACTGGAAGCCTTGCCTTTGCTGAATCCTCCATTTCCCTTTCAATCTAAGACTAATGTAACACCCAAGATTTTATTCTTGGAGCTAGGAAGATTTTCTAAAGGTTTCAAATTAAAATACCTGTTAATAATGATGTTTTTGCTCACAAAGTTACATCCCCATATGATTTTAATTATTCCTTAGTGAAGTATATATATTTATACGTGCTCTCTAAAGTATTTCATGCCTTAGAAATTTACCTTTCTTAAAAGTACACTTATTTCATTATGCAAAAGTGTTATCTAAATAATTAAAATGTATGATAAAAGAATAGTTTTACTACATGTCATGCTGCGTTTTGTTTTTGCATACAATCCAAGTTTGAACAAGTGAAAAAAAACCATATTAGAATCAAGTTGGAACATAGGAATAAAAAAAGAGAAAAAAATAAAGCATTGTACGCTGGTGGGCCGAAACTCCTTGTCCCGGCCTAGCTCACTCTCACCCGCGCCAGCACAACTGCACACACTACCACCGCCAGGTGGGCCCATGCCGCAGCCGCCCAACATCAGGTCAACCATTTTTCCCCTTCCGCATTTCTCGTCGTGTGTCACTGCTTGCGGGACCCACAAACGCCAGTGTTGCACCTGCACTTCCTTAGTCATTGAAGCGTGGGGCCATCTCGTCAGTTCCATCTTCTACCCCATACCGAACTCATCCGTGAATCAAAATCCACGCGGATCCCGTGGGATTGGCGCGCCCACGCACTTGGCCGATCCATTTCAGCCGCTGACCCACGGGTCCCCATGCTCAGCCCCTCTTCTCACCTCAGATCAACGACGCGTATCACCAGATCGCAACAAACTGCACTGGAGATCCCGAAATCGGCTGCGTCGATCTCGCTCGCCCAACCGAACGCTCACCCACCGCCGTGAACCGCGGACTCGGCCCCGCGCGATCGTGGAGCTCTGGTCTATATAAGTGCCGGGCGCCACAAACACCAGCTTGTGCAGGGAGGCAAACGAAGTGGAAGAGAATGTCATGGTGACCGCCGCCGGTGAGTGCCATCCGTGCGGCCGGTCTGTGGTCGACGTAGAGTCAGGGGTCATCGCCGGATCAAGGTGATGCTAGATGCGGAGTTGCGGGATCCGGAGATCAATCACGTCGTCCCTAACCCCCGCAGGTGTCGGGGATCCACCGCGGTGCCGCATGAACTCGTGGGCAGGACCACTGCTACCACCCTGTCTGGTATGGGCTCCATCGCTAGCTTTGTTGATCTCCCCACAACGTTTTGGTCCGTTCTTCGATGAGCTTTGGTCACCGGATGTCGGGCGGTGTCGCCTCGGTGCGCTCTAAGGAGCGGATTCCGGCCGCGCCGCCACTCAACTTGGTCTGGCAGCGGGTGGGAAGAAGACAGTGTTCTGACCGTTGATGCATGATGGACGGCCTAGATTAGTTTAAGCGTACCGCTTTAGGCGATTGGATCTGTGCCGTCGATCGGATGATGGGTGGCCACGAAGTGATTCTAAAGTTTTAAATCCGGGCCGTGCATTGCGGATCGGGTGGCACAGATCCGAGCAAGCCTAACTCTTCGCACGATATAATCTGAGTCATCCAGATCTAATCCAAGGGCTGAAATCAGCCCATACCCCTTCACCGCGGCCATTTTCTAAAAGAGCCCCTGGAACCTTTATAAATCAACCCGCGACCCTTCCACCTTTAAGATTCATAACAAGCGGGTCCTATAATCTTTCACTTCAGACCCTGTTTTCTTTACTAATTATACCCGCACTCCATTTTAATTCATAATAAATGAATAAAACCCTGGAAACTGATTTTTGGAATAAAAATAATTCCTAGAACTTTGAAAATTCATAACTTGCTCATTTTAAGTCCGCTTCAACCCATTCCAGTTGCGTTAGCTTCATAATAATATTAACTGCATAGTAATATTATCATTGGTACCATATCACTTACTTTTATAATTAGATATTGTTCAAACCTATGTTTAATAGATTAATCTCCTTAATCGAAGATGGTTTATCTATGATTATGATCTAACTAAAATAGGATCTCTACTCAAAGTATAATGTAGATTAGATTTATTTATTTAATATCTTTATTGCATGATTTATATAATCAACATAAAGATCTAGATCTAATTGGTTAATCGAGTAGGCCTCCCGAAACCCATATCTTTCCAACAGTAACTCCAAATTTAGTCGTTCTCGAACCCACGATCTCATAGCATCGCGTAGAATACTACTATTCAGTTTGTACTTATGTTTGGTGTAATGTTAGTTTTGCCTATACCATGTTTGTTTGTATTGCTACGACTAGCGTGAGGACACGTGTCATCTGAAGAGCAAGTTGGTACCTAGAATCTCAAGTCCCAGGCAAGTTGTGCCCTTGATCATTTCTTTTTACCCACTCATGTTCTAATTAATCATAATGATCTGCATAGGTTAATTTTGATGGGACCCAATAGGTTACCCTAGTTTGTCTAACTTTATACCTTGTTTACCACTGAACTTTTTGGGTAGTACTTGCTAGTGCTTTATGTGGTTTTGGGTATGAAGATACATTATTCATGATCACACTTTTATTATCTGTTTATTATTACTGTTCATGATAAGATCATTATGTTAATTGGAACATGGAGCGACCACCCGGGAAAACAGTGCTACCACAAGGGTTTAATGGGACGCCCTTGGCTAATTAATTAGGAAAGCTAGTGGAAGACTACCTTACCCGAAAGGGGCAAGGGCAGTAGGGGAGTGGTCAGTGTAGGGAGGTCCTTGGGATGATTTTGCTGCAATGGCGGTCATGCGAGGGGTCCCTGCATTAGAGCTTCCTATAAACTGTAGCGGGTTTTCTGAAGCTAGTGGAACTTTGTAAAGGCCTCGTAGTGTTACCCTGCCTCGCCTCCTCGGTAGAGGTGTATGGGAAGTCGCGATCCCTTGGCAGATGGGTAACATGACTTGTGGGTAAAGATGCGCAACCTCTGCAGAGTGTAAAACTGGTATACTAGCCGTGCTCACGGTCATGAGCAGCTCGGACCCTCACATGATTAATTTATGGAACTAAATTCAATTTGTCATATGCATTGCATCGCAGGTGATGTTGTTACTTTTGTTCTACTTCTTAATTGGGTTTGGTATTTACTTATACTTAGTAATTGCTAATAAAATTTTGACCAACTTTAAAAGCAATGCTCAGCTCTAACCATCCTCTTTGGTAAGCCTTACACTTCACATGAGCTCCCATCTTTGGCGAGTTCATGCACATTATTCCCCACAACTTGTTGAGCTATGAACGTATGTGAGCTCACTCTTGCTATCTTACAACCACCCCCCACAGGTCAAGAACAGGTACCACAAGATGAGGCGCATGGAGGATGCTGTGATGAGTTCGTGAGAGGTCTAGGCCATCGTCTCCCAGTCAACTTTGGGTTGCTGGACCGTTGTCTCCTTATAATGTAATTATTTATTTATTTTGTACAGAACTCCTGCTATGTAGTAAAAATGTGACATTCGATCCTGTGCCATGATTCATCATATGTGTGAGACTTGGTCCCAGCACACCTGGTGATTATGTTCGCGCCCGGGTCTTGGTGCCCCAAAACCCGGGTGTGACAACTAACCACAAAAATACTCATGGAAGCATATTAGTCTTAGCCTTAGCACAAGAAGAAATAGGAAATATGTATTTGTATCAAATGATGGAGACATGATCAAAGGTATATAAATTAGCAATGTGTGCAATGTTTCAATCAAAATTCCGAGAATCTAAGATGTTTAGCTCATTTCTAAGTTTGCTAAAAGTCTTTTCATATAGTGGCTTGGTAAAGATATTGGCTAATTGGTTGCGGGTACTAACATAAGCACTTTCGATATCCCCTTTTTGTTGGTGATCTGTCAAAAAATGATACCGGATGTCTATGTGATTAATGCAGCTGTGTTCAACGAGATTATCCACCATGCGGATTGCACTCTCATTATCACATAGGAGCGGGACTTTGCTCAACTTGTAACCATAGTCCCTAAGGGTTTGCCTCACCTAAAGTAATTGTGCACAACAATGGCCTACAACAATATACTCGGCTTCGGCGGTGGATAGAGCTACTGAGTTTTGTTTCTTTGAAGCCCAAGACACCAGGGATGTTCCCAGAAACTGACAAGTCCCTGATGTTCTCTTCCTATCAATTTTACATCCGGCATAATCGGCATCGAAATACCCAATTAAATCAAAGGTAGATCCCTTGGGGTACCATAGCCCAAACTTAGGAGTGTAAACTAAATATCTCATGATTCTTTTCACAGTCCTAAGGTGAACTTCCTAAGGGCTTGTTCAGTTATACCTCAATCCATATGGATTGAAGGGGATTGAGGGGGTTTCAATCCTAGTAAGTTAAAATCCCCTCCAATCCGTATCAATCCCCTCCAATCCATATGGATAAAAAATAACCGAACAAGCCCTAAGGATTTGCCTAGAACCTTGCATAGATGCATACAGAAAGCATAACATCCGGTCGTGAAGCACATAAATAGAGTAAGGATCCTATCATCGATCGATATACCTTTTGATCTACGGATTTACCTCCCGTGTCGAGGTCGAGATGCTCATTTGTTCCCATGGGTGTCTTCATGGGTTTGGCATTCTTCATTCCAAACTTCTTAAGAATGTCTTGAATGTACTTAGTTTGGCTAATGAAGGTGCCTTCTTGGAGTTGTTTGATTTGAAATCCAAAGAAATACTTCAACTCCCCCATCATATACATATCGAATTTTTGTATCATAATCCTACTAAACTCTCATTCCTTGTGAAATTGTTGAGCTCCTCTTGCATTGCCACCACCCAGTCTGGATCTCTTAGTGCATCCTCTATCCTGTATGGCTCAATAGAAGACACAAAAGTGTAATGTTCACAAAAATGAGCAACTCGAGATCTAGTGGTTACTGTAAGTGCAATCAACCCTAATTGAGGGTTTTGGTGATTAAATGACAAAACAAACAGATATTCTAACAAGTTTGCTCCTAGCATGTATACAGTTATTTTACAAACAGGAGAAGCACATATCATATGAGTATGCAAATGTAAAAGCACAGCGGATTTAAATTCTACATCATATAGCATGCTCCAAGTGCTTGGGAAAAACGTGAGTTTGCATTTTATAATTCTTGAGTCATAGAGATTGTCATTCAATTAAGAGGGATCCGCAATAGTTAAGTAAGTAATGCGATGAGCTCAATCCAAACCTTTTCAAATCCTTTGAGAAATTTTTTTTCTAGATCATGAATGCTCTTGGAAAAACCACTTTCACTCCCCACTAAAGTTTCACCTTGGTTCACCTCAGTTTTCTTAAAATCTGTCCTTCAGTGTCAAAAACCAGTTCAAACCGGACCTAAAACCGGTTCAAACGGTTTCTGCACTATTCCTTCTATCACCTTCTGACCTGCCAGTCTACCAGTCAATTCTATCAGAAAAAGTCATGTGCAGAGTTTTCAAAAACAGGTTCAACTGGATTTGAGTCCGGCTCAACCGAATTTGGGACCGCTCAAGTCTCCGGCTAAGTCCCTTAGTGAACCGAGAACTCCCTAGTGGAAACCGGTTCAACCAGTTTGAGAACCGGTTCAACCGGTTTTGAGTCCACTTTTCCCAACGGCAGCTAGCTTTTGGGGAATCCTTTATATACCCACCACACACTCTCTCTCTTCATTCACTTCTGCCCTCTCCATGATTTCTTGGCTGACCAACCTCTAAACAAGGGCATTCAATTCACCTCTCACACTCGAATTCACATCGCCTTCAATCGTTTGAAGGACCCTTGGTATGAGGTGAAGTCGATCTAACTCGCTGTCGATTTCATCTTGATTCTCCCATTCCCTTCATTTTGAGCTCATCGCAAACTTAATCTCGCGCGGATTTGTTACTCTTGAAACCTTGCGTTCCTTGACGGATAGAGGTTGCTTGGGAGTCTCCAAAATTTGTGGATGACCCCAAGAAGTTTGTATCACCCGCTCATTAAGCAAATTTGAGAAGAGATTGCCTTGACCTTAGTGGTCGGCTTGTGGAGGATTAGGGTTGGAAAAGACCCGGCCCTTTGTGGGCTCCTCTACAAGGAGTAGGACACCTTTGTGGTGGTTGCCGAACCTCGGGTTAAATCGTGTGTTCTTGTGTGTTTTTGATTAGTGCTTTAATTTGTTGGTTAGTTCATATTCGATTATATTATGTGCAAATCGTGTGAAAACAATTCATACTGATTTGTCATCTATTCGAGTGGATTTTCTCTAGGGCAAGTCTTTAGCAAAATCTCTCACTACTTCGTCACATTTGTTTAACTGTTTATCTAATCTAAGTTGAGCAGGTTCAAACTTGTTCAGTTGTAAACAAAATCAGCTGAACCGGTTTGCACCAGTGCAACTTGAATTTGACACTATCTCAAAGTTTTTAGTGGAAAATTTCAGGTGTAGCCTATTCACCCCCTCTAGGCTACTTTCAATTGGTATCGGAGCTTCATACCTCGTTTTACGCTTAACCACATGAGGAAACGATCATGTCTACTCAAAGGGACCATGTGGATCCTCTCCTCGAGGAAATCCCCGTCACATCTTCCGGTGAGGAAATAGACCCCAAGGTCCTTGACCTCGCCATGAAGATCGCCGAGAAGATGTTCCTCAAAATGAAAGAGGAAGATGCTAAGAAAAGGGCCGAAGAAGAAGAATCAAGAAGAAAGGCCGAAGAAGACAAAGGAAAGGGAAAAATCGAATACAATGATGATTTGGTAGAACTTTTGGTGTCAAAGGTGATGAGCAAGGTAAGTCTCAACACCGAAGGATCATCTACCAAAAGTAAAGGTAACGAGTTCAATAAAGTTCAATTTGATTATTCTAGAAATTTTATTCCCAACTTCTCCTCCTCCCCACTTGGAAAGTTACCAACTCTTAGTGAGTTGAACTATGACGAGTGGGCCGATAAGATGAAGTCGCATTTAATCGGAGTACATCCTAGTCTTTGGGAGATTGTCAATATAGGTATGTATAAGCCCACCCAAGGAGAAGAGATGACTCCAGAAATGATGCAAGAAGTGCACCGCAATGCTCAAGCGGTGAGCATAATAAAAGGAAGCCTTTGTCCAGAAGAGTATCGGAAAGTCCAAGGAAGAGAGGATGCTCGTGACATTTGGAACATTCTCAAAATGTCACATGAAGGAGACCCCAAATCAAAGAGACATAGAATTGAAGCTTTGGAGAGTGAGCTTGCACGATATGATTGGACTAAGAGTGAGTCACTTCAATCACTCTTTGACCGGCTAATGGTGTTGGTCAACAAAATAAGAGTGCTTGGAAGTGAAGATTGGAGTGACTCCAAGGTCACTAGACTATTTATGAGGGCATACAAAGAAAAGGATAAGAGTCTAGAAAGAATGATAAGGGACCGTGATGACTATGAGGAAATGACACCTCACCAACTATTTGTAAAGATTCAACAACATGAGTCTGAAGAAGCCCCAATCAAGACAAGAGACACTCATGCCTTGATCTCAAATGAACAAGATTCCTCCAAGAAAAACAAAGACCACAAGTCAAAGAATGTGGTTGAAACATCAAGCGATGAAGATAGCTCAAGTGATGAGGACACGACTATGTTCATCAAGACTTTCAAGAAGTTTGTACGGAAGAATGACAAATATCAAAGGAAAGGAAAGAAGAGGACATGCTATGAATGTGGCCAAACCGGTCATTTCATAGCGGAGTGTCCAAACAAAAAGGAACAAGAAGTCAAGAAGGAATACAAAAAGGATAAGTTCAAAAAGGGAGGCAAGAACAAGGGATATTTCAAGAAGAAGAAATATGACCAAGCCCACATTGGTGAAGAATGGAACTCTGATGAAGAGAGTTCGAGCTCTGAAGAAGAGGAAGGGGTGGCAAACATCGCCATCCAATCTACCTCAAGCTCGCAACTCTTCACCAACCTCCATGACGACTCCTACACTCCCACTTGCCTCATGGCAAAAGGAGACAAGGTACATTTGTTTAATGATGACTTTATTAATGATGATGAAGAACAACTTGCCATGAAGAATAAAATGATTAAAGAATTTGGTTTAAATGGATACAATGTAATTACTAAATTAATGGAGAAGCTAGATAAAAGAAAAGCAACTCTTGACGCTCAAGAAGACTTGCTCATTCTTGAAAAGGAGAGAAACCTAGAGCTTCAAGAATTGCTATTCAATAAAGATGAAATGCTAGAAGCCTTGACTAAGGAAGTATCTTTAGTGAAAACAACTATAGAGGATAAAGAGAAAGAAATGACAAATATGAAAACCTCTATAGTTAATCTTGCAAATGAAAAGGATGCACTTAAATCAAGCATGTTAAGCTTGACAGTCCAAAATCAAGAACTTCAAGTGCAACTTGAAAACTACAAGAACCTCAATGCTTCATCTTTATTGGTTCAATCTAAGTCTAGCTCCTCAAATAATACCATTTGTAAACATTGTGTAAAATATCATGCTTCTTGTTGTTTGATTAACCATGCAAGGAAGAAAAGCTCACAGGTTAAGGTCAAAGAAATATTGAAGAAATGCTCTAGCAATGATGGGTTAAAGAAAGTTGAACCCAAGTACAAGTCCTTGAAGCCCAACAATGGGAGAAAGGGGCTTGGGTACAACTCATATAAGGAAAACCCTAGCATAGTGCATAAGGGGTGGAGATCCCCCAAGTTCATAGAGGGAACCACCCTATATGATGCCTTGGGGAGGATTCACTCCTCAAGTGACAAGTCAACTTAAGCAAAGGTAAACTTGAGTTACACAAAGGACAAGATGAAGGATGCGGTCTCCACAAATGGAGAAAAGTTTAGAGCTCCCATTTCTCATTCTTATCTTTGTGATTATATGTTAACTTGGGATTCAGGAAAATTAGTTGTTAAATATGTGGGTGCCTACTCTAAAAGAAAGGTTATGAAAAGAAGTGTGTGGGTACCCAAGGCTATAACTAACACTGCAGGACCCAATTCAATTTGGGTACCTAAAAGCATAGCCTAAATTTGTTTTGCAGGTCTACTCCTCTGGTGTGTCAAGCTGGGTGCTTGACAGAGGATGTACAAACTATATGACCGGGGAGAAAGACATGTTCCACTCCTTACAACTAACTCAAGAAGTACAAGAAATTGTGTTTGGAGATAGTGGCAAGAGTGAAGTGATTGGTATTGGTAAAATTCCTATCTCTAACCACCAGTCACTTTCAAATGTTCCGCTAGTAGATTCCTTAAGTTACAATTTGTTGTCTGTTTCACAACTTTGTGGAATGGGATATAACTGCCTATTTACTGATGTTGATGTGAAGATCCTTAGAAGGGAGGATTCCTCTGTTGCTTTTACAGGTCGCTTGAAGGGCAAACTCTATCTTGTTGATTTCACAACAAGTAGGGTGACGTCTGAGACTTGTTTAGTGGCAAAATCCGACAAGGGTTGGTTTTGGCATCACCAGCTAGCTCATGTTGGCATGAGGAACTTGGCCAAACTTCAAAAGGATAGTCACATTATTGGACTAACAAATGTTGTGTTTGAGAAAGACAGAATATGTAGCACATGTCAAGCAGGAAAGCAACATGGCGTTCCACATCAATCAAAGAATGTGGTCACAACTAAGAGACCCTTGGAGCTTCTCCATATGGACCTCTTTGGACCTGTGGCCTACATTAATATTAGTGGCAGTAAGTATGGTTTAGTTATTGTTGATGATTTTTTTTGCTTCACCTAGGTTTTCTTTTTGAGTGACAAAGGTGAAACCCAAGAGACTTTGAAGAAATTCATGAGAAGAGCTCAAAATGAGTTTGAGCTCAAAATCAAGAAGGTGAGAAGTGACAATGGGACAGAATTCGAGAACACAGGTGTTGAAGAGTTCTTAAGTGAGGAAGGAATCAAACACGAGTTCTTGGTCCCCTACACTCCACAACAAAATGGGGTGGTAGAAAGAAAGAATCGAACACTTATTGAAGCTGCCAGAACCATGTTGGATGAATACAAGACACCTGACAACTTCTGGGCTGAGGTGGTCAATACTGCCTGTCATGCAATCAACCGCCTATATCTTCATAAGATATATAAGAAGACTGCCTATGAGCTTCTCACCGGTAACAAACCTAAAGTTGATTACTTTAGAGTGTTTGGTTGCAAATGTTTCATACTTAACAAGAAAGTCAAGAGCTCTAAGTTTGCTCCTAGAGTGGACGAAGGGTTCTTGCTTGGTTATGCATCAAATGCGCATGGATATCGTGTTTTCAACAATACCACCGGTCTTGTTGAAATAGCGATAGACGTGACATTTGATGAATCTAATGGCTCGCAAGGGCATGTTTCTAATGATATTGCAGGAAATGAATGTAACACCCGGATTTTAGGGGTCCAAAACCCGGGCGTAAACATAATCACCAGGTATGCTGGGACCAAGTCTCACACATATGATGAATCATGGCACAGGATCGAATGTCACATCTTTATATATAACAGGAGTTCTATACAAAATAAATAATTACATTATAAGGAGACAACGGTCCAGCAACCCAAAGTTGACTGGGAGACGACGACCTAGACCTCTCACGATCTTGCCACAGCATCCTCCAAGTGCTTCATCCTGCGGTACCTGTTCTTGACCTGTGGGGGGGGGGGGGGGTGTGAGACAGCAAGAGTGAGCTCACATACGTTCATCGCTCAACAAGTTGTGGGGAATAATGTGCATGAACTCGCCAAAGGTGGGAGCTCACGTGAAGTGTAAGGCTTACCAAAGAAGATGGTTAGAGCTGAGCATTGCTTTTAAAGTTGGACAAAATTTTATTAGCAGTTACTAAGTATAAGTAAATACCAACCCAGTTAAATAGTAGAACAAAAGTAATATCGTCACCTGCGATGCAATGCATATGACAAATTGAGTTTAAGTTCCATAAGTTAATCATGTGAGTGTCCGAGCTGCTCATGACCGTGAGCACGGCTAGTATACCAGTTTTACACTCTGCAGAGGTTGCGCATCTTTACCCACAAGTCATGTTACCCATCTGCCAAGAGATGGCCAATCCCATACACCTCTACCGAGGAGGCGAGGCAGGGTAACACTACGAGGCCTTTACAAAGTTCCACTAGCTTCAGAAAACCCGCTACAGTTTATAGGAAGTTCCAGTGCAGGAATCCCTTGCAGGACCGCCATCGCAGCAAAATCCTCCCGAGGGCCTCCCTACACTGACCACTCCCCTACTGCCCTTGCCCCTTTCGGGTAAGGTAGTCTTCCACTAGCTTTCCTAATTAATCAGCCAAGGGCGTCCCATTCCACCCTTGTGGTAGCACTGTTTTCCCGGGTGGTTCTCCATGTTCCAATTAACATAATGATCTTATCATGAACAGTAAATAACAACTGATAACAAAAGTGTAATCATGAATAATGTATCTCCATACCCAAAACCACATATAGCACTAGCAAGTACTACCCAGAAGGTTCAGTGGTAAACAAGGTATAAAGATAGACAAACTGGGGTATCCTATTGGGTCCCATCAAAATTAACCTATGCAGATCATTATGATTAATCAGAACATGAGTGGGTAAAAAGAAGTGATCAAGGGCACAACTTGCCTGGGACTTGAGATTCCAGGTACCAGGATGATCTTCAGGTGATACGTATCCTCACGCTAGTCGTAGCAATACAAACAAGCAGTGTATAGGCAAAATTAACATCACACCAAACATAAATACAAACTGAATAATAATAATCTACGCGTTGCTACGAGATCGTAGGAACAAGAATCACTAAATTTGGAGTTATAGAATTCAAGTTATGAATTTCCTAAGGTTTAATGTGATTAAAATATGATTAAATGATAAATAAATTTTCTGACAGAGTTCATGTCAAAACAGAGACACAAAATGGTGAAGAATATTATTACAAAATTTTAGAAACTGGAATGGTTCAATTTGGAGCTAAAATGAATTTTCTATGAATTATCTAAGTTCTAACAATTATTTTTATATTAAAAATCTATTTTCTATTTTATTTATTCAATTTAAACGATCACTGGACTGGGCCTCAATTACTGGGAAGCACAGGGTTCTCGGCGCAAGATTCCCGAGACACAGGAAACAGTTAAACGGGGATGGCGGGTTTATTCCAAGAAAAGGCAGGGTCTCTTTTAGAAAGTGGCCACGGCGAAGGGGTATCTCGCTACATGGGCCCTTCGATCTAACACCGACGGCCCGGATTAAAAGATCCAACGCATGAACCGGTATGCAATCTTGGCCACCAGATCGTCATCTAACGGCGCGCACCTACTCCGATCCGGACCATCGATCCAAGATTCTACGGTCAGATCAAATCCACCGAACCGGTATCCAGACGATTTAATCTGCGCCGTTGATGGTAAAACCAACGGCCGAGGTTATTCTCTCTCTCTCCCGATCGAATCGCGCGGCGGCGCCATCTACGGCCCCCCCGCTTTTTGATCCTAAGCGCAGAACTCCAATCCGAAGGGCGATATACGGAGCGAAGGTGAAGGCAAGAAATGAGGTAGCGTTCTCACCGGTAGTTACGCGGCGCTGAACCCCGACCACGGTGCTATCCGAGTTTGCGGCGGATCACCAACTCCGGTGAGGAATTCCAGGGATCCCAGGGCACCACCCCGCGATTGCGCCCGCGTACGCCTTCCTCATGAGCTCCCCAAGCCTCGGGCGCCAAGACTTGGGTTCGATTTGTGCTATTGGTGGCAATCCACGGTGGCGGCAATCTCTCTCTCTCACTGCGCAAGCTCCCGGTTCGCCCATGGCGACGAGCAATGCGCGGGTTCCAGGGGGCAAGGCCCAGCTTTTATAGCACGACGATGGATCGGATTCCGAAGTTAGCGCTGATTTGGGGGGATCGGTTGGAGGAATCCGCACGGAATTTGCTCCCGGCTTGTTGAGCTCCGCCGCGCGCGCGAGGATGGAGACGGCGCTGACCGGATGGCCCCACCGACAGAGGAACATAGCAGGGTGTGCGTGCGTGCGCAGCGAGGCGCCGGCCAGTGGGGCCCACCTGTAGGTGACTCGGGAGCAGGGGAGTAGATGGGCTATGTGTCTTGGATGAAGTGGGCCGGCCAGGTTGACTTTCAGCCCACGAGCAGTTCTCCTCTTTTTCTTTTCTGATTTTCTGTTTGTA
This sequence comes from Zea luxurians, assembly GCA_029449295.1. Taxonomy (NCBI): domain Eukaryota; kingdom Viridiplantae; phylum Streptophyta; class Magnoliopsida; order Poales; family Poaceae; genus Zea; species Zea luxurians. The sequence continues at coordinate 50,467,571 of JAOPSE010000010.1, forward strand.
TTCCATTTTGAATTCACTTTGAACTCAAATTCGAATCCTTGTTTGAGTTTCAAATTCCAAGAGCCAAATATTCTTTAATGTGAATATAACTTTAGTGTTTTAAAATATTATGATTCATTCTCTTCCCTTTTATTCATGGGAGGAATAAAAGGGTTTCATGAACTTTTCCTTTCTCATTTTTTTTTACTTTCTAATTTCTATTTTAACTTCAAATAAATTTCAAGTTTATTCTCAATCTATATTGTGACTTTTAAAGTATAAATTTCGGAAATATATAAATTTCCTTATATTTATATTCCTCCCCTTTACCATTTTTATATCCCAACCTCAATTTATGTTTTAGCCCAACCTCCACTTATTTTCATTTTTTTTATACTCTTATCCATGTTATTATTTTATTAAGTGCACAAACAAAAACTCCAATAGGATGCACTTTATTTTATTTTTGTATCATTTGTTTTTAATCAAGTACTATTAATTATATGTGCTCTTTTTATGATGCAAATAAGGCACATAAAATGAGAAGATCTCTCTATATTCTTTATTTAGAATTTTGAGTATTACAAATCCTACCCCCCTTAAAAATAATCTCGCCCTCGAGATTTGTAAGAAAGAGGATATACACTCATATTGTTCTTGGAACATATGCACAAACAAAGAAATCTCAACATGAGGTATAATTTTTTTTTAACAAAACATAGGGTCAATAGACCTTATTGTTCCTTCTAAAATAATATCATATCATCTACTAACTAAAGTAACATCTAGATCTTACAAATCATCATAATTTATATCTATGTAGCTTGGTGGGGCTGGTGGTGGTGGTGGTGGAGATTATTGTTGTCTCTCCAACCGCGCTTGCCTTATTTCTTGGCGGGCCTGACGTATTTCCTCGCGTTGTTGTCTTATCTGATTTTGCATCTCGGTCACCAGGTCTGTTAATTGTTGTATTACCAGTCTTTGGGTAGCAACCACTTGATCAATTTCAACAGGTGGAGGATTTGGAGAATTCATTTCTGTTTGCTGTTGCGTGATAATCTTTCCTTTCCTGGTATTGACCATGAAAGTTAGAAGCATATAGTTTTGCAAAGGAAATTATTCAATAAGCGGAGTAAATAAGCTAGTAGCTGGTTATAATCTGAAGATCCTTTAGTAGGGCTTAATCTTTGTTTTATGTTCAGATTAGGGTAACCAGTCGTATAAGGTGAATATCTAAGGGTAGGATAGAATCTGTCAAGATTAGAGATATATATGGGTGAGATGGACTACAGGATGTAGGTTAAAAGTTTGTTTGTTATTAGGTGGGAATAGAAAGGTTATACCATCCATCATGGCTCTATTGGTTAGATCAGATCTCATGCATGTGGCTGAGTGGGTTTAAGGCACTAGTTTATTTTTAAGTGCATGAGGGGTATGGACTTATCTCTTATACCAGCATTAAGTAACTTACTCTAGATTAGATCATAATAGATTAGATAGAATCTAGATTAGGTCGGATTAGACCGATTATGATCTAAGTAAATTTTGGATTATCTCATGGTTGTTATTCTAGAGTGGGATCAATATGCTAATTAGGGCAATAAGGATAAGGTAGAATCTTTTAAGGTCAGTTAGATCTATTAAGATGGGATAAGTAAAGTGGTTAGGATAAGATGAATCTATTAAGATAAGAGAATATTTTTTTTTAAGATAAGATGGATCTATATACATTAGGATAAGTTAAGACCCTTTTGAGATAAGATAGATCTATGAGTGTAGGATAGAATCTCTTGAGATGAGATGAATCTATTAAGATGGGGGAGAATCTTTTAAGATAAGATGAATTGGTTAGAATGAGACCTTTTTTAGGATAAGATAAATCTCTTAAGCTAGATATGTTCCAATGAGGACAATCTAGGTTGTCTAGTTATCTTATAAATGTATTCTTATACCTATGTGTATATGCAGATGCAATTGTGGACATTACTCCACAACTCATCACACTCAATCAAAGATCCAAATCAGACATGTATCATAAGAGCAAACATTCAAGTTCATAGGTATCTATATAAAAGAAAATAATTTTGTTTTTGTTCCTATGAGTAGATCTCTTATTCCTAAAGGTCACTTCGGGCACAGGATTTCAAAGTGTGAAATCCATATTTGTCTTTAGAAAGAAAAGGTAAGAATAATCAGAGTAAAGCGGAAATAGATAAGAATAGATTAAGAAAAGTATAGAAAAGAATCAGAGTAGTAGATAAGGGTTATCCATATCTAGGTTTCGTCCTACAGTCAACATTCCTCTGATACCACTTCTGTAACACCCAGATTTTAGGGGTCCAAAACCCGGGCGTAAACATAATCACCAGGTATGCTGGGACCAAGTCTCACACATATGATGAATCATGGCACAGGATCGAATGTCACATCTTTATATATAACAGGAGTTCTATACAAAATAAATAATTACATTATAAGGAGACAACGGTCCAGCAACCCAAAGTTGACTGGGAGACGACGACCTAGACCTCTCACGATCTTGCCACAGCATCCTCCAAGTGCTTCATCCTGCGGTACCTGTTCTTGACCTGTGGGGGGGTGTGAGACAGCAAGAGTGAGCTCACATACGTTCATCGCTCAACAAGTTGTGGGGAATAATGTGCATGAACTCGCCAAAGGTGGGAGCTCACGTGAAGTGTAAGGCTTACCAAAGAAGATGGTTAGAGCTGAGCATTGCTTTTAAAGTTGGACAAAATTTTATTAGCAGTTACTAAGTATAAGTAAATACCAACCCAGTTAAATAGTAGAACAAAAGTAATATCATCACCTGCGATGCAATGCATATGACAAATTGAGTTTAAGTTCCATAAGTTAATCATGTGAGTGTCCGAGCTGCTTATGACCGTGAGCACGGCAAGTATACCAGTTTTACACTCTGCAGAGGTTGCGCATCTTTACCCACAAGTCATGTTACCCATCTGCCAAGAGACGGCCAATCCCATACACCTCTACCGAGGAGGCAAGGCAGGGTAACACTACGAGGCCTTTACAAAGTTCCACTAGCTTCAGAAAACCCGCTACAGTTTATAGGAAGTTCCAGTGCAGGAATCCCTTGCAGGACCGCCATCGCAGCAAAATCCTCCCGAGGGCCTCCCTACACTGACCACTCCCCTACTGCCCTTGCCCCTTTCGGGTAAGGTAGTCTTCCACTAGCTTTCCTAATTAATCAGCCAAGGGCGTCCCATTCCACCCTTGTGGTAGCACTGTTTTCCCGGGTGGTTCTCCATGTTCCAATTAACATAATGATCTTATCATGAACAGTAAATAACAACTGATAACAAAAGTGTAATCATGAATAATGTATCTCCATACCCAAAACCACATATAGCACTAGCAAGTACTACCCAGAAGGTTCAGTGGTAAACAAGGTATAAAGATAGACAAACTGGGGTATCCTATTGGGTCCCATCAAAATTAACCTATGCAGATCATTATGATTAATCAGAACATGAGTGGGTAAAAAGAAGTGATCAAGGGCACAACTTGCCTGGGACTTGAGATTCCAGGTACCAGGATGATCTTCAGGTGATACGTATCCTCACGCTAGTCGTAGCAATACAAACAAGCAGTGTATAGGCAAAATTAACATCACACCAAACATAAATACAAACTGAATAATAATAATCTACGCGTTGCTACGAGATCGTAGGAACAAGAATCACTAAATTTGGAGTTATAGAATTCAAGTTATGAATTTCCTAAGGTTTAATGTGATTAAAATATGATTAAATGATAAATAAATTTTCTGATAGAGTTCATGTCAAAACAGAGACACAAAATGGTGAAGAATATTATTACAAAATTTTAGAAACTGGAATGGTTCAATTTGGAGCTAAAATGAATTTTCTATGAATTATCTAAGTTCTAACAATTATTTTTATATTAAAAATCTATTTTCTATTTTATTTATTCAATTTAAACGATCACTGGACTGGGCCTCAATTACTGGGAAGCACAGGGTTCTCGGCGCAAGATTCCCGAGACACAGGAAACAGTTAAACGGGGATGGCAGGTTTATTCCAAGAAAAGGCAGGGTCTCTTTTAGAAAGTGGCCACGGCGAAGGGGTATCTCGCTACATGGGCCCTTCGATCTAACACCGACGGCCCGGATTAAAAGATCCAACGCATGAACCGGTATGCAATCTTGGCCACCAGATCGTCATCTAACGGCGCGCACCTACTCCGATCCGGACCATCGATCCAAGATTCTACGGTCAGATCAAATCCACCGAACCGGTATCCAGACGATTTAATCTGCGCCGTTGATGGTAAAACCAACGGCCGAGGTTATTCTCTCTCTCTCCCGATCGAATCGCGCGGCGGCGCGCTCTTCCCCATGGCGGCGCCATCGACGGGCCCCCCCCGCTTTTTGATCCTAAGCGCAGAACTCCAATCCGAAGGGCGATATACGGAGCGAAGGTGAAGGCAAGAAATGAGGTAGCGTTCTCACCGGTAGTTACGCGGCGCTGAACCCCGACCACGGTGCTATCCGAGTTTGCGACGGATCACCAACTCCGGTGAGGAATTCCAGGGATCCCAGGGCACCACCCCGTGATTGCGCCCGCGTACGCCTTCCTCATGAGCTCCCCAAGCCTCGGGCGCCAAGACTTGGGTTCGATTTGTGCTATTGGTGGCAATCCACGGTGGCGGCAATCTCTCTCTCTCACTGCGCAAGCTCCCGGTTCGCCCATGGCGACGAGCAATGCGCGGGTTCCAGGGGGCAAGGCCCAGCTTTTATAGCACGACGATGGATCGGATTCCGAAGTTAGCGCTGATTTGGGGGGATCGGTTGGAGGAATCCGCGCGGAATTTGCTCCCGGCTTGTTGAGCTCCGCCGCGCGCGCGAGGATGGAGACGGCGCTGACCGGATGGCCCCACCGACAGAGGAACATAGCAGGGTGTGCGTGCGTGCGCAGCGAGGTGCCGACCAGTGGGGCCCACCTGTAGGTGACTCGGGAGCGGGGGAGTAGATGGGCTATGTGTCTTGGATGAAGTGGGCCGGCCAGGTTGACTTTCAGCCCACGAGCAGTTCTCCTCTTTTTCTTTTCTGATTTTCTGTTTGTATTCCATTTTGAATTCACTTTGAACTCAAATTCGAATCCTTGTTTGAGTTTCAAATTCCAAGAGCCAAATATTCTTTAATGTGAATATAACTTTAGTGTTTTAAAATATTATGATTCATTCTCTTCCCTTTTATTCATGGGAGGAATAAAAGGGTTTCATGAACTTTTCCTTTCTCATTTTTTTTGACTTTCTAATTTCTATTTTAACTTCAAATAAATTTCAAGTTTATTCTCAATCTATATTGTGACTTTTAAAGTATAAATTTCGGAAATATATAAATTTCCTTATATTTATATTCCTCCCCTTTACCATTTTTATATCCCAACCTCAATTTATGTTTTAGCCCAACCTCCACTTATTTTCATTTTTTTTATACTCTTATCCATGTTATTATTTTATTAAGTGCACAAACAAAAACTCCAATAGGATGCACTTTATTTTATTTTTGTATCATTTGTTTTTAATCAAGTACTATTAATTATATGTGCTCTTTTTATGATGCAAATAAGGCACATAAAATGAGAAGATCTCTCTATATTCTTTATTTAGAATTTTGAGTATTACAATGAAGAACCACCTTGTGAGGCCATAAAGAAGCTTGCGATAGGTGAAGTGAGACTACAAGAAAAAGATGATGAGGAAGGAACCTTGTGGATGACAAATGAGGTCTTTGATGTGGGTGCAAAGGTGGTGGGTGATAAATTCTCCACCCAAGCAAACCCATCAACCTCAAGTCATCCAATTCTTGAAGAAGTTCATCAACCCCAAAAGATGCCAACCATTATGGAAGATGAACCTGAAGGTGTTGATGATGAATTGCCTCTTGATCAAGTGGATGATGATGAAGAGCAAATTCAAAGACAACCATTAGTGCCCCATCCTCGAGTCCACCATACCATACAAAGAGATCATCCAGTGGACAACATTCTTAGGAGTATCAAAAGATAGGTAACAACTAGATCTCGTTTGGCAAATTTTTGTGAATTTTACTCGTTTGTCTCCTCTCTTGAGCCACTTAAGGTTGAAGAAGCGCTGGGTGATCCAGATTGGATAATCGCAATGCAAGAGGAGTTGAACAACTTCACCCGGAATGAAGTCTGGTCTCTAGTTCCAAGACTTAAGCAAAATGTGATTGGAACAAAATGGGTCTTTAGGAACAAACAAGATGAACATGGCGTTGTTACAAGAAACAAAGCACGGTTGGTTGCCCAAGGCTTCACTCAAGTGGAGGGACTTGACTTTGGTGAAACATATGCACCGGTAGCAAGGTTAGAGTCAATAAGAATATTAATTGCCTATGCTACTAATCATGATTTCAAGCTGTACCAAATGGATGTCAAGAGCGCATTTCTAAATGGACCACTACAAGAGCGGGTATATGTGGAGCAACCACCGGGATTTGAAGATCCAAGAAAGCCAAACCATGTTTATCTACTCCACAAAGCGCTCTATGGGCTTAAACAAGCCCCTAGAGCTTGGTATGAATGTCTTAAAGATTTTTTAATTAAAAATGGATTTACAATAGGAAAGGTTGACTCTACTTTATTCACTCGCAAAGTTGATAATGAGTTATTTGTGTGCCAAATATATGTCGATGACATTATATTTGGTAGTACTAATGAGAAATTTTGTGAAGAATTTAGTAAGGTGATGACGAACAGGTTTGAGATGTCTATGATGGGCGAGCTCAAATACTTCCTGGGATTTCAAGTAAAAAACTCAAGGAAGGTACCTTTCTGTGCCAAACCAAGTATACATAAGACATGCTCAAGAAATTTGGCATGGAAAAGGCAAAGCACGCCAAGACACCAATGTCATCAAATGGACATCTCGACCTTAATGAAGAAGGTAAACTGGTAGACCAAAAACTATATAGATCAATGATAGGTTCACTACTTTACTTATGTGCATCTAGACCTGATATTATGTTAAGTGTATGCATGTGTGCATGTTTTCAAGCAAATCCAAAAGATTGTCATCTTGTAGCCATTAAGAGAATCTTAAGATACTTAGTCCACACCCAAAACCTAGGATTATGGTACCCTAAAGACTCCCTTTTCGATTTACTTGGCTATTCTGACTCAGACTATGCCGGTTGCAAAGTAGATCGAAAAAGCACTACAGGGACTTGCCAATTCCTTGGGCGGTCCTTAGTGTCTTGAAGTTCCAAGAAGCAAAATTGTGTTGCACTTTCCACTGCAGAAGTTGAGTACATAGCAGCTGGTGCATGTTGTGCACAGTTGTTATGGATGAAGCAAACCCTTAGAGACTTTGGTTGTGAGTTTAATAAAATTCCACTGCCATGTGATAATGAGAAAGCCATTAAACTTGCAAACAATCCTGTGCAACACTCTAGAACCAAACATATTGATATTAGACATCATTTCTTGAGAGACCATGAAGCCAAATGAGATACCGAATTATTTCATGTGAGCACTGAAAATCAACTAGCCGATATCTTCACCAAACCTCTTGATGAGACTAGGTTTTGTTTTCTAAGGAGTGAACTAAATATCTTGGATTCTCGAAACGTGTCTTAAAAACTAAAAGTTGAATCATGATTGATTGGAATAAAGTTGTTTTGTGAACAATATGTCATGTGAAATCTTGTTTTTATTGCCTAAATTATTCATGTCATAAATATTGCTTGCATTCTAAGCCTTATCGGGCTGATTCTGTAAACTGGTTGAGTAAACCGGCTGAGTAAGCCACTCAACCGGATTCTCTCTGGTGAGAACCGGTTGAACTGGTTTAAAAACCGGTTGAACCGGTTTTCGTCGCTTCGGATTCTGTGTAGTCTGTCAGCTCCGCAGTCTACGCCGTCAGTCTCGCAGACTGTGCTGTTAGTGTGCCAGGTTTTCTGCGCAGTCAAAAGTCATTTTCTGCGCGTTTACTGTGCACGCTGTAGCAAAACCGGTTGAACCGGTAGAACCGGTTTTGGTTAGTTTGACCAGCCGCCGCCGCCCCTTTTCTCTCCTCTCCTCCCCACTTTCTGTCTTCACTCTTTCATTTGTTGCAGCCACCGACGCCCTCACCTTTGTCTCTCCCTCTCTCACATCCCACACTCCAAATCCCTCCCAAACTACCAAATCTTTGTGGAGATTGTTGGAGACTTGATCCCCTCAGGCTCCTCCATCATCTCTTCGCTCTTCGTTGGGATTTTCATGGTCGATTTTCAGATCGAGGTATTGACTCATTTTCCCTATTTTGGCTCGATCCAATACCGTTCTTGATTATCTTAAGTATCTTTTCAAGGATACTGTGTAGTTTAGGTGCTTGGCACACTTAAACTGTTATCATTGTCTCGAACATTGTTTGAGTTAAGTAGGTTGATATTGTTCATTGTAGTTAAACTGCTCACATGAACGGTTGAAGTGCATGCTCAATATCATACGTGTCTTTCCTCAAACATGTTCGTTAAAATCCTTAAACATCAAATAACTCTCTCACCATATGTTCTTCTTTGTTTAATCTTAAGGATGGTGCGTCGTAGAAATCCATCTGTTGTTGAGTCAGACTCAGATGACGACGCTCCAGATATTCATGAAGAGACTCCTCCACGTCGGTCCAGATCCAAGCGTGGGCATGGATCTGGAAATGTCCTACCAGGTGATGAGGCCTCAGGGTCTCATGGAGCTCGCGGTCGAATGGCCCGAAATCCCTCCGGTCGGTCTCGACCCACGGCAAATCCACAAGCCTGGGAGGCTACCATCGATGATGAGGGAGGAAAAGATGATGACGTTGATCTCCCTCCTGCCAATGCACCCATTATCCAGGGGTTAGTACTTCACAGAGCGCAGGCCCGTCGCTCTGCCAATGAGCAAGTCATTGATTTCACTGCCAGCGGAGGGTCTACCCTTCTTCAGGACATGCGCTTCCAAAATCCTACATTCCGAGTTCGTGATGTCAGGATCGATAGTAATCGCTTCTGGACCCTCCTCCATGTTGATTTCTATAACTCAGTTATTCTTCCGAAAAAGCACCAGCCCATCCTACATCAGCGTTTTATTAGCTGGGATGGATGCGAAGCCATTGGTGATCCTGAGATGACATAAGCATTGAGGGCCTGTGAGAGAAAAAGGATGAAGACCATAATGACATTCCAATACGATTGGAATGATGAAGTCATTGCACAATTTTATTCTACCCTCTGGATTAAGAATGCTGATGAGGAAAGTCCATACAACTTTCCTTATCTCAATTTTTTCATTGAAGGCAACTGGTATAAGGTGAGCTACAGGAGGTTTGCTCATATCCTAGGATTTACTGATGGGGATCCGGGTCCATCTTCTTCATATCCTCCTCCCCAGGATCCATCTGGCAGCTATCCCCCCAGCTCAGCCTGGGGAAGAAAACTTTGCAGCTAACTTGGCGTCTCAGTTCTTTGACCCATCTCCTCCTTGGTAATTTGTGGTTGATGTTTCTCTCCTCCTATTTTTGGTGCTAGTTGCCAAAAAGGGGGAGAATGATTGACAGCTTGTCCTGGTAGCCCTCAGGGGCTTTTATTTTTGTAATGAACATTGGGTCTGTAATAACTTTATTCACCTATGCTTGTTGTGATGCATGTGATGATGGCTTAGGGCCATAAACACTTTTATGATGGGATGCCCATTATTGTAATAGCTAGTGCTATCTCATATCTTATGCTATGCAATGATGGATTTGTTAGAGTAATGTTATTTTTATATCATCACATCTTATATAATTCTGTTGCATCCCTCAGTGTTTGTGTAATGTGTTGGCTATTCACTTTCTCCAAATATGTTGCAAATTGACATATGTTGGGGCGAAGGCAAAGACGCCACCTTCGCTCGGGGCCTTCGCCGTAAACGCCGGCCTAACGGAGACAAGACAACGGGCAGGGACACCTTTCGCCCGGGGCCTTCGCCGTTTACGCCGGCCCAACGGAGATAAGACAACGGGCAGGGACACCCTTCGCCCCATACGACATCCGACGAAGACCCATGGCGAGGTCATCCCAACGGGCGGCCTCGTCCAGCGCGGAGGCCCATGTGAGATCCGGCCCATTGTGACAGGCCCTGCGTGGCCGCTGCGTGTTACGGGCCTAATTTATAAAGGCGTCCCTGTAATTACGGTCTGTAACCCCGCTTTATGGGAATATTCCGGGGATAACCTAGGTGTCTGAGGGCACATGCGTCCTTAACACGGGACGCTGGGCACCCGGACACCTATAAATACCCCCGCACAGTGCCCTTGAGAGGCTGGTTGAATAGTGCTTTTGCCATCACGTGCTAAAACCCTGTTTGTGCTATCATTCCCCCCTGTTGGATCAACTTGCGCCCGTGTGCAAGTTCCAGCATTTGGCGCCCACCGTTCGTGCTACGAAAAAAACCACCCACGATGGCACCCAAGAAAGCTAGCTCGAAGGCTGACGAGGCTGCGAAGGCAGCACTGCTGGCCGCAAGGAAGGGCAAGGCCCTCGCACTCACCCACTCCACTCACCAAGAGGCTGCTAAAGACGACACCCTCCGCACCTGCGGCCCTGAAGGACAACCGCAGCCTCCCCCAGGCTTCGCTCCACCAGAAGGCGCGGACCTCACCGAGGACGGTGAGGTCCTCGGCTTCGCTCCACCGGAAGGCGCGGACCTCACTGAGGACGGTGAAGTCCTTGGCGTTTCAGCGGAAGAACAGCTACAGCTGCACGCACTGCGCCTCAAGAACCGCAATCTCCAGAGGCAAAAAGAGATACTGGAGGCCAAGCGCCAGTGCGTGTCTGCACTAGCCAAGGTGCGGCAAATGATACGCGACGAAGAGCAGAAGGCCGAGGACCTCGAGCGGGAGATCGCGCTGATGCAGCGCGAAGGCCACCTCGGCCTGCAACATGGGCCACCCCTGCAACACCGCGCACAAATGGAAGACACACGCGAAGGCCACCGCGGCCTGCAGCATGGGGCACCCCTGCAGCAGCGCGCATAGGCGGAAGACCCGCACTTCCCCCAGCGCGACTACGCCTTCCAGCTGCCGCGCCTTTTCAAGGGGTCAACTACCTCGACGAGCGAAGTCCCCTGGCGTCGCATCTGCAAGTGACACCCTGGCCTGCCAACTTCCGGGCAGGGACCTATCCCAAGTACAACGGCAGCACGGACCCTGCACAGTACATCATGAGCTATCGGGTCGCCGTTGCATCTTTCGGAGGGGACGACGCCACAATGGCCAAGTCTTTCATCATCGCCCTCGAAGGCCCAGCTCTCACCTGGTTCACCAGGTTGCCCCCGCTGTCCATTGACTCCTGGAGAAGCCTAAGGGACAAATTCCTGCTCAACTTCCAAGGGTACCGCCCAGACACCGACGCCTTGGCCGAACTCTCACTCTGCAAGCAGCTGGAAAAAGAGACTCTGCGGGAATATTACCGCAAGTTTCTAACACTCAAGTCACAGCTGCCCTCAGTTGATGACCAGATCGCCATTCACTACGCCATCAGTGGCCTTCGCGCCGGCGTCCTTTACAGTCATTGCATCAGGGACCCGCCCAAGAACCTTCAGGAGTTATATCAACTATTTGAAAAATATGCCAAATCCGAAGAGCTCCACCAGCGCAAGGTTGAGTCCCAGAGAAAGCCCAAAGATGCTCCACAGTCCAGCCGCACGTGGACGAGGACTCCGCAGCCAGACTCCGGCCTAGACGGCCGTAACCAGCAGCAGGTGCACAACATCGCCAACCAGCACCCCGCTGGTGATGCACCTCGCCGCACGGAGTATCCCCCCTAGGGCCGCGGAGGTGGAACTCGCGGCAGGGGCCGGGGACGCGCGCATCCGCCACGCCGATTCTACTGTCTCTTCCACGGCGAAGACTGCACCCACCAAACAAAAGACTGCCCAGAAACGAAGGCCACCAGAGATAGGATGGCACGGGCGCAACCAGCCGACAACCCAAGGGTCGTCGCACACACTTATCAGCAACACCCTCCACCATATATCCACGCCCCCGCTCCGCATCCACCGCACCACGCTTACCAACACCATCAGGAAGTACAAATCGTACCTCCCCTACCCCCGCCTCCACACCAGCAACAACAAAACATCCCCCACCCCCACGCCCCCAAGCAAGAAGACTTCGCCGATCAGCCGTATCGCGGAGTCATTCATATGATCACTGGTGGGTCCAGTGTCGACTTCGACACCAAGCGACAAAAGCGGGACCACTACCGCAGTATCAACCACGTCGCCATCACCGGTCCAGTCGTGCAGACGAAGTGGTCCCATGTACCGCTAACTTTCGACGCCCGAGACGTCGACCTGCGCAGCGCCCCCCACATCGACGCCATGGTCATCAACTGCAGCGTGGCAGGCTGGGACCTGCACAAAGTCCTCGTTGATAATGGCAGCCAGGCAGACATCATATTCCTCCATGCCTTCGACCGCATGGGCATAAGCCACAGCTTGCTCAAGCCTTCGGACAATCCATTATACGGCTTCGGCGGCAAGGGCACTTTTCCTATCGGCAAAATAGAGTTGCCTCTCTCCTTCGGTGTAGCGCCCAATGCCCGAAGTGAGCAAATAACCTTCGACATCGTCGACATGGTGTATCCGTACAACGCTATCATGGGCCGGGGCTCCATCAACAAGTTTGAGGCAGCCATTCACGGATTGTACCTATGCATGAAGATACCAGGTCCGTTGGGCGCCATCTCGGTCTACGACAATCAGCAGACCGCGTGCAACATAGAGCGGGACTTCGTCCCCGGGCAAAGAAATGTCCACTGCCTCACGACCCAGCGCGAAGTCCCAGCGCCCACCGGCTCAACTGAAAAACAGCACAAGGCGCAGCTGCAAAGCAACGACGGGACCAAGATTGTCCCCCTCGACCTAGCCACACCCAAGCAAACAGTCACGATCAGCGAAGACCTCACCTCGCATGACGAGGAAAAGCTCCTGTGCTGCTTGTCCAAAAACAAGGACGTCTTCGCTTGGTCAGCCCTCGACCTGGTCGGGGTCAGCCGGTCCATAATTGAGCACAGCCTGGGCATCGACCCCTCGGTAAGACCAAAAAAACAACGTCTTCGCAAAATGTCCGACGAGAAGACAGAGGCCGCAAAAGCAGAGGTACACCGCCTCCTGGAAGCCAAATTTATCGAGCCAGTGGCTTACCCCACGTGGCTCTCCAATGTGGTAATGGTGCAGAAAAAGAGCGGCAAGTGGTGAATGTGCATAGACTTCACCAGCCTCAATAAGGCCTGCCCAAAGGACAACTTCCCTTTGCCCCGGATCGACAAAATAGTCGATAGCGCGGCCGGGTGCGAGGTCATGTCACTCCTCGACTGCTTCTCTGGTTATCATCAAATATACATGAAGGAGGAGGACAAGGCCAGCACCAGCTTCATCACACCCTTCGGCACATATTGCTTTATCAGAATGCCGGAGGGACTCAAAAACGCCGGGTCCACCTTCTCCCGGCTCACCAAAACAGTGCTCGAAGGGCAAGTCGGCAGAAACGTATTCACATACGTGGACGACATCGTCGTCGCCAGCAGGAATAAAGAGGACCATCTCGCAGACCTCGCTGAGACATTCACGAACATGCGGGACGCACGGCTTCGCCTCAACCCCGATAAATGCGTCTTCGGGGTCCGCCAGGGGAAAATATTGGGTTATCTGGTATCGCACCGCGGCATCGAGGCCAACCCAACCAAAATCCAGGCCATCATCAACATGGCGCCCCCGTAGTCAGCCAGAGAGGTCCAGCGTCTGACGGGCAGATTGGCCGCCCTCAACAGATTCATTTCCAAGTCTGCTGAGCGAAGTCTTCCCTTCCTCAAAACACTCCGCGGCGCAAAAGACTTCGCTTGGGGACCAGAGCAGGAGGCGGCCTTCGCCTCACTAAAGCAGTACATGATGGAGTTGGCCGTCCTTACGAGCCCCGACTCTTCGCTACCACTGTTGCTCTACGTCGCGGCTTCGCCGCACGCGGTCAGTGCGGCACTGGTTCAGGAGCAGACAGTAGAGGGCGTAATCAGGCAGTGCCCAGCATATTATGTCTCCGAGGTGCTCACACCATCAAAGTGTAACATGACGGAGCTTGAAAAGGTTGCATATGCAGTCGTTATGTCTTCGTGCAAATTGCGCCACTACTTTGAAGCATTCAAGGTCCGCGTCACCTCAGATAGGGGACTCGGCGAATTATTCAGAAACCCGGAGGCATAGGTACGGATTGCCAAATGGGCGGCCAAACTCTCCGGCTACCACATCACTTTTGAGCCTAGGACTGCGATCAAGTCACAAGTTTTAGCAGACTTCATTGTCGACTGGACCGGGCCAATAACACAGCCAGAGCCATCCGCAGAGAAGGTTTGGACAATACACTGCGACGGCGCTTGGTGCCATGCGGGGGCAGGCGCTGCTGCAGTCATCACCTCACCCGCCGGGGTCAAGCACAGATACGCGGCACGCTTAAGCTTCGCCCTGGAGTCTGACAGATGCACAAACAACATCGCAGAATACGAAGCCGTCATCCTCGGCCTCCGCAAGTTAAGAGCCCTCGGTGTCACCACCTGCATAGTCCGAACAGACTCCAGGGTAGTCGCCGACCAAGTCGAAAAGGACTATGCAGCAAAGGACCCCGCACTTATGCAGTACCTCGCGGCCATCCGAAGCCTCGAGAAACAATTCAAGGGATTCACTGTGCAGCATGTAGACCGGGCCTAGAATGAAGAAGCTGACGCACTGGCCAAGGCGGCCGCCAGGGGTGAAGCCCTCCCCTCCGACGTGTTCTATCACGTCATCGGCACACCAGCCGTCCGCAGCCCCGAAGGGCTCCAAATAACCAATGACAGCGAGGGCCAGCGCATGATCAACCTTATCATGACCGAAGACTGGCGGGCGCCAATAACCCTGTACCTGCAAGGGTTCTATCACCCAGTCGACAGCAATGAGGCCAAGCGCCTCCACCACAGAAGCCGGGACTTCGCATTGATCGAGGGCCAACTGTACAAAAAGGGGGTCAGCCAGCCGATGCTTAAGTGCGTCACCAAGACCGAGGGCGTTCAAATCCTGCGCGAAGTCCACAGGGGGACCTGCGGCTCCCACGCAGGCCCCAGGGCCCTGGCGGCAAAGGTGATACGACAAGGCTTCTACTGGCCCGCCATTATCTGCGCCGCGAATCGGGTTGTCAGATCCTGTGAAGCCTGTCAGAAATTTTCCCCACGCTCGGGGCGCCCCTCGCAGTTCACGAAGCTGATCGCCCACACGTGGCCCCTTCAGCACTAGGGCCTAGACATCGTCGGGCCCCTGCCCACGGCTCAGGGGAACCTTAAGTTCACCTTCGTAGCCGTTGAATACTTCACTAAATGGATTGAAGCGAGGGCAGTATCCACCATCACATCGAAGACAGCCCAGAAATTCTTCTGGCAAAATATTGTTTGTCGCTTCGGAGTACCATCCGAACTCACGGTCGACAACGGCAAGCAGTTCGACAATCAAGATTTCAAAGACTTCTGCTTCTCCATCGGCACCAAGCTTGCCTTCGCCTCCGTGTACCACCCCCAGTCCAACGGAGTCGTGGAACGCGCCAACGGCAAAATTTTCACAGCTTTCAAGAAAATGCTCCTTGACGACAAAAAAGGCAAGTGGCCCGACCTGTTACCCGAAGTGGTCTGGGCACTAAATACAACCGAGTGCAGGGCGACTGGGTTTACCCCCTTTCGCCTATTATACGGGTCGGAGGCCATGACCCCGCAAGAAATAAAGCATGGGTCGCCTCGGACAGCCACGTCGGCTGTCCCAGACGTAGATGAGCCAACTTCGAAGGATCTCATCGACGGAGACCGCGTCTTCGCCCTACAGGCCCTGGACAAATACCAAGCCCAGACAAAAGCATGGCGCGACCAGGCAGTCATCCCAAGGGAATTCAGCGAAGGGGACCTCGTCCTCATCCGGACAGCTCGAACGGAGTCCAGAGGCAAGCTGGAGCCCATGTGGGAGGGCCCTTACATTGTCAAGTCGAAGGCCTCCCCCAGCGCATACAGGCTTGCAACGCCAAACGGCGAAGACTTAGAGCATTCCTGGAACATTGATAATCTGCGCAAATTTTTTGTTTGACTCATCAGGGCCAGCCCGCCCTTGTAATTTGTAAAAACAATTTTGTTCTGGCCCGCACTCTTTTCCTCTCGGGGGGTGAGGTTTTTAACGAGGCGGAGTCATGTAATATACAAGAGAAAAATCCCCTGCAAAATCCACGTCGAAAAAAGACCGCATCAACGGTCTTCGACATTCGACTAATACAAAGTCACCGCGAGGCCCGACAGCAGCCGCCCTCGCGTGCGACAAATCCGCGCAGAAGTCGCCTAAGGGTGCAGCCGGACTAGCACAACAAGTGCGAAAAATCGAAGTCTTCCGCGAAGACTATCCGCGCAGAAGTCGCCTAAGGGTGCAGCCGGATTAGCACAACAAGTGCGAAAAATCGAAGTCTTCCGCGAAGACTATCCGCGCAGAAGTCGCCTAAGGGTGCAGCCGGATTAGCACAACAAGTGCGAAAAATCGAAGTCTTCCGCGAACACTATCCGCGCAGAAGTCGCCTAAGGGTGCAGCCAGATTAGCACAACAAGTGCGACAAAACGAAGTCTTTGACGAAGACTATCCGCGCAGAAATCGCCTAAAGGGTGCAGCCGGATCAGCACAACAAGTGCGAAAAATCGAAGTCTTCCACGAAGACTATCCGCGCAGAAGTCGCCTAAGGGTGCAGCCGGACTAGCGCAATAAGTGTGAAAAATTCTAATTTGCCGCGAACACTATCCCTGCAGAAGTCGCCTCAGGGTGCAGCAGGGACAGCGCGTCAAGACCAATGAACCAATTACAATGGTACAGCCGCACGAAGCCTAACAAGTGCAAAAACGGCTACACCAAACTATCCGCTCAAAGGCCGACTACATGCGCACCAGACCAACATAACAAACACGCCAGACCAAGCACTTAACGCCTTCGCAAACATAGCCAGGTGTGCGAAGGCACACAACCTCATCATACAAGCCATTACTCATGTACAAGCGAAGGCATCGCACTCTACATCAGTTCGACCTTCGGAATAATTCCCATCTCCCTATAGTTAAATAACATTATCCTAAGCTCCTCACCCGCAAAAAGGCTTCGCAACTCCCCCTCACCGGCACTCACAGCAGCCGGCAAGGACAACAGTTCCTGCCTGCCAGCCCCACTCACGCGAAGCCGACCGGCGTCCACTCCGCTCACTCTATGCTTCGCAACCGCCCTTCGCCGCCTACGCCTAGTGCTCGGACCAGACACATCAGCATCCGCAGCTTGCGACGAAGCCTCCGCCACTGCTATATCCAAGGCCGCAAAGTAGTCCAAGTCCTCATCCGACGACTCTTCGGTCCATTCAACAGAGCTCCTAGAGTCACCGAACTCGGAAAATTTAGACGCAGACTCATCCGATTTATTCCCATCATCCACGGTCGAAGCCGCCCAAAAATTAACAGTAGTGGTTGCGTGCGCAGGCCCAAAATCTTGAACCTGCGCAGCAACCAAGGTTCAACAACAATATCCAAAATTTCCTAACTACCCACACCCACTAGGCCACCTGCGAAGACCCAGCTGTCGCGGGAGCCTCCGCCGTCGCCTCCGCAGCCTCCGCCACAGGATCCTCAGCCTTCGGCGCAGCAGTTGACGACGGGTCTCCGCCGGCCGCAGTGGCTGCAGGGGCATCGGGAACGCCTTCGGCGGTTTCCGGGGGCGGCTCCGGAGCGGCCTCGGGCACAGCCACCGCCGGGTTCGGCTCCGGGTCAGGCAGCGCGCTGTTCAAAGCCCCGAAATCATCCACCCTCTCGCCACGCGCCGCCTGAGACACAGCACACAGACTCAGCAAACCCACATTTAACCCAAATTAAACAAACACCAAACAAAAGCCAAGCATTACCTGACTCCTCGCCGTCTCAGCCCGCTCCCTGACCACCTCTCGACCGTGGGGGCCCCACATCCGGTCGTAGAGGGCTCCGGCGGATTCCTTCACTACGGGGTCCTCAACCTTGTAGATATCACGCTCCAAATCCTCATCAGCTTGGTCGAAGACCTCGTAGTGCCGGCACCCTTCGCGAGAGAGCGCATTCATCGCCCCCTCGCAGGTGACCAGAGAAGCATAAGACATAAACCCCTCCACGATGGTGGGGAGCGCCTGCAGCTCCTCCTGCACCCACTCAAGGCAGCGAAGTCCGGGCTCTCGGTCCGGCACTTCAAACTCACCGGTCCGCGCGCCTAGTTCACAGTATGAATCCATGAGCTGTTTGCGCGTCCGCTCAGCCTCCGTGCGCGCCGAGGCCTCGGCCCTTTCCACACGGCTCTGCAGCGCGTTGAGCCGCTCCTCCAGCTACTCGGCGCGCTGGCTGGCGAGGCTGCCCTCCGCCCGCGCCAAGTTGGCCTCCGCCTGCGCAGCCTGCGCCTTGGCGAGGGCCTTAGTAGCCTCCTCCCTCTCCGCCGCCAGTTGGCACCGGAGGTCAGCCTTCTCCCCCTCCAGCACAGCCACCTTGTCCGCCAGCTTGCGACACTTACTGTTGGCGACCGACTTTTCCCGGACGGCGTCAGCATGTTGCGTCCGAAGTCTCTCGACTTTGGCAGACACAACTGCCGTCAGGGCCCCCGACGCCGCGCGGTTTGCGAAGTCAGCCGCCTACAAGACACACAAGACCACAGCTCCGGCGAAGCCGTTAAAAAAAAACCGAACCGAGGTCTAGCTCAACGGACCTGACTTAGCGCCTCCTTCATCTCCTCCAGCCGGCGGGACATGGCACCCGCCTCGTCCCTGACGGTAGTGAGCGCCGGTATCTCGCCACCGGCACAAAGTGCACTGCCCTTCGCCCTTGGCACCACGGCAGCCGCCGCGGCCGCCGCGGCAGGCGGAACAACAAGAAGCTGGTCTTCGTCCGACCCTGCGACGCATCAACAAATTAAAAAAAAACCCTCGAGCCAACGACTTACCAACAAGATAATCCTCCACACTAATGTCAGTGGCGAAGTCAGCAACGCGCTTGCCAGGGGCGGCAACCCTCGAGCCGCCTTCGCAGCCTCCAGCAACCCGCCGGACGAAGAGGCAGCCTTCGCTGACTTGGGACCACCGGTCGTAGCCGCCTTCGCAGCGTCCGGCGCCCTACTAGATGCAGGGACGACCGACTTAGCCGCCAGCGGCGGCTGGCCTCCGCCGGGGGCAGTAGCCTTCACAGCCCCCCGCTGCCTCTTCGGCCTAGCTTCATGCAGCCTGACGACCGCCTGGCGCTTCTGTGCAGCTCCCTGGCGATCCTTGTCCATCACTGCCGACACAACAGCAGCAATATTCCGCCCGTAAGGAAACACTTTCCAAGCACGAACCATGCGAGATGTAAAAAAGTCTTCGCCGGCCGCACGGGGGACAGGAACATTCTTAGGCCACCAACCCCCGGTAACCCTCAGCATCCGCGCCGAAGACTCCCGGAGCTCGGGTGAAGACATCCTTCCCCCCGGGGCCGCGCATGTCCTCATCAATTCTCTAGCAAAACCATCAGAAACCCCAAGTCCTCCCACAACAGTACCTAATTTCCTCTTCTTAGAGGACGGGGCGGCCGCCGGCGCGGGGTCGTCTCCAGACTCCACCACCGACTTCTTCCCGCGACGTTCCACATCGTCTTGGCCGGGATAACCGTCATACGGCAGACGATTCAACTCAAAGACCCTGTTCAAGCGGTCATTTGACCCGCGAATGTCCCAGCTGCGCTGGCCCTCTGTCCTAGGCACATATCGACCCACGATCCGCACCGCCCCATCCTCAGCCTCGCGCACAAAGGCGGCCGGATCGCGACCCTGCAGATCCAGCGCGAAGGCAGGACTTCGCACCAGCTTCCCACCGTGGGAAGGCATCTGGCGAGGGCACACTTCGCCCAGCGCCCAGCCATGCGCCAAAGGCCATACCCCGAACGCCACAAACTCCTCAACCAAATCGCGCCTGCTGCTCAGGCCGGCGGCGCACCGAAGGGCCCCTTCGTCCGCATCCTCATCCGCCACTTCAAAAGGCGGGTATGCTGAGTAAAAATGTGAGCACATCTCGGACACGGGGAGCCCCGGATGGTCTTCGGCTGTACCCTCCGCGACGTAGAACCAAAAATCCTGCCAATTGCCCCACTTGTTGCGGGCGCAGGAAACCAACTCAACTACCTGCATCGTGGTCTTGCCGGTCTTCGGTGTAAATGTACAGGACCCAAACTGGGCAACCTCACTTCCAATCATCCTCTTCTGCCAGTGCAGGCAATAATACTTTGCGAAGACTTCGACTGATGGCTGTCCGCCGTACGAAGTCGTCGCCCAGACATACTTCGACAGAGCCACCACGGCGTTCGGAGTCAGCTGATGGATCTGAACATTGAATCTGCGCAGGACTTCTCCAACAAATCGGTGCGTAGGCAGGCGGAGACCAGCGGCAAAGAACGCCTCGAACACAACCAACTTGCCTTCCGGCTCGGGGACTTCCTCCGTCCCCGGGACACGGGCGACCCTGCCGCCAAAGTAACCAAGCCGCTGCATATCCTGCACGCGGGCCGACGACATCCGCGACACACCAAAATCCACAGTATCACCGGCGCGCAACTCCTCCGCCGCCACAGAACTCAGCGTTTCCTCAGACGACGCGTCGGCTGGCGGCGAGGCAGCAGCAGAAGAAGAAGAGGTCGGCATCGCTACGTACCGTCGGCGGCGGCGGGCGGTCTGCTTCACTCGAGCCAGATCTCCGGCGAACAAAGAGCAAGGAGGGCAGACGAGCAGCAGAGATGGTGGAGAAAGCGGCTAGGGTTTTCACGGAGCGCGGAAGAATAAATTTCAAAACGCGCCGCCCCCCACCCCCTTTTATACACAGGGCGCGGCGCTTCGGGAAACCCGCAGTCCCACAGTACGGCGTCAATCAACGGTCATATCAAAAACCCCCGTGGAACCACTTCGAGCGAGGGCAGCGTCTCCGCCATCTAGCGACGTCTTCGGCACCAGATGACTTAGTCGAACTGGTCCCTCGGAGGGCAAATGTTGGGGCGAAGGCAAAGACGCCACCCTTCGCTCGGGGCCTTCGCCGTAAACGCCGGCCCAACGAAGACAAGACAACGGGCAGGGACACCTTTCGCCCGGGGCCTTCGCCGTTTACGCCGGCCCAATGGAGATAAGACAACGGGCAGGGACACCCTTCGCCCCATACGACATCGGACAAAGACCCGTGGCGAGGTCATCCCAACGGGCGGCCTCGTCCAGCGCGGAGGCCCATGTGAGATCCGGCCCATTGTGACAGGCCCTGCGTGGCCGCTGCGTGTTACGGGCCTAATTTATAAAGGCGTCCCTGTAATTACGGTCTGTAACCCCGCTTTATGGGAATATTCCGGGGATAACCTAGGTGTCTGAGGGCACATGCGTCCTTAACACGGGACGCTGGGCACCCGGACACCTATAAATACCCCCGCACAGTGCCCTTGAGAGGCTGGTTGAACAGTGCTTTTGCCATCACGTGCTAAAACCCTGTTTGTGCTATCATTCCCCCCTGTTGGATCAACTTGCGCCCGTGTGCAAGTTCCAGCAACATATCAAGTCAATATGAAGATCACAAAACTCATGCACATATTTAGGGGGAGCCACACATACACAAGTACTAATATATCGCTAGTATTTTTATTTTTATCTCTACTCTAGTTTGTTTTGGCATCAATCACCAAAAAGGGGGAGATTGTAAGTGCAATCAACCCTAATTGAGGGTTTTGGTGATTAAATGACAAAACAAACAGATATTCTAACAAGTTTGCTCCTAGCATGTATACAATTATTTTACAGACAGGAGAAGCACAGATCATATGAGTATGCAAATGTAAAAGCACAACGGATTTAAATTCTACATCATATAGCGTGCTCCAAGTGCTTGGGAAAAACGACAGTTTGCATTTTATAATTCTTGAGTCATAGAGATTGCCGTTCAATTAAGAGGGATCTGCAATAGTTAAGTAAGTAATGCGATGAGCTCAGTCCAAACCTTTTCAAATTCTCTGAGAAAATATTTTTCTAGATCATGAATGCTCTTGGAAAAACCACTTTCACTCCCCACTAAAGTTTCACCTTGGTTCACCTCAGTTTTCTCAAAATCTGTCCTTCAGTGTCAAAAACCGGTTCAACAGGACCTAAAACCGATTCAACCGGTTTCTGCATTGTTCCTTCTGTCACCTTCTGACCTGCCAGTCTGCCAGTCAATTCTGTCAGAAAAAGTCGTGTGCAGAGTTTTTCAAAAACCGGCTCAACCGAATTTGGGACCGGTCGAGTCTCCGGCTGAGTCCCTC